>CM052445.1:21188088-21209916 GCA_028533085.1 Varecia variegata | reverse complement strand
AATATTTTATGTGGCTGGTTCAGATGCAAATAATGAGAATCAAGAATGACTTAAGTTCTGTCTTAGACATAAGAAACCATACTTCAGGGTTTCAAAATATACACATTAAATAGCGATGTTTATAAAAATTTAACACTACAACTTAATGGCTATAATATATCTTACCTTATAGTCCATATTTACAAAATGTAACACAGAGCTCTTTAAGGAGAAAAGAAAAAAAATCAAGATTGGTCATTAATTAATAAGTACCCTTTCCAAGGCATCCTTTATTCTCCTCCCTTATCTCCCTTGAGGGTTTGAGGATGAAGGGAAGAAAAAGTGTCAGTTACAAGGGTTATTTCCTTCCCCTGAGCATAACTAGCTGGTGAGAAGCATTTAAGTTGGATTAAGGAAATCAGGGGGCCGGGTGCAGTAGCTAATGCCTGTAATCTCAGCACTTTGGGAGGCCAAGGCAGGAGGATTGCTTGAGGTCAGGAGTTTAAGACCAACCTAAGCGACATAGTATCTCTACAAAAAATTAGAAAAATTAGCTGGGCATGGTGGTATGCACCTATAGTCCCAGAACTTGGGAGGCTGAGGCAGGAGGGTCGCCTGAGCCCAGGAGTCTGAGGTTGCAGTGAGCTATGATGATGCCATTGCACTCTAGCTCAGGTAACAGAGTGACACTAAGTCTCAAAACCAACCAACCAACCAACCAGGGAATGCACCCTGGGCCCCGAGAGAAGAAATAAGAAAAGCGCAGGTTTCCCCAATGTGCAAAAATAGCATGCCAACAATGGACATGAGTGTCTAAAGCTGTTGTGGTTGCAGTATGAAGCATCTTAGAGACAACGTCAGTCTGGGTTCTCCGTCTGGGTTAACCAAGACGGGGTTAGACATGCAAGAGATCTATGCCTGTGAAGGGTAAAGGAAGAGGGAGCAAGAGTTGGCAGGGAAAGCATTGAGAACAAGAGCAGGTCTGGTACCTGCTGTCAAAACCTAAATAACAGAGAGGCTCTCTAGAAGAAAATGATATTCATTCAGGATTGAGCAATGCAGGAGGAATACAGTGGGCATATTCAGGGAGGTAAAGAAAGACGAGGATTTTTAAAGGATAAGTGAGGAGAGTTACATAAGTTGTTTTGAGACAATTATCCTTGGTTACAAGAATCAATAACAAGGGTGGCATCATTCCAAGGTTAGACACATAGTTGCTGGGCAGCTGTCCTTGCAGAAGTATTTTTTGTGTAAGGTTACAGTGTGACCTTTGTGCAAGGTCATGATTTTTGCTGAGCCTTATTGATAGTTCTTGTTGTCAGGCTTATGTGCTTGAAAATCCTCCCTTTGTGGCCCCAGCTCCATTTGTCAGTTTTACACAAGTGACTTCATTTTGATTCTGGCAACTTTCATACTACATACGAAAGGACAACAGGAAGGAGGATTGAGCAGAAAGAACCTCAGACAGCTATATGGTTCTGAGAAAACCTTGGACAGGAATATGGGGAAATCTTCCAGCAAAAGTTGCCCAATAGAAGAGTCCCACATGGGCCAGGAATGGGCTGGCACCAGCGCCCTGGAATACTCAGACCCTGGCTGGGAAGGGCGCAGTGTAAGCAGGCACTCAGAGCAAAGGGTATAATGGATTCCAAGGTGGCAGCTGGAGCTGTCAGTTGTCAATGTTCCCCACAGCAAGTTCTTTTGAAGAAGATCTAAATGGCAAGTTTCTCTGGATGCACAAAGGCCATTTAAACTCCTGTGGTATAATAAAAAAAAATAACTATTTGGTCATTGTCCCTGGTTTCTGGCACAGAGCTCCCAAACCCTTGGGATCCCCTGAGTGATGTGTCTTTTGTATACTAATGAGATGACTCTTGGTGGGAGTCCCTGGATAGCTTCAGGATGGGGACTGATCCCTAGAAAAACTATTATGTGATTAGAGGCTTAAAACTTTCAGCCCTACCCCAATCTCTGGGAAGAAGAGAGGGGCTGGAGATTGAGTTAAATCACCAATGGCCAGTGATTTAATCAATCATGCCTACATAATAAAGCCTCAATAAAAGCTCTTGAGCTGGCCGGGCACGGTGGCTCACGCCTGTAATCCTAGCACTTGGGAGGCCGAGGCTGGTGGATTGTTTGAGCTCAGGAGTTCGAGACCAGCCTGAGCAAGAGCGAGACCCCGTCTCCACTAAAAAACAGAAAGAAATTATCTGACCTACTAAAAATATATAGAAAAAATTAGCCGGGCATGGTGGTGCATGCCTGTAGTCTCAGCTACTCAGGAGGCTGAGGCAGGAGGATCACTTGAGCCCAGGAGTTTGAGGTTGCTGTGAGCTAGGTTGACGCCACGGCACTCACTCTAGCCCGGGCAACAGAGTGAGACTCTGTCTAAAAAAAAAAAAAAAAAAAAAAATTATGTTAAATTTAACTATATAATAAAGTTCTACATTATAGGTTCATTTTCAAAATACTTTTTATTTCCTTCAAACAGCATTAAGCTAAGGGAACAGGTATGGTTATAGACAAGAATCTGAATGTGACATGAACCCTATATTACCATTAATATTACAGATAAGAGCCTATTGCCCAAAAGTGGGTAAAACTAGGTAAACCCATGCCTTTGTCTTATGGTTATCAAGATGTGATATGAGTAAGAGATATTTACAAACAAGCAAAATATTGAAAAGAAGGAAGGATAAAGAATTAGATTTTAAGTTTGTGTAAGCTTTTTTCTCTTTAAATCTATGCAGATAGCTCATGATATTTAGGGACAAGATAAAAATCACCAACTACAAATTATTAGGAAAGCCAACATGAATTAGTAAATACTTGTAATAAATCCAAATTCCATCAAAAACTCAACCTTGCCTGAAAGTCTATCAGAGGTCCTTGGAATCCTTCGATATGTTGAGGTTGCCATATATTTTTACTAGTGTATTTTGTTTATATGTAAGCAGCTGTTTTAAATCAGTGTGTTTTTTAAATAAATTTTTTTTATTTCAGCATATTATGGGGGTACAAAAGTTTAGGTTACGCATAATCAGTGTGTTTTAACAAGGCTCAAACACTTGACTTAAGGATGAAAGTACTTGGTCAACAAACATTGACTAAATGAATTCAAGGCTATCAGCACCCAATATTTACTGGATATTTGTTTTACCAGGCATAAAGTTATGTTTTATGCATATACACATGCTTAAAAAAAATCCCTTTGAGTTTGGTATTGTCTCATTTTAAGGAATGAGGAAACTGAGGCATAAAGTAGCTAAGCATCTTGTTCAGTAGTAACAGCAATAATCAGAACTTGGACCCAAGTCTTCCTGGCATAAAAGCCCATGTTCCTAATTCCCACACTGGGACTGCCCAAAGAGATTAACGGAAGGATTAATGTATATTGTGAGTGAACAAATGAAGCTTTACTATTAAAGCCCTTAATTTTATCCTCTCTTTTCTTAATTTTCCATCAAAATGCCTATAATCTATATCCCAAAAATAAAACCTTAATTTTTTTGTTAGTTTTACTGAGATGCTATTTGCCATCCATTCTCCTTGGTTTTCCACTTCCATTAAAGGAAACAGTGAGAAAGTGGATATAAGTGACCAATGGGGTTGCAGGAAGAGTTCACAGAGGTCCAAACAGCATCTTAGACATTAATCGCCTAAAATGGAGTACATTTTGTAATTTTCTGCTTACTGCAACTGGTTGACATGAAAAGAAAGAACTCTGAGAGATAACTGAACTCTGTAAGGTATTTTTTAATGGTTTATTTGGAAATCTTCTTAGGAATCACAAAATAGTATGTAGTGGTGTCTTTAGGGTATTGAGGCCTGGATAACTAATCAGAAAACTGCCACTTTCTGAGTAATTTGGTCCAACAAGATTCTGAGGTAATTATAATCAAATAAGAAAATAGCTGCAATGCTTATAAGATGATATGTGCTTACAAATAAATGGTAATAGCTAAATGAATGCTTTAATAGGAGGAAGAAAGCCATGTAAGTGGTAATTATCATTAATCACTCATGGACATGAGACCGTATGTCCATGACCGCTGTTACTATTAGACGCTACCACATATAGATATGTAGATTACTTTAAATTAATGAACTTCTTCTATTGTGGCAAGACACCAATTACTCTGAGGAGGAGAGAAATGCTGCAATCTCTAATAGATTTCCAGATCATCTGCCCCACCTAAGGGTAACTTTAAACTGAATAGTATTAAGGCTTGGTACTTTCAAAAGTTAAGGGATGAAAGAAAATCCGTTTATTGGTCATAAGGTTATATACTGTTTCTTAGCAACCAGTATTTGTCTTTCATGTAACTAGAAGTCGATGAAAAAGGGGAGACTAAAAATAAAACCATTTGGATAGTTCCAATTCACAGAGGCAGCAGCACTTCAAAGGTAGTAATGCTGTTACAAACCATACTGTTGAGTCAAAGCAGTTCATTCCCTTGGGTGGAAAGAAAGGCTAACACTTTGCATAATAAATGTTTCCAAGATACCGACTGTAGTCCCTGAACCAAAGACCAGGAATAGATGCTACCTATCTGTTCCTGCATAGAGCACATATTCATGCCAGGACAAGGGGCATTCCAGTCTCTCACCTCCTCACTCTCAGCCCCACTCCTCTGGTCCTAAGAGGCCAGTCTGTCTGGCAGCCTTGTTGGGATATAAGCTTGCTCCTAGCTAGAGGCAGCATTTGGATCTTCTACCCCATACCACATTTTGCCTTGGCCCTTACCCTGGCATTTGATGTAGTGATCCCATTGTAGGGCACCATTTTTTTTTTTAAACACTAAGGGAAAACTTATTTCCATACTAGTTGGAATATGAGTTCTGGAGATACCTGGAAAATTAGAAAGATGCTTAGGTGGTGTCTCCACGCCCATATCTTTCAACTGTAGCCAGTCATGAGAATCAGGAAAGTATTAATAGTTTCAAAGGGGGCCAGGCATGGTGGCTGATGCCAGTAATCCTAGCATTCTGGGAGGCCAAGACGGGAGGATTGCTTGTGGCCAGGAGTTTGAGGCCACCCTGAGCAAGAGCGAGATCCCCCCTCTCTTTAAAAAAAGAAAAAAAAAATAGAAAAATTAGTCCCAGCTGCTTGGGAGGCCGAGGCAGGAGAATCACTTGAGCCCAGGAGTTTGAGGTTGCTGTGAGTTCAGCTGACGCCACGGCACTCTAGCAACAGAGCAAGACTCTGTCTCAAAGAAAAAAAAATAGTTTGAAAGGAATTCCTTGAAAGGAATGGGGCTTTGAATATTTAGTGAAGGCCTGCAAACTAGCAGGTTCCATTAATAAGGCAATTCATGAGTGGTTTTATATAGGCGAATAAGCCTTCATTCTGTCAAAATCCGTTTTTGGGTCCCTGTGGTTTCAAACTCCAAAGACCAAGGTGCCTGTGAGTACGTTTGGGGCCTGGGCTCCCACCACCAAGACAGGTTGTTACTTACCGCCTGTGGCCCGCGTGCTCCGTGCTCTCCCGCGAAGGACCCCCGGGGGCTGCCTCCAAACCGGGTCTCCGGCCTGGCAGCGGGCCGGGCCCCCCGCGCCGCCCTTGGGGGTCCTGGGCCGGGCGGGAGGAAGACGAGGCGCCGAGCCCGGAGCCCAGCACCCTGCTGCGGGTGTACATGGCTTCAGAGCCCGCGGAGTCCGGGCTGCAGCCGGGTCTCGAGACGCGATTCCGAGGAGCAGGGGCAGCGGTTTTAACAGCTGAGTTTCGATTTCTTGCTATCGGTTGCAGATGCGCCCGCCCAGGGGAACTTCCCCATTCCCTCTCCTGGGAAGCGCCCTCCAACCTCGGCCCAGGTTGACAGCTCGGCCGCGCCCGCCGAGGACCTGGAGTTGAGCTGGCTTGGCCGGCAACAGGTGAGTCAGTTTAAGGTCTCGCACCCACCTTAGAGGGCAATAAGGGCAGACAGCTGTGATCAGCCACGGGCACCTTGTGAGCGAGGAGCCGCAAGGTGACTAGAATCCTGAAAGATACCTTAGGAACTGTTTAACAGGTAACTCTAATTTGAGGTTACTGCTGCGTGTTTGAAACTGCGAACAATAGATTAACCTTACGACACCAGATGAAGTCCATAACTTAAGATCTTCTAAACAAAACATTGCCTTTTATCAGTAATGACTGCTGTTTGGTTGTCACCAGTGCAGATACTTTCAAGTCAGAGGAAATGGAAAGTGAAATCAAAAGAGAAGAAAACAAAAAACAAAAACCCACAAAGCTGCAGAAGCAAGCTGAGGTAGACAGGATTCTCCAGGCAGCCTTGCTAAGCCATTGGCCAGGCATCCTGCGCCTGCTCCGTGCAGGACATGGTGCAATGGTTCAACTGTAGTGTGGGGACTTTTAAAAATATGGATTTGCAAGACTGCTTCTGCAGGTCTGGGGGTGAGCTCTGGCATTTATATTTTTAACAAGCTCTCAGATGATTCTGATGTGTGCCTGGTTGACCACCACGGTCACAATGCTGGCTATGCAAAGATAAGTGTATTCTAGGAGGCAGGTAAACAAATACAAATAAATGAAATGACAGGTGGACGTGTGAGGCTAGTGGACCCACAGGGATTAACTCTGAGTATTTCAGGAAAAGGGACATCTGAGAATGAACCACAAAAGACACAGGAATTCACCAAAAAGAAGGAGACTATGTCAGAGGCATGTGGCTTAACATGACATGGTGTGTACCTAATTCCAGGTGATGCCATGTGGCCGGAGCACCCCAGCCCCAGGTCAGTGAGCCACTTAGGAGCTGGACCGTCTTGTTTATATTATTGGTGCTTAGAACAGAATGACAAATGTAGGTTTGATAGCTAATGAAAGAATGAAAATGAAGAGTGGGCAAATGCATTCAGTGGGACAGGAGAGGGGAAGGTAGTGCAAAGGATACCGTAGGAAAGGAAGTCAGGCTTTCTATGCCATCCCAAGGCTCTGTTTGAGGCCAGGGGGTCTCAAATTTCAGTGAGCATCAGAACCACCTGGAGGGTGTGTTAAAACAAATTTCTGAGCCCCAACCCTAGAGTTTCTGATTCAATAGGTCTCTGGTGAGGCCCCAGGATTTGCATTTCTAACAAGGCTGCAGGTGATACCAATGCTGCTAGTCCCAGGCCCACCTTTGGAAACCACTGTGGTAGGCACAGAAGGTTTTTCAATAGGGCAGTTATGTAAAAATATCTGTTGGGGAAAGAAAGTTAGCTCTTAGCAATGTGAAAGGAAGACTGAAAGATGAAAAGACTAAAATCCAAGAGATAAAATAAGAGCGGAGTTATTATAATCTAGGTAAGAAAAACAGAGCTGAGCTAAAGCAATCTAGAAAGCTGGGGGCAAAACTAAGACATTTCAAAGGCAGGATTAACATAGTTAGATTAAAAAAAATCTAGATGCAAGGGAGAAGTGAGCACCAGAGGCAGCAGAGAGAAGGGGAGACAGCTTTTACAGTGCTTTATCTGAGACCAGCTCTGCCACATACTAGCCACGTGACCAAGGCCAAGTCTCTTAATTTCTCAGAGGCCCAGTTTTCTCATCTATACAATGTGACATGAAGTTATGATACTTACCGTGTGGGATACCATGAAGAATAAAGAGATCATTCCCATCAGCAGTTCTCAGATGGAGTTGATTTTTCTTCCAGCAGACATTTGGCAATGCCTGGAGATATTTTTGATTAAGGAGGCCTGGAAGGGGGTAGGTACTGCTGGCATCTAGTGGGTAGAGGCCAGCAATGCTGCTAAACATACTACCATGCACAGGACAGGCCCCCCAACAATGAATTATCCTGCCCACAATGTCAATAGTGTTGAGGTTGAAAAATCCTGATCCATATGATATGACTACCTTAGAGCCCCAGTCATTTAATAGTTGCTGTGCTTATGGTGACTTTAAGATTTTAGCTTTGTGACTGGGTAAGTGGCAGAACAATTAGCCATTAACCCAGAGGAGGGACCAGTTTGGGGGGAAGGTGAAAGTTTGTTTAGGAACTGTGGGGTTTGAGGTACCTGCAGGATGGGAAATGCAGATCTGAAGCCCAGCAAATACTGGACCAGCATGGTCATTCTGGAGACCATCTTCTTTTAAATCATTTCTGCTGGGAAAATACCACTGAAACTCTTATTTCAAAGGAGAAAAAAATTATTGTGGTGGTTGGATTAAATTTGAAGTTTGAGTAAAGGAAAACCCAAATTAGGGGAAAACCAATTCTCAAAGGAACTAGTAAGAGTGATGCTGATTTCAAGAATACACTTAGTTGATCATATTTATTTTATAATACAACCGCGTCACATACTGAAGTTTCAAACCTGAGATAGAAATAGAAGATATGACATTTTGGGCTGCATGATTATATGAAGAAAGAAAAAAAAAGAAATAGAGGATAATAGGCAAAATCTAAATATCTTACTCTGTTCACTTCTCATTTTGCCCCATTCTCAAAGTGTTAAAAAACGTGAATGTGATTAATTATTGCAATAGACATCTCCAGGCCCTTTAGAATGCCCGAGAATGGGCTATCCACTTGTGTATCACCCATTCTCTCACCTTAAGTGTGTGTATTTGGGTGAGAATATGGGCAAGGCTTTTACCAGCGTGGGTTTTGGGGTGCCTGCCTCTGTAACGGTGGCCAGTAGAGAGAGGCAGAGGTGAGTGAGGAGGGTTCTGCACCCCCATCCCTGCTTCAGTGGGACGTATACTTTAGCCCCTTATTTCTTCTATGCACTCGGCTGCTGCCTAATTTCATTTGAGGCAAGAATTCCACAGCTTTAAAAGTTTGACAAACCACTGTACTAGACAATTACCTAGGACTATGTTTTAAGGGACACGAGAAAGACCTGAAATCTAGTAAGATTGTTAGATTGCCTGAAATTTGGCCAATTAGAGATTCATTTAGGAAATGGTTTCCTTTTAAAATGTAACTGCCTCTGGGACCTAATCATTTATTCATTCCTTTATGTAAATGAATTTAATCTGAGCAAAAGACATTTTGGTTGGGGAAAGAGGGAAGCTGAGGGAAAAGAAAAGGAAGATTCAAAAAGTACAAAGGAAAATGTAAAATGAGGCACTGCTGAGGAATGGAAATTCAGGAATACAATAAGCAAGGTTAGCCAGCTCTATGAGCTTTAAGTGAACATTAAATCAAAAAGAAACTTCACCAATTTATTTTGCTGTTAACATGTCCAAGTGTGTCTTTATCTTCACATAAGGAAATAAGTGGAAATATATATCTGATTTGTAAATTAGTTGCCTGAGATTACTCCTTCATTAGTGTGTATAAATATTTAGATACATAAACTCTAAGCCTTTTCTTGTCATATCTCAGTGAAAAAGCTTAGTTTGTGAAAATTCTAAAAACTTCCTTAAATTTGATTCTTTAATGGGAAGTCAGATTAATCCAATAGATTTAAGACAACAGTTACCTTAA
The DNA here is from genome assembly GCA_028533085.1 of Varecia variegata. Lineage (NCBI taxonomy): Eukaryota > Metazoa > Chordata > Mammalia > Primates > Lemuridae > Varecia > Varecia variegata. Next base: position 21,200,518 of record CM052445.1, on the reverse strand, counting down.
CAATTTTTTTTTCTCTTCTAACAAAGGAGTTATGTAAAACTCTCCTAATATTTGGCATCTCTTCATTTTTAGTGTGTGTGTATGTTTGAGCACATTTGTATTGTGACAATTTCATATTCTTTAGAAATTCTTCCAATTCTACCATAGAATTGTGGATTGCTATGATTGTAAGTCACTGTAAGTTCATGCGAGAAGTATTTATTGAATGAATAAGCATACACCACTCACTGTGTCAGACCCTGGAGCTTCAGTGGTGAACAGACAGAACCTTGTTATTCTAGCTTCATGTTTAAGATCATCTAACTATTTCATTTTGAGCACAAGGAGAAACAGAAGTCAAATGACTTGCCAGTATTGTGTACAAATCAGTGGCAGGGCCAGAACTTGAATTTAGGTCTTCTGAGTCCAAGCCTAGCTTTTTACATTTTGGAAGACAATCTCTACAAAACATCTCTTGTGACAAAATTCAGAATTTGTAATGTTTTTCACTTATAATTTTCCCAATGAGAAGCTTTATATTATTTTCCCAAACCAAAATAATTATGTCAGAGTTTCTAAACCTACCAGTATCAACATTAATAAAAACCTTAACACTCCAATATTTACCCCTAAAATTATATATGATCAAATAATTCCTACAATGATAGTGCTTTATATAACCTGTCATGATTTCATGAATAGCAAACACGCTAAATTTTGGTTAAAATGTCTTTTCTTTAACAATGTTAAAAGAATCAGCTTTATTGTATAGCACACAGAATTCTACTTAAGAATGGAAAGACATACATTTATTCTCTCTGTTTTTCTGATGACAATACAAACTGTCACTTGGGAAAATGAGGAATGTAGAGATGTGCTCTAAATGATATGATATTTCTGTCCTCAGGTAGGTGGCTGAATTCTCTTGTTTATAAATTCAAACCAGAGAGGACTAGCTAGCAGCTGTCATCTCTGGGTTCTAACACCTTGTAGTAGCCGTCACAGATCTCTGCTGCTGCAGGGCTGGAAGGAATTCCCCTTACCTCCGGGGAAACTCCCGTAGACTTTGCCCTTGACACTGGCAGAGAAATCCCCTGAAGGGTTTCTCCAGCTGGGATGAACGAATCAAACAGAAACTTTCCAAAGCATTGTCCATTTTTTACCCAAGGACTGTGCATTTTCTAAAAAATACTTTTACTCAGGGAATTTCTCATTGTTCTGATGGCATTTTTTTTTTTTTTTTTTTGAGACAGAGTCTCACTCTGTTGCCTGGGCTAGAGTGAGTGCCGTGGTGTCAGCCTAGCTCACAGCAACCTCAAACTCCTGGGCTCAAGCAATCCTCCTGCCTCAGCCTCCCAAGTAGCTGGGAGTACAGGCATGTGCCACCATGCCCGGCTAATTTTTTTCTATATATATTTTTAGCTGTCCAAATCATTTTTCTATTTTTTTTAGTAGAGACGGCATCTCGCTCTTGCTCAGGCTGGTCTTGAACTCCTGACCTCGAGTGATCCTCCTGCCTCGGCCTCCCAGAGTGCTAGGATTACAGGCGTGAGCCACCGCGCCCGGCCTGTTCTGATGTTTTAATTCTAAGCCAACACTTTTGTGAGCTTCACAGTGCTGTATAAATATCACCAGGTGCGTAAGAGTTGTGTGGTGCAGGAGAAAGAGCAGTGGCCACAAAGGCAGAGGAGCTGAACTTGAGATCTGGCAAAGCCATCTGAGAGTTATGTGACCTCAGGCAACCCCTAAAACTCTCTGAACTTTGGTTGCTTCATTTGTAAGATGGAAATATTCATCATAATAACCCCAGCTGTCCTAGCTACCTTTTAGGAGTTTGTGAGGGCCAAATGAAATAACATATGTGAAAATGGCTCATAAATTGCAACTTGATACAGTATAAATGGAGACTATTATTTTTGAGCTGTCAATGTAAGAGCTTTATATATTTTTTCTAATAATACTTAAATTTGTCCTCTAAGAATTCTTAGCTTCAATTCTAGTGGCTTTTGGCTTTCAATTGCTAAAACATTACAGAGCTGTATCCTTAGTGTGTTTTATGTTGAAATCCCTTTCAGAATAGAAATAAAGCAGTATTTATAGTTTTACTTACCAGTATAGAAATGCCTGGTACAGGAGGACAGTTTCCAGTGAAGCTGGAACTCTATTGTCATAACTTGAAGGCACCAAGCACTCCATAGACATTTTGTGCATTTTGTAACAGTGTTCCATCTTTTTTTTTTTTTTTTTTTTTTGAGACAGGGTCTCATTATGTCGCCCCAGGCTAGAGTACTGTGTCATCATCATAGCTCACTGCAACCTCAAACTCCTGGGCTCAAGTGATCCTCCTGCCTCAGCCTCTTGAGTAGCTGGGACTACAAGCGTGAGCCACCATGCCTGGCTAATTTTTCTATTTTTAGTAAAGACAGGGCCTCGATCTTGCTCAGGCTGGTCTTGAACTTCTGACTTCAAGTAATCTTCCTGCCTCGGCCTCCCAGAGTGCTAGGATTGCAGGCATGAGCCACCGTGCCCAGCCATTTCCATCTTAATATCTTCTAGAAGCTGACAAGAGTTCCATTTCTGTGGTTAAAGCCTTGGGTTCCTCTGTTTGACTTGAACTCAGAGAAGGAGTTGTAGTAGGAATTCCCATGACCTTTAGTGTTTCCAGGACTGGGATTTCGGGTTGTTATTTCCCGCAGGCACACCACAGGGGCTAGAGTTCAAGACTTTCCTGAGTAGCACACAGCAGCCCAACTATACAGCTCCTCTCCGTGTGTTGCCAGTAAGACCCTGACAGAGGGAGGGTGATGAAAATAGTTAAGATAATGAAGTCACACACAGTCTGCATAAAGTGAGGGATTTCCATGTTATCCACCAATGCAGGATAGTTCTCCAGGTAGCCTTGGACAAACCCAGTCCTTTCCCCTTTCTTGCTTGTAGTTCTCAAGAGTAACTGTAGAACGTGTTGGGAATGCAATGCCCTGAGATAAAGAAGAACTGCCTGAAACATCCTAGGCCTTATTCCTGTCCCTTCTAGGGAATGTAAGCCTTGAGTTAGAGAGGAACCATCCAGGACAGCCCACGCTCTTTTCCCCTCTCCCTGTGAAGCAGGATGTCCTTCAGAGCTTTGCCCGGTGAGTCACGTGGTCCCTGGAGTACATAACCCAGGACAGGCTGCCTTTCAGGGTCCCTCAGCTGTGGTGCCAAGTGGGACATGCACAGTTGAGACTCCATCCACCCGGGGCAGCTTTTTCGAGCCCTAGGGGACCAGCTGACAATGGATCCAAGACTTGTGCCCCTTGCCATCTATCTCTAAGTAATAAGCCCACTTCACGTAACATGTGTGTGAGTATGTTTTGTCTCACCAGACTCAAATAGTTACCTGTGCCTACTAGACCTAAATAGCACCCCAGGCATAAGTATATGGATTCCTGTTTCTGGGGGTTGACATAGTGATTATCTTTGCTATTCTCCATGCAGTGGGAGTTCTCTCTCGGGATTGGTAATTAGTGAACCTGTTTCACGACCAAGAGCTTGCTGTTGCAGCTTCTGGCTTTGTCCCATAGTCTTATGTTCTGATCTTGGCTCCGCTACTTACAACCGAGTGACTTTGGGCAAATTACTGAACATCTCAGGGCCTCAGTGTCTTCAACTGTAAAGTGGGAATAATAGTTACAAGCCCTACTGAATAGTGTTATTGTACACATTAGGTAAGTAACAAATGCTTCATGTCATGTATGCAATATAGTAAACTCGATAAATGTATGTACTGATCATTATAATTTCAGCTCTCAAAAAATAAAGTGAGCAGGAAAAAATACTTAAGAACTTGATACAAAAAATATATCCAAATGGCTAATAAATATATGAAAAGAAACTTCATTTGTCATGGGGGAAATGCAAATTAAAATTATAATGTGATACCTCTACACTCAACAAAATGGTTAAAGTGAAAGAGAAAAAAAGCTGTTGTGTTGGACAAGGATGTGAAACAACTAAATTCTTGTGCTCTGCTAGTTGGCTTGTAAATTAGTACAGCCTTTTTGGAAAACATTTTGGCAGAATCTTTTAAGGTTGAACATTTTCATATGCAGCCATTCCACTGCTAAAAATCTAACATAACTGTGTACATGTATTCATCAAAAGTCATGTGCAAAAAATGTTCATATAAGCATTGTGCATTGGAGCATAAAACTAGAAACCATTCAAATGCCTATCAACAATAGATGAATAGGCGGGGCAGTGGCTCACACCCGTAATCCTAGCACTTTGGGACACTGAGGCATGAGGATGGCTTGAGGCCGGGAATTCAAGACCAGCCTGGGCAACATAGCAAGACCTTGTCACCACAAAAAATTTAAAAATTAGCTGGGTGTGGTGGCATGCACCTGTAGTCCTAGCTACTCAGAAGACTGAGGCAGGAGGATTGCTTGAGCCAGGAATTTGAGGTTGCAGTGAGCAGCCTAGCCCGGGTGACAGGGTGAGACTCTGTCTCAAAAAAAAAAAAAAAAAAAAAAAAAAAAAAAACCAATGTAATACTCTCTATGAGGAAGTCCTATATTTGTCATTCTTTAAGTACTAGTTGGCTATTATCTTACTTCCTCAAGCCATTCTCAGGCATGGTACTTCTAACTCTTACTTATGTAAGTTATATTAGCTAAACGTTCAGTTAAACTGCAATAGTAGAGAATTGAAATAACTGTGGGTTAAATAGCTTGGAAATTTGCCCTTAGGTATGGGTCCAGGCATATGCAAGCCAGGACTAGTATGAGGGCTCCATGGTGTCAAGGGTCTCCAGTGGCATTGCTCTGCATTCTCTAAGGAGTTTCCCTTTTTCACATCCAACACATACACAATTCAGCCTGTGAGAAGAAGGAAAAGGAAACTGGACAGCAAGTCTGTTCCCTTTAAGGGTGCAACCTAAAGATTGCACTCGTCACTTCTGCTTATGTTTCACTGGCCAAAATTTACACGGCCAAGCCTAATCACAAGAGAGTCCAAGAAATGTGGTCTTAATTAGATGCAGGCATACTGCAGTAGCTAGCTTCCAAAGTGGCTTGCAGTGATTCTTGGCTTTGGGCATTCATGTCCTTATGCTGTTTCCTCCAATGTTGAACAGCACTGTCTGGTGTAACCTCCAGCCTCCGTCAAGATGGCTACAACCCTCGCTGACATCTTGACTGCAGCCTGAGCCAGGAACATGCAGCTAAGCTGTTTCTGAATTTCTGGCTCACAGAAATGGAGGAAATAAATGTTTAATGCTGTTTTAAGCTACTACATGTTGAGGTAATTTGTTATGCAACAATAGATAGATAACAAAGACATGTTTCAAGGAGAAAAAATTAAAGCGGAAAGAGAATGGGAAGTGAACGTGCGTATGAAATTTCAGATAGGGCATCCAGGGGAAGTATTAATGTGATCTCTGAGTAGGGATCCAAGGGATGTGCAGGCACAGGAAGAGCATTTTGGGTAAAGGCATGTTTGCCAAAACATTCATCAACCAGTGTGACACAGGCATTAACCAACCAGAATAGGCACCAAACCAATAAACACCGATGCAGGTCATAAACATCCAATAGGGCCTCATGCACAAACCCCGCTGCATACCAGGGAACAGAGGTCAGACCCTGAGATGGGAGAGCACCTGTGTTTGATAAAAAACAACATGGACAATGTGAGCAGAGGGAGAGAGTAGGAGGAAACAAGGACAGAAGCATAACCTGGGCACTAGACTGTATAGTGTCCCTTAAGTCATAGTAAAGCTTTTGGCTTTTATGCTGCATGCGTGAAATGGGAAATGTTTGAAGGATTTTGTGAAAAGGAGCAACATGATGTCACATGTTTTAACAAGATCACTCTGGCTAGTCTATTGAAGATAGACTGAAGCCAAATGTTATAGACAGAATGTTTATGTTGCCCCCAAATTCACATGTTGAAGCCCTAACCCCCCAATGTGATGGTATTTAGAGGTGGGGCCTTTGTGAAGTAATTAAGTTTAGATGAGAACATGAGGGTGGGGCCCTCATTATGGGATTAGTGGCCTTATAAGAAGAGGAAGAGAAGAGCTTTCTCTCTCCCCACATGAACACAGAAGAAAGGCCATGTAAGGACACAGTGAGAAGGCGCCATCTGCAATCCAAGGAGAGAGCCCTCATCAGACACTGACCCTGCTGGCACCCTGATGTCAGACTTCAAGCCTCCAGATGAGTGAGAAAATAAATTTCAGTTGTTTGAGCAACCCAGTCTGTGGTGTTTTGTTACGGCAGCCCAAGCTAAGACAGAAAGCACGGGTGGAAGCCGGGGACTGGTTGGGAGGCTGTTGCAATGATCCAAATGAGAAATGGGTGGCAGCTTTGGGCCAGTATGGTGGCAGTAGAGGTGGTGAGAAATGCCTGGATTCCGGCTGTGTTTTAAAAGTATAATGAACAGGATTTCTAAAGGATGAACAGAAACAGATTGGATGTGAGTTTGTAGAGAAGGAGAGCCGTCAAGGATGATATCAAGGTTTTGAGCCTAATCTCTGGAAGAATGGAGTTTCCATCAGGTAAGTTGAGGAAGGCTGTGAGGTACATTTCTGGTAGTTGTAGTGAGCAGGAGTATTGCCATAAGCTACTTTTAGACTTCAGTTTTAAAAGCCTACTAGACATCCAAGCAGAGTGAGTTGTTGAAGTACAAGTGGAGTTCAGGGAAGATGTCCAGATTGAAGATATAAATTTGGAACTCATCTTCATGTAGAGGGTAACCAAAGCCAAGTGACTGGATGACATTACCTAGGTAGTGAGTTTAGAACGAAAAGAGAGTTTTGGGTGGCCCTGTCTCTAGCTTTAAATTATAGAAGCAATTTTCACACTGCAGAAGAAAAAAAGAGAAGATATCAGAGAACAAGAATTCTCTCCCTGTTTATATCCAGGCTGGTCAGTTAGTAAGAACACATGGTTTCCAGGGGTGGATGTAACCAGCTCCATAAGCAAGAAAACATTTTTTATAGGTTTTTTTTTTTTCTTCTTGTAGTTCTTTTATGTTTCAAGTTCCCAGGCCAGTAAGATTTGCCGAGCAGAACTTTGTAACTTTCTGTTGCACTTAATGCATTCCCTTTTGAGTTTCTTTCCCAGAAACGGCAGAGCCTCCTTGCAGCCACGAGATAACTACAAAGCCTCACGCCACCTGTTTGTCAGAGAAGACAAGATAAGCGATCCACAGATCGTGCCCAAGAACCCACTGAGCCTGCGCACAAGGCTGAAAGAATAACGAATGTTAACCCCTAGCTCATTATAATACTAAAATCCCCACCTTGGGAGGGACTTACCCACCATTTTTTGATCATGGGATGTATGTACTAGCATGATTTCTCACGGTGCTTGCATGCCCTGCACTGCACCCCAAACATGAAATGATGCTGACTCCCCTCATGCATTATTCATTTCACCTCTAGGAAACCCCCGACCCCGTTGATCAGAAGGCAGATGTGAGGCCTCCCCCTCCCAGTAGATGCATCTCCTACAATAAATCCTTTCTTTCTTGAAAATCCTCATTGTCTCAGTAATTGGCTTTCTGTGCAGCAAGCAACAGAAAACCGCCCTTGTGGGTTCGTTAACATGGACATTAGTGAGCCAGGCCAATGTTCCAGTGGTGTAGGCTCAACACTAAGAGTGGAAGAACAGACACATCTGAACCTCTAAATCTCAAGTCCAATCAAGAACATCACCACAGGCGAGGTGGAAAAGCTGTCTACTAACAGCCAAAAAAATAGCTCTTTATATTCTAGCTCAGTGGTTCTCAATGTTGGCTACACTTTACAATCACTGGGGAGCTTTAGCAACATTGAGGTTTGGGTCCCACCCTAGGATTCTGATTCACTTGGTCTGGAGTGCAGCCTGGACACAGGGAGTTCTAAATGTTCCCCAGGGATTCCAATGTACAGCCAAGGTTGAAAACCACCACTGTAGCTGAAGAACACTACAATTAATAAATCATCATTATCAGCATCTGTAGGAGCAGCTCTTAGTTTGCTTTTTTGTTCAGAAAGGTGTTAGATAGCAGGGCGTGATGGCATGTGCCTACAGTCCCAGCTACTCGGGAGGCTGAGGCAGGAGGATTGCTTGAGCCCAGGAGTTTGAGGTTGCTGTGAGCTGTGATGATGCCACTGTACTCTGGCCTGGGCAACAGAATGAGACCTTGTCTCAAAAATAAATAAATGAATAAATAAATAGAAAATTTTAAAAAAGGAAGACAGAGAGAAGTTACTAAACTGTAACGGAACTACAGCTCAGAAGGCTGAAAAACAGACAAAGTGTAGGGAGAAGTACTGAACATATATTTTAAATTGTTTCTAGTAGGTAATTTCCCAGAAGGTTAGGCTAAGACCACAAGCAGAACAACAGTTTGGGGTTTTTGAGTTTGTGCTAGAGCAAGTGGTGTATAGTAATAGCAGAAAAATCATCAGCCAGTCTGTGAGGGAAAGATAAATGAAGCATATACACAGAGTGTACTAAAATGTAAGTAATGGAAGTGAATTTAATACTTTTCAAAAGAATGTGGAAAAGTAAGGATATAAACATAGTTTATTGATGCAAGAAATTTCAACTATTTGGATAGTGCTTTGAGAACTCCTTCCATTCCATCTCTAGACAAAAATTTAAAAAAAAGCAAAAAATAAAAATTAAATTAAAACAAAAAAGAACTCCTTCCAAATTTACTTCTGATACGTTTGTTTGCCAGAGTACAGTTCCATCTGAACCCTACACAGCTGACTCTGAGAAGGTCACATTGTTCTCGTGGCTGGAGTACAGGGACATCACATTGGTGAGACGAGTGGGTTTTGTGGCACAGTTTTGTGAAAAATAAAAGTATTTTGAAGAGCAAACCCACACCACCCTAAGTTCCTTTTGCTCTCAATAGGTTAACATGGTTATGGTATAAGGAGAACAAGTAAGCTAGAAAAGTAGTACCGTTTGTACGTCAGCAGTAGATAGAGGTTTTGGTGTTTAATTTAGGTTGGGACAACAGAACAGACTTTGTCTCAAAACTTCACATATTCACACAGAATCTGGCCACAAAAACAAAGTTGAGACCTGAACAAGAACACAGTGTCTTGTATTTCCTAGTTGTGTCTGTCAGCAATGCTATTTCTGAGGCAAGAGGCCTTGGATCATCATGCTCTTGTTCCTTTTTAGGGTGTATGGAATCCAAGAAAAATGTGCTTCTGGGTTATGGAATGATAAGGTTGAGTTTTAAACTCGATGGGAAAATAAATGGAGCAATCTAATGTATCCTGTTATAAATAGTAGTAGGTGGATTCGTTTGTGGATACCATCAACAATCTGTGCCTCAAACCAGATGTTTAATTCTGGCTGGAATGCCAAGCTGTGTTCTAAAGAAACGACTGGCACTGGCGTTTCAGGACTTTTAAACCAAGGAAGGTCCCCAAATTGTCTCTCCTTAAGAGCTACGTGACCTTGAGCAAGGTACTCGACTCTTCAGCAATTCAGTTTCCTTCTCTGCAAAACCTCTCCTACCCATTCGCTTTTACATGATTTCAGGGCCAAACGTGATCATTCCACATGGAAAATTATAAAGTGCTTTTCATAGTTATTATTTAACAAGTTAACAATGACATACTTGAAAATCTGCTCCCGCAAATAGTATCGTAGCGTGCGTTAGTGAGAGTGTAACATTTTTAGAGATAATGTATGTGTTCTCAACAGGAAGGTTTAGAGGCAAAAAGAAATTTTACATTTATTGTCTCATTATTTGTCCTGATATAACCTGTGAAGAACGTTGGTTTCTCACTTTTAAAGATGATTCAAGCAGCTCAGAATTATTGTATAACAGTTGATATGTACACACATTCACGTACATATTTACTGGGCTACTACGTGTCAGACATTGTTAAGCATTTTTACCTATGTTGTGCTAGTTCCAAAAGCAGGCTTCGAATCTAATCTATTAAACTCTCTACTGCTCTCTCCACTTGCTAACTCTGTTTTATCATATCGGGCATTTTAAAAGAGATAATATCCAGCAAAAAAATGAGGATTATGAGATATAGTAACATCATATGCAAGACTCCCACAGGTATGTGGATGAAAGATATGTGCGTAGCAAAATGACAAAATATTTCTTACACATTCATAACAATGCATTCTTGTAAATCTCTTTCAGTTGATCTTTTAGAATTTTCATGTTCAGGAAATCATATACATAAGAAACTAATGTTAATAGCAAGCAAACAATGGGTTTGTGTTTGTTTCCTTGGGCTACCATGGCAAAGTACCACAAACTGGGCAGTTAAAAACCACAGAAATTTATTCTCACACAGTTCTGCAGGCTAGAAACTCAAAATCAAGGTGTTGGCAGGGTCGGTTCCTTCTAGGAGCTGTGAGGGAGAATTTGTTCCATGCTTGTCTCCTAGCTTCTGGTGTTTCCCAGAAATTCTGTGGAATTCCTTGACTTGCAGGTGTATCACTGTCGTTTCTGCCTCTGCCATCACATGACCTTCTTCCCTGTCTGTCTGTGTGTCTCCAGATCTCTCTGTCTCCTTATGGGGACACAGGTCATTAGATTTAAGTTCCACCCTAATCCAGTAGGACCTCCTCTTAACTTGATTACATCTGCAAAGACCCCAAGTCCAAATCATGTCCCATTCACAGGTACCAGGGTTGTTTACATTTCTTTTTGGGAGACACAATTCAACACACAGAGGTTTTTGAAACTTTTTTTGCCAAAATATTTGAGTGTAAGTTGTAAACACATTGCCCCATTACTCCTAACTACTTCAGTCTGCATTTCCAAAAAATCAGGACACTCTCCTACATAACCACAGTATACCCATAAAAATCAAGAAATTAACTTTTATACCTATTACCATCTAATCCACAGACTTTATTCAAATTTTACCAGTTGTCCCAATAAATTTTTCATAACAAAACAAACAAAAGCAAATTTCTTCCCTTTTGCCCCTTTTCTTCATGATCTGAGATCTACTCTGGGACCATTTAGTTGTCCTGTCTCTCTGATCTCTTTCAAACTGGAACTGTTCCCCAGTTTTCCCTTGTCTCTAATGATTCTGACATTTTTTTTTTTTTTTGAAGACTACATGCCAGCAACTTTGCAGTGTCCTTAAATTTGGGTTTATCTGATGTTTCCTCAAGATTCAAATAGAGCTATGTGTTTTGACAGGAGTGCCACAGAAGAGATGCTGTGTTTTTCTCAGTGCATCATATCGGGAAACATATGATGCTGGTTTGTCCCATTACTTGTAGTGCTGACTGTTATCTTTGTTAAGATGGTACATGCTGGGTTTTTCCACTGTGTGGTTATTGAATAAATAATAAGCAGTTGATATGCAATTTGCAGGGAGATACTTTGAGGCTGTATAAATATCCTGTTCCTCGTCAAACTTTTACCCACTGGTTTTAGCATCCATTGATGTTTTCTGCCTGAATCATTTATGATTGTGAAATAGTAATTTCTAACTCTATCCTTCTATATTTATTAGCTGGCATTCAGCTCTAGGGAAGAGCTTTCCCGTTCCCTTTTGTATTCATTTATACAAATAAGGACTCATGGATATTTATTTTATTCAATGAGTTATAACTCATTATTATCCTTATTTATTTTTATTGTCACATTTGGCCAGTGAGAGCCCCTTCTGCTGGTCCCTGTATGTTTTTGACATGTCCTTACAATTCTGTGAGCCCTTCCTTACTTCCTGGTACAACAAGATGTTCCAGATTTATCTTGTACTTTCCCTGCATCAGCCATGGAATTATCCATTTCAATAAGAAGCCATGTTTTCTTTTAGTAGGGAATGGTATTTAGAAGCCAAGATTTGGGTGCAAAGTGTACCCCTTTTTACTGGGGTGTCATTGGTTCTAGGCCCTTTTTCAGAAGACAGATATAGGAAGTATGGCTATGTATACACACATACATTTATGCATACATATGCCTCCATTTCTATATCTATCCATATAAATATCTATTGACCTATTGACATACTATAGATAGTATGGTGGACAGAATTCTAAAGGTGGCTTCCGTAAGATTCTTGTCTCCTGGTTATGCAATCAAACCTTAATATAGGTATTATGGTGAAGGGATTTTGCAGATTAATTAAAATCCTAATAATTTGACCTCAAGATTGTTCCGGTAAGCCTGGCCCGTTCAGGTAAGTCCTTTAAAAGAACAGAGGTTTCTCCAGCTGAGAGCAGAAGGAAAGTTAGAGAGATTTGAAGCACAAGAAGGTTTGAGGTGCAGTTGCTGGCTTGAAGATGGAGAGAGGGCACTGTGACTAGGAACACAGGTGGTCTCAAGGAACAGAAGATGGCCCCAGCTGATAGCCAGAAATAAAACAGGACCTAAGCCCTACAAATACAAGAAACTAAATTCTGCTGGATGGGCTTGGAAGCAGATTCTTTCCCAGAGTCTCCAGATAGAGGCCCAGCCTGACCAACAC
>CM052445.1:21163124-21187588 GCA_028533085.1 Varecia variegata | reverse complement strand
TGAGCAAGAGCCAGACCCTGTCTCTTCAAAAACTAGAAGAATTAGCTGGGCATGGTGGCTCACCTGTGGTCCCAGCTGCTGGGGAGGCTGAGGCAGGAAGGTTGCTTGAGCCCAGGAATTTGAGGTTGCAGTGAGCAATGATGACTCCAGTGCACTCTGGCCTGGACAACAGAGTGAGGCCCTGTCTCAGGAAAAAAAAAAAAAAGAATGGATAACAAAGGACCAGTACTTCCAACATCCTAAGCTCAACCATTTTCTTTTTTTCTGGGGTCCCTTCTAGTACATCTTCATATAAAGCCTTAGGAATTTATCTTACAGGAAATGCCTGTAGACAAATGTACAGATCTCTAGATTGGAAATTGAGCTACAGTATTTTGCAATGGCATTGTAACGAAATTTGAATATTTTTACAAAAATAAATAATTTATTATAAATACCTGTGGCTAAATAAGAGTATGTATTTAACAGCTGAAAACTTCATCCAAGAACATTTAGAGAAAAAAAAAATAGCACTTTGGCCAGTTTTATGGCAAAGCAAGGTATGATAATATTAATAGCTGTTGATGATTGAATGCCTACTATTTGTGCCAAACATTATTTCTTTCATCTTTACAACACCCAGGTAGCTGGTTATTTTTATGGCTATTTCACAGGAAGAGGGGACACTTTTCATAGAGTCACCACGATCAGGAAGGGGTAGAGTTGGATCTGCTCCCAGATCGTCTAACCCCAAAGTCCATTCCCTTTTCCCCCTCGTTCTGCACCTTCCCGGGAGCATTCCCAGTACAAAACTTGTCCTTAAGATTCTTAACTGAAGTTCCTGAAAACTTCTCTCCTGGCTTAAAGTGAGTGCTGGGTAATTTATTTAGTCTGCTCGGGGTAGTCATTCATTCCAACATGATTATAGTCCAAGGACCTCCCTACCTTTCAGAACATTTGTCACTTGTCATGTTGCATTTGGGACGCCAGAGGAGGCATCCAGTGAAATGAACAGGAGGCATTTTGGTGACAAATAGACTTAAGAAGCTAAAGCTGGAAGTGGAAAAGACCTTGTAGATCTTCAAGCCTCCTTTAGGTGCGGCCTGATGGATATACAGATCCATGACATTTTTTAAACCCTTGGTCACAGCGAAGAGCATACACCCTGTGATTTAAAAGGCAGAGTGTCCGGGCTGGTGGTAAGAGAGAATTTTGCCACTTTTATGTCACGGCCATTGGGAAACAGCAGGATTCTGCAAACTCAGGCTTTGGAAACAGGCTACTGTGGATTTAAATTCTCCGTCATGTGCTTACTTGTTGTGTGGCTTTGGACAATTTCCTTACCTTCTATGAGGCTCAGTTTCCTTATCTGTGAAATGGTGGTAATGGCACCCACTTCACAGGATGGCTATGGAGATGAAATAAAGTGATGCCTGTAAAACACTGAACATAGAGCCTGGCACATGGCTGTCACTCTGTAATTGTACGCATAATTGATATCCTTTCACTACAGCAGTGATCTTCTACTTTGGCTCTATCTTAGTATTACCTGTATAGCTTTTACAAATCCTAGTGCCCCGGCAGCACCCCAGAGGGTCAGACCCCTGGGGTGGGAGCTGGCAGCAGTATATTTCAAGCTGCTCTGGTGTTTCCACACCCAGACAAGGTTCCGCATCCCTGGACTAGATGCGTGCTGAGTGAGGGCTGGGCACAGAGCCAGCCTGTCTGCAAGGGCTCTGCGGGAACAGGCTCGGGAGGCAGCCGGGATGGGGCCAGGGCAGTGTGGAAGGGACCTCTCAGCTCTCTCCAGGAGCCGTGGGCTGGGCCGACCTCAGGGCCTAACTCAGGCGAATCACCCGGGGGCCTTTCCTTCCCCCACAGCATTTTTATCAAAGTGAAACTGGCTTACAATGAAATGAAAGACCAGCCTGGTGAAGAATGAGGTCCAAAGCAGACAGCGAAAGGGGAGGTAAGGAAAGGGAGGAAGGAGGCAGCAGAGACAGCCAAGGGCACCGCACCTGGGGGTCCTCCCGTGCAGGCACCCTGACTTCCAGTGCAGCTGCCCAAAGTGATGGCCTCCTTCACCCCAGAGAGTCAACAACAGGGAGAGATCACTTTGAATGAGGTTTCCCCAGATCATTACTGGGAAGTACGGTGTGGTCCAGGCCCAGCAGCATAGCATCACCAGCGAGCTGGTCAGAAATGCAGAATCTTAGCTCCCACCTGCTAAATCAGGGTCTCTCCTGGTGGGCCTAGGAATATGCATTTGATCAAGATTCCCAAGTGGTGAGCATGCTCTGAGAGCCTGAGAAGCAGTGCTTGCATAGTGAAAATAGAACAAGCTTGAAGGGCAAACAATGCTTCTGAGTTTGAACCCTGCCTCTTTCACTTACCGGGTGAGCTTGAAAAGGTTACTTAATGTCCCTGAACTCCTGTTTCCTCATTTGTAAATTGGGGACAAAAAGATTTCCCTTGATAATGGACTTCCAAGGAAATTGTGGATAAAATTGAGGTGGGAGGGGGGTCTATGGACTTGGATAGGAAAAACATCATTTTTATTTTCACTGATCTCTAACTGAAATTTAGCATTTTCTTTGACTATGAAGGTAAGCAATGTTTGTCAGCAGCCTGTGACTTTGTCACCAGCAGAAATCACAGATATTTTCATATTACATTATAGTTGTTGCAGATATCTCTAAATATCATTTGTTTTCATCTACTTCAAAATTATGGTAGTTTTTAGACTTGTTGCTAGATCTTGATATTTAATGCATTACTAATGAAGCACATACACTACTATATGACAATTTTTTTTAATTTCATAAAAACTGTAGATTAAACTAATTGGTTTTCTTTGTAATTTTTTTTTTGGTATGCATTTGAAAACATTAATTAAAGGCCAGGCACGGTGGCTCACGTCTGTAATCCTAGCACTCTGGGAGGCTGAGGCGGGAGGATAGCTTGAGGTCAGGAGTTTAAGACCAGCCTGAGCAAGAGCAAGACCACTTCTCTAAAAAAAAAAATAAAATAAAAATGAAAACATTAATTAAAAAGGGGTCCATAGGCTCATGACACAAAAAAAGTTTAAAAAATCTCTCCCTATCTTATAAATTGTGATGATTAAATGATGGAATCAGATGTGTCTAACACTCAGCAGAGATTCAAGTAACAGAGGCTTGATTGTATTTCTCAACATTGTCATGTCTGGTTTTCTCCTAAACCTGGACCAGAGATCCCGTAGACTTTCCTGGGGGTGTGTCAAATGCAACCACTGTCTAGTCAACTCTTCCTGAAGGCGTTTTTCTGGCTAGTCCCGGTTTTACTGAATGAGAGCTGTTATTTATTGAGTGCCTGCTGTGTGCCAGAGAGGTAGTAAGTGGGAGGCCTGTGTTCAACCTCCACGCTGCCACGTATACTCCTGGGTGGAGCCAAGAAGTCCAGATGGAAGGGGACAGATGAAGGGCTCCTGCATCCTCCTAGTTTGGGAAGGTGACACAGGGAATAACAACTGAACCACTAAGCACCTATGATCTCTTCGTTCTTGTACATTCAGTGAGTATACTTACTAAGCACTTACTATGTGCCTGGCCCTATGACAGTTGCTAGGATACCCAGCTGGGTAAGCCATGACCCCTGTCTCTAAAAATGCCCTGTGCTGTGGGAGCATGGAAGAGAAACCCCTAACCCCATGGGGCAAGAGGCAGGGGCTGAAACAAGGCTCCCCTGTGCACGTATGTGCAGTGTGAGGTCTACGATGATTAATTTATGTGTCAACTTGGCTGGACCACAGTGCACAGATGTTTGGTCAAACGTTACTCTAGGTGTTTCTGTAGGGGTGTTTTTTGGATGATATGAACATTCAAATTGGAGGACTTTAAGTAAAGCACTTTGCCCTCCATAATGTGGGTGGACTCATCCAATCAGTGGAAGACCTTAGCAGAACAAAGACTGACCTCCTCCCTCCAAGCAAGAGGGAATTCTGCCAGCAGATGGCCTTCAGACTTCCACGGCAACATGGGCTCTTTTCTGGGTCTTCCGCCTGCCGGCCCACCTGGCAGATTTTGGACTTGCCAGTGCCCATAATCTCATTAGCCAATTCCTTAAAACAAATCTCTTTCTCTCTGTGTATACACATCCTACTAATGCTGTTTCTCTGGAGAACCCTGACTAATACAAAGTCCAGCTGGCTAAATCCATTTGTGACTACGCTCCTGCATGCTTTACTTTTTATTTGATTGTGTCTCATGGTACACGGCTCCTGTCCTGGGGCTCTGGGCAGCTGAGGGATTTGCTTCATCACAGAGCCCTTGTGATGGTGGTATATCTGGGCTCTTGTAACCAGTGCTTGTTCATTGCGCACAAAGCATTTGGGGAGCACTGGGAAGCCTGGGGTTAGGGGGGACAAGAAATAACATTTATTAAGTGCCTACTAGATACCAGGCACTGTGCATTTTACATTCATTGTAACTGCTACGGTGAATAGATTATTATGCCCATTGCTCAGACAAAGAAACTGAGGTCTGGAGAGGATAAGTGACTGACTTGAGCTCACCCGGCTAAGAAGGATCAGAAATGGTATGCAAACTGAGTATCTGACACCCGAGACACCCAAAGCCAGGCTCTTTAAAACACAAGTTGCTGCCTCCCACGGAAGGCACCAGGCCCAGGGAGGAGGAGCCGTTGCTCTGTAGCCCAGGGGAACTCCCTGCCACCCAGGGGCCCCTGCAGCCACACCACCCTCACATGACAGATTTCTCTGCACCCTGCTTGAAGCCTGTCAGGAAGATCACCAAATTGTCAAATAAAGGAGCCCTTTGGTCTCCGAAGGATCTTTGAAACATTCCGCCTCCATTCCTGGCTCAGAGACCACCGAATGCCACTTGACCACCTTCCGTATTTCACTCCACCGTGACCCTGCCACTGCGCTCAGCCGATGAGCATGTCTCACGGAGCAGCATCAGCTCTCGTGCAGCCCGGGAGATTGCATCTACGGCTTGTTCCCTTATCTGTGTGCTCTTTCATTCTATCAGGCAAGGAAATTAAATTGGTCTGGCACCATTTGCTCTCTAGAAAGCTACTTTGGCTGCTAATTCCACCAAAGGGGGTGGATTTATTTGGGTGTTTCTTTCTGAAGT
This sequence comes from Varecia variegata, assembly GCA_028533085.1. Taxonomy (NCBI): domain Eukaryota; kingdom Metazoa; phylum Chordata; class Mammalia; order Primates; family Lemuridae; genus Varecia; species Varecia variegata. The sequence goes on along the minus strand of CM052445.1, from coordinate 21,182,474 downwards.
GCGTGAACAGGCCTTTTCAGAGCCGCACACAATTAACTGAAAGGCATGAGCCGCAGTGCCAGGCCCACCTGTCAACAGGATGGGAGCCAAGTGGGGCAGATGGGATGGAAGCGGGGCCAGCAAAGAGCCTCTTAATTTAGCCCCAGAGTCCTCTCCCACTCTGCTCTGGGCTCCCCTGAAAATTAGAAAAACGTGGAAGGCAAAAATATGAGTCAGAGAAAAGCATCCTGGAGCCGGAGTGTTAAAAACTCACCTCCAAACTGCAGCAGTGAATGTTTAGAAAAAAAGGGCTGAAAATCAAAATTGAATATTTGTTTTGTCCGTGCTGCCGGCAGGGTCTTCCTTGCCTGATCCTGTTCATGAATGAGCATCTACCTCTTCATCCTCCAAAGGGCCCCCCTAGGAGTTTCCTGTGACACTGCCTCCCTGTCCCCTTCTTTGTGCATTCAGCACATTGAAATGACCCTTGGCGTGATTATGGGATCATCTTTTTATGGTTTTTTATGTTGACTTGTTCCAAAAAGGAGTTAAGGTGGATTACAAACATATAATTAAAATTTAAACTAAACCACTTACTTTAAAGTCGGTGACAAAATCTGGGTAAAAGGAAATGAGGGTTATGATGTGTAAAATACATACTCTGGGGTCTTCTTGGACTTCAGGTGGGCATGGCTTTGGCCCTGCGTTTTCCAGTGGCCAATGCAAAGATGGTGCCTATCGGTTCCTTGATTCGTGCTGTTCACAGGTGGTCAGGGGAGACGCAGAGTTTTCCAGTTACTGAGGCCTAAGACAAACTTCTCTCATAGTTTCTCATAAAAAGGACCCTGTGAAAGCTCATGAACAATGTCCTCAGGGTGGACATAATATGTTTTATGGGGCTGTGTCATATAAATCCTTTCCATCCACCTATGGCATCTTACCAAGGTGCCCTTCAGGGAAGGCAGTTCTAGGGTGGCCAACACAATGGGATTTGGCTACACAGTTTTCTGTCAGCCTGGCTGGATTCGCAGTAGGCATTACTGAATCTGAGGCAACTGCAGATCTTGCTTGCCTCAGTGGAGATTTGAATGAGTATTATGTGGTAGTCATGAATGAATGAATATTCATTCTTAGCATCACCGAGCATCTGAGCCCCCTTCCTGGCTCTGTGGAATTTTCTGAGCTAAGGCAGATCCTGCCTCCTACTACAGAGGCTGAAAGTGGAAACTACTTGCTTCCCCAGGCTCCCTTGCAGCTAGCAGGTGGGCAGATGGCCCAGGTAGCTTCAACCAGACACACTCCCCCAGAGTTATAATGACGACAGGGTGCTGGCCGTGGCTGCAGAAGGATGACATTTTTAGGGCAACACTTGCAGCCATACTGACTGCAAGCACCTGTGATGTGTGCCAACAATATCAGGAATGTATACTATGACCTCCCCACCGGACCTGAGCTGCTGCCCTGACTGTAGGAACCGGAACCTGATTCCTCTGCTCTCCCAGTGAATCTGTGAGCCTGTCCATATCCTTGTAATGAGTGCATTTTCTGCTTCAGTCAGCCTGAGTTGGCTCCAGTTGCAAGAAAGAACCTGCCTGGTGCAAGCAGCTGTTCCTCTCCTCCTTCCCCCCAGCCCCCACCCACCTACATGCAGGGCATAGGAAAGGCAAACTGCTGTGAAAACCGAGGATGCATACAGATGTCCAGACACCAGCCAGGCCTGCCCACAGAGTCCGTCCCTAAGGGGCATGAATAGAAAACTCATGGGCCTGACACAGCGCAGCCCTGGATAAAGCAAGACTGTCTTACTACTGACCCACCTGGAATCTGCAGCCTAGAATTGTGCTGTCCAATATGGCGGCCAATAGTCACATAAGGCTGTTTAAATACAAATTTAAATTAGTTAAAATTAAATATAATACAAAATTCATTTTCTCAGGCACATTGGCCACATAAGGAGCTCTCAGCAACCATATGCACCTAGAGGCTACCATTTTGTGCAGTGCAGATATAGGACATTTCTGTCACTGCAGAAAGTTCCATTGGACAGCACTGGCCTAGAACCTTGAAATTCCAGGCTGAGTGGCAGGATTACTGTCTTTTGGGTCATATCCATCGTTTCTGGTGGCTGATGAGGCTGGCAGTACGAAGGCCGTGAGGAAGCAGTTCCACCCTCCACCATTCTTGTGGCCTCAAATCCACACCAGCCATCAGGACCATGAAGCCCTGGGCGTGCCTGTGACGAAGGGTGGAGGCCTGGGGAGCCCCGTTCACCCTCCTGCATCTTCGTCTATGTCCCTGGTACTGCTGGTTGTTGGCTGTGTCAGGGGGAAACAAATATAAAGGCACCCTTGAATCAAGTCCTCACCATCGTTCCCATCATCCTCCTGGACCAGGCTTTGCATTCTGGGCCAGTAAAGATGCTCTCTTGGGTATGCAAACAAGTGTGTATGCATATGAGCACATATGCAAATGAGTGTTAATGCAAATGAGTGTTTGCTTTCTCTGTCTCTCACACTAGGCTGAGCAGGGGCTTCGGAGTTACACCAGGACCTAGCACAGCACTTGGCACATCAAAGTACTCAGCAAGCACTCACTGGGTTGGCATGGCTCTAATGCAGATCCCAAGGGACATAATGTAGTGCAGTCAGGTAATTTCTAAGCTGAATGTCTTCCTTTGGATTCAATGGAAGGAGGGAGATGCTATAATAATGATGATAATGAGGTCAGTGATGCTGTGTATATGAAAAAAATGGAAATACAGAGTGTGAATTTATTAAGTAGAATGATCTAAAACATTGGTTACATGGGTAAAGATGTGTGGAGTTATGGGAATTTCTTTTCTTTTCAAATTTCTTAAATACTGTTGTCACCCGTGTCAGAGTGGTGTGGAATGTGTTCAGATGGACGTGGTCCTCCTCTGTGAAATGGGAGCAGCTCCCTCGCTGGGCTGTGTGAGGACTAAATGAGATAATGCACACAAAACATTCAGCGCTGTTTTTGGAACATAATAAATGCTAGGGACAAGGTAGCAATTATTGTTATTTTTGCACTAGAGTTCTGTGTGGTAATAGAGGAGGAGCGCTCGGCATCCACGCTGTGGCTGTTGCTCCCCTCTGCTGTGGGGACTGGAAGGCTCTGGGCCTGGGGTGGGTGTCTGTGTCCCGACAGCCCAGCCCTCTGCCCACAGGGCAGCTGGGCCAGGTCCCCACTGCACGCTCCCAGCAAGAGGCTGCTGCCAGCCTTCCTGGATCTTTTTATGCTTCTTGGTTTAAGCCATGGGGGGTTGGAGGGATTTTTTTTTAATTCCAGGTTTGTCATCTTTGCAAATGAGTTTGCCCTTTGCAGGAAATCCACACAAAACAGGGACACTCTCCAGGTTTCTTTCTGTTTCCTTCTCTCCTCTCTTCTGTTCAAGTCTCGCAGCTACTAATGAGGACCTCTGTCAGCTCCCTGGGAGGACAGGAAGAGCTGCCTTCATTCTCCTTTCTCTGTCTCACACATAAACACACACACACACACACACACACACTCACACACACATGCACACACAGACTCAGGGAGCTGCCCTTATTGTCTGTTCTTCCTTTTCCTCCTGTCCCCCACCCTTCACCTTTCATCTTAATATTTTCACACCTTCCTCCATCTCTCCCTGTGACTCTTTTTCCCTGCATCTCACCATCTCTTCTGTTTCCTCTCCCTCACTCTCTCTCTCGTAGTATGTGTGACATAAGTATTTGCTATTATTCTGATGTCTCCTCTCTTCTCTCTCTCTCTCTCTCCCCCTCCTGTATTTCTTTCTCTGTGTAATTTTTCCATCTCTCTTGGTAACTGGCTGTTTCTGCCTCGCACCAGATCTCTTCATCTCTCGATCTCCCCCTCTCTTTCTCTGTATTTGTCCTTATCTTCCTGTGCATCTGTTTCTGTCCCTCTCTTCTTCCTTGTCTGTTGCACTTCAGCTCTTTGTGTCCCTTTAAATCTGCAATGCTCCGGGGACTGTGGTCTGCAGTGCAGGAAGCAGTAATAAGGAGTGGGCCCCCCTGCACCCAGCCACCACCATGTGCTCGACAGAGCATGGGAGAAGGCTGCACATCCCGAACTGCATCCCCCTTCCCTAGGCCCGAGATGCAAATGCATCTCCCTCTGATAGCCCACACCACATATGGGGTCCTGCCTGGGAAAACTTCTGTTTGAGGACATCATGTCGCAATGCTTGCAAAACAAACTTTCAAATACCAAATGTATGGAAACAAAATCTCCGTAGCTGTTTTAAGTGATTTAGTCTACTAGTAGACATGCAGAGTAACAAAGATGTTTACAGTCAAAGCATTGCACTTTATCTTAACCCTTTCATAATCTACCTTTTGCTATTGTATCCCACTCTTTTTGTTTCTCAGCATAACCTTTTCATAGTAGGAGAGGTGGTGTGATTCTTATCTCCGTTCTTAGAAACGGGAACCTCGGCTTGGAAGGATGCAATGATTTGCCCACTCTGGCCAGGTTCCATACTCCTCCACTGGGGGCCATGAACCTCACACCTGCCCCTCCACATCCCTGTCAGCTCGAGAACTCTGTGGTTCCCACCGGAAATCCCAAACATCTTAGATCAAATTTGCCCAAGAGAATCTGTGTGTCTTTGACGCACGTCATGTCCTTTATAAATCACCGTCCACGGGGCACACGCTCCCACGGTCTCAGGCCAAGCTGCCTCTCAGAGGTCTAATCACGTTCTCCGCCTCAGCCCATGGCGGTGAATCTTACAGCCACGCAGCAAGCACTAAAGCAGAAACCCTGGTGACAGAAGGAGCTCTCTGAGGGTTCAGTGGAATAAATTACTCAAACACTTGGGTTTCTACAAAAGTAGCAAAACTTAATTCCTGCTATGATACTGGGATAAACAAAATGTAATCTACAGCATTGTCCTAGCTCATCCAAATCTTATCTTCGTTTTCCATGTAAGTAATTGAAAAAAAAAATTACAGAGACCTTGGGAGCATTATCTTATTTGGATCCGATTTTCACCAGAACGCCAAAAATTTCATACTGAAGGCACGTGCACAGTTGCTGTAAACGCCAGCGAACTTCAAGGTGAAGTAACTCCCCTGTACAATCATGAATGCAAATGTTTAAAGCTACTCAACAATTTTCCCCTTGCAGCTGCCCATTTTATCTCTTGCAAAACTAGTAATGATACAAGCAGTTGATTATGGTTTACAATAGCAATAAACCTCTCAGAATTGGTTGTTTCCAAAATAAATAGCCATTCTGTTAAATGTTAAATAACAAGTCATAAACTGCTGAAAACAACCAATTTCTTGTGGATTGTTGCCTGAATAAATTTCAGCAGGAACAGCAGATCATTAAGCTGTGAACACCACAGATCAAAATCATTGAATTTTTTTAAAAAATCAATCAATTAACTTAAATCCATCAAAAGGAACTCCCCTTTTGCAAACCAAATCACACTACATATTTTAACGTCGGCTTCGAAGCTTCTCTTCTGCTGGTCATGGTTAGCTCGATTCTTGCCAAATCCTTCCATTGTTTTTCAGAGATTGAACAATACCTAACCCAATGGTCAGATTGGCCATTCTGAGAGCTTGCAATTTTCCTCAGCTGCATTTTCTAGAAGTCTACGATATTCCAATTGATAAAACACAGACCTGTCCACTACATTAAACATTTGAGTCAAGACTCAGTGGCAAATATATTCAAACCACAGCTCTAATAGAGGCTGTTCTCATAAGAGGAGCCAACTTCATCGGGATGATTGACAGAAGACTCCTCGCCATAGCAACCAGGGTTATCTCTCTGGAATAACAACATTAACCTCCTTCATAACCAGTTTTTCATCCTTCAGTATAAAAGGCAGATGCATGCATCTCGTATGCTCTTTTATTTTTATTTTTGAATGAACAGTTAGCACTTAAATAAAAATAGGACAAAATGCAGCAAAACCAAATTAATTTTGAATTTCTCCTGGAAAAAAAAAAAGCATTACAATGGGTCTTGTAGGCAGAACAGTTAAAGGGCAGGAAGGGTTTCTGTCTCTTCTGAGCACAGGGCAATGGCAGGGAGATTTCTACTCATCCGCTGCCTCTGAAATGGTCTAGTGCATTGATCTGCTTTGTGTTGTTGGAGGGGGGAGCGGTGGGGAGGATGCAAAGAATTTTTTCAGATTTTATTCCTGCCTTATTTTTTGTCCTCACGACTCCTAATACACACGAGCACACACACATGCACCCTTTGATGTTCTCATGTGCAAAGCAAAGAATGGTCTGTGAAAAAGTGCATATTCTACCCAGGAAAGATATCACCTTTTTGAAAGAAATTGCTAAATGGACCCCAAACCTCCTGCTCTGTCTCCTCCCTAATGTTTCATGGAAGCTGTAGATATCAGTGTCTTCATATGACAATGAAGCATCTCACTAGCCTTTCAAAGAGATGCCGTGCCATGCCATGGCCTGATTTCTAATGCCAGTCTCTGCAAGTGACAAGCGTGGCACTCAAGCCTCGGGGAATAAAAACTGTGTGTGACAAGGAAAGACAGACTATAAACCTGGATGGGCCACCGCCAGCCACGCTGTGTTCTCCCCGCTCTCCTCCCATCTCAGATCCACTCCCCATTGGGGGCAACGTCATTGCAACTGCCACCTTGAAAGGTTGAGCCACCTTTCCTGAGGCTTCTGCATCACTTAAGGTCACAATCTTGAAGCCTAAGGCCCCAGGTGTAACCTTGGAGAACTTCAGTCCTCTGCTGAGGAAAAGGCTGGGCGGGGAAAAGGTGCCTCCAGACCCAAAGCAAGAGGGGCGCGGGAACGTGGTATTTAAAAAGCAAAGCAATGGGTGGGGGCTCGGAGGGGCAGCAGGCCGGCAGCAGAACCCCTCCACAAGATCTCTGCCTGCTTTGAATTCAATTAGCCAAAAGGCATGGCCAGTGGATTTCAAAAGATGATCTGTGAAGCAATTTAATATGAGGTTTGGAAGAAGGAAAAACTTTTTGAGACCCCCTTGTGTTGGACATGAGTGTTGAGGGCCACCTCATTTCCACAGGTGCTGCCCACTCTGTCACCCCAACACCCACCGAGAGCATCTTTACCTTTGCCAAGCTCTGGGACTCCCTGGAATCCAAACTGAGGCCCTGAGTCTGTGCGACCCACAGCCCACAGCTGAACACGCTCACTCCAGCTGGCCCTTCCCACTCCAGGGTCTGGGTAAAATGCCACAGTCACAAGTGGCTCCCGAGGGACCAGATGACACCAGATGATACCCAGAAATGCAGGGGGTAGCTGGAGGTGAATGGTCCATTCCCTCTGCACCCTGAGGTACAATTTATCCTGGCAACCTTCTGCAAAAGTCCCACGGGCTGAGGGGACACACTCGCAGAGAGGCCTGTGTCTCTGGCCACTCACCAAGAAGCAGTGTCCAGGAAAGCACCACTGCATCTCCTTGACCCTCATTGTTCCTGCCTTTCTTCCTCTTTTTTTCTTCACCCTCACCTCTCTTGGGTTCCACCTTCCAAATAAAGTAACCGCACTGTAACCCTTGCCTCAGGCTCTGTATGGGGCTGAGTAGGGCTGAGAGATCCACCTCCAGGAGTCATACTCGGCTCCTCCCCGTGGCGTGCTTTTTAGGCAAAAGAGTGGGTGGTGAACAGTGTGGCCCTTCTCTGTGAATCAGTTCAAAGACTCCCCGCTCCATTTGCTAAATGACCCCCGGCTGTGCAGCTGCTTCTAGAAGCTGCAAGTTTCCTGAAAGCTGGGTTTTGAGGAAGGGTTGGTTACTTGATTTTAAGAAATGGGGTAATAGGTGGCTCATGCCTATAATCCCAGCACTTTGGGAAGTGGAGGTGGGAGGATTGCTTGAGGCCAGGAGCTCAGGACCAGCCTGAGCAACACAGTGAGACCCTGTCTCTTAAAAAAATAGCCAGGCATGGTGGCGTGGGCCTGTAGTCCCAGCTACTCAGGAGACCGAGGAAGGAGGACCACTTGAGCCCAGGAGTTCAAGGCTGCAGTGAGCTATAATTGCCCCACTGCACTCCAGCGTGGGTGACAGGGCAAGGATCCTGTCTTAAAGGGAAAAAAATGGTATAATGGGCCTTTCTACTTAATTGACAAAGGGCTTAGCTGATAGAAAATTAAGGCTTCTTGCATCCAAGATATTTGCAAATAGTTTCCCTTAAAACAGAAAAGAAATTTCCTTGAATGGTCAAAAAGAACAATAGCAACAGTAGCAACACCTGGAGTCACAAATCGCCCAGGCTCTCAGACGGAGGAGACCTAATATCTCCCTTAAAAGCGCACACAGGTGGCGTTGCCTTCCCTCGTGTGGAGGAAAGAATGCCGATGCTCTCCCTCTCCCACTCAGTGCCCTCCTCACGAAGATTTGCTACTAAATCCTCCGCCTCGTGTAAATATTTCATTATTTGCCGGAGTGTTGCTTTATTCATGTGCCTGGCCCAGCCATCCTGTGATCTCTCTGTTGGTGCGGAGTCTGTGTGTGATGGGTTGGTTGCAGCTAATGAGGCCAAAGCTTGGGTTGAATCCCCAGGGGGGCCAGTTAACTTCACTCTGCTCCACGGCGAGGCTGCACCCAACAGCTCTAGCTGGAGTTTGTGTTGTACACACTGGGCCAAGGGGATGGGGAGGGTGGAGGGAAGGGAGGGTGCAGACAGTTCAACATGCGGCCCCCACCCCTGCTGGAGACAGAGCTGCCGCCCTTAGCACCTTCATCCTGCACAAAGACCAGCACTGCTTCCTTCCAGGATTACCGATTTGATCCTCCGTAAGGTTAGGTGCATGTATGTTTTAAAATTTTCCCTTTTTTTTTCTTTTATATTTTAGAGAGTGGGTCTCACTCTGTTGCCCAGGCTGGAGTGCAGTGGCGCGATCATAGCTCACTGCAGCCTCAAACTCCTGGGCTCGAGGATCCTCTTGCCTCAGCCTCCCAAGTAGCTGGGACTACAGGAGTGCACTACCATGCCCTGCTAATTTTCCTATTTTTTGTAGAGACAGGGTTTCACTATTGCTCAGGCTGTTTTCCAACTCCTGGGCTCAAGTGATCCTCCTGCCTTGGCCTCCCAAATTGTTGGGGTTATAGGCGTGAGCCACTGTGCCAGGCCAAAATTTCCCTTTTTCATTAAATCAGCAAGTATTTACCAAGCACATCTTATGCATTAAGGAGCATGACACACTTCTTTTGCCTCGATTCCCTCGAGTGTTCATTCTTCATTCACTAGAACACAGTCTCCGGGGAAAGCACATCTGTGGACGTCAGAAAAGAAACTAGGCGCAGTTACAGATTTTGGTGTAATGTTTAGTGAAAACATGCCAGAAAAAAAATCATTCATTTATTCACTCAACAAATATTTATTGACTGCCTATTATGTCTCTGGCACTTCAAGATATCACAGTAAACAAAACAGATTTTAAAATTCCTGCTGTACGGAGTTTATATTTCAGTGGAGGGGTGGTGCCATAGACAATAAATAAGAAAAGTTAGTAAGAAATGTGCATATTACATGCCGATATGTGCAAAGGAGAAGAAGAGAGTGGGAAACGGGGACACAGGTTACTGAGAGGGAAATGCATCTGTAATTGGGCGGTTAAGGTAGACCTGGATAAAAAGTGACGTTAGGACAACGACCTGCAGGGTCGAGAGTGAGCCGTGTGGTCAGCAGAGGGCACAGTGAGGAGGGAGCGCGTGGCGCGTGGCATGTTTGAGGGACAGCGAGGGGGCCCGCGTGGCTGGGGGGAGTGAGCCAAGGAAGGCGATGGGAGACACGGCCAAGAACAAAGGGAGGAAGGAGGACCAGGTGGTGTCTGCAGGTCCTTGTGAGGGCTTTGGCTTCTCTCTGAAGGAGTCAGGAAAGGCTTCATCAAAGACGCTGCTTTTGAGCTGCCTCTCAAAGGCTGAGTCGTGTTAATTCATTCACATGCACTCCCATCAAAGCAGGTGTTGCAGGACTGACCCAGTAATTGGAGAGATAACATGTGCGCGCACCGGGCTGAGTTTTCAGACTTGAAGACGGACTGGAGTGGGCATCTGCTCCTGCCACGCCCCTGTCCCACCCAGTCCCTGGACGCTCAAACGCGCCACCAGCCTGGGAGCCAGGCAAGGCCTGTGTGATCCCATGACCGGAGCCCTCGCCAGGACTGAGACTAGTCTGCCCACCAGCCAGGCAGGTAGGGGCTCAGGACAGAAACAGGAAAACAAAGCCATGTGTCATTTCTTGCACTGTACAGTTACAGACATCAGTTCATGCTTGCAGAGGAAACAAATGGAAATTACCTGGCAGGGCAACTCAAGGGCAAATGAGTGAGGAAGAAAGCAAACACTCCCTGGGCTGGGAGCAGGAAGGGGTCATGTTGGGGATATTGGGGTTGGGGGGAGATTACCTTGGAAAGTGGTAATTATAGAATATTTTGAGGATCAGGTGAGATTTGAGCTGGTCTCAAAGCATAGGTGAGATGTAGATCTTCCAACAGGAGGAGGAAGAGCATGACAAGTCTATATCCCAGTGTGAGGGATGGTAGGAATTTCTGGACGTGTTCAGGGCTGAGGAGGAGGACTGTCTAGGCCAGAATGGGGTGGCTGTGTAGAGAGAGAGTAGGAAAGCAGCAGGAAAGAGTGCAGCAGATTGTGGCAGTGCTGGAATGCCAGCTGGAGAAGTTCGGACTTTTGCTGAGGGCAATTCTCTGCTTTGGATGGCAGGGTTAGAGCAGGCAGAACCATGTCTGTTCCCTTATGTGTGTATGTGTGCATATGGAAGCCTTGCCCGATGTAAAACGCAGGGGACTCAGTTAAATTTGGATTTCAGATAAACAACAGATAAGTTTTCAGCATAAGAATGTCCCATGAAATATTTGGGACATAAATACAGGATGCCCAAATAAATTTAAATTTCACATAAACAGTGTACACTTTTTTAGTATAACTGTCTCATGCAATATTGAGGATGTAGTTATACTTAAAAAATTCATTGCTTATGTAAACTAAAATAAAATCCTAAGCCCCCCCCCCCCACTGACTGAACAGACCCCCTCTTGGCCAAAGGGACCCCAGAAAGATCTTAAAACTGAGTTCCCAGCCAGGAAAGGAAGGGAGGTCAGACACACCTCACTATACCCCTCCTTTTTGGAGTTTAGACGCAACAGTTGACCAGCATCAATGTTAAAACAGAGATCATAAGACTGACAAAACTGACTCTTTGTGGCAATATAATACTAAATTATTTCTTTTTTTAATTTTAAAAAGTGTCTATATTACTCTAAAGAAAATAAATTATTAACAAGACCTAAGGTAAAGGTTAAATCATGTCTACAGGCGATTAATTTGCTTAACAGATCACTTTGAGTTAGTACATTGTGACTTGCTCTATGATTAACAGATTTCCTTATCTTAAAACATTCCTCTGTACTGATTCCAAGCCTTATAGACAAAACTTTATTTCTTTAGCCAATTGTAAATCAAAGAATCTTTGAACCCATCTATAACCTGTAAGCCCCCCTACTTCGAGATGTCCCACCTTTTTGGGGCAAATCAACATATACCTTCCATGATTTCTGATTTTTTTCTGCAATTCCTGTTTCCCTAAACTGTATAAAACCAAACTGTAACCTGACCACCTCGGGACCACTTACTCAAAGCTTCTTGGATTATGGATCCCCGGGCCGGTGGTCACATATATTCAGCTCAGAATAAACCTCTTCAAATTATTTTACAGAGTTTGAGAGTTTTTTTTTTTCTGTTAACATTTATATGAAATTCAAATTTAACTGGACATTCTGTATTTTTATTTGCTAAATCTGGCAACCAGTATGTGGTACTGAATTAATGCTGCCTAGCGAGGCTGCAGGCTCCTCCTCTTTGTTACGCTAACTCCCTGGACACCCCTCTGCCACCAAGGAGCCCATTTCTTGGCCACCCTTGGGTGCCAGCCCAGCTGTCTGATGGCCCCAGTTTGTGAGTTAACTGTGTGAACTGCTGGGTCCCCAGCAGCTTTTTTTTCCGTGTCCACCCCATCACCCCAAATGTGCTTCTCTGGAGCATGGACCAGGGATCCTGACTTTTCCTAGCAGAGTAGCAGCAGCACCGAGAATCAATACGCTGTCCTGATGTGCGGGGTGGGCTGGAACACAACCTGCTGCCCTGCGCCCTGCAGTATTGATTATGCAAGCAGCTGCCTGTGAACCAAGCAGGCATGCTGAAGTGGATGCTGTCGGCAGCCTTCGTTTCATGGAGATGACTCTTCAGATTTCTCTTGAAGGCTGCCTGGCTCAGAGAGAAAACTAGCATGTTCTTTTCTTTCACTGATGTAATGCCTTGAAGAGCGGCATTACATTCTTTCTTTCCTTTTCTTTTTTTTTTTTTTAAATGCAAAGTTGTGGGAGTGGGAGGCAGAAACCATATCGGTCCTCTCTCTTTTGGGACTCTCTCTCTTTTAAATTTGTTCTATCATTCAGTTTTAAGAGAACCAAAGAACAAAATATAAAAACTAATAGAAGTCACTTTTTATTGAAAGCCTAAGGGTACGAGAGTGAGCATTTTGTATGTCTTGTAGTGCTTTATCCTTATAATAATTCTACGAGTTAAATATTACTCTCCCCATTTTACAGATTCAGAAATGGAGGCTCAACCAGGCTAAGTAATTATCTCAGGAACTGCATCCTGCTAGTGGGTCAGAGCTATGGTTCAAACCCAGGTCAGTTTGACTTTTAATGCTACTGTCTGCTCAATGAGCCATATACATTACATACTCTGCCAGTTTGTCATCCTAGCTTGTCATTTCAAATTCCTGAGTGATGAACATCCTTTGAGAAACTGTCCCTGGTTGCCCTGAAAAACATTGGTACCTCTCTCTGCTCTTAGATGATTTTCTTTCCACCAGTGTTGTAGAACCTCCCCCATTGTGCTGTAAAAGCACATTCACCTTTCTGGGTCCTCATTAGTCTACAACGTCCTCAAAGGCAGAGTCAAAGTCTTTCTACCAAGTGTGTTCCTCTCTAGCTGCAGGGACTAGAATATCGCATAGCACGCAGTAAACCTTCCACAAATATCTGCTCTTGGTTATCATCATTTCTAATTCTCTTCTCCTATTTGTTTAGGGAGCTTCAAGGATGCTGTCATGTGGGCATGTTTCATGGTGATTGCTGGGCAACTGCATTCTTATCTATTTTTCACACTGAGTTTTACATTTGCCTGTCCTTACTGAGGACCCATCTGAGTGGTTGATACCAACATCAATAGAAAGTTCTTCCATGGTTGAATGATTCAACAAGTGTGGTTGCCATGATGATTTCATTTGCAGAAATGCAGGCTGGTCGTCTCCATTGCTCTTCCTGTGATTTGGTGGAAAATAAATCCAATAGGTGGCCTAATTACCTGCACCTGGGATCCCAAGGTCAACGTTTTTGGGTCACGGTGATAAGCCTCTGATCCTACTTTCTCACGAAAGCTCCTTAGGAAAGTCAGCCTGTTTTTGAGATAAGCACCTGTTCCCATGAAACCCCTTCCAGGAAGTATACAGGCAGACTTTCCCTCACTTCTGCCCCCAGGAAGAAATGTGTGACCCCACGTGTACCGTGGCCCTTCAGAGATGAATAGGCTGGGAAGCTGATGGTTTGTGCTCTGGGACAGGCATCAGCTGAGCACACTGGATGGATTTTGCATCTACCCACCCAAAGCCCAGTGCTAAGGAAGTCTCTAAATGGAGATTGTAGCACTTAAACATTTTCGATCTTTGTGTTCTGTACATTGAGCCTCTTCAAGGGGTTTTATGACTGACAGTGATTGCCCTGTCACATTAATTCTTCTCACATCGCTGTTTTTCGTACAGGTCCTATCTGGGGCAAAGATGACTATGACAGAAATCTGGGCTTGTTCTTGCTGACAGAGTTAAATTTGGTCTGTGTTTCTTTTGCACAAGAAAAAAGCCTGAACCACACTGAACAACTGTCTTGAGGGCACATCCCGAGCTGAGTTTGTCTCTCTCATGTTCATCCTTTTATTGTTTTTGTGACTGTACATATTTCAGTGATGTCAGGAGTTTTCTAAGGCTCCACCTTGGGGGAAGCTCAAGAAGCGGTCTGTGTTAGCATCGGTACGGCCTAGCCATTTTTATGCATATAAGCCTGGCTGTTTATTGATCCCTCGGAATGAGAAACCACTTGGAATATCCTGGCTGTGAGAAATATAACCCTTGACCAGCTGAAGCCATTTGTCTGCCTTCCCTGTTGAAAGAAGCACGTTTAAAATTCCTCACCTGGGAGGGACTTCTTAGAATATTTCATGCACAAATGCACTTCTTGGACTTGAATTGCAATTTGGATTAGAAAAAATGACCTCATTATGTTTGGGCATATATTTTGTTAGAAGCCATTTTGAGAACAAGAGCATGGATTATTCAAGGGGCTCTTGAATCGTTTATATATGATCTATATGTTGGAGGAGATTTTGGCTGTATTTTGCTCCACATCCGAAATGAGGGGTTTGCAGCTCGAACTGCTGATACGTTGATTTAATGCTGTGTGTTGCTAGGGAGGAGGCCCCAGCAAAGTTCAGGATGTTAAAATAAAGTGTTAAAATATGCTGGGAGGAAATGCAAAACAGTTCTCAAGTTCCATCTTGAGTGCTTTATTGATAGTTACTGGAAAGAAAAAAAATCTTCAAAAATTAAAGTCAGAGATTTATATTTTGGACACATTTTGAATTTTGGAGAATGTTACCTCTTCCTCCAGAGGTTTTCTTTTGCTTTTTAAACTAGCTAGGTTGTTGTGTGAAATACATTCTCTAAGGAAGGTTGAAGAAACTTCCAATCAAGATTTTTCAGTTTCTAGTGCTTTGTAGGCATCAATTGTGCCAAAAACTTTCTCTCTTTTTTACAACCTGCCACTTCTAGAGGCCTGTGCTTGGCAGGCAGCCTACTGAGGGGCATTTGCGGACCTTGCCGGAGAATGGACTTCAGCAACCTGTATTGAGGTCACCTGGGTTGCTGGTCCTGCTAGGGACTTGCTTATGCATCTGCTGCAGTCATACACTTTGCCAAAGGAGGATGAGGGGGCACGACTGCAGAAACCTTAGAAATTAAACACACACACACACACACACACACACACACACGCATGTTATCAAATGGATTTTAAGAAATTTCCATTCAGAGGATGACCGAGGGTGGCAAGACTATTTTGAATCCACAGTCTCACACGTAGTTTATGGGATGTAGGAAGTGGTATTTGGCCTGATGTTTCTCTCTCAAATGTCAGTGACATCAACAAGGCTATGTGCTAAAACCAGATTGCAGTGCCTTCCTGAGTTCTACTGATGAAAGCTGTGCTTCTCAAATGCTAATGTGCCTATGAGTCACAGGAGGATTGTGTTAAATTGCAGATCTTAGTTCAGGGGGGTGGGGTGGGGCCAGAGATTCTTTCCTAAGCTCCCAGGTCATGTTGGAGCTACAGGTGCAGGATCCAACTTGCCCCTCACCCTTGAGAAGAGAACACCCAACCTCTCTTTCTGGTGTCTGCAGGGCTGAGTTGAGCACCTCATGTAGGATCTGGCAGAACCCGGGCTGCTCAAGTTTGCATGGAACCAAGGGGCTGCAATTCCCTCCCTCGGGGAGAGATGGGCTTCTCTGAGATAGAATGAGGGAGGGAAACTGAAGGGAACTAGGGGAACTGGAGGAGGGAGCTCTATGGGGAAATGGGCTATTAGCAAGAGAAAGGGAAGAAGACAGGGAGGGATGTCTCCGTGGAAGCCCCCTGTACCACTTGCCACCATCAAAGACTCAAGTCTGCAAGTCCATCCTTCTGTAATAGAATTCAGTTGTTAAATGAAATTTACTTAGGACTTCTATTTCTTCCTCATGGTAACGCTCTTTCGAGCTACACCTGACCTTTCAATAAATAACTTTCTCCTGGTTCCACCATCATCTTCTTGTTGTCAACCATATATCAACGGGGCACAATGAAACACTGATAGAAAGCCCTTTATTTTCCCTAACTCCTGTTTTTCAGTCCCATTCCTCCCTGATCTTGGACAATATCTAGGGCCAGGAGCATAGCTGTTCTGGTTACTTCCAGGTAATGACGTACATTCTTATGATCATATATTAAAAGCTCCAAAAACAATCCGATCTCAAAAGTGCAATCTCTCAACAGATTTAAAGCTTCTCCCCTCCTTCTAGCTCGGGCCAGACTTGGCTCCAGAAACCTGCAGGAAGGACGACGTGACCGATTCCGTGCCCTCCCCACCTGCCCTGCTGCTTACGGTTCAGGTTGGGCCGGGGGTGGGCACAGGAGCAGTGGGGAGGCTTTCACCTGAGCAGCTGGGGTCTGCCCTGCCTGTGACTCGAGTCCTAACTCAGCCGTCAGCCAGTTCCCAGAGGGTAATTTCATCGGCAGCATTTACCCAGTAATGACTACAGCACTGTTCTAGATGCTATGGGAAATGAAGGGCCTCAAAATAACTCTCATTGTGAATTATTCAGAGTTTGCAGGGTGCTTTTCTCTTCCTTTGCCTCATAAACTGTTCTCCCTCAAGGAAAGCTATCTAGTTCCCAGCCGCAGAGTGGCCCGGCCTGGGGACCTGCCCAGACAGCCTTTCACTCACCTCTGACGCCTCTTTGTGCTGCAGTCACCTGTCCCGGGAGACTGCTCGTGACAGGCTCAGATATGTAGACGATATGCAGACGACTGGAAGCGAAACTGTTAAAATTACTAAAAATTTCAAGACCTCTGGTAAGAATTTGCGGGATAACGTGTAATGAGTACATTCTAGGGTTCAGAATAAGACGCCATGGGGGAAAGGAAGAAAGAGGAGAGGGAAGCACACTGCCCGGCGACCCAACCTCAGAGGCGCCGTGGGGTTCTGGTGCGGCTGCCCTGACACTCAGGGGACAGACACCAGAGCGGATCCGCTGTGAAAGGCTGACCCCGTAGCCAGATTACATGCGTGCCTTGAGCCCTGCACACAGAGTGAAACCTCGACGCTTTGCTGTCATTCACACCAGGCATCTGGTGTTAAAGATCCCTCTGTTCTGAGTTGAATTTTGTCTCCCCTCCACTCCCAAAAAAGATATGAAGTTCTAAGCCACACTGCCAATGTGACCTTATTTGGAAATAGGGTTGGTGCAGATGTAATCAGTTGAGATCAGGTGAGATCAGAGTGGAGCAGGTGGGCCCCTAATCAACCATGACTGTGTTCTTATAAGAAGAAGGCAGAGGGTAGACCCAGGCACGCTGGGGGAGCGCCATGTGATGGGGAGGGCAGAGCCAGAGACAGCCGAGCACTGCCGACAACACACAGAAAGCAGGAAGGGACGAAGACGCCCTCAGCGGGAGAATGCCTCTGCCAACACCTTGATTTCAGACTTCTGGCCTCCAGAACTGTAAGAGAATAAATTTCTGTTGTTTTAAGCCACTCAGTTTGTGGTTCTGCTACTGCCCAAGTGGGTTCATTTGCCCACTGTGCAGAAAAGAGCCAATACACTAAGGCAGTAGGTGTGCAGCGGAGAAAGAGTTTAATAATCGTTTTGCAGCCAAACAAGGAGATGGGAGACATTTGTCAAATCTGCCTCCCTGAGAGGCTCTAGGGCAGGGATTTTAAGGGGAATTTGGCAGGCAGGGGGCTAAGGAATTAGCATTGCTGATTGGCTGGGTTGGGGGTAAAATCACAGGGATGTAGAAACTGGGTTCTTGTGCTGAGTCAGTTCCTCAGTGGGGGGCCGTCGGACTGACTGAGTCCGTTCCATGGTGCAGATCACCGATCTGGTCTGCACCAGTGCGCCCAGAGGAATGCAGGGTCTGGAAAACATCTTCAAAAGCAGTCTTAGGTTCCACAATAGAGGTGTTATCTATGGAATCGATTAAGGGATAAATCTTCGGAGCAGACTCCTGAGCGGTAAGCAATTATAGGGAAGCAGGTTATGGGGCAAACACTGGCTAATTCTTAAATATAGCTAGACCTTGCAAAGCTTAGGCCTCTAGCAAAGTTTTAACCCTTTGGTTTCAGTTGATTTTATAGAGGTGGTTTCAGTACTGTGTTATGGCAACTAACAAAGTACTGCAAGCGTAACTAGGAGACAAACCCACCCTCCTCTGGCCCTTACAGCAGGGTCGTAATTGCATTTGCTCCTGAGCCTTTCTGATCTCGCTCAATAGACTGGGAGGCCGAGGGTTCCCTGGAGCCCGCTGCCTAACACAGTGCAGTGCATGCCTCTTCCTTTTGGTTGAGTGAACAAATTTTAGGACTTTAGATCTTAATGGTGTATTAAATACCAGTAAAATATAAGAGTTAACAAGGGAGAAATGCCTACCTAGATTGGTGTGTGTATTTTATTCATAACGACATTAGATAATCTTGTTTATGATTTGCATAAATGAGCTGTTATGCCATAATTTGAAACTCAAATCAGTGACTTCTCTCTGCAATATGAATGAAATGGAACAAAAGTCTTCATCTCTCCATATGTTAAAGGTGATTGCTGTTAGCCCAATGACGGGCCTTGGTCTTCACCGCCTCATAACTCCTCAGCATCTTTTTTTGGTTTCTCGCTGGAGCTGGAATGACTGCTCAGGGACTCTTCCTGCCTGTGAGATTTACATTATTTGAGATTTAAAGCAAACATTATTTCAAAACTAGCAGTAACTTCAATAATTGACTGAAGTTAATGCCTCAAGGTGGACTCTCAGGTCATCAATTTAACCTACCTTGTTCTTAATTGCCGTACACCTGAGAGGCCACAACAGGAGGGTCCCAGTGCCTTGGAAAAGATTTGTGATGATAATCTGGTTGGATCTTTGTTTCTTCATGGATTCCTCTATGAACAGCAGCTTAGCAATACTCAGTGGAGAGGGCCCGCCTCATGCATGTGTGCACATGCGTGTTCATGGATGAACCAGCACCAGCAGAGGCGAGGAATAGGGAGAACCCATATTGCAATCACTTACAGGAGGATATATAAGAAAATATTCAGGAGATAAGAGAAATAAAACCAAATTAATTAGAGAAATTCCCAATTCCTTTAATAATTTTATCTCTCCTTTCACAATTCTTTGTTCTTTGCATTTAAAGATTCTGGTTTCGGCCAGGCGCGGTGGCTCACGCCTGTAATCCTAGCACTTGGGAGGCTGAGGCGGGCGGATTGTTTGAGCTCAGGAGTTCGAGACCAGCCTGAGCAAGAGCGAGACCCCGTCTCTACTAAAAATAGAAAGAAATGATATGGACAGCTAAAAATATATATAGAAAAATTAGCCGGGCATGGTGGCACATGCCTGTAGTCCCAGCTACTCGGGAGGCTGAGGCAGTAGGATCGCTTGAGCCCAGGAGTTTGAGGTTGCTGTGAGCTAGGCTGACGCCATGGCACTCACTCTAGCC
>CM052445.1:20906737-21162624 GCA_028533085.1 Varecia variegata | reverse complement strand
TTTCTTGATAGTATCTTTTGATGCATGAACATTTTTAAGTTTGAAGTCCAATGTATTTTTTTGGGGGGTTGTTTATACTTTAGGTGTTATATCTAGGAAATCATTGCCTAATGTAAGGCCACAAAGATTTAACCTGTTCTCTTCATTGCCTATCATTTAGGTATATGATCCATTTTGAGTAAATTTATGTTTGATTAAATATATTTTGAGTAAAAATATCATGGGAGGTACAGTTCCAACTTCATCTTTTTGCATGTGTATATTCAGTTCACCATTTGTTGAAAAGACTACTCTTTCCCCATTGAATAGTTTCATTTTATTTATTTACACTGTAGTCTATTATTTCCTTTCTCCTGCTTGCTTTGGGTTTAATTTGCTTTTCTTTGTCTTGTTTCTTAAGGAAACAGGCTAGGTTATTGATTTGGGATCTTTTTAAAAAATACAAATCTTTATAGTTATAAATTTTCCTCTAAGCACTGTTTTCATAGCCTCCCTTAAGTTTTAGTATGTTGTGTTGTTTTTTTTTTTTCATGCAACTCAAAGTATTTTCTAATTTTCCTTATGTTTTCTTCTTTAGCCCATTGGCTATTCAGGAGTGTGTTGTTTAATTCATATATATATACACACACACACACACACACTCTAAATCTCCCTCTGTTACTGATTTCTAATTTCATTCCATCGTGGTCGGAGAATATGCTTTGTATGATTTCAATCCTTTTAAATATATTTTATGGCTTAACATATGTTCTATCTTGGAGAATGTTCTACATACACTTGCAAGGAATTTACATTTTTCCTTGTTGGGTGGAGTGTTCTATAGATGTCTGTCCGGTTTTGTTGGCTCATAATGTTGTTCATGACTTCTGTTTCCTTTATGATCTTTTGTCTAGTTGTTCTGTCCATAATTAAAAGTGAAGCATTGAAGCTGAAGTCTCTAGATATTGTTGCTGAATTGTCTATTTCTCTCTTCAATTTTGTCAGCTTTTACTTTATGAATTTTGGTGCTCTGTTGTTAGGTACACATGTGTTTATAATTGTTGTATCTTCTTGATAGGTTGGACTTTTTATCATTATAAAGTGTCTGTCTTTGTCTCTAGTTATTTTTCTCTTAAACCATTTTATCTGATATTAATATAGCCACTTCAGCTCTCTTTTACTTGTTATTTTCATTGTGTATCTTTTCCCATCCTTTTACTTTCCAGCTATTTGTTCAAATTTAAAATCTGTCTCTTATAGATGGCACATGGTTAGATCATGTTTGTTTTAAAAAAATATGCATTATGTCAATCTCTTTCTTTTAATTTCAGTGATTGAATAATTTATATTTAATGTAATTTACTGAAAAGTTAGGAGTCATTTTGCTATTTGTTTTTCATATGTCATGTCTTTTTTGTTCCTCTATTCTGCCTTCTGTTCCTTTATTACTTCCTTCTTTTGTGTTAAAGAGATATAGTCTAGTGTACCTTTTTTTTTTTTAAGAGACAGAGTCCAGTTCTGTCACCCAAGCTGGGGTGCAGTGGTGTAATCAGAGTTCAATGCAGCCTCAAACCCCTGGACTAAAGTGATCGTTCTGTCTGGGCTTTCCAAAGCACTGAGATTACAGGCATAAGCCACTGTGCCTGGCCTCCTCTAAAAGTGCATTGTTTTAACTCTCTTGTCATTTCTCTTACTACATATATTTTGAGTTATTGTCTTAATGGTTGCTCTGTGGACTAAAATCTTAATTTATAGCAATCTAGTTTGAATTAATGTCATCTTAATTCCAGTAGTATACAAAACCTTTGCTCCTATATAGCCCGTTCTCTCCCTCCTCTTCTATACTACTACTGTTACATAAATTACACTTTTATATGTTGTGTCTCCATTAACACAGATTCATAAATGTTGCTTTAGGAAGCTGTCTTTGAATCATATAGAATAAAAAAGAGATTGCAATCAAAATGCACATTATGCATTTTATTTACCTCTGAGGTTACCTTTACCAGAACTCTTTATTTATTCATATGGATTGGAATTACTGTCTAGTGTCCTTTCATTGCAGTCTGGGAGCTCCCTTAGTACTTTTTGTAGGGCAGGTTTACTAGCAACAATTCTCTTAATTTTTGTTTATTAAAAAATTCTTGCCTTCTCCTTCATTTCTGAAGAATAGTTTTGATGGAGACAGAAGTCTTGATGACAGTCTTTTCCTTTCAGCACTTTGAATATGTTATACTACTGTGTTCTGGCCTCCATGGTTTCTAGTGAGGAATTAGCTATGAATCTTACTGTGAATTTCTTGTATGTGATGCAATCCTTCTCTTTTGCTTTCAAGATTCTCTCTTTGTCTCACGTTTAATTACGATGTGTCCATGTTTAGATCTCTTTGAGTTTATTCTGCTTGAAGTTTATTGCGTTTCCTGCATGTGTAAATCCTAAGAAAAGAGTACAAATCTGAAGGCATCACAGTACCAAACTTCAGATTATACTACAAGGCTATAGTAACCAAAACAGCATGGTGCTAATATAACGGTAGACACATAGATCAATAGAACAGTATAGAGAAGCCAGAAATGAAACCATAAACCCACAACCAACTGATTTTCAACAAAGCAGACAAAAACATAAACTGGAGAAAGGATGTCCTATTCAACAAATGGTGCCGGGAAGATTGGGCAGCCACATGCAGAAGAATGAAACTGGATCCCTATCTCTTACCATATACAAAAATGAACTCAAGATGGATTAAAGACTTAAACGTAAGACTTGAAACCATAAAAATTCTAGAAAAAATCTAGGAAAAACTCCTCTGGACATTGACCTCGGCAAATAATTTATGACTACGACACCAAAAGCAAATACAACAAAAACAAAAATTAATAAATGTGACTTAATTAAACTAAAAAGTTTCTGCACAGCAAAGGAAATAATCAACAGAATAAATAGACAACCTACAGAATGGGAGAAAATATTTGCAAACTACATATCTGACAAAAGACTAATATCTAGAATCTACAAAGAACTCAAATGAGCAAAATAAATAAATAAATTAATTAATCAAATAAATAGAATAAAAAGTGGGCAAAAGGCACAGATTTTTTTCCAAAGATATATAAATGGCAAAAAAAAATATGAAAAAATGCTCAACACCAGTAATCATCAGGGAAATACAAATTAAAACCACAATATGATACCATCTTAGTCCCGTCAGAATGGCCATTATTAATAAGTCAAAAACCGACAGATGTTGGCATGAATGTGGAGAAAAGGGAACGCTTATTCGCTGCTAGTGGGAATGTAAATTAGGACAACCTCTATGGAAAACAGTATGGAGATTCCTCAAAGAACTAAAAGTAGAGCTACCATTCAATCCAGCCATCCCACTACTGGCTATGTACCCAACAGAAAAGAAGTCATTATATCAAAAAGACACTGGCAATCATATGTGTATTGCAGCACACTTCACAATCATAGAGATATGGGATCAACCTCAGTGCCCATCAAGTGATCAGTGGATTAAAATAATGTGGTATGTATAATTGTTCTTTCAATTATTGAGAGTGTTATATTATAGTCTCTCATTACAACTGTAAATTTTTTACATGTCTTTTTACTTTTGTTATTTTTGCTTTATTTATTTGCATACAAATATAGATTAGGTAAATTAGAATTGTATATGATCCTGATAGATTGACCCTTTTATCTTGTGAAACATCCTTGTTTCTTTCTGGTAATTGATCTTGTTTTAGTGTCTACTTTTCTGATATTGTGAGTTATAGCAGCTAATTCATTGTTTACCACTCGAATGTCCTATCTTTTCTATCCTTTATTTTCATACCTGTTTCTTATCAGCAGCATATGGCTGATTTCTATTTTATTTATTTATTTATTTTTGGAGACAGGATCTCGCTCTGTCATACAGGCTAGAGTGCAGTGCCATCATCATAGCTCACTGCAGCCTCAAACTCCTGGGCTCAAGCAACCCTCCTGTCTCAGCCTCCAAAGTAGTTGGAACTACAGCCGTGTGCCACCATGTCCAGCTATTTTTTTTTTTAATTTTTTGTAAATCTGGGATCTCCGTATGTTGCTCAGGCTGGTCTTGAACTCCTGGCCTCAAGGCCTCCCAAAGTGCTAGGATTACAGACAGGTGTGAGCCACTGTGTCCAGCCTATTTTTTAAATCTAATCTACAAATCTTGATATTTCAATTGAGGCTTTAATATATAAGTATTTATGGATACATTTCAATAAAGGTTATTTTTTCCCACCTGTTTTCTTTTTCTTTATTGGCTCTTTTGAATTAATCATTTTTCATAATTCAAATGTTCTGTCTTCATATTTCTGTTCTTTTGCTATTCTTTTAGTGGTTATCTTAAATTCTTGACTAATTAAAAATAAAATAAATTAATGCTTTTATCTCTCCCCCAACAATGTAAGGCCTTTCACATACTTTAAATCTACTTACCCTTCCTACCAACTTACATGATATTGTTGTTGTATACTATAATTCTACATAAATTTTAAATCCTAAAACATAGTAATCCTATTATTGTTTCATATAATCAATATTCTTTTACATTTTACCCATATTTTCACCAGTTCTCTTGGCGGTTATTACTTCGGCATTTCCTTGCTGCAATGAGAGGTCATTTTTCTTCAGCCTAAAGGTCACTCTTCAATGTTTCATTGTTTCATTTAGTGTGAATCTGCTGTGGTGATTTTATTCTCAATTTTGTTTCACTCAAAAATATCTTTATTTACTTTTTTTTTTTTACACTGAGAATTTATCTTATTGTCTTTATAATTTCTCCTTTGATTTTAGTTTCAAAATTTTAAGGATGGTGTTTTGCTAGGTGTGGTTTCCGTCTATTTATCTTTCCTGTGGCTAACGGAGCTTCTTGAATGTACCAGATAATATCCTTTGTCTGTTTTGGAACATTCACCATCATTATTTCTTCAGTTGTTAATTTTGTTCTATTTTCTTCCTCTGGAACTCCAATTGTAGGTCCAGTAGACTTTTCACCATCTCATATAACTCTTAAGCTTTTTTCTGTATTTTCCAAATTTTTGTCCCTTTGTGTCAGTCAATACATTTTATTCTGACCTGTATTCTAGTTTACTAAACATCTTTTAAACTGTATCTAATTGGCTTTTAGACTTTTCCATTGAAGGTTTTTTTTTTTTAACAGCTTTATTGAGACATAATTCACATACCATACAATTCACCCATTTAAAGTGAACAATTTAATGGCTTTTAGTGTATTCACATAGCTGCGTATCCATCACTGCAATTATTTTTAGAACATTTTTATTACTCCCCAAAATAAACCCTGCAACCCTGCACCCCTTAGCCATCACCTCTTAACCTCCCGTCATGCTCACTCCTGGGCAACCACTAGGCTACTTTCTGTCTCTATAGATTTTCTTGTTCTTGACATGTTATATAAATAAAATCACACAGTATGTGATCTTTTGTGCTGGCTTCTTTCAGATAGCACAGTTTTCAAGATTGATCCATTTTGTGCCATGTTTCAGTACTTCATTTCTTTTTACTTCTGAATAATATTACATTGTATAAATGTACCATATTTTATTTATTCATTTATCTGTTGATGGACATTTGGGCTTTTTCCATCTAACAAGTTTTAAATTTCACTTATAGTTTTCAGTTTTAGAATGCTAATTTGATTCTTTTTTATATTTTCTAGTTCAAACTCTTTATCTTGTTAATTAATTTCTTGAACATATCAATCTATGTTTTATATCTACAATATCTGGATTTTTTTTGTTTTTGTTCTCTGTTTCTATTATCTTTTTCTCTCTTACTTTTTTCTCTTTAGTCTTACTTGTTTGTATATCTACTTTTTTTAAAAATGGAATGTCAGTTATTTTGCATGAAAAATGTTAGAGATAATTTGTGGCTTTGGATTATGCTACCTTCCTCCAGGGAGGATTTACTTTGCCTCTGGAAGGCATTTAGGCTAGGGAGCTAATCATATTAATCCAATCAAGCTTGATTTAAGTGCTTGTGAGGTGTGTGGCTTATTTCTGGTTCAACCTTATTCCTTAAGCTTCCAATCCTGAAAGCCCAGGGTGTTTACGAGGGTCCCTACTTCTTAGTGATTTCCAAGTTTTGATCCCTCAGCCTGAAGCTGCTATAAGCTCTGCTGTTTCTTAGACTTTTAGCTGTCACTTTCACTTTCGGCATCAGTATAAGAATGGCCTTAAATTGTGGGTTTACATTTTTGGGGTTTTCTCTTCTTCTATATCTTTGCCCCACAAGCCTAATTTTCTTAGTAGGTCTAATGTCTTTAAAAAAATTTTATTTTTAATTTCAAAATATTAATTAAGGGGGTACAAGTGTTTTTGTTACATGGATATCATGTATAATGCTTAAGTCAGGGCTTTTGGTGAGCCCATCACTAGAACAGTGTTCATTGTACCCAGTAGGTAAGTTTTTATTCCACAGTCACCCTCCAGCCCTCCCCTCTTCTTGGTTTCTCATGTCCTTGATATCTCTTTGTGCCTGTGTGTACACATTTCTTAGCTCCTGCTTATTAGTGAGAACATATGGTGTTTGGTTTTCTATTCCTGAGATACTTCACTTA
The DNA here is from genome assembly GCA_028533085.1 of Varecia variegata. NCBI lineage: Eukaryota > Metazoa > Chordata > Mammalia > Primates > Lemuridae > Varecia > Varecia variegata. The sequence goes on along the minus strand of CM052445.1, from coordinate 21,156,038 downwards.
AGGTGATTGTCTCCAGTTCACTCCATGTTGCTGCAAATGACATGATTTCATTCATTTTTATGGTATATGGTACATATATACCACATTTTCTTTATTCACTAATGAATTGAAGGGCACTTAGGTTGATTCTACATCTTTGCAATTGTGAATTGTGCTGTGATAAACATTTGAGTGCAGGTGTCTTTTTGATTAAATAACATCCTTTCCTTCGGGTATATACCCAGAAGTGGGATTGCTGGATTGAATGGTAGCTCTACATTTATTTCTTTGAGGAATCTCCACACTGTTTTTAATAGAGGTTGTACTAATTTGCATTCCCACCAACAGTGTATAAGCGTTCCTTTCTCTCTGCATCCATGCCAGCATCTATTATTTTTTTACTTTTTAATAATGACCATTCTGATAGGGGTAAGTTGGTAATCCTAAGCTTTATTTGGAACCAAAAAAGAACCCAAATAGCCAAAGCAATCTTAGTAAAAAGAACAAATCTGTAGGCATCACATTACCTGACTTCAAATTATACTACAAGGCTACAATAACCAAAACAGCATGGTACTGATATAAAAATAGAGACATAGACCAATGGAATAGAATAGGGAACCTGGAAATAAAACCATCTACTTACAACCAACGGATTTTTGACAAAGCAGACAATATACACTGGGGAAAGGAAGCCCTATTCAATAAATGGTGCTGGGAAAACTGGATAGTCACATGCAGGAGAATGAAAGTTGATCCCTATCGCTCACAATATACAAAAATTAATTCAAGATGGATTAAAGATTTAAATTTAAGGCATGAAGCCTTAAAAATTCTAAAAGACAATGTAAGAAAAACTCTTTTGGACATCAGCCTAGGCAAAGAATTTATGACTAAGACCCCAAAGGCAAATATAGCAACAACAAAAATAAACAAATGGGACTTAATTAAATTAAAAAGCTTCTGCACAGCAAAGGAAATAATCAACAGAGTGAATAGACAACCTACAGAATGAGAGAAAATATTCACAAACAATATATCTGACAAAGGACTAATATCCACAATCTACGAAGAACTCAAATCAGCAAGAAAAAAAACAAACAACCCCATCAAAAAATGGGCAAATGACATAAACAGAAGTTTTTCAAAAGAAATAGACAATGGCCAACAAACATATGAAAAAAAATGCTTAACATCACTAATTATCAGGGAAATGCAAATTAAAACTACAATGAGATATCACGTTACCCCTATCAAAATATTTCTTTTTAATATATTTTATCTCACTTCTTTGGTTATTCACAGCCAGAAGGCTTTCTGAAACAATCTAATCAGCCAGGGCTGGAAGCAGAAGTCTACCCACAAATTTGTTAAGAATCAGTTCTTTCAAGGATATGGAGTAGCAAGCATTCTTACACATAGCTGATTAGAATGGAATTTAGTACACCTCTCTAACACGTTAGTGTGTCAGTTAGTCCATGGCCTTAAACAAATTAAACCCTTTGACTCAGCCATTCTAATTCTGTGAACAAATCAGAAAGATGTTATTAAAGATTCAGAAAATATTAATATATTTATATATAAGGATATTCTGTACAACTTTTTTTTACCTCTGAATTTTAAGATACTGTACAACTTCTAATAGAGAAAATTTGTTGTAAATTAAATACTCAATGATAAGAATGATAATAAAATTATAGTACATCTATAAAATAGAATATATGATAATTCAAAATCATGTTTTGAAAAGTATTAGTATAGAATAAAAGATATAAATAAAGGGGAAACAATATTATACTTTTTATTTAGCATGATTCCAATTTTTAAAAAAGGTTATATCTTCAGAGAAAATTCCAGAAGGATACAAAACAATTTTTAATGCACTTAACAATGGATGGTGAGATTAGGGTTGTTTTTTTTTCTTACTTTCTTTTTGCATTTTTGTATTCTCAAAAGTTTTTTATATTGAGTATGTACTAATTGTATAATCAAGAAAAAAATCACAAAAAAGTAATCCTAACCTCACTTTTAATCCAGTGGATTATATAAATCATTCCTTTAACACCAAGTCTTTAGCAAGCTAGAGATTCCTTACATTTTTAAAGTTTTATTTCCCATATGTCTCACTAAGAAACTAAGACGAAGACACTTGCAGGAAACCAAATAGGAGGTTGCTGGAGAGATGATAACATCTTCATGGTGTTCCCGGCAACAGTGGGGGGTCCATCACTCTAGTTATCTTTTCAATAGTTGACAGAAGCTTCAGCCCTTGCAGACTTGGTGGGCTTCAGAATCTTACTGATTGATACAACACTTCTTTATCTACTCAAGTACAGTAGATTTTTAAAAGTCTTTTTCATTGTGAAAGGAATATAGCTAACCATATTTTATTAACTAGAATTTTTGTTTTAAAACTATCTAGGTGGTATTAGGGGAATTCTCTTCTTGAAATTTCTAATTGGCTTTAATAAAAACCAATTTATTCCACTGTTCTTTATAGAGCAGGGCATTTATGGAGGAGTCTTATCTTCAAAGCTGGGGGGAAGTTTGGTTACTTGACTGATTACACAGCATCTCCATCCGGGATGTTTTATTTCACATTCTTCAATTAATCTTTGACTTGTTTCTCATAAATGACCTCTGTTTTCTCTGAAATGTTGAACTAATTTTCTCCCCACCCCACCCCAACACTCCACTTTCTTCCCCAGCTTGGTTTCCGATAACTGTCAACCTCATTTTATTTATTGCTTCAGATATGGGTGGCTTGGGAACTATTCAATGTCTTTCATTGTTCATCTTGGGTAACACTTTTGCTGATATCCTTAGGACCCTGAATTCTGCTCTAATTCAGTAAAATGATCTGTTTTCATAGTTAAACTTTGGCTTTAAAGAGTATGGCCTTCTTGATATAGCTAGGGGGTCTTACTACCCTGAACTCTTGCTCAAAAGCACATTTCAATTTTATTTTAAAGCTTTTTTTTATATATGTATTCCCCCAAAGCACCTTAGCTGGAAATCAAATTTTATTTTAGAGCTTTATACAGACCAATGTCTCTTTCTTGCTTCCTGTATACCAATAAAATTGTGTATTTCAATTTAATCTCAATCTGCCTGTGTTTAAAATATAAAGCCAAGGTTAAGGGCTTTCACGGCTAGCAACCCTACCTGGACAGCTCTATTTCTAGATAAATCCTTTTACAGAGAATGTTTTATTGGCCCTACAGCTCAACTCTGCCATACATGCTGGCTTATCCTATTAATCCTTAGCTGTAAAATTATCAGAATCATTTATGAGCTAAAGTTTGTTTTAGCTTTTTAATTTTCTGAGCCTTCGTGGTGTTATTTGGGTCAGCGTGGTTGCTGGGACTCACTTCCTTCCACCTGCTCCTCAACCCAGTGTCTCTGGGTTGGGGAGGAGAGTCTTGGCACTGTGTGGACCAGGAGGCTTTAGGACTGGCCACCTGCCGTAACTGGCTCTCTCCTGCTGGCCCCTGGGCCTGACTGAGAATCTCTTGGTGGAAAAAAAGAGTGAGGGCTGTGGGAAAGGGGAGCACCTCCTTGGCCATTTCTGGGGGGCTCTGATTGATCAGCCTTTATTGACAGAGGGTCTCGGGTCTGATCCTGGAGGAAGAACCTTGACGGCTGCCTGTTGGGGGTTGGGGGTTCCAGGTCTGGGTGGCCTTCCTCTGTTGAGTGGAGCGATGCAAGATGCCCTGCCACTTTCCTTTTATGTTGTTCCTCCAGTCCTGGGGTCGCATGCCAGCTCGCCTTCTTACCATCCTTTGCTCTCCTTTGCTGCCAACTGCACCATTTCCAGGTTTTGTAGTGTGCTTAGGAGGGAGGAGCCAGGAGAAACGGCTCTGCACCATCTTGTCCAGACCAGCTATTTATAGCTGTATAAAGGGTTTCTTTTATTCAGACTCTCTTTTTATTTATAAAATGACACTCTCCATTCAGAGACCATATGGGATTTTCATGCCAGAAGAATTCCAGGGTTTGTTCTCTGCTCATATACAAAGGCAATGACTGGGTTGAAATGCTAGAGAACCCATGGAGTACTGCGACTGATCAACGGGCTCTCTGCCTGGTGTGCGCAGAGCCGATACTGCGGCACGGGCTTTTGAGAAAAGGAAAAGATGTATTGTGAGTCGATTGGCAAGGAGACAGGAGGCCATGCTCAAATCTGTCTCCCTGAGCTGGGGTCTGGGCAGGTTCTATAGGCAGAAGGTAACAACGAGAGAGAGAGGAAAATGCAGCAAGGCATGATCTGATCGGGTCACACAAAGAGGCAGTGCTGGGTCCTGGGCTTTTAAGTCTACACTGCAACGAAACAGGGCACCCCTCACTTCCTAACTTGCTCCTCGTTCCTAGATCCAAGACTTAGTTTCCGCCTGTGGTTGACTTTTTGTCCTGGCTGGCTCTGAGGTCACAAACCAGGCACGCTTGTTTCATCTGGGCATGCTCAGGTCACCTGACTTGCAACCTGGAGGTTTGTGGCAACTGAAAAATAACTCGTCATTTTGTCAAATTTTTTTACGAACAAAGTTGAACCAGATTGAACTGGTTCTGCGGTTACAATACTGTCTGGGCCAGTTCTTCAAATGGGACTCACGATCTCTTAGGACTTGGTTCTAGGTTTCACACTCACACTCAGTCTTCAACATTATGCTCAGATGAACTGGGCAAAAACGCCTAAGTGTGCTGGAGTTAGGGCCTGGGGAACCGGTGTCATGCTTCTTTCTTGCCTTTTGTGGTAAACCAGGAAACAGACTGACTGCTGAGTCAGGGATCTTTATTGCTGGGAAGAGTTTGCCTCACTTGGGTTCTTGCCTCCCAGCAGAAACCTGGCTGTGTCCAGAATTTTATTCATCAAAGCGGCAACCTCAGGTTAAGCCTGGATATCACCGCTGGGCTTCAGGAACGTTTGGTGGCTTCTGGAGAACTGGTGGAACAGCATTGGGAGCCTGAGGCATCTCCTGGGAAAGAACTTCAGCCACATCCACTGCTGGAGTTCAGACAGAGGTGTGTATGGTTCCTGACGCTTCTTTCCTTCACGTGCCATATCTAAGCCACCCACACATCTGTCAACGCCCCCTTCTACTATCTCCAGGATCAAATAGCCTCTCATTGTCTCCATCTCTACCTCTTCAGCAAGCCAGGATCACACTATCAGTGCTCAGGACAACTGCGCTGGCCCACTAATGACCACCCTCCCCTCTGGTTCCGCTATCACAGAAATGCAAGTCAGATCACGAAACTCTGTGTTAACTCCCTCCAGCGTTGTCCATCTCATTCAGCGTCAAATTCAAAGCTCTTCAGTGGCCTACAGCACCCGACATGATCTAGCCCTGATACTTTGCTGACCTCATTTGCTCCTCTCTCCTCCATGTTCATTCTCTCCAGCAATGTCAGTCCTCGGGCAGGCCAAGCACTCTCCCACCTCCGTGCCATACGCTCGAATCCCCTCTGCCTACGATGCCCTTGCCCCCGCATCTACCTGGCTCACTCTTCAACTGCTCAAACGCCAGCCCCCCGTCAGACCAGTCCTTGCTGACCACTCGATAGAAAATACTTCCTCTACTCCTGGGTTACTCTTAATCCTCTTACCCTGCTCTGTTTTTCTTAATGGCACGTGGCATCACCTAACACAGACATGTATCTGTTTGTCCCTTTACCCCTTGTGAAAATGTGAGAGACGGGACTTTGATGCATTCCTTCTGAAGTTTGGCATGTGATGGGCAACCACTGTTTAACGAATAAATGAATAAATGATGGATGAATGAATGAATTGAGATAATTTCACACCTCTTTGCAAGGTGAAATTCAAAAGCCTCTCACAAGACCTCATCAGAAATAAATACGGTCCACAGAGTTTTAACCAGTAGCTGAGAAGCATAGTTCTGAAGCCTGAGCAATGACTATCTTTAGACCCAGTACCCACTGGACACACATCTGAGCTTTGGAAAACAGTGAGATTGTAAATAAAATCATAAAGTTCCATTGCCTGAATTGTAAAATGTGGGTGCAGAAACAACACTGCTCTGGGGCTGTCGAACAGGGGAGAGTTGTTCTTCCCCTTTCACCAGGCATCAGTTTTCTATCCTGTGTGACACAAGACAAACGACATCCATTCATTATCTCACAGTTCTGTAGGTCAGACGTCCAGTTAGGCTTGGCTGTGTTCTCTGCTTAGGGTCTCGCAGGGCTGAAGTCATGGTGTCAGTTGGGCTGGACTCTCATCTGGAGGCTCTATAGAAAAATCTGCTTCCATGCTCATTCAGCAACCCTACAGAGATCTACAGGAAGACTTGAGACATAAAGAATTTCCAGGCCAGGTGCGGCCGCTCACACCTGTAATCCCGGCACTTTGGGAGGCCGAGGCAGGAGGATCACTTGAGGCCAGGAGTTTGAGACCGGCCTGGGCAACAGAGAGAGACCCCTGCCTCTACAAAAAATAATAAAAAAAAAATTAGTTGTGGTGACATGCGCCTGTAGTCCCATCTGCTCAGGGGGCTGAGGCAGGAAGACTGCTTGAGCCCAGGAGTTCAAGGCTGCAGTGAGTTATAATCGCACCACTGCACTCCAGCCTGGTGACAGAGCAAGACCCTGTTTCTCACTCTCTCATGTGCACGCACACACACACACAGAATTTCCAAAGGATAAGTGATCCTGCAGCAAACTAATCAAATGTGAGTTGTTACTATGCAGGCAACCATGTTTGTGTGCCTAGGGTAGTGAGGACTGGGAAAATTTCCTCTTGGTCAGAGCAGATGTTAGTGACTTAACATGATGAAGTCCTGAAGATTATTATATGACCCTTCCATGGCCTTGTCTTTTCAATTTCAAGATCATAAAGCTGGTAGGTAGCTAAGCCAGAATCCAACCACAGGTTGTCAAGCTCCAAAGCCCACGAATTTCCTAAGCACTCTGCCAGGGCCGGGAGGCCGGTGGCACGCTTGCTGTGGCCCACCACCCCCTGCCCAACGCTGACTGACCTCACAACACCTTCCCACCGAGGCCTGAGCAGCCTAGGAATCATCACAGCTCTGCTCTCAGCCGTCACTGACAATTAAACAGAGTTGAACTCCAGGGCAGAACTCATCTCCCATCCCCAGAGACTACACTATACTTTAAATCCCAGCAACCCAGAAACAGAAAGATTTCTGCCCATTTCTTACTCTAGCTGCAAAATTGTACATTGTAAATGTCAGAGGAGCACCTCGACTCCCTCTATTGTGCACGTTTAGTTGAATCTGACTAGGGGAAGGGAAGTGAAAAGAACTGAAATCCTTTCTACATTTTTTAAGGCTATTACTCAAACTTATAATTCTGGGATTCTCATCTCCCGGCATTCCTTTTTTCTAAGCATTTCACTGATTAAAATGAATGGAAAATGAATTAAAATGATTAAATGACAGCAATATAGACTCAAAGAGGATATACTAAAACCATTTGTGCTATTTAACCTTCTTAGGGGGAAGTGATGATGTTAACATTAAGAGGTTGTGCTCCATTCCCGCAGAGAAGCAGGGCAGCCTTAGGAGAGCTGTCAAGAAGCTCAAGCTAATGGAAGTTACTGGAAGCCCTGCAATGCCTTGCCAAGAGAGGCAGCAGGGTCTCTCGGGTGGTGCAGCAGCGCTATCTGGAGCTGAGAAGTTGGAGAAGGGGCTGCTGGAGGTTGTGGTTTGGAATGCAGAGATTACCTTCTTTGCATTGGCATTTCTAGGTGCAGACATCTCCTACTAAAGATCGGTATTTCTCTGTAGGTATTTCTCAGTCAGACAGAGAGAAAAACTATGCCTCAAAGACAGTAAACAGAGTTACCACTGACTTGGCCTTCCAAGCCCAGTAGACCATCCCATACCCAATCCACCATCACTTCTCATGATCTGGGCAGGAGCCACACTGGCTTCAAGGCTCCCTGTCTGGCCCTTCTTTCTCCATCTGCTCTTCCTACCTCTTGGTCTCCCTAACTGCTATTCAATTCACACGTCTCACTTTAAGTGCATGCCCTGTGGGGCTCTTCCGTGTCCTGCAAACCTATTACACACTTGCCTGGAGCCCTGTACTTTGGCTCAGTCACACTTGTGGTTACTATTTAGTAATGCTTACAAAATAATTAATTGTGAACTGTAGTTCTTTTTAAAAATGGGATTGTAAATTCCTTCAGGCCAGGAATTAACTCTTTCTTGTTCACTGCTGCATCTGCGAAGCCTGGCTCAGTATTTAACGCTTAGGCAGGGGCTCAGCAAATATGCATTGAATGAACAATTGTAAGAAACAAACAACTAAGACCTTGACACCCTGGATATAATAAAAGCATGCAGTGGGTGGGTTTCATTTTTAGTACACATGTTCCCTCTGGTAGGGTCTCTTCCTGCAAACATCCACACATTCCAGGCTCCTGTGCACAGAGTTGAGCTCTCGATAGACTGTTAGGTATTTCCCCAGTTCCAGAAATGACCTTGGCTGTTTCTGAGCTATTTTTGGAGAATCTTAAACAATAGAGCTGTTTCTAAGTTCCAGCTGCTTGGAAGATTCTAAATTGGTAAGCAAGGTCCTGATCCAAGAAATGTCATGTGCTATAAGAAGGTTCTCCCCCAGACTACGAAAGGAATCTCCCAAATCAGGCCACATGGCAGATGGGGGTAGGTGGAAGGGAATTTTTCTGGAGATGGTCGTGCAGGTGGAGTGGATCCGATCAGCTGTTTTTGTGTTTAACAGAAACCCATGATATGTTGAAAATACCTTACAAGACATCTGGCATTTTTATTAAGCCTCTAGGAAATACGCACCTTATTATTAATAATATGTGCCTTACTGGCAAGGGTCCTGCTTGGTTGGTTGGTTAGTTGGTTAAATGGTGGATGGTTAGTTGGTTGGTCATTAGGTTGATTAGTTAGTTGTTTTCTTCTGGTGAAGCCTGACTTTCTAAATGCATAACAAAGTCATAAGACCTCCATCCCCTTGCCTGAAATGGGTCTTTCTGGTCAGAATTAATCACGTGTACCTTGATGCTTCCAGAGTGGTTGGGAGACATTCTATTTCATTCTGTGCTCTCCCCAGCCGGCAGGAGGACAGGAAGGACATTACCCAGATGTGCCCAGAGAGTCAGCTATGGTGCATCATGAGAATGCCTGCTTAAGACAGGTGTGTTGATTTAAAATCCAATCGGTGTTTTAGAGGAGTCACCTGGCCTGGTGACTCCTGTGTATCACTGCACTGCCTGGCCGTGGAGACACGTGTCTGAAGCAATTGGCCCCCTTTCTCTCTCCCCCCATCTTCCTTCCCTTCCTTCCTTCCTTTCCCCCTTTCTCCCTTTCTTTCCTTTCTCGTGTGAGTTTTCCTTCCCTCCCTCCTGCCTTTCTTTCTCTTCTCTTCTCTCTTCCCTTCCTTCTCTGTCTCAGTTTCTAGTTCTCCCTGAGTGATTCTTTTAATCCTTCTTTCTTTGTTTCTCTCTTCTCTTCTTCCCTTCTCTGTGCCACGTAAGGGTTTGTAGGTTGTTAACTGCGCAAAGACACGTTGCCAAGAGGAGGAATGAGGGAGGGGTCCAGCGTCCGCTCTGCTGGCTGAGGCCTAAGTGCTGGCCTGGGGTTTTGTCTGCCCAGAGAAGGCGTCTTTTTCTAATTTACACAAAAGCATTTTGGGGGCTAACAGTGGCCCTTTCCTTCCCTAGAATCTTCCCGGGGGAAGCAGTCACTTTCTGCCCTTTTCTGTTTTCCTCTTGCCCCAGGCTTCATCTGACTCTCAGAGGAACCTCCATCGCCCCCCTGCTCCTACCTGCCAACCAAACCCAGGCAGGTGCGAACTGCATTTGTACCAGAAATATACCATTAAAAATGTTTCTGCAGTATTTAGGGCTTTCATCTTTTTTTCTGCTGATCCTTTATTTTTGTTGGGGCTCTTTTGAGTAGCAGAGCTAAACTTTCAATCATTTCCCTTAGATGTTTACCTCTAATTTTCTCTTCTCAGTTGTCTGTATAACTAAACCCCCCTAAGCTTTTGTTGATCCACTGGCAAGGAAGGGGGTGTTTATCTAACAGTGATGTTTGTTCCCTAATCTCTGACTTGGAAATACTGAGGATGGGATATCTTTGCATCTGCAAGCTGCCTGACAATCAGAGAGCCGCGGACTGGGAAGTTCAAGTTCTGGGAATGCTCTTGAGGTTGAGCCCTATTTCTAATTTTCCTTTGTATCTGCAGTGCCGGGCACATTGCTTGGCACATAATGGGCATTTGTAAAGACTGCTGAGTGCCCAAATGAAGAAGAGGGTGAATAAATCCTCCCCTAACCACAGGCTGCCTACGAGGCTCACCCTAGTGTTAAGAGTAGCTGTTGTACGTTCAGGTCAAGGCGGGCGCTGACCTTGCATTCATTCAGCTGACCTAAGCTGCATTGAGATGAAACCCGTATGAGGCTCTTGTGAGGTACAAGAAACAGAGCAAGGCCTCAGGCAAGGCCATGCAGATCAGGAGAGCAGGAGAGATTGCTCCCTGACCCACTGCTCCGCCACTGCCACTGTGGTGACAGCGATGTGGGGCGGCCTCTGCTGTTCCCACTGGCTGCTGCTTGTTCTCCCGCAGCCTCACATCTTGGCTTCTGTAGGCTCCCTCTGTCGGTCCCTTTGCCCAGCTCTTCCAGAGGGGCTCTGACTAGTTGGCCACAGATCCTGCTGCAGTGTGCAGGGTCCTGGTACCAGGCTGCATCAGGGACAGTGTCCTGTATATGGCGAGCCCCTCAGAGCAGGGCTGTGGGGTGCAGGTGTTTGAGGCTCCCTGGAAAAGGTCAGAGCATGTGGGCTGCATGCTTCATGAAGACTGCTGCTGTCTCTCGAGTGTTAAACCAGAATGCTCTCTAAGTTTCCAACCATTCCTCATTCAGCACTGACCCACTTGGAGCTGTTTGTCTCAGGAATACTCTCATGAAACACACATACGCAAATCCACTATGGAACCAAACCACGCAGTCAGTGAAAGGACAAAGGAACAGGTTGACCAATAGAGGAAGTGCCATCAAAGCACTCGGCTAACAGGCACTTGCAGGTCATAGAGACCTAGTTCTTCTTAGTTCACGGTCAATTTTACTCAGCTGTGACCTCTCTTTATGTCAGTGATTCACAGCGGCTGACAAAAGGTGCCTCAAAAGGGCCGGGGAGACTATCACACTAGAGTGTTTTGCTGAAGTTTGAGTCGCCTTCAAGGAAATGGCTGAGAAAACAGAATTAGGCTATTAAGGATTGGCAGAAATGCTTTGACATTATGAAAGAAGAACATCATAAAACTCACGGCAGCCTGGGAGGACTGCCCAGCGAGTGCATGGACTTGGAAGGACTGAGGTTGGAGCTTGTCAGACTCCAGGGGCTCTGATTAGAACAGTCACCATCCCCTTCATGCTTGTGCCGTCCTGACCGTGCGCATCACTCATTCACCTGGTGCGCTCGTTTTGGGGAAGGCATTCTCCCTGCCCCAAAGCTATTTCCCAAGAGATGAACACAAGACAATTACCAGGAAAAGAGCCCTGATCTTTCCTCTGTCCTCGCACAACTGGCACTCACTGACATTTTCTCTGCCAATGGGAACAATAAACGGGGCTGAATCTGTTCTCCTGTTCCACAGCGAGTGTCACCATAAGTCCAGACACTGTTTCCCTTTCGGGGACTTGGCAGCTAGCCCGAGCCTCCTGCCTGGGATTAGCAGGGGTGTGGGTGCGGAGGGGAAGCTGCCTGGGTCATTGTCCTTGTCCCCCTCGATCTCTGCCTTTAAATGGCAGACTCAGTCACTGGCGCCATCAATCTAGCACATTTCATAAACAGTAAATTCATTTTAAAAACCTGCCGCTGAGCAGCCATCTGTCTCCGTTTTTGTCAATCTGCTGTTATCACAATGCTACTGTCCTGCGAGCTTGTCTTTCGATGGAGTCTCCTTGATCTGAAGGCGAACATGTTAAACATGGAGACAAGAGCCAAGGGCCAACCAACAGCCTTTCTACCCTTTCATCTCTGGAACCTGGAATTTAAATCTTGTCTTTGACCTAAGGTGAAGATATTGATGGCTCCTATATTTTGCTGTGTTTGATTTATAGACTTTAAGATTACAGAGTGTTCCAACATCCTGATTTACTACTTATTAGGTAGGAAGAAGGCAGACAAGTGTTATTACCACTTAAGTATTGCTGGTGGGTAAACTGAGGCACAGGGTAGTTACGTGCCCAAGGTCAGATAGCAAGGAGAAGAACTGGGAATGTGTCTGGAGCTATGGTCTCCCTCCTGAACAACTGAGTCATCTCCCTTTATCTGTTTTTTTTTTTAATACCACATAAGCACTTCATAAAATCTCTACACATGGACGTTTCACTCTCCGGAGGCCAGTCTGAGCACAGCAAAGAGAATTGGAACCAGCTCTGAGCTGAGTTGTAAGAAGAAGCTGACACCTGGATCCCAAGCCAGTTTTTAATACATAACATCCTACAATGTATTTTCCTTGCAGCACACAGGACTTCTCTCCACTAATCATTTTTATTAGGAGAAAAACATATTAAACAAAACCCGAAACCTCACCATCATAAAATCTCTGAAAGCAAGCCAAGGATGCAGACAGCACCAGAAGGGTTGTAGGCAGCGGAAATACTCTTGCAAAGGCAGCGTGTAAACGTGTGCCCAGGCCCCAGAGGCTTGTCTCCAGGTGAAACGATTTGCGGGAGCTCAGAGTGTGTTTTCCTGTGCTTACCACCAACGAACACCCTTACAAGCCATTTTGGATGATAAAAGAAGAGTCTAGGTGGGAAGCAGGTTCCGAGCCCGTCAGAATTCCATTATGTCCATGACCGTGGCACTCCTTATCTGTGAACGTGGAGGCTCACCTGAAATAAGTCAGATCTAATCTGCAAGCATAGATTTCAAGGAAGGAGCTATCCTTTTTGTTCATTCCTGCAGCACCCTGGGTTGTCACTCCCTGCATTGCTCCCCGCCACCTTCTAGTCTCTGTGTTAATCCTCTTTGTGGCAGTTTCTACTGCTTTGTTCTTGTTCTTGACACATTGAGCACAGCACCACCTTCCTGCTGGAACTGAAAGGGTCAACTTCCTTTTGAGCAATTAGTAGATGGCAAGAAGTGTACTTCTGCCTTATTTTGCCCCTTGGGGTGATGGTTAATTTCATGTGTCAACTTGCCTAGCCTATGGTGCCCAGTGGTTTGGTCAAACACTAGCCTAGATGTTGCTATGAAGGTATTTTTAAAATGTGATTAACATTTAAATTGGCAGACTATGAATAAAGTAGATTACCTTTCATAATGTAGATGAATCTCATCCAATCTGTTGAAGGCCTTCAGAACAAAGACAGTTTTCCTAAAGAAGAAGCAGTTTTGCTTTAAGGCTGCAACACAGAAATTCTGCCTGAGTTTTCAGCCTGCTGGCCTGCCCTGTAGATTTGGGACTCAAGACTGCAACATCAACACTTACCTGTATTTCCAGGCTGCCTACCTGGCCTATAGATTTCAGACTTGCCAGATTCTGTAAGTGTATGAGCCATACCTTAAAATAAATATATGCCTACTTGTCTGTCTATCCATTCATCCATCCTATTGGATCCTATCCATCTGTTTCTCTGGAGTACCCTAATTACTTGGTTCGTTCCAGACTCTCTCATTCCTTCTCTCCGATGGACTAGAAGGTAATTAGAGCATTCTGGAGCTGTCCCAGCCCTGCCTCTTAAGAGCTGTGTGATCTTGGGCAAGTTGCAAACATCTCTGTGCCTCTGTTTACTCGATGGTTAAACAGAAATAGAGTATTTGCTGCCAGGTCGTTAGGAGGATTAAATGAGGATGTTCCTGCCACAGTCAACACTGTATGTTTATTACATTAAACTAGTATCATCACAGCCCATTGATTTGGTGTTGTCAGCAAATAAAGCTGTCCAAGTGTGCTCCATTATGTGAGGAGGGTGGGGAAAATGTGGAATGCCCTTCATGTTGTTCCCATATCCCTGTTCCTAGCTTTCCTGAAGGAATATGATTGGTATGTTGGTGAAGGAAAGAGCATGGGCGTTGGAGGTACATAGACAACCCACCTTCATATCTTCTACCTTCTTATCACTTTATTATTTAAAGCAAACAATACTTCCTTTTTGAGGCTCAGGACTTCTTAAGACTCTCAGTTTGACCCAAGCACTGCAGGGGTGGAGATCTTGGGAAACAGGCTTAGATGGCTCCATGGAGAATTCACCCCAACGAGGGCAGGGACTGCAGGACGAATGCATTGGTGCACGGCCTTGATTGATGATCGCCACTGGGAAGAAAGACTTTTGAATGTGACACTATGTCATGCCACCGCACTCTTCCCCATTTTTGCCATTAAATTTGTTCCAAATTGCTCAAGAATGATGGCTATAAAAACCTGGAGAACGTGCTCCCCATCGGAAGCCTAATGAAGAGCTATAAAACCTAGTGAGCAGAGCAGCGAAAGGTGTTGGCAGTGGAGGACAAGCGGAGAGAGAGGAAGGAACAGCTGCTAAATGAGGCCTTTTAACGTCAACAGCTGCTGAGATGCCCCAGCTGCACACAGGGGCCGGCGCTTGGAGGGAAGGTGGGTACCCCATGGATGCTACTTGGTGGTGGTGGCGGTGGTGGTATTAACTTTTAACAACAACAACAGCAAAAATGTGTTTTTCTCTCATACTCTGGGGCAGTGATTCTTAGCCAGTGGAGATTTTGCCTGCTAGGGAACGTCTGGCAATGTCTGGAGTCATTGATTGTCACGATGGGGGCAGAGGGTGCTATTGTCATCTAGCGGGCACTCTCTGGAGCTGCTAAACATCCTACCATACACAGGGCGGTCCCACAACAAAGTGTTCAGCTCAAAATGTCAGTAATGCCAAGGTTGGCCGGGCACGGTGGCTCACGCCTGTAATCCTAGCACTCTGGAAGGCCGAGGCGGGTGGATCCTTTGAGCTCAGGAGTTTGAGACCAGCCTGAGCAAGAGTGAGACCCCCGTCTCTACTAAAAATAGAAAGAAATTAGCTGGACAACTAAAAATATACAGAAAAAATTAGCCGGGCATGGTGGCGCATGCCTGTAGTCCCAGCTACTCGGGAGACTGAGGCAGTAGGATCACTTGAGCCCAGGAGTTTGAGGTTGCTGTGAGCTAGGCTGACGCCACGGCACTCACTCTAACCCGGGCAACAAAGCGAGACTCTGTCTCCAAAAAAAAAAAAAAAATAATGCCAAGTTTTAGAAATCCTGCTCTAGGGGCCCCTCTGCCCTAAAGGAAGAGTAAGCAGTCCTGATATGTCCTGTTACACTGGCGGCAATAAAAGCACGGAAGTCACACTGCTTCTTGTAGGAGAACAGAAAACTCAATTGTATTTTGAATGTTTCTTCCAAGACAATGAGTTTCCTTGAATGCCTCGTGTGGTCCTCTGGGTGCTGCCTGGCCAAAACTAGGTATTAGATAATTGATTGGGAGATGATTTTGAGACCAATTCACCTCACTGCTTCAGCATGAAGGTAACATAAAACCAGGAGGGATTCCATGACACTAAAATAGCTTTGACAAAGCGACTTTGTCCCTGCTATTCACCTGGTACTCTCTGCTGTGGCCTCTGATTGCTTCTTGTTTTATCTCCCCAGTCAGAGCACAAATTCGGAGTGGCCAAGGGCTGTGGGTTCTTCCATTCCCGGGCCTCCCACCATTACCAACCAAGGGCAGGACTGCAACAAAGAAATGCTTCATAGAGGAAAGTCACCACCTAGTTTAAAGTAGTTCAACAGGCTGACAACCTGAAAAAAAATTAGGTCAGGAAGGAGAAAACCATCTCAGTGATGAATGTTCTAAAATTAGAGTCTACAGCACAGGTATTGTATTTCCTCAGAATATTAATATACCCTCACTGGAATACATCATTGAGATTTCACTGGAAAATTAGAAAGGGCAAGGGAAGAGTTTCAGCCTGAAGGATATTTTGAATATCTTAAGTGATTGAAATAAACAAATTAAAAAATGAATTTCTTATGTTCAGGGCCAGATTTATGACAAGATAGTTTTAGGGCTTTTTTTTTTCTTTCTTTCTCTCTTTCTTTTTCTTTTCTTTTTTTTTTTTTTTTGGTGGCAGATGGGGAAGCCTCAGAAGATTTCTGTGTCCCAAAAAGCTGATCACCAAAATATCATCCAGATTCTTCGTGCTGTGTAGTAGCATAGAGAATGGTGTTTCCAATCTAATCCGTGTAAGAGGTTGTGACCTGCTTAAGATCACTTTAGTCAGTGGCTAAGCCAGGACTGAAACCTGTTTCCCAATTATCAGACTGTCACCCTCTGGGGCTCTGCCCGCCATTTGTCATAGTGTCTGACAATCCACTGTTGACAGGCAGGGAGGAACAGGGTGACCAGTGTTTGGGATCAGGCAGATACGAGTATGCAGCTCAGCTTTGCCACTCCTTCTCTGTGGGGCTTGCTTAACTTTTATGCCTCTTAGTTTTCTCATCTGGGAGTAAATATTGCTGTTAGTGGTTTATTTATCTGTGTCATAAGAACCTCTAAGTCTCTTAAAGCTGTCACAGTGCCTTTTCATAACTCATACTGGTGTTTCTCAGACTGTGAGTTAGGAAACACTTGTTTTCAAGATGTGTTCATAATTTTCTTTAATTAATGTGTTTCATGGTATAGGAGATGCCAGTTAAACCAAGGTAAACAGGCATAGGAATCTTAAAGTCTTCAATAGGCTAATGGGTAGCGTACAGTGATTCACCAAGAGGATATAATAAATAGCCTTTCATGTGTTTGACCATAGAACCCTTTTTAGTGGAACATCTGATGATGTCTTGTGGGAGGCTAGTTTCCGTGGAACACAGTTTGGGAGTTTTGGTAGGTTGATTGCTCACCCTTTGTTTCTGGGCTCAGACATCTGACTTATTTTGGCCAATCGCTTGTTAGCAAGTGTCATGCAAGCAGAGGCTTGGAAAGTCCTTGTGCACTGAGGGTTGCTCTCTTGCTGCTCTTTCTAATCATGAATCTCAATCACAATCTTCCCTTGCTCAATCATCATAACCACAATTACATACCCGGGCTAGCCTGTGGGGAGAATGAGAAAGACGTGGAGGAGAGTGGAATTGTCACAGCTGAGGTCATTTGAGACCAGACTTCCCCAAGCCAACCAATCAGCCAACCACCACCAGAAATGTGAGTTGCAGCTGATACCCAACTGACCTAGAAAACACGTAAGGGAGCCCAACCAAGATCAGGAGAAATTTCCACCTTAAATCACAAAACTTTGCACCTGTGAACCAAATAAATGATGCTTGTTTTAAGCTGCTTGGTTTTGGGTGGTCAGTTATTCAGTGTTATGTGTGGCAATGTAAAACTAACACAGAACTCAGAGTGGAAACTGATACAAAAATGGAATGTCCACACTCTGGCCTCAACTATTTATTTTATTCCCACATGCAGAACACACTCACCCCCTCCTCCTGAGATCCTTAAAGGTCTCATCTGATCATAGCGTCAGGCTCAAAGTCCAGGATCTCCAGGTGTATAACAGGTCCTAATGTGGCCCTTAGGATATAGCTGCTTTGGGTCGGTGATCTGTGAATGAAAAAGACAAGCTATTTGACCCCTAAAACTAATACAATAGGGTAAGAAAGGACAGAATGATTATAGCAGACTATCCCTTCAAAAAGAGAAGAATGGAAAGCACAAAAGAGGCCCTGGCTCATAGCAATTCTGAAGTCTATCCCTGAAAATGTTACCAGCACCTCCTGCTGCAGAGGAGGGAAATAGTGCTTGATTAGGTCTCAGTTCTGCTCCTGGGGACTGACGCCCAGTCATTGTTTCCTAGGGCTTTGTTCTGTGCCCTCTGGGAGGTCTTTTCTACCTTCCTCCACCACTTCTGTGCATTTCAAACAACTTTCTCAGCTTGCTTCCTGCTTGTGGAAATTAGGGACCTAGAGATCCTCTTACATTTTGAATCATCTCAATAGCTTCTAGTATAAACTGGTGATCCTTTTGTCAATATGGTACCCTCAAAATTTTTGTGAGTTTCTTATAAATCTGATGAGCCAAAAGCAATACCCACAATTCTCTTAGAGCTGGATCTCTCTCCAGACTCAACCTATTTGGGCAAATTAGGTGCTGTGGGACCACACTCTAAAGAGCCCAGGAGCCCCTTTGTCTAGAGTAGAGGGTCTGCTGGGTTATGCCTTATTTCTTTCAGAGGTCTTAATAAAAGGTCTTTATGACAAACATTTGACTGGATCCTTGCTCCAGGCTAAATTTTACGTTGAGAATCTTTGCTAGCTGAAGACACTAGAGACGAGAAACAATTTTCTTTTCCAACCAAGAAGTCCTATTTCCTCTACAGTCCCTCCCAACTGGCCTACACACTGGTTAGTTATTTCTCTAGCCCTGCCCCTTCTTGTGGAATCTTGTCAATATGTAGCTGACACTTTCAACATTCTGCCTGGAAATGTTATTGCTCAAATCCCAATGTTCTTTAGGCACATTCTTCTACCTTCTGAAGTACCACATGTGGCAGTTTTACCCTTTTTTGGCCGTTTCATAACCCACATTGTTATTTTACCATCTTCCTATAGCAGTTTCCCTCACCATGTTCCTAGCCTCTGCTCACTGCTTGGTGAAAGCCAATGCCACTGTTTTTGCTTTTTTTGTTTTAGCAGTACTCTAATTCTAAATAATGATTTTGGTGTCAGTTACCTTTTGCCACAAATAATGTTCAGTAACAAGTCACCCCCAAATCCAGTAGCTAAATAGCCATTTATTTAGCTCACAAGTCTGCCAATCAACCATTGCGGCTGACTTGTTCTTCTCTCTGACATGTTCTTAAGAGATCAATTGGCATCAGCTGATCCAGATAGCATCGGCTGGGCCTACTTGGCTCAGATGCACTTATCATTCATCCTCCCATGGGCCACTGCAAAGTGTTCTCATCGGTGGCTGTGAGTGCAGGAGCACAAACCTAATCACGCAAGAGGGCGAGCAGAAACACAGAGGGTTGTCTCATTGGGCAAAGCAGGGTAAATGACCAAGTTCAGAGTTGGAGTGGGAAAAGATGTTATAGAGCAAGAGGTGTGGGTGTAGATAGGCCATTAAATGGGGCTGTCAATAACCTCCATATACTGTAGAAATTACTTCTATGGAAATAAGAATTCCCACGTTAGAACCTTGCTCCAGTGCCTCCCTGGAGCCCGGCTCACTGATGTCCTCATGAGTTAGCCGTCTTGGTTTCTTTGCCTTTTCTGACTCTTCATGAATTTGTTTGGAATATTTTCAATCCTACGCCATTTCCTGCCAGTATCGTCGTTTCAAAGTAAATTCCATATATCCGTTACCTATAGGGTTGAGTGCCACTTTTTCTTGCTTGTCGTAAGTTAATTATATTCCTGGGAATAGCTGAAAGAAACAGAGGAAGA
This sequence comes from Varecia variegata, assembly GCA_028533085.1. NCBI lineage: Eukaryota > Metazoa > Chordata > Mammalia > Primates > Lemuridae > Varecia > Varecia variegata. Next base: position 21,136,644 of record CM052445.1, on the reverse strand, counting down.
GAGGGAAGAACCTGAGGAGGCAACAATGACTGCCAAAAGCAGAGGAGGTTGTGTCAGTGAAGGTGTGAATGTGTGTAAATGTGGCTACAAATGTGTACATTTGCATTTCATGTTGTATGTGCATGAGTGTGTGCACATGATTTACTAATTTTTATTAGTGTGGGTACGTGTGGATATGTATGTATTAGTGAATATATATGGCATGTAGTGGATATTCCTCCCCAATTTATTAAAAAATACCACAACACTTGATCTAATAAATCAGGGACCCATTTAGATGAGTACTCTCAGGAAAAGAAGGAAATATGGTTGGACTCAAAAGGGTTATAAGGACAAAGCAAGAGCTGGGGGCTCCTACACCCTATCCTATACTTCCAGGTTCAGGAAACTGCAAATGGCGTTAGTGACATTTCTTTACCCCATTTCTTCCTACGTCCTTCCTTAAGTGTGGATGCTGGGGAAATATGGGGTAAAACATCCAAGTTGCCTTTCCATAAAGAAATACGAAACAGAGATGCATAAGATAGATTCCCCATCCTGATTGGAGATGGAGGACACGGGATATCTAGCCCCTTTTTTGTTTCAAGAGTGGGATGTTGTTCTTTTGCCTCTGAAATATTTTATATTTGAGAAAGTATTTCAGGTTTGTCTTTGCCAGGACTCTCTTCCAAGAGACCTGGTTTGAGTTGGGAACTTGCCTTGTTGTTCACTGATTTCATGAGTTCATAAAACCTCCCAGTGAAGTGTCAGGAACCTGGAGTTCTCTAGAAGTCCTATCTTTCATTCTACACAGTCCTCAAAGTTCTTGGGACTGGTGGGAGATTTCCTGTTATGTTGTATGAGAGCGTTTGTTGTTCCCGGGAGGAATCAGGAAGCTGATTCCACTTGATGTGTTAGTGGTGACCTCCCAGGAGAATACTTTTCAGTTGGCAGGGGACTGTGAGGCCATGAGATTGAGAACTTGCTTGAAGAATTCTGTAATCTTAGATGACCTAGTAAGACCCAGTCAATGGATAAAATTACAGAGTGACTCTGTGAGATAAATGTTAGCATTTTCCCATTTCAGGATTAAGTCACAAAGACATTAAATCACATGCCTATGACCACTCAATTGGGATGACTCAAGAATAATACTCTTGAACAACTCATTATATTGCCTCTACAACCAGGTGATCTACCCCCCAACCCCCAGACCAAAAGGCTGTATGTATACTGTGTTAACCAGTTCCCAGTAGTAGAGCGGCAATACATAATACTTCACTGTAGATTGGCAAGGTCTAGATTTCGCTGTCTGCCCCCTACTGTTCCAGTCCCATGGCATACCAGGCCTGGCCCACAAAGTATTTTCTTTAACAAACATGGAATCAAAGTTCCCTTTATCTGCTCAAGGAACGGATAACGACGTGCAAAATCCTACCATGTTGCTGCTCAGCCTTAGAAACTGACAGTTATTCTATGAATCCATAGCCCTTCATATTTGAAACTTTATTTACTGTGATTGTAAGTCATAAAAATGATGCATGTTTTGTTGATTTGATGTAACAATGTCTGTTTAATAAATGACCCACAGTGCTTTTCATACATCATTTCTACCTGAAGACAATGTTTGACTCCCTGGCCCATACTTCACATTCTATCTAAAAAAAAAAACTAAAGAAAAAAATCCTCAGTTATGCATAAACATATTCAAAGGCAGAAGATTTATTTATTGGTGAGCACCTCAAATTGACCAATTTTTAGCTTTTTCTTCTGAAAAGAAGAATGCTTTCCAAAATGAGATTGCTACCAGATGTAATGGATTACATAGCACTTGCTCAGATACGAAAAGCAGATGAAATAGAATATTCTGGTTTCTGATTTAGTCCTATTCTTATGTACATATAGCTCTTCTTAAGTGAACTTGACAGTGTTGTGGGCTGATATCAAGATAGACTACTTTGGTAAACAAGAAAGAAGGTTTCACTCCCCGCAAAAGCAAATGAGCTTTATAATAGAAATTTCTTTGTGCAGAGGAAGATATTACAATTTTCAACACACACTAAATATATTTGCTAGACAAAAAAATGCATTTCATTACAAGCAATGCACTTTCTATTGTACATTAACCACTTTTGTGCTTTGTGTTGTAAAGTACCATTTTCTGCTGTAAAATGTCTGCAATTTATTTTTATGAATCTGTTTTTCCCATGAAGTAAGTTGCCCTGTACTGATAAATGTGCGTTACATCAAAGGTGAAATGTGCAGTGCAAACATCTGAGCTTCATTGTTTGGGTGTCTTATAGTTCTGAGAGCAGGCAACAGTTAAAATTTTGGACCACAACAGCTAATTTTTTTTTTTTTTTTTTGAGACAGAGTCTCGCTTTGTTGCCCAGGCTAGAGTGAGTGCCGTGGTGTCAGCCTAGCTCACAGCAACCTCAAACTCCTGGACTCAAGCAATCCTACTGCCTCAGCCTCCCGAGTAGCTGGGACTACAGGCATGCGCCACCATGCCCAGCTAATTTTTTCTATATATATTTTTAGTTGGCCAGATAATTTCTTTCTATTTTTAGTAGAGATGGGATCTCGCTCTTGCTCAGGCTAGTCTCGAACTCCTGACCTCGAGCGATCCACCCGCCTCAGCCTCCCGGAGTGCTAGGATTACAGGCGTGAGCCACTGCGCCCGGCCTACAACAGCTAATTTTATTAACGCAACCAGTCTGTAATTACTAGACTTACGGGAGTCCTTTACTTTGGTACTCTCAGCAACTATAATAGATGTGTATGTTCACTAAAATAATACTATTGCATACTCTAGCTACAACTATAATTTTTCCTGACAATGTCTCTGCTGGGTTAAAAAAAACACAACCCATAATTAATAGTTTGTTTAGTCTTTACATACCGTATACCTAGTTGACCATCATTCAAAATGGCAGTAGCCCAGAGGCATGGTTGCTTCACAGTTGAATGTATTTGACCCTAATTACTGTTTATTGGAAATCTACCAAATAAGTAAAGAGGGAGCTGAAATAAAGAATTCAGGCTCTACATTTTATTCATGACGAGGGAACCATGATGGTGACTGCTTATTTGCCTAAAGGAGTTGTGAGAGTCTTGGCAGGTGGGAGAATTAGGATTATCTTGCTAATGTCAGTCTTATACTTGAACATGTTTAATGAACTATTTCTGAGGATTACGCATGTTTTATACTTATTTTTTCCTTATATTTAGAAACATATGATTGACTTTATCAATGATCAGGATAGGAATAGGCTGAGAGCAGGGAAAGGGCTTGCCTACTTGGCTAGGCATGATGTAGCTAAAGTACTATTTTTGCAGAAAAAAGTGCCTTTCATTCTGCTTATCTCTGCTGCTTTATGCATTCTGTCTTATACAGTCATCACAGTAACCCTATGAAATAGGCATTAACATTCACATAGGATAAATCTGGGACTAGCAGCACCTCAGTGTGGTTAAGGAACACGCCAGAGACACAAGGTCAGTCAATGTTGGCGCTGGGACCGGATTCCAGTGCAGCCTGCACGCTCTCCTATACAGTATGAGAAATTTCCAATTGCTTCAAGCCCAGGAATGAAAATAAATACACTTGAAAGCAGAAGAGAAAATTGGAGGTGGTGGGATTAGCGACAACCTTTTTAGTTGTCTCTAACATATAAATACATTCCTATAACTTGTTTAAAATGTTCATGTTTTGTGGGCCACACATAAAAGTGTAGTTTATTCAGCTACTAATGATAGACTTATTGAATATACATGTGAACCTTTTACCATTTTGATATAAAATAAGCCAAGCTATAAGATTTTAGGGATCTGATGTCTTTTTATTTTGTCAGTTTATAGGAAGAAACCATGAGTATTATGGTAAAAGGGTTCTTATGTTTTCCAGATAAACATAAGTTTTCCAGATAAACTGGAAATAAACAGTTTATCTGTTTTCCAGATAAACTCCATCTTTCATTGAGTCCAATAAATAACCATAGCAGTCATTTTTAGAAAAAGGATACAACCCCCTGCAAACCAAAACCAATCTCTAAAAATCCCCAACTCTTACCCAGAAAAAACAACATGTTGCATATCATATTGTGTTACATGGACATCTGTATAATCACTCTAATTTTCTACACAATCACTACCAACTCTTTCTACTTTTCTCATTTCATTTTTTCCACCCTCAATGAAAATGAGAAGTTTATTGAGATAGAAACAAGCTTCTCTGCACTTTCAAATGTTTTTGATGTGGCATTTGAGTATTTTAAAATGCAGATCAAAGACTTTTCCTTGCTGCAATAGGTAAATGATGCCTAAGCCAGCAAGAAGAGTTCCCATACAATGGAATAATATTCAGCCTTAAAAAGGGATGAGGTTCTGATACACGCTGCAGTATGGATGGATGTTAAAGGAATTATGCTAAGAGAAGCCAGAGACAGAAGGAAAAATGCTTATAAGTCCACTTATCTGAGATACCTAGACTAGGGTAGTCATGAGGATGCAAGGTAGAATAGAAGTTACCAGGGACTACAAGGGTAGGAGGACAGAGAGTTGTTATTTATGGGTATAGAGTTTCTGTTGGGGATGATGAAAAAGTTGTAGGTATAGATGGTGGTGATTGGTTACATAACATTATGACTACATTTCATGTCACTAAATTGTACACTTATGAATTATTAAAAGGATAAGTATTATGTTGCATGTATTTTATCATAAGAAAAAAAATAAAATTTAGAAAAAAGAAGGTGAGGGTTCTGCCAGGATATTACAACTGAAGGGCAGGAAGTTCTAGCCTCTATTACTGGACATAATATCTGAATATTTTCTGATTCAGCAACTTCAGAGAGTTCCTGTGTGGGCCTTCCTTTCATTCATTTGGTTTGTTCATTTTATAAATATTTAAAAGTAATGATATGTCATGTCAGACTCTGAGGGACCAAAGGGATGAGTAACGGAGGTCTCCTGCCGGTAGGACTGAGAGACAGCCACGTTCACAAATGACTTAAAAACAGTAAAAGGGCTGTGATAGAAATACAACAAATAGCAGCGGGAACCTGGGCGAGGGGTTCCTGAGAGAATCGGGGCCTACATAGAAGAGTCGATTATTGATCTGGGTTTGAAGTTGAGTGGGCATTGGGTTGCTTATTTTGTATTTCAATAATATGTAGTACATCATCACTCACATTTTTTTGCCTTGGAATTTTGGATCTAAGTTATTTGCAGGATTTTCAAATATTTTGTAATATTTTCCCATTGTGTATGTATAAACAAATTGGTCCCCTGAGGCAGAAAAACATCTGGGTTCATTCTCTGTCTTACTTTCCAAATCTTTCTAAGCAAAAACACTTTGAGAAATAATTCAAAGTAAATGAGATGTGTTCAGGTCCCTCAAAGAGCTTGTAATCTAATAGGGACAGGAGGCGAGGACAGCCGTTGGTAAGTGCCCTCAGAGACAGTCCACGTGGATGGCCGTGTGGAGGCAGGAGCAGTGACCTCTGCTGGCCACAGAGAGATGCTCCATGGAGGATGGGGGTCTAGGCGCTCTCCCGCTTACAGCTGCGTAGAACTGTGATAACTAGAACAGAAAGATGAGCCAAAGCAGAAAGGCAAAAAATATCAGTCCTGTTCAGGGAATTAGTGAAAAAGCAAGTCAGAAAGGCCCTTTGGAGCCAGATCACAAAGATCTCCAAATTTCAACGCTCTGCCTATTCTTGGAACCGAGAACCATGACTTGTTACTGGGTAGATTTAAGAGAGAAAGGTTTGAGGAGTCTTTATGCCTCTACCTATGTACAAGGGATGGTGGAGAACAAGGGAGAATAAAACAGTGACCCAAAGGCACTGGATGGGCATTGGGCTCATGGGTGGGGTGGGAATAGACCGAACTGGAGGCAGGACCAGTGAAAAGAATATGTTTCGGAGTCAGTCAGTCTTGGGTTCAAATCCTGCATGCAAAATTTACTAACTGCAAAGTTGGCTAAATTACTGAAGGCATCTGAGCCTCATTTTCCTTGTGTGACAAATGGGGACAATAATAGTATCTTCACACAGGGTTATCGGGAGGTCGAAGAGGACGGGGTGACTCCAGACCACTTACTTAGGTGCCAATGTTAGTTCCTCCCCCAGGGGATCTCTAAGGTCCCGTCTGAACCTGAGAACCTGTGAAATAATTGAGTTTTTTTTTCCCCCTCCAAAAATAAGTTATTCACATAATTGAAGTTAAAATATATAATTAATATATTTCTAGGCAAGTAACATAATTCATTGCAAGTATAAATAAAAATATTACAGCCCAAATAGATTCTCCTAGTGCTTATCTCCAGTAATCACTGCAATATTTTTGGAAGCTGAATTAACCATTTTATTCCTCTGGGTTTCCATTTAGGGCTTAGAACCATGTGTTTAGGAAATGATGTCTTCTTGTCAGATCTAATATGAGGCTTCCGCTTCCTCTTTCCAATCACACAACAGCCTTGTGTGAGCACACAGCTCTAAGTCAGGGTTTCATCCTGTGCAGTATATCTTTCTGCTAAAGTGACTCCCGGTAATACTTGAAAGGACTGATGCATGTTTGAAAATATCCACCATGATTTCAATTAGAAAAAGGACAGGCTGTGGTACCTTCCCTTGTGTCCCCACTAGGTTTCATGTCTTTATAACTGGCCACTTTATTGAATTCTTTTTTTCTCATATTCAGGTGAACCATTTAGGTTTTCTGTTTTACAACAGCATTATCTATAAATGATGTCTTCTTTCCAACTGTCATATCCTTATTTGTGTCTTGTGACTTAGAGATAAATCCGTCAAGGTTGATGGTGGCGGTGGGCATGGACAGGTGCTAAGGAGAGGCCTCTAGTGTTTACCGTGACGCTGGCATTTGGCTTGAACACCACAGCACGCTTGTCATACCTTTCTTGTTACCTGGGTCATGTCATATAGAAACTCCTGGGAAAATGTCTTTTTTGCACTGAACTCTGAGCACATTCAGGAGAGCCCCTTTCCTCACTCATCTCTCCGTTCACAGCGTTAGCGCTGAGCCTGAACACAACGCACGTGTAGATATTTATGACAGGTGTGACTAAGTATAGTAATTTACCAGAGCTCAATAAAAGACACCTGAGGACAATAATGTCCGATAGGAAATTATGAATCTTTTCATAATTTCAGAGAATATACACTGTTTAGCTCTTTCCCCAAAATGTTTCAATTAAAATTAAGAAAACTTGTCTTTCTTTGTAAACCTTTTGTAAGAGAACAGAAAGGAGACACAATTTTAAGTTACATCCTACTTATGTTATTAAAAGAAAGAGGGAAAGTCCAAATCTTTTCTAAATTGTTGGTCCAAGTTTGGATTTCTTAATTTCTTTTCTAATTTATTTTCCAATAAATATACAAATAAATAAATCCAGGAATTAATAAGATAATTAACTGACAACTTTGTACCTGCCCCTGAGGACACAAAACAAAGGTAAAATTTATGTTGATTATATGTGGAAGCTATTAAAAAAGTTACTCTAATGCTGTATAATCTCCTTTCTTGGCAATTTTCCCTCCACAGTTTTTATATATTCCTACTTGAAGTAATGTTTTGTCTCTTAATGTCACTTGTATTTATCATTTAAAAATGGTAGGATATGGGCCGGTCGCGGTGGCTCACGCATGTAATCCTAGCACTCTGGGAGGCCGAGGCGGGTGGATCTCAAGGTCAGGAGTTCGAGACCAGCCTGAGCAAGAGTGAGACCCCCGTCTCTACTAAAAATAGAAAGAAATTATCTGGCCAACTAAAAATATATATAGAAAAAATTAGCCAGGCATGGTGGCGCATGCCTGTAGTCCCAGCTACTCGGGAGGCTGAGGCAGTAGGATCGCTTAAGTCCAAGAGTATGAGGTTGCTGTGAGCTAGGCTGACACCACGGCACTCACTCTAGCCCGGGCAACAGAGTGAGACTCTGTCTCAAAAAAAAAAAAAAAAAAAATGGTAGGATATGAAAAGGGACCAAATAAGGAGGAAAAGATTTCTTAAGGAGGAATTAAAATCTGTCAAAGAATAATTTGCAGAAACCAATGTGGTAGAAGTCATATTTATTGAAAAAAATTAATATCTTTGCTATAAAATTTGTAACAGGAATATTTACTGAATGTTTACTTTGATGCATAAACCTGAATGTTACATACCAAGTACAAGACAGTAGCACTAGTTTTCCCTTTATTTACACCTTATGAAAATTGTTATGCAGTCCATGTTAAAAGAACTTATGATGGAGAATTGTTACATTAGAAAAATAATATTCTTGATAAAGCATTCTCAATGTGTCCAATCATATTTCCTGCCTCTTCAATAAGGCAAAAGTCCCTGGAACAGCATATAACTTAATTTACAAAATACAATAACTGTTCAGACACATATTCAAGTTTTCTTTTGGTATGATTTTTCCTCACTGTAAAATTTTTTTTTTTTTACTAAAACAGAAAGATAGACTTTCAGGAACATGTCATTTAATGATTCAGCTATACATTACATATACAACTCTGTAGCCTAGCAACAATCATTGCTACACCATCATTAACTTTAAATATTTTGCTTGGCGAGCTATTCTCAAATGTAGCATATTTTAAGATTTTGTCATCATTATGACTGTGGAATCATTGTTTGGTTTTCATAGGAAACGGATCTGTCACAGTATGAAGCTTTGTTTATTTTAAGGAACTGGTACACAATTACACTTCCACTCACAAGAGAACACCACAGATATAACTAAAGTCAGGCTTGGATGGCTCCACGAAGGTCTCGCACTGGACCAGCCCCGAGCCTCCTGCTCTCACCGCTGCACAGCCCTGGCCACGTTCGGATGGTTTCATTTCCAGAGATTTTTTGCTCTTCACTGTTAGGTAGTTTTAATTCCTTCAAAGGCACACAACTTCCATCTTTTTTCCAGCGTGGCTCCCACCCCCGTGAATTCCTGCTTGAACATGCGTGGCAGCCTCATCAAAAGCATCTCGATTTCATTTGCAGATATCTGTTAGAAAGGAAGAAAAGTCACTTTGGGGAAAGGAATTCATTTTTAAGGAGGGAATTGGGTGGGGAAAAACGTGCTTTCTCAGTGAAATAAACAACAATTAGTTTTCCAGTTGGCTGTTAGGTGACGTCCTTACAGAAGGAACGCATCATGTGTGATGCGTGAACATATGTGAAGCGCAGAGTGTGATTTTTCCTGTCTCCTGAGCAGCTGGCAGGATGGGGCATGAGACGAACAGGCGGGAGGATCCAGATTTACCCTTCAGACCATGGCTACCTTAAAGGCTGAACAGGCCTGATATAAAAGGAGAAGGAGAGGGAATTTAAGAGGGCTCAGAGCAAATTCATTGCCACTCCTGGAAAGCTACTGGTACCTTCATTCTCATCTATGGAGGGCAGCAATTTTCTCAGTGAGGAGATGAGGAGCATTTGGGTGGATTTTTTTTTTTTTTTGCACCCAAACGTCTTTCTCTTCCTTTAACTTTTACAGGGACCAGAGACCATGAAGGTTTAGGAGTAGAAACTAAACCCCAAAACCTACATCAAGAAAAGTCTCAACAGCCAGTCATAAAATCCAGGTAGATTTTTTTTTTTTCAAGTTTTGCATTGAGCTTGACAGGTAGGTTTTTTAATGCAACTTTTTTCTTCTCCCAATTTTTCTTTATTACATGAATTTTTACATCAATAATTTATTTTATTTTAAAGAAAGAACAAATCTGCTGTAATCCTGCTGCTCTAACATAATCATTGCTCTTGTATTCATGCGTTTGCTTCCCAACCCATGTATGTGTGTATGGCTCTTAAATAGCAAGCTGGCCAATCTGCAATCTGATATTCTGTTTGAATATCCCTGGAATTTGAGGTCTGAGATTCTGTTTGAGTCCTGTGTCTACTGTTGTTAAAGGCTAAATGACCCTTACAAAGATAGTTAAGTCTCTCTAAGCCTCAGAAAATGAGACTAACATTTAATAAGGATGGTATAAAAACTACTGGCTTAGCACAGATTTGGCACATAGAAATAACTGTTCAATGAATCATAGATACTATAATTTTTCATGGTATAATCACTGTAGAGATAGCATTTTAGAGTCTGCATTTTCCATTTAACATTATTAAGATTCATTTAAAAGAGACACCACATAGACGAAGAAGTCAAATCAACTGTTCATTTACTATTCATGTGGAAACTATTTCATATGATATAGTCAATATTCCTGGGCCGATAACACAAAACTTTAGTTAAATAGAAGCAGTCTTGAAAGCTGAAATAAATCACATTCTAAAATCTTTGTGTGAATTACTTTGGAATCCAAATGCATTTCCCCACAAGACCATGTTAGAAGGATTATTCAATTCCCAGGTCAATGCAAAAGCCCATTATACAGATTACTGAAAGGTTCATAGTGGTTTTGAGAAGTGCATTTTCTTTCAGCGAGCGCTGTGCACAGCACCTTCACCACGTGTGGCTCTCATTTTGTTCTCACAGCACTCCCGCGAGATATGTGGGGCAGATGTTGTGATGTTCCTCCACCTTACAGCTGGGAAAATTGAGTGAACTACAGACGGGTGAGTGTTTTATCAAAGACAGAGCTTGGAGAGCACCCAGGGCATGTGGGTGGGGCCTGGGCACACGGTTGTCAGCAGCTGGGGGTGGACAGCCAGGGCTGTGACAAGGTCTTTCTAAATATCAGTCACCTCGGGTGCTTGTTAAAGGCACAGGTTCCCCAGCCTCTCCTCTGGGGACTGCGAATCAGCTGGTTGAGAGGGTGGCCCAGATAATCTGTCTGTAACAACCACCCTGCTAATTCTTAGGATTAGGCATATGGGGGTTAAGAATGGGGACTTCAGACAGACAGGCTTGGATTTCACTCTGGGCTGGGCCTCAAGCTGTGTGACCTTGGGCGGATTACTTAATATTTGTAGTTCTCAGTGTCTTCAGGTGTGTAATAGAAATAATACCTCTGTCTGTGTAATTGTGAGGATTATCTGTAAAATGTGACACAGTGCCTGGTGCAGATAATCTCTCTCTCTCTCCATGTACACACACATATGGCAATACTGATGGAAAATGGCACTATTCTCAAGCCTGCGTGGCAGGTGGGTCAGGCTCTGTGCTCGTAGCCAAAAGAGGCAAGTACAGAGACATGTGCAACCAAACCCAGCTTTTACTGGGGCCAGGAGGCAGTTTTCTTTAAGCTTTGTGAGGCCCTTATTGTCTCAGCAAGCGCCCTCCTTCTTTTGGAGGAGCACAGCACAGGTAACCTACGGGGGGCTGCGGCCTCCAGGCCCATGCAGTCACCACCCCTGGGACGAGCCGTCCTCCCCTGGGTCAAGCAGAGGCCACAGTGAAGCTGACAGGCTGAGGTCCCAGCCAGCCCACCAGTGCCTTGTTTCCAGTGTAACTGTCCCCTCCCTTGGAGATGTAAGGAAGAAGCCTTGTGCTATTAGTTAGGAAGGAGAGACAAAGCTGATTTCTTGAGGGTAAAATGCATATCTGATCTAAAGGTAACGTCCATGTGGCTGGGGTCAGGACAGCAGCCTGCCACTGGTTGTAAGGGTGTAACAACTCACAGTTACCAACAAACTTCTTTACCAGGATCTTCTGAAAACACTATTTAATCCTCACCACACTCTCATGAGACAGGAATAATTTACCAATGAGAAAACTGAGACCGGGAGAGACCAGGTAACCAGTGCAGGTAACACAGGCAGTAACGGTGCAGCCGGGCTGTGGTCCAGGTGGTGGCTGGGTGCCTTGCTCTTCACCACCCGTGCTCACTGCCACAGCGGTGGGGGCTGGGGACTGAGGACCAGAACTAATGTCCTTAGTTGCTGCCTCTCTGCTCAGGGGTGGGTGCCATGGGGGAGGATCTGTGTACAGAGGGCAGGCTCTTCAGGGGAGAATACTATTAGCGAGACAGGAACAGCACGGGCAACAGACTGACAATTCCCAGCTGAGCTGGCTCAGACAGTCACATGCTGACACTCGGGCACCCGCCCCATGAACCATTCGCCACAACGGCGAGCCCGTCGTGGGGAATCTTGGCCAGTGTGTACTGAGATACGGCAACATCTTGTTTTCCACGGTGTCTTTAGGTCTGAGCCTAGACTTAAGCCATAAAGGAAGCAGGAGAAGGGCTGCAGCAGGAGAGAGGGAGCTGTCACTTAGAGTCCTCGCCGTGGAGCAGGAAAGAGTAAGTGCTTGACCTGCACTATCCCATCAGAAAGTCCATTAAACATGCAAACGCATCCCTCATTGCTGGAAGAAAGAAATGTAGATGCAAAAGATTTATATCCTAGTCATGGAATAACCATTAACCATCTTCCAGCTGATTAACCAGTTAAGTATCCAGCCACTTAACTTTTTTGGGTATTCTATTTTCTCATTTGCAAGACAAGGGAATTGGAAAGAAACTCATCAAATGCTCTGAGGACTTGGTTGAGCTCTGGCCCCTCCACGCACCAGCCAGCCTGGTCTTAGGGCGAGCCGTTCAAATTAATCTGTCCACTAGGTGTGGCAAAGATCTCAAAATGAGAGAATATGATAGGTCTTTTGTGTACTTTAAAGCCCAAAGCACATGGAAACCCACACCTAAGTAGTACTCACTGTGTGCCAGATACTATTCTGAATGCTTTTCATATATTAAGTCATTTAATAATATGATAACTCATAAAAACCCATTTTACAGACAGTGAAACTTAGACACAGAGATGTTAAATAAGTTGCCCAAGGTCACACAGCTAAGAAGAGGTGAAACTGGAATTTGAAATCCTATGTTATATAGATCGACAATTAGCCACACTTCAGATTCTCACAAAGCCAGCAATTAGTATAATGGAAATTCATCGCCTCAAATGTAGTTAGCTCTACGTTTCTGTTGGACGTGTGGGTAACAGCCTAATTCTGCCATAAATTTGTAAATGATGTGCACAGAGACGTGTTATGATTATGGAACAGACAACTTCAAATAAAATCTTATCTAAAATATCCATTTAATAAGGCTCTCAGCTAAATTCTAGAAAATTTCCTTTAAGATATTTATATCTCATGCCAGAAGGAAGATCAAAGAGAAATTGCTTTCAGGTTAGTTTGATGATTTTGAAACTTTTCCCCCTCCCTGCAAAATAACCTGTATGACATTTTTACCTTTGGGGATTTTTAAGAGAAATTCAAGAGAAAAATCAGTTTGTCCTTCTTTTTCACCCTATGGCTAAAGAATTTCTACTTCACAAATATCTTCATTTACTTTAATTCTGTTTTCTTCTCTTCTTTGCAATTTGTCAGCTCTTATAATTTTGCCTTCACAGTATCCTTTACCTTTTCACTTGTGCTTTCTTCATCTTGAGAACTCCAAGAGTCATGGGTCGCCCCATAAAACCAAGCCCCCAGCCCTCACTGGCCCAGCTCTGAGTGAAATTTACCCATTGCCTCATCTCATGCGAGATTCCCCTTCCTGCTTTTATTACCCTCTTACCCAGCGGGCTTTTGTTCCAAGCAATTGGTGGCCTGTGTATCCTCAATCTTTGGTATTGTCAGTGGATTTGCCTGCCCCTGTTATGTTTAAAACTTTTTAACACCTCTTCTTTTAGGAAGGATTTATTTGCAAAAATTATTAAAAAAAAAAAAAAGAAGAGAGGAAAGTTGAGAAGGAAAGAAGGCTCCAAGGGGCTTATGTGGTGTTAACACTGCAGGGGTCATTTATAAAATCTGCCTGATTTATTTTCTGATTGGCTGACTCTAGCCTGAGCCCACTGCCTCCTTGCCAGGCCTCTGAGCACATGTACAGACTGACACGCAGACGTAAATCAGTTTTATCATCAGGACGCTGGCTCCATATCCCCTATCAGGCAGGAGAAGCCCAGTGAAGAGGGGCCCCTGTTAGGGGCACTGAAGAGACGCCGGCAGAGGCGGTGTCGAGGCTGAGGGTCAGGGAAGCCAGTTGCAAAACCAGACTTCCTGCTAGGGGATAAACTGAGTATTAGCTTTCCTAGCACATCTAAATCTTGTTCATTCTTCACATCCCTGGGCAGAGCACGGGGTCAGCACACACAGACACCTTGCAGTAAACATCCCTATGAAATACAGAATGTAGAGGGGGCAGGAGGGGAGGGGAGTGGGGAGGAAGGGGCATTAGAAGGAAAAGAGGAAGAAAGAAGACAAATGGAAGTGGGAAGTTAGAAGGAGAGAAGGAAGGAAGAAACTAGAAGATACGGGAAGGAGGGAGGAGGAAAAGAAAAGGAATGAAGAAAAATAGAAGGAAAGAATTTAAAGGAGAAAAAAATCTGGAAGGGAAATGAGGGAAGGAAGGAAGGTGCTAGAAGGGACTCAAGGATACGTCACTGTTGATCATGGCTTTCTCACGGAGTCACCCTTCTCTAACTCCTATTTCACTAAATATTTGCCCTGCTCAATTCAGCACTTTATTAGTTCATGTCTGATTCTCAAGTTACTTCATAAATATCATACCATTTTCTCAACTAAACTACAAGCTTTTGACAGCAGGGTTCTATCTTAGATTTCTTTCATGCCTGGCCTCTGTCCTTCTCTGTCCCTAGGACAGTGCTGGGTGCGTGCAAAGCAGTGGATTATTCCAGCGTTCACGGGGCCCCTGGTAACTTATCAACTTCTTTTGCTGTGAGTGAGCAACTTCCTTTGTGTTCTTAGGTGGAAAGTACTGTTACCTCCACTGTCCTGTGCTTTCCAGAAGTGCTGTAATATCTAAGCAATCACCCATTAGATACTGTGACAGGTGCTCTTAAGGAGAGCACTGGAATATACCTACTATTAAGGATCATTCAGGTGGGCCATCTTACACACACCACTGCGAGCATTTCACCAACCCTTATCCTCCGGCTACAGCCTGGGATAGAGTGCTGTCCAATTAAAAAGGGATTTGAATTTCCTTTGAACTGGCAAGATTTTGTGTTTCCAGAGGTGTGCACTTAGTACAGAAATGTAAATGATTTTCCCTCTGGTGGGAAATGCACACATACCCATAAACTCCCAAGCTGGGCACCCAACAGTGGGTCTGTGCCAAATAGGTTTTCCTATATCTTCCAGCCTCTGTGGCCACATTATACCGAGGCCGGTTTTCAGAACCAAATCTTCCACTCCGTGGGCCTTGGGAAGGAGTTGCAGGTGAGGAGAGGGGGGCAACCGGACACGCCTGGAGAACTGAGCCCCAGTCTCCTAAGGGGCACATGAGCCGGGGAAGAGCAGAGGAACCCTCCTCCTGCCTGTCTCCACTGTGTCTTCTGCGCCCTTAGCACCAGCAAGAGGGCGGGCCCAACGGGCTCTGGGGCTCACCCGGGAGATTCTAAGGTTCAGTAGAACAGTCTAATTGATCAGAAACCATTTTCCAGGTAGCCGGCCTTCTCTGAAGAGCTTACCTGCCTGTGCTCAGGGAATGTTTTTTGCCTCAGCAAAGGTTCAGGAAGCCCTGGCCCTGGCCCTGGCCCTGTCTTCCTCTGAACGAGTCTTTCTGACTTGGTCACGTGGCACAAGAGAGTGGGGTGAATGAGAGTGGGTACTTTAGAAAAGGCCGAGAAGAGAAAAATATGCAAATATTATTATCAAGAGTAGGAATAATATTTAACTGGAAAATGGCCTATTATTAGGCTACATGGTTTTAGGGAGCCATGTGCAATTTACACGCTCAGAATAATTTAAATTAATTCCTGCCTTTCCTTCCATTCCTAATCATTCTTATGCCCATACTTAGCCTTTGGGGAAATCCTCATAATAACAGCTCCATTACAGGGCTGGGTTGAGCCTGCTCTCCTTATTCTCATCAGCGCCAAGGTGGGCAGAATCTAAATGTTATCTCACAACAACTGTGGTAATGGCGATGCTGTTAAAGCTCAAGGAAACGGTGGTGTTGTAAGTGGAATCTTTAAAAAGCCTCTCTGCTAGAGTCCGCAAGCACCTGTGTTGTCCTTGCAGGACAGAAGTCACTGCCTTGATGCAGCATCAACCAGAACTCGGGGGGACGGAGGGCTGTTTGTCCTCATGACCCGGAGGCAGGTGGGCTAGGCCACCGCACCTGAGAACCTCAGCGTCAACAGGCTGCTGGCGGCTCCAGGATTAGGAGATGGTTGGCAGCTGATGCAGGTGACAAGGCCCTGGTGGATACTTAGAGGGCAAACCGCTCATTATTTTGTTTTCTGCTTAAAGCTCTGAGGATACGGAATTCTAGTCTACAGTAATAATTTGCTATCTGGATTAAAAAGTCTAAATATCCTCTC
Source organism: Varecia variegata (assembly GCA_028533085.1). Classification (NCBI taxonomy): domain Eukaryota; kingdom Metazoa; phylum Chordata; class Mammalia; order Primates; family Lemuridae; genus Varecia; species Varecia variegata. Next base: position 21,120,396 of record CM052445.1, on the reverse strand, counting down.
AGTTTCACTGGGATAGAAAGAACCTGTGGCCCGATCCCTGGTACCCGGCAGTTTTAGAGCACTATTTTGATATATTTTCCACCCCAGGCATGAGGAGAAAACTCGACAGCTTTACAGGGCATTCCATTCAGGAAGTAGAGGGCTGTCCGGAGGTGGGGAGGTATCTGTATTTCCTCCGTGAGAGAAATGATTTCTTCATCATCTTCTAAAATAAAAGTACCAGTCTGTGATGCGATGGACTTCCCTTGACTGAAGCCCTTCCAGAAAAGCCCATCATCTAACGGCCAGGGACCAGGCATGTGAATTCTCTCTCCCCAGAAACTCATAAGGGAAAGACACAAATCTCACCTGAGCTCTGTCCAGAGGGTAAGAATGGAACAAGAACTTCCGCTCCACCAAAATATTGAATAAATCAACTCATTATTTATCAATCCCTCCCGCCACTCCTAGGAGATGATTTTATTTATACACACACACATGTCACAGACGATCTAGATCGTCTGCCTGCAGTGACCGAGCAGAGGAAGCAGGAGTGCTGAAATTCTTAGATAAATGACAAGTGGATTCTTTGGCCTTTTCAGCTCATACTAAAACAACCACTGCTTCTCAATGCTTCTCACTTGGGACTTCCAGAAAGAGGAAGAAAAAATGTCAACCATACAAGGGAAGGATAATAGCAGCAATAGGAATCATGTCTTGAGGGCTTATTCTCTGCCAAACACCTTGGTGCAAGCCCAGCCTTTCATCTAACCCTCTGCGCAAACACTATGGAAAAGATGATACCGGCGAAGGGGAGGAGAAACTACAGCAGAAAGCTTTCAGAGCTTTGTGACAACAAAGTAACCCTGTACAGTGCCTCCTTCTCACTTGATCTGAGTTTAACATGATTATGTTCTATCTCCTCCCAATGCATGTGAGGGGAAGCCACAGAGCAAATAATATATGATTCCGAACTTCAAGAATTTTATACTCTCCTATCTCCTTTCACCCTATCATAAAAAGGCATGAAATGTAGGACTGAAAAATACTTTTGTTCCAGATGATTTCTCTCAAAGGAGGAAGAAGTATTAGATCCATTTAAGAGGTCAAGCAGTTCTGGGATCATGTACTGGTAAGATCATCTGAATCAAAATTAGAACATAATGTAGTAATTTAATCGACGCTAGCCATTGACAATTGAGAATGACTTATAAGTGTCTATTTAGGGTCACAGAACTACAGGCTGTGGGTCTGGTCACACAAAGTCCATGCACTTTGCTATGCCCTATGGAGGAGCTCCTTACTTATATCCATTTTCCTTCTAGCAGGAAATTGAGCAGGCTGTTCAGTGACCTTGCTGGCTCCTTATTTTGCTTCTATGTCCGCCCCCTTCCTGGGCTTCCCCAGGCAGCACTGGTTAGTGACACCATTTTATTTCCACAGGGCCCTTCTCATTGTCCACTTGAATTTGATACATAAATTGAGCTCTTTCTGTCCCTTCTCTTTTGGCACACAAACACTGTGATGGCTAGGAGTGCAGCTCCTTTGCAGATGAGAAAAACTGAGCTTCAGAGAAATGAGTGATGTCTGACTCTGGAGGTAACCCTTGGGGGCCCAGCTGAGAATAACTGTGCAGTTGTTTTTTTCCAGCTGGAGAGGAATGCTGAAAACCAGGCATTCATACAGTTTGCTTGAGAGTCATATTAGATCTTTATATTATTAGAGGTGACTTGGCCTCTATCGTGTGAAGTCTGGAACAGGGAATCGTGTAAGAATATGGTCTATGGATGCTGCCCCTTTAGCCACATGCACCTGCTTTCTCCCTTGTTTTGGGAACTTTAAGGCTGACTTATAATTTTAAATCTCTCATAAGCTTTTCAAATTAAGTTGGCATCTGCAGAAAGTCATTGTCGTTTGAGATAACTGCTTTTCTTTCTACAAAGACAAAAGCAAGCGAAAAGAAGACAACTACTTGCCAGAAACAGAGATCCTTGCCAAGGAGAAGCACTGATAAGCCTCTATCCACTCTTACATCCCTAAGGCAGCCCACACAGGGTCCCTATGCTAAATTTCAGTAATGAAAATTCACTCGAGAAAAAGCATTTACCTTGGAGTCCAGCTGCTGCATGTATGACCACAGGTATTCTATGTTGGCTCCAAAAGGATGGACATGAAGAAACGTTGATATGATGCCTGAATTGAAAAGACAAACATTGGAAATTATTCAGAGGCCAATCAGAGTCTCAGTTAAATTATGCCATCTAACCCTGATGACTGTTTTGTCAGGCTGAGCTATGGCATTGCCATTTCTAACAGCACTCAACAAGCATTCAACAATAGCACATTCTGAAGACAGCAATAGTAACATGGCAAACAGAGCACTTTATCTCCTGGGATGATAGTAGTTTGCAAAGCTAGAATCTGAGATAATACATAGATGAATAAAGGTATTCAAAACAAAGACTCCTGGAAGCACTTCAACTACCAATTTTATGCTTGATTTACCAATATAAAATTGTAGTTAGTGGAAGGATAAAATTATCTCTTTTCTTTCCCTCAGTGGACTTTGCAGTATGAAAATGGCTCATACAGCTGTGTCAGAAATCACACTGCCTCAGATTTTCCTGATAATTATAGTTGCTGGTTATGAAAAGTATTTAATCTATATTTCCCCTAACTGCCAATGAAGGAAGCACAGATTCTTCTTGAAACATTTGCTGTTTCCCTTGGTTGTTGCTGTTGTTTAAAGGCAGTCAGCTCGCTCTCCCCCTCTCACTGCTGTAATTTACAAGATCATTTTAAAAGGTCTGGGAATGGATGGTTTGGCTGGAGTTTGATTATAAATCAGAAGGCTTTTCCATCGTGAAAATCAACTGTCAACATTGTACTGATAAATGAAAAGCTGGATGTTGGTGCCAGGAATAAGGTAAAAAGCATTACGTTTCTCTCCTCCCTGCTTCCAGATCCAAAAGCAAAATAGTGAACATGAGGAAGTCGACTCCATATGCTGCACGCTGCTTTTTGTTAAGAAGTTGTGCTCACACGGACATTTTTTCGTTCTTTTTTAAAGAGGTTTCAAGATGAGTTAAATTTAAGGATAAGCTTTCATATTCTGTTTATCATGAGCTTTGATGCCTGGGCGTCAAAAGGAAGACCCTCATTTGTATGAACGCAATAGGGCATCCTATAATTGCAGGTGACCTTGATGGCTCTGCGACAGGGTCTCATGGCCGCCTGCTCTCCTGTGTGGTGCTTGGGATGCTCTGGGATGACTGTCAGTTTTTAAAGAAAAGTTCCCAGGTCATCCGTAGGCTGAGGACAGAACCAAAGGGTCTAGGCAAGCACTCTCCAAACCTGTCCTCAGAGGATTGCTTTTACAAGGTTTTTAGGGTTTTGCAGTGAAATGAGGAAGGTAGAAATAACGCATACATTTCCCCATAAAGGTAAAATCTCAGTTTTAGAGACTGACCTGTTCTTCATGAGATACAAAGAACTATCATTTTATTTTGAGGTTATGTTCTTCATTTTTTTCTTGCTAAAATGTCCTTTTTGTATGAAATAGTGGCAATGGTAGAAGGTTATAATGGTACTTTTAATATCTTTAAGTAGCAAAATAGCCACTTTTAATACACTCAAGTGGCACTGTGTTCTCCCACCCTTTGTGTGTGTGTGTGTGTGTGTGTGTGTATTTTTTTTTCCCTGGAGTCTTACAGACCATCTTTATTTATATTTTAATTGTAGAAGCCTGGAAACTATTTCCCTGCATCTAAAATTCTGGTGAGGTAGCATCGTAAGTAATTCTGTTACTAATAGGGTTAAAACACAAAAGCTCATGAATGATTTCCTTCAAAAAATAGTTCTAATAGAATAGAACTATTTAAAAACTATTACTTTCATTTGTATTTATTTAATGTTTCTTTAAAAAAACTTTTTTATTTATATAAAATAGTTGTACCTACTTTGGGGGTAATGCAATCTGTATACTATGTGGAATGATCAAATCAGGGTACTTGGGATGACTGTCACCTCAAACATTTACCTTCATGTTGGGAACACTACAGTTCTTCTCTTCTAGCTATTTACAGGAGAGAATATTAGCTATTCTCTTCTAGCTAATATACATTATTGTTGACAATAATTTCCTTACTGTACTATCAAATAGTAGAACTTACTCCTTCCATCTAACTGTAATTTAAGTGAGCGAGGGAGGGCTGGATCACAGTTCGTGTGTAGGAATCGCCTCTGTTTCAGGAGGGTGACTGGGCCTTCTGCTGACTGTCCCAGGTCCTGTGCCCACCGCTCGCCACAGAGAGCCTCCCAGAAGTGGCAGGCAGACCCTCCTCCCCTGCGCCACTGTGAGGAGGGGGACAGGGAGGAAAAGGCACAGTCAGCTTGGGCCCTGTGAGCAGATACTGCTCCTAATGAGAAGCTTTTTTCTCCTCCTGCCACACAGGGATCTCCGGGGAGGGGGGGCTGCTGCAAGACAGTGACTTGGGTGGGAGGGCGCGGCAGGAGGGGGGCCGGCTCCTCTCCTCGCTCCTCTCCTGGGTTGGCCATCTGCTTGGGCAGCCCTGGGCCTGGCCTTGTGCCCCGCTGAGCACGGGAAAGATGTCTGTGTGTTCTGGTTCAGTACCTGGAACACAGTACACATTCACAGCAGACATATGTTGAATGAATTTATTTTCTAGAACTTGGAATAGCCAGTATACTTGTTTAACATTTCTATTAGTCTACTATTGATAAATGGGTATAAATAAAAACCTTAAACATTTCTATAAGTCCTAACTGATGATGTAATACTCTTTCAAAAGCCAGGTAACTTTGAGGCGTTATGCACTGGTGATTCTTACTCTTAACCCACCTTGCTATGGATCTAGGACGGAGTAGCTTGGGTGCTTGGAGCATAGACAATTTTTGTTGAAATGATTTTGCTCATAAAACTAAGGGGAAAATGCTCACATGAGTTCTGTATACCTTTCTAAAATCAGATTAGAAATCCTGGCCCAGACTTGAGTATTTATCTTTAGGAGGGTATTCAGAACCATGTCAGTGGTGGCTGATATTAAGAAGCCATCAGCTTTTCTTTCGAACAGTTCAGCAGCTGCCACTAGCTACATGTGGGGCCAAGGTAGGCAGTCACATAAAAGCTTCCCAAGCTTTTCCTATGGATGGCAACCGAAGGATCCAGTGTTGCTGGAGATACAGCAGAAAGGGACGCATTGGTCGTCACCCCCAGTACCCAGCCCTCCTCAGCCCCACTCCCACTCCTGCACCTGCCCTTCCCAGGGGCTTCACGAAGGCATCAGGCCACCTGAGAAAATGTAGTTTCTAGGCCCTGTGTTTTTGGATCAGATCCCGATTCATTTGGGGGGAGCTTCCTAAGTAAGCAACTAAAGCTTCTTTAGTTGCTTTATTTAAAGGAATTGGGATATTACCTGGGAATGGAAAAAAAAGATAGCTATAACTCAAAAGCTAATGAAAAATGCTACAAACCCAGAAAATGGAGACTATTTTATGGTCCTCTGGGAGAGATCTAAGGGCTTGTTAAAAGGAACCCTAGGAATTGAGCGTGGGGAATTTAGCTGTTGCTGAGCTGGTGGGTCTCCAAAGGGATAGACTCAACAATTGGTCTTGGCTGTTTCCAGGGAAAAATAGAAGGTCTCTATATTTAAGAATCGGTTTTCCCAAAGTGGAAAATACAATCGTAAGTAGGTAACTTAAGAAAATAAAAAAGAGCAGAGGAAGTCATCAGTACTATTGAGCTTTCTGCACATCTCAGAGGCTTAAAAGCTACTTAAGAAAGATACACAAACCTGCTCTGTACAATCTGTGGCAAGTCTCTTGTTAGGAAGGCCCATTTAAACAGGCTACATAAAAGCATTCTGAACTTGTCCTGTCAAAACCATCTCGTTTATTCTCATGTTTGGACCTCCCTAAGACCAAGGGAGCAGCATTTAAATCAACCAAATAGTACTCGAGTTTTACTGCTTCATTCACTTCAATCACTTTAAACACTGAGCAGCAATGAGGTGGCAAGCATTGCGTATGACAGACAAGGTCCCTGGTCTTCTGGAACTTTTATTCTAGGTGAGCAACGCAGATGATAAATACAAAGACTAAAAATAAAGAAAACATTTTCAGATAGTGCTAAGCACAATGAAGAAAACAAAACAGGAAAAAGGACAGGAGAGAGTAACCTCAAGCATGGTGACATGCTACTTTACCCCGGCAGTCACATGAAGGCCTCAGAGAAAGTAGATTTTTTGAAGTATGAGATGAGAAGGAGCCAGCCAGAGAGAGACTGGGGCAAGATCATTCCAGGTCAAGGCCACAGGCAGTGCACAGGCCCTGAGGCAGAAGTGAGCTGCAGGAACACACTGGGCGGGAGAGTGATACACGTGTGTTTAGAGGTAGGAGGGGCCCGATCATGAAGGACCTTGTATGCCGGGGTAAGGGTTTGGGATTAAATTCTAAATGTGACAGGAAACCAAAAGAGGGGTTCTGAACAGGGGCACGATATGATCTGAATTCTGTTTGAAAAATTTCTCTCAAGCTGCTGTGTGGAGAATAGAGTCGAAAGGAACTAGGAAGCCAGCTAGAAGTGTTTGCACAAGACCTGGAGGGGTAAATAGTGATCTGACTGCAAGACAAAAGTGGACACTGATGGGAGGACCGACCATGTGTGTGTGGGAAAGGCCAGGGAGGAATGGGGGACAGGCTTCAGTTTTAGGCTTCAGCAAGTGGGTGGGACCATTTTCTCGAATGGGAGTAGTGTGGGGGGGCACATTAGGGCAGGGACACAGGAAATCAGGAGTTCTGCTTTGGCCTTATTAAATTTGGGATGTCCATTAGCATCTAAATGGAGATATTAAATGGCAGCTGGAAACGGTATAAAATTACGAATCAACAGCAACAAAAAAGGATTTGAAGCCAAAGTATTCATTGAGATTACTTAGGTAGAGAAGCGTGAACCCCGAGGAAGCCCAAAATTTAGAGGTTGAGCTGAGGAAAACTCATCAGATGAATCTAAGGGGGAGTGATCAATAAGAAGCAGTGAAGTCATGAGGGGCAAGAGAAGGTATTTCCAGAAGACGTGAGTAGTCAACCATGTGAAGTGTAGCTGCCAGGCGGAGAGGTGGAGAAGTTGGCACTGTGAAGCTCTCTGGTGACAGGGACAAGAACAGTTTCAGCGTGAGGACTCCAGCCAGACCGGGGTGGGCTGGAGAGAGGGGAGGAAGGACCATAGGCAATACCTCAAAATCATGCTTTGAACAGGGGTAGGAAGGGGATATTGGTTGAAAGAGGTCATGGGGTCAAGACAGGTTTTCCTTCTCTTTTGTTTTAAAGGTACGAGATAATAGAGCTCATGTTTATGTGCTGATGCATATGATACTCTACTTACACACAGGATCACTGTCTACGGGGCAATGCGCTTTCATAATAGTCCTCATAGATTACAGAGTATTGAGTTGAATAAGACCATCTAATCAAACCTCCTAACTTTATACAACATGAGGACTTAGGTCCACAGTGGATAAGAGATTTGCCGTAGATTGCCCAGTAGATCAAATGTCTCAATCTGCAAATACTCAGAACCCCTCCCCACTTCCTCCCTACTCAGCGCTGCTTAGAGATCACCGGGTACTGTGGTTTGTCACAGGGCCAATCCCTCCCCCTCCCATCTTTTGCTCCTATGAACTCCTATTTTAAAAATTATATTGGTTATCTGATGAGAACAAATCATCAATTTGTACATTCAGTTTGGCCATCATATTATTCTCTGAGTGGAATGAGAAATGGAATCCTACCAGAACATACTCCCCTTCCTTGTGCTGCCTGGAATTTCCTTCCATATATCTACAACCAACTGATCTTCAACAAAGCAGACCGAAACATACACTGGGGAAAGGACACATTGTTTAATAAATGTTTCTGGGAAAACTGGATAGCCACATGCAGGAGAATGAAACTGGATCCCTATCTTTCGCCATATACAAAAATTAACTCAATATGGAATAAAGACTTAAATGTAAAACCTGAAACCATAAAAATCCTAGGAGACTACCTGGAGAAACTCTTATGGACATTGGTCTAGGCAAAGAATTTATGACCAAGACCCCAAAAGCAAATACAATGAAAACAAAAATACACAAATGAGACTTAATTAAACTAAATAGCTTCTGCATAGCAAAAGAAATAATCAAAAGAGTAAATGATAATCCATGGAATGGGAGAAAATATTTGCAAAGTATACATCCAACAAAGGACTAATATCAGAATCTACAAGGAACCCAACTCAGCAAGAACAAAACAAACAAACCTATTAAATAGTGGGCAAATGACATAAACAGGCATTTTTCAAAAGAAGATATACAAATGGCCAAGAAATATATGAAAAAATTCTTAACATCACTCATTATCAGAGAAATGCAAATTAAAACCACAATGAGAAACTATCTTACTCTTACTAGAATGGTCATTATTAAAACATCAAAAAACAATAGATGTTGGTATAGATGCTGTGAAAAGGGAACACTTATACACTGTTAGTGGAAATGTAAATTACTACAACCTCTATGGAGACTCCTAAAAGAACTAAAAGTGGATCTACCATTTGATCCTGCAATCCCACTACCCAGAAGAAAAGAAATCATTATATCAAAAAGATATTTGCACTCATGTTTATTGCAGAACAATTCATAATCATAAAAATATGGAATCAACCTAAATGCCCATCAACTGATGAGTGGATTAAGAAAATGTGAGATACACACACACACACACACACACACACACACCCCATGGGGTACGACTCGGCCATAACGAAGAAGGAAATAATGTCTTTTGCAGCAATTTAGATGGATCTGCAGGCCATTATCCTAAATGAAGTAACCCAGAAACAGAAAAATAAGTGCAGCATGTTCTCACATAAGTGGGAGCTAAACTATAGCTACACAAGGTCACACAGAGTGGTGTAATGGTCATTGGAGACTCAAAATGGGGGAGGCGAGGGGGCAAGGGATGAAAAATTACCTATGGGGTACAATGTACATTACTCAGGTGGTGGGTACACCAAAAACCCAGACTTTGCCACTATACAATTAACAGAATTGAACTTGTACCCCCTAAATCTACTTGAATAAAAAAAGCAAGAGAAGATAGAATGATACAGATTCAGAGTTATACTACCAGCATCTCCTTAGAACTATTATCTTATCAATAAAAAATATGATCCATTCTCCTTCATAACAATCTCTAGCCAAATATAGCTCCAAAGCTTTGGCCCTAAATCAAAAATACTGACTCATTTCTATCCCAAACAACTGCAACGTATGCCAATCCCAACATGTGGGCCATATGTGAAATGAACTAGGAGTTCTGGCACAGACACTGGGCAATGTCAACTTGACCTAAGTTACTAACTCTGCAGTTACTATAGAGTTATGAAACATAAAATGCTACCCTGCAATCCCCCCATAAAAATCTAATAATTCTTTAATGTCCAATTATATGTCAACCTGTCTTCACATGTATTGACTACAAAACAAAAAATCCAGAAATCACAATAATAAAGTTCTTTCTAAGGGCCTATCTTCTCTAGCTGAGTTGGAACATAGCACTTGATCTCCATTAATTGTCAAGAAGGGAGTTTGGCAGAATGGTTGAACACTCAAAAGACTCAGGATCCAGAAGGCAACGTTCCAAATCACGTTATCAATGAAATCCCACTGATCCTCGCTAATAAATACCAACTTACATGTCTTGAAATAAAGACTCCAATTTTATAAATTGGTCATCAGAATGTTTAGACAGAATACACATTTTTGTCCAGATAAATCAGTGTCACAGGTAATCACAAATAATTAGGATGGCTTATTGTTTAGGAAATTCTAGCTTCAGTTTTATACTCTCTGTAGATGGAATTCATTTGAAGAGTTTATTTCTCACTCACATTCTCTTCCAGGCAATCAGGATTTATGCCAACATGCATTTCTTATCTAATATTTTATGTGCCCCAGGAGGGTGTTGAGTCATCTGAATATACTGGCATATAGTACATACTATTAACACAAGCACCTAGATGTGATGAAGATTTGGCCAATTAATATTTTCAAGTTGAGAGAGATTTTCTGCTGTGCCCTTGGCATTCTAGGCTGGTTTAGAGCATGCCCATTGTGTCCTCTGCACAGGTTTAATTATTCCCAGGGAAGATTTCAGAGGAATTTCAGAGTATTCCTGTCCTCTGAAGATGTACTAGAAGACCAGGGAACTCCTAAAATCATTGTACCTACAAGAATTCTTCAGAAAAGAGTAGCGCCCCAGCACCAGGAAGTCCTTTTTCTCATTATCCTAGTCCAAAGCAGTTTTGTCCCCCCATAGTCTTTGTCTAGATTCTAGAAGCTGCAGGGGAGGGCTTTATGGTCCCAACATGCAGATATCTACAAAACATGAATGGCTAAACTAAATTAGCAGAGAGGCTCATTTCATGGCAGGATACATTTTGCTACTCTTGTAAACTCTTTTCCATCATGGCATTCTTTTAGAGGATTTTATTCTCTCTTTGGGTATTTGGGGGTGGATTTGGGCAGGATATTATATCTGTTGTCTAACTATCATTAAGTGGAATAAAATAAAATATTGAGAAAGGTAGACAGGCAATGAAGAACTGAAGGGAAAAATTAAACTCCTAAATTTACATTCATCTAACACTTGTTTCCAGCCTCCCTTCTACCTAAACATTCCCATATATTGATTCAAAATTTTTAAGTGTCACATCCTGTCTTTCTTTTGCTCTACCCAAACTTCAAATGGTAATATAGGTAGACTAGTTCAGAAGAACAACAGTAAGGGGAAAAGTCTTAGAAAAGTTGGTTGTGCATTGAAGATCCTGACTTACTAATATTTTTATTTTTAATATACTTGAACTAACTAATTTTGGTGTTTATACTAAAGATATCAGAGGTGGCATGTTATAAATATAATTTTCCCATCTCCTATTTATGTACAGTATGTAAAACATATCATTTTTAAAATTTTGAGGTAGTTGATTGAAAAAATGTATATATTATATACACACACATACATATACTACTAACTGCTATTAACTACTACTATATATACTATGTATATAGTACTAGTAACTACTTAGAAGACATCGTAAATGAAGTGTATTTTCCAAGTAGAACATAAAAAGGGAAGCATTCTTTAGTGAAAGGAAAGAAATACAATAAAGACCTGAAAATAGAGACTTGTTCCCATTTTTTTTTAACCTTCAAATGGTTAGAATTATTCACCCTTAAACAAAGAAGGAAAGGATTGCAGCTCATTGTGTGCTTTGTTTATACCCTAAAAGCATTATGGAGAAAATCACACCTTTGTCACACTGAGTGAAAGAGAAACAGTTGTCAGAGTTGGACACATTTTCCAATAGGAGAGAAATGCAGTTACCAACTACATATGGGTTCATTTTGGGTTCCTGGAACTGATAGCACATCAGCATGTCTTCTGAGACTTGTGCATGGCATGTTATTACAGCTGTATATCATCAGAGAGGAAAAAAATAATTGGTTTCCCTTGGAGTATCTCTAAGTTGATGTCATATTCAATAACCCTGCTGTTGAAAAATCTATATATGATGGATGAAGTTTGGACTATCTTTTGAATTTAATTCCTCCTGTGCCAGCTTCTACAGGCCCTGATGTACCTGTCATTTTGAGGTGAGCACATGCAGCATTTAGAAAATACAACCAGGTGCCTTTTCTGCCAGATAATGAACTACAGAAGAACAATTTGTCTCAAATGTAATTCTCAGATGAGAATGTGGCCTCATTCTTCATTCTTAACCATGCCACGGAAGAGCCAGTCTAAACTTGGAACGCCACCCTGGTGTCAGTGCCAAGGTGCAGCTTGAAACAATGCCATGCATCACAGAATGAGGATGGTGGCTTCCTTCCTCTGAATTTGAGGGCTTGAGTGGCAGCCTTAAACATACAGGCCTTCTAAGGTGGGGTCCCAGTACATTACCAACACGTTCTTATCAAGAACTCCTCCTTGTGGGATCCCCTGAAGATGACTCCCCAAAGAGACCATTTAGTGGTTTCTCTTTGGGCCAGACAAAGAAAAAGCCAACCTAGATGTATTTTGTGGGGTAATTGAATGTTTATAGGAAAGCAGCAGATTTCTTCCTTTTCCTTTGGCCTTTCTCAGTGATCAGCTTCTTTTGTTCATCTTGGATAAAAGGAGCCAACCTTGGACAGGGAAGACTGACCGGGATTAGCGAAGCACCAGTAGCCTTGATGGCCCTATTTCATCAGCCTTGGGGCTGACCTTAGGGTGTGGCCTCTGCTAAGGGGCTTGGAGATTAATCTCATGGTTCAAAGTTGCTCTGGAGCCTGGGTATGTGGCTTGGTTTGGAACTTTTGGCCTAGAACCAACCTGGCCTCTAGTTGGAAGAGACGTGCAAACTTTAAAATTCAGATTTGTGACTTATGAGATGCAAATTAATCTGTCTTCCTGAATTCAGTTTTATGTCTGACAACCAATTAATACATATGGTTACAGAAGAGCAAAACCCCCATTAGTTTGTATGCCACTAATTTGAAATGTATGTAACACAATCTTGATGAAATTAATCTCACCTTTGACCAGAAGGCAAAGCTGTTTAACTTGTTAACAAGTTGGAGGTGAATTGCTAAAATATTAAGTTAATTACCTAAGAATTATTTAAGAAAATAGATGCAAACAGAATTTCCTTACCTATTAGCAGAGCTTCTTTCTCTGATTTTAAGCCTTGGCTTCTTTTCTCAATATTGTTCTCTCGGTCTTGGTTGACCAATGCAACAGTCAACACGTTGATTTCCTACAAAGTTAAAAACCAAAAATAATATATATGTTTATGTAGATGCTGTGCATTTCAATAGAAACTACCAGATCTCTTAAGCTCTATAAATATAAGGTCATCACTTCTACTTATAACTGAAGATCAAACATATACATAATTGATCTATTTGCCCAACAGTAGAAAAGTAATTCTAGAACTTAGGCTCCTAGCTAAGGAGCCTCCTCCTAGCAAACCAACTCTCTGCAAAACTGGCAAATTTGGCATGAATTATCTTGGATTTTTGTCCGTGTTTTGATTAACCTTTGTTCACTAAAATGATATTTGAATGTAGCTACTTTAACATGTTTTATTTCAAATATAAAAATTTTCTGGGAAAGCATTTAGGAGACTGATTTATAATGTTATGCTAATAATTTGTGTGAGTACATGGAGAAACAGGGCCTATTGGGAAGCTGAGATACAACTGTTGTCAGAGGTGTTTACATTGAGTAAATATGGAGACTCATGTACAGATGCAAAAGGTAGATAAAGTACGGGTTGGGAAATTCTTTTCTTTGGAAACTAAAAATGAAGAGTTGCACAACAGGTCAATAACATGTGAAACATTGTGCTATTATTATCTCTTTCTATTGTCTTTTTAATTTAAAAACAGAGATGAAGATTTAACTCATATCCTCTAAGACTTGGTATTAGGACTCAAAATGGAGAGTAATTTAATAGAAGGTCAAATTTAATGATTTACATATATGACCTATATCTGTGGGATAGTAGAATCATTAGGGAAGTTGAGTCTTGTTGGAAGGAAGTTGCTGACTGAAAGATGGCTCCAAAGAAGGACTAGCATACTGGAGCAAAAGTGAAGGATACTGTTTCCATTAAATGGTGGGGAAGATGTAGGAATGAAAGAGGATAGGTAGGGAGGGCCAAATGGACAAAAGAGAACTTACAAGGTCTGGACAAATGGGTTGGAAGGTGTTACAAGGACTGGGAGTAGTTATAGGACAGATACTTAGCTAGTTAATATAAATGACCAAAACTGGTCAGATGCAGGAATATAGAAACTGTTGGGAGCATGTTGAGCATGCAAAAAGCACAAAACACACAAGAAGACATTCAAATAAGAAAAAGTGCATGCCAATCAAAATAGATTTATGAGCTTAATTTAACTTATGAGCTACTACCCTATAAATCAGGGGTAATTAGAAATTGCCAGGAAAGAAAGCTCTACTGAGAAATTGCCATTGGCAATACCTGGTGAGCACTTTAGAGGCTCATTATGTGCTGAAGACTGACCAAGACTGAATGAGAGGTGAATGTGGGCAAGGTAAAGAATTGAGGGAATCACAGTGGTGTGATGATTTATCAGAGGGAGGATCTCAGTTCACTAGAGGATATCAGCTGAGGCTGAGAGTAGGAATGTGCCCCTGAAGACAGGGATCAGAAATTTAGGGAATGGTCTAAGTCTGGAGCCAGCTGTACATCAAAGGTACTTAGAGATGAAAGGTGCTCTTATACTTCAGAAATTGGATCTTGGGAATCAGCCCAATGGAAACACAATGAAGAATTTTAAAATAGAACAAATCCAAAGGTTTACATAGATGGTATTAGAACATGTTATAAAAAGGAGTTACAGGAAAGGGAACAGAAATTCCTTCTTTGATGAAATAACATGTGATGCTTTCTGATTAGGCTGTCTCAGTTAGAGCAGAGAAGGACTTTGTGCACACATCATCTCTCTGGGCTAGTGGGGTCAAGGAGCCTGCCAAGTTGCATTAGTGGTATGCCCTAAGGATGAACAGGTCCCACAGGGACTGGAGGGTGAGACTGCTGAGTGGATGCAGGCTGAGGCTCTGTAAAGGTCTCCCAAGAGAGGTTTGGGAAGAAAGAAGATGGAAGACCATTAACTAAGATGATGATTGCAAAATTAAAAAAATGCAAATAATCAACCCTAGAGCTGAGTGGAAATAGTATCTCCAAGAGAGGGTGGTCTGTTCACAGCCTGGATGATAATTGGGGCCAAATGAAATTACTCAGCAGAGTTTAGCAGATAACAGGCCCACATTAATTGCCAAGACTGAGTGGTGTCCTGGGGCTGTCCCCGGGTTGGGGATCCAGGTTCAGTGAGGGAAATTGGCTAGAAAGGGCAGGAAGATGTCAGGAGCCAGCAGGGAGTGGCAAGGGCAGAACAGACAGACCACCCAAGAATGCTTTTATGCTCCTGTCCCCATGTCCAAAATTGGAGTCATATACAAAGGGGGACTTTGAGCAGGGCCCGACAAAGCCACTGAATCAATAACGTCCACAAGGAGCCAGATATGGCCCACCAGTGACTCTGACTTTGATAGTGATTTAGAGTTCGACAAATGAGGACGGAAAGCTAAGAAAGAGTCCTAGGACCACCATTCTGTGGAAATATTTCTTGAGATCGGATATCATAGTCTGTGCTCTGCTGACCACAAATGGTGTCCTCTCACATGGTCACGGACAGGGAATGGACTGGACACACCTCTCTGCGTGGCCCACAACAGTCCTGCAGGCCCGGGCCTGGCAGAGACCCAGGGCTCGGCAGATGCACCAGCTTTTGGGTACTTCTGTGAGTTCTGTCCAGGGTGGAGATGAAGCTGTTCTCACTCCTCCAGGAGGGAGAAGAACTACTCTGGGAAATGGTACAGGACCCACGGAAGCTGATCAGGAGGGCTCCAAGGAGTGCTTGCCTCTTATAATACACTGGCCTCCAGAATCCCCAAAAGGGAAAACATCATTTCCATTATAGTCAAAGGTGTGTCCCAGCATAATAAATGGAGACGTGGGTCTATACTATCATTTAGTGAAGTGTGCCAACTTGTGACCACTCAAGACAGTTACTGCTAAGTGCCCTGGAGCCCAGGCCTGCCTGGGGCAAGATACAAGCTCAGACTCTTGCTGACAAAGTCGCTGAGTTGATTAGATGGATGAATGCTCATGTCATACATTTTGCCAAAGACAACAGTTAAATTAATACGGATGTGTTTTAAGGGGTAGAAGACAGGATAGTGATTTTAGATAGCAACTTTATGTGCTGTGCTTTTACCTTTTCCAACTATAAATAAAAAAGGAGAGTTTTGTTTTTAATGACTCATGAATCATAGGTTCCTAAGAAAAATAAGGTTAATTTGATTTTTCTGTATTTATATTGGTATTGTTCATTAAGCAAGATAATTGCAATTATTGGTAGTCTGAAAGTTTGGGGTAACCTAGAAAGTACAAAGTAGATATATGCAACATCTTTACCCTCTTCATGTTTTTGTAATATTTAGTGTCTACAAATTTAAATTATCATCTGATGTTTGTCAAAAGAGCTCCATCATCATGACTGGTTAAGGTGAAGGGAGTGCACAGAGAGAATGTGGGACTAAGTAATTCCTCAAACCAAACCCTTTTAAGCTAACCCATTTAAGCTAAGCCTGCTTTTACTTTTAGCCTCCCAATAAATATTCATGCCACATACATACATCACATGCATACTATATGTCAAGGAATTCTATGTCTTTAAGGGTATTGAGTCCAAAGTGACAAGAAGTGCATGCTTACCCAGAGACCCACAAGCAATTCTTACAAAAAGTCTAAGTGAAAGAAATGTGAGTAGATAAAGCTGGAGAAGTAGGTGGATCATGAAAAGGAGTTTAGATTTTTATCTGGAAGGCTTAACTAGCGATGAGTTTTCAGCAGAGGAGTTATACGACCAGCTCTGCATTTTAGAACACCGGAGACAAACGTAACTCGAGTCAGGGATACTAACCTAGTACTGCAAAAGTCTATTCCTTTTTACCTTTTCAAGATGAGGATCAAAACCAAGTAAATGGTGTGCAGAGTGGAAATGGAGGATGTATTTAAGAGGTGGAACAACAACAACAAAAAAATTGGCAACCTGGTGCATGAGGAAATGTTAAAAATGGGTAGGCACCTCAGTGAATAGGAAAAGGGAGAAAGAAGCTAGTCTGGGAGAAGATGATGTGTTCAGTTTTGGAAATGTGAACTTGGAAGGCTTCTGTGCCACCTTGTCAAGATATTTGGGAGGAAGTAGAATGTACAGGTTTTTGAACTTAGAAGCAAGACTCTGACAGCTCTTTTTATGGGGCGTTTCTCAGGTTTGTGTTTACAGCAAGCAACTTTGATGTTTCCTCTGGGACGAAGAGCAGGCTTGCTTACACTTGACAGAAAAGAGGTGGATTCCCCAAGCTCAGTGTTTCTCTCCTGTAACACGACCCACGGCATGTGCGGGCATCTTGCTTGGGCCCCTCTATGGGGAGCTGCTCAGGCTGTAAGATCCATGAAGGTAAGTTTGCTGCAGCCAGGACTGCTGGTAGCACGTGATAAAACCTTAAGGGGACACTTGCCAAAGCCCTTCTGTGAACAACTCCTCATGGCAGGAACAAATTGGCCATGATATTAAACACTAAAGGAGAGCATTTTCAGCGATATCAGAGGATATAACAGTTTATGCTTTATGTCTAACTCTAGAAAAGAACTCTTACGGCAGGACATGGACTTGAACTTGCCCAAAAGTCTCTTTGTTTATTTTTTAGATGAGTTAAGGAATTTCTTTGTCAAAAAGCTATAACACAGAGGCTAGAAAACAATTAGATTTCATATTCTCTGCATAGGACATTCTAATTTATGTATTTTGTAGTTGGGGAACACATTTTATTGGGATACTGAATCATAAATCATGCATGGTTTTGCCCTTTTTCTTAAAAACTTCACTGTCCTTATTCCTCTCCCCACCCCAAATCCATGGAGAATGGAAAGGACCTGATCAGAATGGAAAAGTTTTATCATCAGAAACATAAAATTATAAAGACCCCTCATCCTTACATCACACTAAAATCCTTCAGCCTGATAGAGGAAACGTGCCCTGAAGGATGATGGGTTTACTGAAGGTTCTGGAAAAGCTGCTCCAGGTGTCTAGAGATTATAAAGTGGAAGTGAATAAGCGTGGATGGAGTGGGAGGTGAGGGAAGTTACTAAGTACAAATCGTTAATGGCGTACAGAGTATACAGTGAGAAGGGAGCGTTAGGATGGGGCTTAAGAGCTTCCTCACAGCGAGTCCTAGTAGATTATGAAACAGGCCTCCGAGGGAAGTGGTGGGAGCCCAGCGAAAGCACACCAGACTAGAAGATGCACGGTGGGTGACACGTCTGCACTTGAAAGGAGAATGGACAAGATTACCTAACAAATCTTTTCTCAGCCTACTTTTTAATTCCTGTGATACTTAGAAAGAATCATTAAACGGCTGGAGAAGAGGTTTTCAATAACTGGAAACTAGATATCACAGACTTTTTAAAAGACTTCTTAAAGAGTTAGCTACTTAAAGGCAGAAATTTCCCCTCTAAGAGTCCTTATCAATTACTTTGAGAAATGATCAAAGTAATTTATCATTTAGAAAGGCTCTTTTTCAATAATTTACTGAGCTAGAATAGTGCTTTGTTGTTGTTTTGTTTTTGTTCTCCTCCACCCACCCGAGCCCCTAAGGACCAAGAATGTGGTTTCCACAGCTTCTAAAATCCTTTTGTTATTGCTTTTATTTCATTATTCCTGTGGCCTCCCTAACCCTAGTGCTGTTTTCTTTCTATTGCAAAGCTTCTTGAATACGTGTTGTCTGCCCGCAGTGTCTACTGCTGCACCACCTGAAACCTCAGCTTTCTCACCCATCACCCCAGCGAATCTACCTCTGAAAGAGTTTCAGTGACCTCCTTCTGGCCAAACGGTTATTTTCTCAGTCCTCTTTCCATGTGATATTTTACACCATTGACATCGGCCCCTCTAAACCACAGGCCTCCCTTGTTTCTCTTACACATGAGGTCCTGCTCTTTTTCCCCCTAATTTCTTGTTCTGTTTTCACTGGCTTTTTCTTTCTCTCTGCCGGCGCAGTGCACACAAAGAAGAGGTCACTCTCTTCCTCCTCTCCTACTCTAACTGTAGTCCTTGCCAAAGTTTGGTCCCCAGTTTTTCTTCTCTAGTCCCTTTTATTAGAGTTCTTTCATTCTCATGGGTTCAGTTATGGTCAGACTTAATTCTTTAAGCTTCTTATCGTCAACTGACCGCTGGCCTTGTCTGCCTGAATTTACCACTGCCCGGTTCAAATTCAAAATGAGAGGTCAGAAGAGATACTACATACTTGGGTTTTAGCCCTGGCTCTTCTGCCAACAGCTGGTTGACCTTGGGCAAATTACTCAGCATCTTCAAGTTCCAGATCACTTGTCTAAAAATAAGGTGGGTAGGGTCAATCATCTTTGATGAATGCTTGATGGAACCTCATCAGCTTTACAGAGGTGACATGGAAGGTCCAAGGAGACAAATCTCTGGAATTCTCACTCCTTTACTCTTTTCTTCTGTTTTATAATACAGGGCTTCTACATAAAGCTTCACTTAAAGAAATGTCCTTATACTCCTCCCCACCCCAGCCCCCCCAAAAAGCAAGTCTGAACTCAGGTCCTTCCTGATGTTGTTCTTCTAAATTTCCATAATTTTATGTCTAAAAGCCAATTCATCTTGCTCATCAAATGCATCCTCTTCTAATTTTTCTGTTTTTATTAGTGGCAGCATC
This sequence comes from Varecia variegata, assembly GCA_028533085.1. Lineage (NCBI taxonomy): Eukaryota > Metazoa > Chordata > Mammalia > Primates > Lemuridae > Varecia > Varecia variegata. Next base: position 21,100,989 of record CM052445.1, on the reverse strand, counting down.
ATTTTCCACTTGCAGGGGCTTGAAAACTTCATTTTTGATTCATTCTCTTCTATCCCCCAGTAGTTTTAAAATCTCCCTAAATCTAAATTCTACCAAGTCTCTGTGAGATGTCACTCATGCTGCTTTCCCATTTTCACTGCTGGTGTTCCACTCTCAGTTCTCCTAGTTTCACACTTCGACCACTGCCAGAACCTCATACTTTGTCTCTGCCTCTGGGCCCTTCCTCTTCCGATCTACCTTACATAATGCCACCAAGTCAATTTCCTAACATGCAACTTTCATCTTGTCGATTTCTGATTCCAAACTTCAGATGCTTTCTGACAATGCATAGAGAAAAGCTACTGCCTGGCATTTTGGATTCAACCCTATTAAAGTAGCCTATCCCCTTTCTATGCTGTGTCCAGGTATGTTCTCAGAAGGCTCTCTACTCTCTTTTCCTTGCCACTTCCTGCTTAGATTTTTGCACACAGCACAAGCTCTGTATATCTCAGAGGCATTTTTTCAGGCCACTTACAAGCCTGGACACATTTCATATGCCACTTATGTGACAGCTGATCACTTATACATTTGGGTAAAACTGACTTTCACCTGTATTTGCTCCTTAGTAACCATATCTGCGCAAGAGAGGCAGCATGGCCACGGGGAGCCTGTGTTCTATTTCTGTCACCATTATTTACATACTGGATAATTTTAGGCAGAGCATTTCTTTAAGCCATAACTTCCTTCTATGTGAAGCATGGATGATACCCTGTGCCTCGCCCCCATGGTTATTATAAGGACCAAATAGCATAAGGGCAACAGTGCTTTTGAAAACTATAAACTTCTAGGAATATATTGTGGTATAAGTATTATCATCATTATTTACTTTTATTGCTCACAGGAACAACTGGACACAGAACAAGTGCATACTTGGGGTATTGAATCCATGCAAAAATTCTGTATATGATTGACTTCAATTATATAAAAATACATATGAAAAAATAACTGTGGTTGTGTTCAAATAGTGGCAATCTCCTACCTTCTCTAATTTTCTGTGGCAATGTTGTTATACTATTATCCTTATGATTAAAAAAGAAATAAAAAGAAACCAATGACATACAGATGTAATTCTGAGGAGCTATATGAAAGCACAGCCAGTGGCTGAATACTTCACTAAATAACATACTGAGTGACACCCTCCCATCTCCTAAATAGGGAGACTACCACCACGTGACTTCCCCTATGGCCCTCCAAGGGCTGGTGGCCTCTATAGCTGATAGTGCGAGGTGAGTGGGACAGTTGGCGAGATCTACGTGGTAAAGATTCGCCATATCACCTCCCACTCTGCCAACAGCACACTACAAGGTTCACATTCCTTCTCTGCCTTCCTTGTTCTATTGCCTCATTTTGCTGTTTGCTCATAGGCCCTACTCTTAAACATCACACTTCATGACATAAGGGGTCCTGTAGACAATAGTCAAGATGCCAGTCAGCTACCCTTTTTTTTTTAAATCTTTTACTCACATTTTTGCAAAGTACCAAAAGCAATTCATTAAATGATGTGTCAGTTGTCAGTAACCTTGAAGCTATCGCTCCTAAGATTAGAACTGTGGTTGGGGGAGGAAGGAGAATGGAGATACCTCTCACACCTTCCTTTATGAGCTAGTGACTAGCAAGTAGCAGCTGCCCAGTTGCTGGCAAATGAAGGAATCACCCACAAAACAATGGCCTTGAGCAGCAGAAAAACAATGGATTTGGATATAGAAGACTCTGGTTCTAACTGCCACTGACTTGCTGTGTGTTTTGTTTCATTTGCTTTCTTTGTAAAAAGAGGGATTTGAAACAGAAGATCTCCACAGTGTCTTCCCGCTCCGTAATTCCATGCTTCTCTGGGCCCCTTCTCCTGACTTGGACCTTCCCTTCAGAACAAGGCAGCCAACTTGGTGCCGACAATATATACTTATCTTGTATTTCTGAAGCCCAAAATATACATATACAAATCAATAAATATGATTCACTACATAAACAGAATTAAAAAAATAAAAATATAATACATAAAAATACATAAATACATAAAAATACATGAATATATAAATACATAAAAATCAATAAATATACATACAAATCATATACATATACAAATCAATAAATGTGATTTACTACATAAACAGAATTAAAAAAATATGATCATATCAATAGAAGCAGGAAGAGCATGCAACAAAATCCAGCACTCCTTCATTATAAACACCCTCAAAGGCATTGAGGAACATACCTCAAAATAATACAAGCCATATATGACAAACTCACAGCCAACACGATACTGAATGGGGAAAAGTTAAAAGCATTCCCCCTAAGAACTGGATCAAGATAAGGATGCCAACTTCCACCATTTCTATTCAACATAGTACTGGAAGTCCTAGCCAGAGCAATCAGTTAAGAGAAAGAAAAAATAAAGGGCATCCAAATTGGGAGAGAGGAGGTCAAACTATCCCTGTTTGCCAATGATATGATCTTATATCTAGAAAATCTTAAAGACTCTTCCAAAAGACTCCTAGATTTGATAAATAAATTTAGCAAAGTCTCAGGTAACAAAATTAATGTACACAAATCAGTAGGATTTCTATATGCTAATAACAGCCAAGCTAAGAATCAAATCAAGGATTCAATACCATTTACAATATCTGCAAAAAAAAAAATCTAGGAATATACTTAACCAAGGAGGTGCAAGTTTTCTACAAGAACTACAAAACACTGATGAAGGAAATTGTAGATGACACAAATGGAAAAAAATCCCATGCTCATGGATTGGAAGAATCAATATTGTTAAAATGTCCATACTGTCCAAAGTAATTTACACATTCAATACAATTACCACCAAAATACCAATGTCATTTTTCACATAATTAGAAAAAATAATCTTAAATTTCATGTGGAACCAAAAAAGAGCCTGAATAGCAAAAGCAATCCTGAACAAAAAGAACAAATCTGGAGGCATCACATTACCCAACTTCAAATTATACTACAAGGCTACTGTAACCAAAACAGTATGGTGCTGGTATAAAAGCAGACATATAGATCAATGGAACAGAACAGGGAATCTAGAAATAAAACCATATACCTACAACCAACTGATAGTTGATGAAGCAAATAAAATATACACTGGGGAAAGGATATCCTATTTAATAAATGGTCCTGGGAAAACTGGACAGCCACATGAAGAAGAATGAAACATTAACTCAGGATGGATTAAAGACTTAAATGTGAGACCTGAAACCGTAAAAATTCTAGAAGAAAACCTAGGAAAAACTCTTCTGTATATTGACCTAGGCAAAGAATTTGACCCCAAAAGCAAATACAACAGAAACAAAAATAAATAAAGGGGACTTAATTAAACTAAAAACCTCTGCACAGCAAACGAAATAACCAACAGAGTAAAGAGACAACCTATAGAATGCAAGAATATATTCACAAACTATCCCTCTAACAAAGGACAAATATCCAGAATCAACAAAAGACTTAAAGAAATCAGCAAGATAAAAACAAAACAAAACAAAACAAAACACAAATAACCCCATTAAAAAGTGGGCAAAAGACATGAACAGGCATTTTTCAAAAGAAGATATACAAATGGCCAACAAACATATGAAAAAATGCTCAACATCACTAATCATCAGGGAAATGCAAATTAAAACCACAATGAGATCACCTTACTCCTATCAGAATGATCATTATTTAAAAGTCAAAAAACAATCAATGTTAGCATGGATGTGGTGAAAAGGGAACACATATTCCATTCGTGGGAATGTAAATTAGTACATCATCTATGGAAAACATATAGAGATTTCTCAAAGAACTAAAAGTAGATCTACCATTTTGATCCAGTAATTCCACTACTAGGTAGCTACTTAACAGAAAAGAATTCATTATATGTAAAAGATACCTGTACTCATATGTTTATTGCAGCACAATTCACAATTGCAAAGAATATGGAATCGACCTAAGTGCCCATCAACTGACAAGTGGATAAAGAAAATGTGGTATATATATATTAATGTTAATACCATGGAATACTACTCAGCCATAAAAAAGAATGAAATAATGTCTTTTGCAGCAACTTGGATGGAATTGGAGGCCATTCTCCTAAGGGAAATATCTCAGGAATGGAAAAACAAATACTGCATATTCTCACTTATAAGTGGGAGCTAAGCAATGGGTACACATGGTCATCCACAGTGGTATAATGGACACTGGAGACTCAGAATGGGGCAGGGTGGAAGAGGTCAGTGATGAAAAATTACCTATTGGTAATGTACATTATTTGGGTGACAGGTACACTAAAAGCCCTGACTTCACCACTATACAATTCATCTGTGTGACAAAAAACCATTTGTACCTCCTAAATCTATTGAAATAAATTTCAAAATATAAATAAAAAGTTACATATTAAAGGGGCAGAGGAAGAATATATAATTCTAAGTTTTCTGAAGTAAATGGTCTAAAAAAGAATGTCAGGGGCTTAGAGTTAAGAAGCCTATCTAAAATTTATGTAAGCTGAGGGCAATGTCAAGGCTGTCTTCATCAGAGACTAAGGTCATTAATTATAGCATGTCTGAAAAAACAAACAGACATCTAGATGGATCAAAAAAAGAATAAATATTAGACCTGCAGTAATATTTGTTGAATTACATCAAATGAATTTGTTACTGCATAGAGAGGGTGAAACTGACTGGAAATCATAAAGATTAGGTCAGTACCCTTGGCCTGGAGTTATCCACAGGAAGTCTATAAGGAATATATACCTAGTGGATAGTGAAAAAAAACAATGAGATCACTTTGGGTATCTTACATCCTTTTGGTCCCTGAATGCATTTGTGTAGTAACATTTTAAAGTAAAACAATTTCTTTATCCTCTTAGATTAAAGGTGATAAAGAGGTTAGGTTTTTTGTATCATTAAGATTAATGCTTTTAATGTTTTAAATTTAAATATTAACTTTTAAACTTTTCTTGGAGATGCAACTTGCTTATAACCCTTTTTCCTTTCCTTTCCTTTCCAAAATATAACACATTTCTCTAGTTCACTTTAATTCTTAGTAATAACCTTTATTAGTTTTCTCACTACAAATAATATATATATATTCATTATAGAAAATTTAAAAAATACAGAGAAAAAGAAAAAATTTTAACTGAAATTCTACTATCCAGATATAAATGCTATTAACATTCAGATATATACCTTTTATATTTTATATATAACACTCCTGCCACATATATATCAGAATAGATATATATGTGTGTCTATAAATACTTGTATATATACTATTGTTTAGTTCTTAATTGAAAAATAAGATTACCATACATGTATAACCCCCAAATAGAATATCCCACAATAACAACAGAGACTTTGATAGGAAAGGGTAATTTCAATGTCTTAATGTTTTCCATTAAATACTAAGAGCATCACTGCTGCCTGGATCATATTAATTATGGCTATCACAGTTCACACCATGCTTAAAATGTGGTCTCAAGCTGGCATTTAAATGACTTTCTTATGACATGGTGTTGTGACAGCCATATTAACTAAAAATGATCTAAAAAAGAGAGAAGAATTCCTTTGTATTCCAATAACTCCATTCATTATTTAAACTGTTAAGTTGTAGTATTTTATTTTTAGTTTTTACTATATGCCACTGTAGATATGCCCAAATGAAAAAATGCACTTGCTCTCAAAAATAGCTGTGTGCTTCTCTTCAGCATGTAGAAAATGTAACCCACACTGTTGTATCTACTGAAGTCCACACCCTTCACAGCCCGAAAAAGTACTGACATGAAAAATCTTCTCAACCAATAAAAGTAGAGCAGCAAACAGAAGAAACTAAAGTGAAATACTTTCTTAAAATGTATGTATGTGCATCCAGAATTAGTCGGTTTGATTTATATTGTATGATACTGACTCTATTGCTGGTAAAGATTAATTGTATTACGGTGCTCTTGGCACGTTATTTTCTCAGTTCATTTCTCAGTATGACATTTCTTATTTTTCTCCACTACAAAGCACCCACTATCATAATTTTCACCTGCTGAGTTTATGTTCCTCATGATAATATTAAAATTTAGAGGTTTTTTTGACCTTTATAGTGGTAAATGAGGTCATAAAAATAGATGCAATGCAATCTGATAAATGGGAAAGAGAAAGATTTGATTATTATTAAAGTAAAATCAAATTTCACAAATGTTTGCCTGGCCTGCTGTGACATCTTAAAAAGCATTAAATAGCCCCCTCCCCAACACCTCCAAACTGAATCCTCTCCACACCGCCTCTGGCATATGCCATACATGAGAACTATTCCAAAAAATAAGTGTTCCGTATGGCTGCTGCATGGTGCCTGAGCGTTGTAGAATTTGAGGTCCTCTAAGTAAATACAAATAACGGTGATGATAATCCTAATAGCCCTTACTGAGTGCTTGGTAGAGGACAAGTGCTCATAGTGTTATTATTTTTATTTTGCAGATTAAAAACTGAGGCACAAATAAGGTAAGCAGCTTCCTTAATGTCACACATCTGGAAAGTAGTGGTGTCAACACTGGGCCCCAGGCAGTCAGACTCCAGAGCTTTTAAGAGCCCACACCACCTTCTGTACAAACCACCTCAGGGAATCCCAGCTTCTCCACTCAGTATGAGCCCTTACACCCACCCTAAGTCCTCTTCCGTACTGAGAAGACTGCAGTCAGGCCTGGGTGAGTCTCCCCAGTGGGCCGGTGCTCCTGGAGGACAGTGACTGTGCCGTGGCTGAGTGAGCTCCCAACAGACAGCCCTGTGCGCACAACCTGCCACGGGGACGTGGATGGACCTGGTTAGGAGAGGCTTGTTGTGGGTCCACTAATCTTTTGGGTATTCTCCAAATCAATGTGATTTCTTATGAACCAGAGTTTGGCAATTACTAATCATATATTTCCTTTTGGGGGTTGAATAGCAGCAAAGTTCAACAGTTGGACTAAATAAAGTACCTGGACACCTCAGTTCAGTATAATTTGACTGAAATTTATTAAGACCCCATCACTCTTTCATTCATCAAATATTTATAGAGCATCTACTATAAGGGTAGGCAACAAGATGAACAATAGTGATTCCTGCTCTCAAGGAATGTAAGAGTCTAGAGGATGGCCAGGTATGCAAAATACATTAAAATATAGTGTGATATAAGCTATCACACCGGAAGCCCGCAGGTGCTGTGGAAGCTTAGAATGGCATCTCACCTGGCATGGGGTGGAGAGTAGGTGGTGGTGTTAACTCAGTGTCGTCCTCAGGCTGCTAACACTGGCATTATCTGGGAGCTTATTAGAAATGCAAATTCTCAGGCCCCAGCCTGGACCCACCCAATCAGAAGCTCTAGGGTGGGGCCCAGCAATCTGTGTTTTGAAAAGCTCTCTGCTTGATTCTGTTGTTGACTAAAGTTTCAGAAATACAGCCTTGAGAATGTAAGACTCAGAAAACAACAATTAGACAAGAAAACATACACCAAATTAAAATCTGTCAAGTAAGAAAGTTGGAAGAGGTGATCCCTATCACCTCAATTCTAAATTTCAGTCTACAAGACTTCTGTACACGTCTTAAAGATAACCAGAATGAAGTTATCATCTTACTAACTGCATTTATTTTCAATATCACCCACAAATAATATACAGAAAGAAGGGTTGGCGTCTCTCACTTAACCAGGCCAAACAGATTCACAGAGCTGTCTGAAGCTGCCGAACTTCCTTTGTCAATTCAACCAACACTTGATAGGTATTACAAATGTATCCATCTGTGTAGGCTCATTACTGTGTTAGGTGCTGCAAGGGATATATAAAAAGTCCCTGCTTTAAGGAACTTCACCTGAGTTGGGGAGATAAGCCTATCATAACTGGGCTGTTCAAAATGGTTGGAATGATGATAAATACTGTAGGAATCTGGGGGAGATGGTGATTGATTGGGACTGATCTTAGGGTAAGGCCCCAAGAAATGGGAATTGAGCTGGGCAGGTGGAATTTGCATTGCAGGCAAAAAGGTTGATATGATATATGGAGGAATCTGAGTTATCGATAAAAATCTAATTATTTAGAATTTTTAATGAATTGTGCACTTAGCTGAATTTGACCTGTTGACTAAAGCCATTTATTCAAGAAATCAGGCCAATGGTTTTTCTCTATATCAGGCCGATTGTTATTTTGTTTTAATCAAGGAGACCAATTTGAATACTGTCACGTAACATGGTCAGGAATGATATATAAGATCACAGCTGTGAGACTTACATGTTATGCATATGAGTGTGTGTGTGTGTGTGTGTGTGTGTGTGTAGTGAGGAGGGCATGGAATTATACCAACATAGGATTGGGGCTTTATATAGATCACACTTGTAGACCTTTCTCATAGTTTCAAGTCATCTTTCTCAAAGTTGGCATGGAAAGAAATTGCTTGTGCAAATTAGATTCTCCAAGTCTCATAAACATAAGTAGCTCATCAGCATACACTGAACAGTCTGGAAATTGTCCAGACAGAGAAAGCCACACTGTATTCTCACGGGGAAGCTGACATAACAATAGAAACAATGGGATGCTGAACATCATGACCACAAATGTCCCCTGCAAGGGCAATTTCAGGGCTGGGAAGGCTGAGGCATTGAGGGTTTTCTTAAGAAAAAATTAAATGAACAGAGATCTGACAAAAAAAATCTATTAAGTGTTCCAAGGCTGGTGAGTCTTTTCAGGGGAACCTGTGGAGTTGTCCAAGAACAGCCACCATATACCTTGTGAGACTCCCAGTGACTCTTCACGTGTTTACAAGTAGGCTGCTACCCAGAGAGGGTGACAGGCAAAGACCTCCCTGGCTCTGACCTCGGCACAGCTAAGTACTGCAGACTCATTTTTTTCAGGAAAGTCTGGTTGTCTTTCTATAAAGAACATAATTTAAAAATGTAACAAAACATGTGAATGCCTCTTCTTTTGGGCAACAGCTTTCTTTCCAAATTCAGCCTTTTCTCTGCCTGAATTAGGAACACGTGGAGGGAATTCACATTGAGGTACACTTGGCTGGATTTCTGAAATTTTGTAATATCTGAAGTTAGATTTAAAGCCATTGGTGTGGGGCTGATTAAAATGTCCAGTTACAGGCAGCTACACAAGGATGCTGGGTCCCCCTGGGCACTGTGGGCAGGTCAATAAAGAAGGTAGGTGGAGCTGCAGCTGGTGGCTGTGAACTCACACCTGGGGGTGATTCCCACCTTTAGACTGTAGCGAGGGAAAGGAGGACAGGGAGAGGAGAGTCTCCATCAGAGGTGGGAAGAGTTTTGAGGCTGGAAGGATTAGGATACATTTCATTTTGTTGTGGGCAATTTAAACATTTTTATCTCCAAGACCAATTGTAGTTTCCTCCAGGAAGCCCACTAATAATTTTATTTGCAGATTAACATCTGAGCTTTTAGCTTCCAATTCAAGAGTCTTAATTTTGGATAAACTCCTCATTAAGTGTGAGTATTTATGCAACCATAAACACACATTCAATGAAAACAAATTTCAGTACTGGAGTTGGCAGGTGGGTCGTGTAATGGTAAAATATGCTGCTCTACTCCCTGCCAGCGTCCGTTCAGAAGGGCTGATGGGCAGAGAGCCACGAAACTTTGGAAACTCTTCCTGCCAGTCTTTCCTGCCCTTCTCCCGGTTTGTCTAATTCCTACTTTGCACCTAGTTTTTTTTGGTCTTCTTCCCATATATTCCCTCAAAGAAATGTCGCAAACCCGTGAGTTCCATGGCAACGCGACGGGTGAGGTCTGGAGACGGGCAGTGTGTGGAGAAATGGGGAATGCTTGCCCTTTGCGGCATCACAGAACCATCCCGGGAGAGCTAGGGAGTGCTGAGCTGGGATCCTGGCGGAAGACCAGCATCAGGGACAGTGAGTCAAACCAGCACCGGCCCTACCTAGCACTGGCTGGTACATCTCACACCTCTCCCCTTCCTGGTTCCTGTGTGGTCAGCAGGAAGAAATAAGAGGTGTGGAAATCACAACAGAACATTTAATACTCTGAACAATAAAAAAACAAATGTCTAGGAAGCCCTGTGGCTCCTGAGCAACATACATAAACGAAGAAGGGACATTCACCTGCGGGTGTATCCTTGCCCCTCACTATGTTCATATCACTAAGCCTGGTGCTGTGCCAGCAGGGGCTAGAGGAAAGGAGGGTCCCTACTGTCCCCCACTGCCTTCGTGGGGCACCAGAGCAACCTTCTGCTTCTGATCACCTTTTGGGCTGCAGGCCCCTTTCACAAATGCTCCGGAACATCCTCCTGTTTGTTGTTGCTTAGGATACCAGGCGGTGCTAGGCTGTACCTCATGCGAGGCTGGAAGACTGTGATTGAGCCCTCTAGGTTTGTTTGACTTTAAAGTGATACTGCTCGCATTCAAGTCATGTCTGTATGTCTGTATATGCATCTCTTGCTGATGGTCTAGAGCTTACATGAAACTTCATGGCCATAGTTAAAAACAAAAGCTTAATTTTCGGGTTGGGGTTAGAACTCATTTTGTTAACTTTTAATTAATCATTCCTCTTAATCTCATGTATTCTCTCCAGAGGGTGCACAAGCCTCATTTGGTTAATAGTGGCCTGGGTCCATTAGCCTTGGTCTGGGGTCCACACAGAGAACAGGCTCTACAGTCCCTGGGCCACGAAGAAGACTCTGACATGGAATTCATAGCAGAAGACCCCAAATAACATATCTAAGTATTGTTCTTCTAAAGTATTTAGAGATTATAGGCAATTTGCCTTTCTCTTCAAAATGAACATATTCTTGAGGGTTATTTTCCTCTCCTGGTGAGGAACTCAGTATCCTCTTTATGTGACAATATCCAGGCATTATTATGGGCTGTTTAGTTCATTACTTACCAAGTAGGGAGTAAGCTTTAATTTTTAAAAAAAATTAGTGAACCTCCCTTTATCCCTAAATCCCAATCAAGTACAAAATCTTCCTAATTTATAAAGTGCTTAAATGGTAGATAAGTTAACCAGTATATTGTTAAAGAATATTCATTGTACACTATCCGTGACAGCAAAAACAACTAATATTTTAAAATCTCACATCATGGACTGATTAAATAAACTAGAGTACATTTGTGGCATGAAATATTAAGTAGTCATTAAGAATCACATAACAACTGATTCAACAGAAATACAAAGGATCATTAGAGACTATTAGGAACAACTATACACCAACAAATTGGAAAACCTAGAAGCAATGGAGAAATTCCTGGGAACATACAACCTATTAAGACTGAACCAACAAGAAATAGAAAATGTGAACAGACCAATAATGAATAATAAGACTAAAGTAGTAATAAAAGGTCTCTCATTAAAGAAAAGCCTGATGGCATCACTGCTGAATTCTACAAAACATGTAAAGAAGAATTAATAACAATTCTACTCAAACTATTCAAAAAAATTGAAGAGCAAGGAATACTTCCAAATTCATTCTATGAGGCTAGGATTACTCTGACACAAAAACCTGACAAGGACACAACAAAAAAGAAAACTACAGGCTAGTGTCCCTGATGAATATTGATGCAAAAATCCTCAACAAAATATTAGCAAACTGAATCCAGAACATATTAAAAAGATCATTTACCATGATCAAGTGGGATTCATCCCAGGGATGCAAGGATGGTTTGACAACTTATGCAAATTAATAAATGTGGCCCATCATATCAACAGAACCAAGAACAAAAACCCTATGATCATTTCAATAGATGCTGAAAAAAACATTTGATAAAATTCAACATCCCTTCATGATAAAAACTCAACAAACTGGGTATAGAAGGAGCATACCTCAAAACAATAAAGGCTATATACGACAAACCCACAGCTAATATCATGTGGAAAAGAGAAAAATTGAAAGCCTTTCCTCTAAGATCTGGAACAAGACAAGGATGCCCACTTTCACCACTTTTATTCAACGTAATACTGGAAGTCCTAGTCGGAGTAATTAGGCAAAAGATAGAAATAATGGGCATCCAAATTGGAAAAGAAGAAGTCAAATTATCCTTGTTCACAAATTACATGATATTATATTTAGAAGATCCTAAAAATTTCACCAAAAACTGTTAGAACTGATAAACAAATTCAGTAAAGTTGACTATACAAAACCAACATACAAAAATTAGAATTTATATATGCCAACACCAAAAATCTGAAAAAGAAATCAAGAAAAAAATCACATTTACAATAGCTACAAAAATATAAAATACCTAGGAATAAATTTAAATAAAACCAAAGAAGTGAAAGATCTTTACAAGGACATGTATAAAACACTGATGAGAGAAACTGAAGAAGACACACAAAAGTGGAAAGATATTTCATGCTTATGGATTAGAAGAATTGATATTGTTAAAATGTCAATACTATCCAAAGCAATTTATAGATTCCATGCAATCCCTATAAAAATTCCAAAGACATTCTCCACAGAAATAGAAAAACAATTCTAAAATTTGTATGGAACCACAAAAGATCCCAAATGGCCAAAGAAATTCTGAGCTAAAAGAATAAAGCTGGAGGCATGACACTATCTGACTTCAAAATACACTACAAAGCCAGGGTGACCAAAACAGCATGGTACTGGCATAAAAACAGACACATAGCCCAATGGAACAGAGTGTAGAACCCAGAAATAAATCCACACATTTACAGCCAACTCATTTTCAACAAAGGCACCCAGAACAAAAGATATTGGGCAAAAGATAGTCCCTTCAATAAATGGTGCTAGAAAAACTGTATGCAGAAGAATGAAATTAGACCCCTCTCTCTCACCATACACAAAAATCAAATAAAAATAGATTAAAGATTTAAATATATTACCTGAAACTATGAAACTACTAGAAGAAAAACACTGGGGAAATGCTCTAGGATGTTGGTCTGGGCAAAGATTTTTTGAGTAAGATCTCAAAAGCATAGATAACAAAATAAAAAATAGACAAGTGGGATCACATTTAGCTAAAAAGATACTGCAAAGCAAAGGAAACAACAAAGTGAAGAGACAACCTACAGAATGGGAGAAAATGTTTGCAAATTATCCATCTGACAAGAGATTAATAACCAGAATATATAACGAATGCAAACAACTCAATAGCAAATACTCTGATTAAAAAAATGGGCAAAAGATCTGAATAGATATTTCTGAAAAGAAGACACACAAATGGCCAATGGGTATATTAAAAAATGCTCAACAACACTAATCATCAGATAAATATAAATTAAAACCACCATGAGATGTCATATCACCCCAGTTGGAATGGCTTTCATCAAAAAGACAAAAATAATAGATGCTGGTGAGAATATGGAGAAAGCGGAACCCTCCCCTGTTGGTGGCAATATAAATTAGTACAGCCTCTATGGAAAATAGCATGGAGGTACCTTAAAAAACTAAAAATAGAACTACTATATGATTTAGCAATTTTATTACTTGGTATATATTTAAAAGAAATGAAATCAATATATCAAAGAGATATCGGCATTCTCATGTTTATTGCAGCACTATTAACAATAGCGAAAATATGGAATCAACATAAATGTCCATCAATGGATGAATGGATAAAGAAAATGTGATATATATACACAATGGAAAATATTCAGCTGTAAGAAAGAATGAAATCCTATCACTTGCAGCAACATGGAGGACACTGAAGTTCTTTATATTAAGTGAAATAAGCCAGGCACAGAAAGTTAAATATCACATGTTCTTACTTGTGTATGCAGGAGCTAAAAAAGTAGACCTCATGAAGATAGAGAGTAGATTTGTGGTTACTAGAGCCTGGGAAGGGTAGTGGGGAGCGGTGATGAAGAGAGGTTGATTAATAGGTACAAAAATATAGTTAGATATAATAGGAGGAACGATTTAGATAGTTCATTAGGGTGCCTATAGTTAACAATAATCTATTGTATATTTCATAACAGCTAAAAGAGAAGAATTCAAATGTTCCTATCATAACGAAAAGACAAATGTTTGAGGTGATGGATATCCCAATTCCCTTGATTTGATCATTATACACTATATGACTGTATCAAAATATCACATGTACCTGAAGATATGGACATGTTATACAGCAATAAAAACATTAAGAAAACCTAGTTAATAACATGAGGGAATGCTCATGATTTAGACAGAAAAAAATATAGGTTATAAAACTGTCCATATGACATGCTATAAATTTGGTAAAAATGTATATACCTGTAAATAGACAAAGATAGAGGAAATACAAAGAAGTGGAAACACTAATTTCTGAGTGGTGAGATTTCAGATGGTTATTTTTCAAAAATATTTTTCTTCATTTCGACATTTCTCATAAAAAGAAAATGGCACTTTTAAGATAAGAGTATTTACGCGTATTTATACGTATGTTATGTTGGCTTAATAAAAGTTACCAACCTTCCATTCTAAATAATTGCTTTTGCTTTTTACATCTGGTAGGATTATCATGAACCTTTTTGGGGAAGGACATTCTGTCCCCAAAATGAATAACTTTTGTTCAGATCTTGGTTTAGGTATACAGGTATCCATGTCCATGTCAGACCATTTCACACAGCACTGAAATTTGTTTTCTCTAACCTGACCTGGAGGAAGACGAATTTTCACTTCTCTAAACTCAATCTGTTGGCTTTATTAAACATGTGATAATCCTGTTACATGCTCCAAATCCACTAACAGCCAAGCAGGTACCACCAACTCCTGCTCTCACAAAAAGAACAAACTCCAGCCCCCGGCTCCAGCTGTGGAAACACACTGTCAGTTGGCAGAGAGGTGCCTGCTTAGGAAACTTGTCTTGAGGGTTGAGTGGAAACAAGAGCACTCGCCATGGAGCCAGCTTCTGCCCGTTTTTGACAGCAATTCTTTCTCTAATCCTTCCTTGCAGCTCTGCACCTGCTGGGATGGGGGTATACTAGCAGGGTCCCTTCCAATTCTTGGCCTTGTCAAGAGTGTTGGATTGGGATTGTGTGGACTTTTTCTGATGGAATTATGGGTCTCACAGCGAATGGCAGGGCATGTGATTAATTCACAGCAGAACACACGGTGAAGCAACTGGAAGACAGCAGCTGCGTGGGAGCCGGGGGTGTAGAGGGCGGGTGGGGGAGAGGTAGGAAGGAAGCATCAGCAGGAGAGAAGCAATAATGAATGTTACAGGAGCTGAAACTGGAGGGAAAGACTGAGCTCTGGGTGTGAGCATTCAGTAAGTGAGCAGGTAATATATTACAGGGTAAAGGAAATATTCGTCCATGAAAAGTCTTTAGGCATCTATAGACATGGCTCCAACTCTCCCTAAAGAAAGACAAAGTGGCTACTGATTTTCCAGTAGAGCTTTTTGGAGGTCTTAAAGCTCTCTGTGTAGCATTCACTGTGCCCCACTCCCACCAGATTCTCCCCGATCCCGGGGAGCCAGTCCTCCCATTAAAGGTCTTGTCTCCAGAGCGTTGCTGGAAACATGCAAGTAAGTTACCTCACGCCCATCTTTCCCACTGTGATGCTGACTTGAAGAGAGTGAGGCCTGGTGGGAGGAAATAGGACTAGCAAGTTTGGGTGACGGCAAGGCACAGGGACAGGGAGTCGGCTGCATGTGGGCCAGAAACCACATCTTTATTACCCACCAATGGATCTCCAGAGCCTAGCACAGTGTCCAGCGCGCAGAAGGCTGGAGTAATAATAATGTCTAACACATACTGATCACGTCCACCCTGCAAAGCCAGGCTCACCGTAACCCTACGAGGTAGGTGTGAGTATCACCTTCACTCCAGAGGTGGAAAAATGGAGGTGCAGGGGTTCAGTGTATGGCTCAGGGTCACCCACAGAGTAAGTGGCAGAGCTAGCATTGAAATCAGGCTCTGATTTTGACACCTGCACTCTGCTGCCTCCCTCGGTGAGCGCAGGTGGGTGTACTGAGTAGAAGAGGGACGCCAGGCTGTGCTGGGACACAAATGTGGGGCTCTGCGCAGGCCGAGAGCAGCAAGAGAGGGTGACAAGAACGTGCGGAGGGTGACGGAAGAGCTGCAACGGCTTTGCTCCCGCACTGCAGTGTCTGCTAGGCCCAGTCCTTGCGGGATGGGGCTCGTTTTCCTTTGGATAGAGCCACGGGCTGGGGTGGGGGAGTGTGAAGCCTTACACCGTCCCTTCCTGTCGTGTCTCCTCCTCGCCAGTTTAAGATTGGGGCCCCAAGACCAGGCAGCAAGTCGCTATGGGAAGAGAGGACAGAGCCTGGGTTGTTTTTCCCTTTTGAGGATATGGCCCCATTTCTCCGTAGAGGTTTTCTTTTTCTCCCTCGCCTTGTGGGGTCCACTGGTACCTCTCAGGCCTCCCTGTCTGAAGGGTGCAAGGCACCCTCCACCCGGGCGAGGACACGTGCTCACGGAGGCTCCCCCACATACATCATTAAAATACATGGCTAACGATAGCCTGCTGCCGCGGCGCACTAAACTTGAAGAATGTTCTCTGCACATGTCTCTTCCATACGCTCCTAACATCTTTACTGTGACAGATTTAAAGACAGCTCTGAGGATTTACTCTCTCTCAGAGGTGACGTGAAAAACTGAAAAGTCTTTTCTTCTTTTGTGTTTTTGTTTTATTGTTGGGTGGGAAGGGTGTTCTATTTGACATCAGTAACCTTCAGTATCACCAATTAAACCTCTGTACAGATTGCAAATGATTTCTGTAACCCCCGTGTGGGAGCGTGAATTGTGCAAATAGAGGAATGTGAGGCAGCAATTTTCCTACAACAGAAACAAGGACGGGAGGAGAGAAAATTCATGGAAACCTTTTAGACCAAATTGTTCTATACATTGTAGGATTAGTTCATGCCTTTATTATTAAAGCGCTGCCACTTTGCTTCATCCCTCCTTCCTGTTCCTACATTGCTCCCTTGCCCTTTCCCTCCACTCTCTTACCACACACATAAGGGTCGCAGGTGGTGATCCTGCTGGGAACGGGGTCATCAAAAAGGATGCAAGATGAGGACAGATTATCTTTGTTTTTTTTTTCTTTTTAAATTTAAGATGATGACATCTGTTATACGTAATTACCAGGGACCAGCTAGTTATTCAGCAGTCCGAGGGATGAGAAGACAGCTCAGAGACAGAGATGGAAAGAAAATGTATAGCTTTGCTTTCTAGGAAAGGAAACCGGATCTGGAATAACTGAAATCCTTTAAAAAACTGGGATAAAGGCTAGTTTTAGACTTGGGTACACTTAAGTGGTTGGACTGTCCGTGTCCTTAATATACCCACTTTCAAATACAAAAGAAAAAACTATTTAAAATCAGCCAGTGTGAGCCTGGCAAGTTCTCTTGGAGAACAAGGCCTTTGCAATTGACTTCAGCTTCTGGCTCTAATAGTTTTAAATTAGCTTTCAGAAAACTTTTCTCACAGGCATGACCTCACAGAAGATCTTGTGATAAGGGGGCAAGGGTTGGGCTTTTTAAAGGCGTATCTGTTTTGAGATCTCAAGAATGCTGGACAAGGCGTTGGTCAGATGCTGTTGGTGCTCAGAAATGACAGAAATAGTAACAGACCATTAGTCAGATGACTCTTGAGACTAAGGCAAAAGAGTAAACTGCAAGACTCTACATATCTTTTAGTCCAACTGATCAATACCGTAAGAGTGCAATGGCTGCACTGACGTTCTGAATGACAGACAATTCAGACATCATGACACAGCTATTAATATACAGGATCCTCCAGAAACAAATATGAGAAATGTGACCAAGATTTATGGACATGTTAATTACAGCATTATTTATAATAACCAAAATGAAAAGTTAAATGCCTAACACAAAGGCATGTGGTTTAATTATTTTATATTTACATTATACAGCCATTCAGAATCATGTCTTTGAGGAACATTTGGTGACAAGAAAAATACTTATAATGAAAAAAATCAAAAAGTTACAAAACTGAAGACAATATGATAGTACTTATTTGTTCATTTATTTATGGGTTTTTCCTCTGGTTATACACATGCACATCACTGAATAAAACTACAATAAAATGTTAATGGTGGTTATCTCTGAGTAATGAGATACTAAAAGTTATTTTTCCTTACCTTTACCTCTGTATTCTTTTCTGTAATTTCCAAGCTTCAAATATACTCTTTCAAAACTTCTAATGTAATAAGATATACTAGTTTTAAAAAAACAATTGTCAGCTCTCTCAAGAATATCCAGCTAAACTGGCACCAGTCCATCATATAATTATTATTAACAAATGATAATGCATAAAATTCTTGCCTCCAGATGTGAATAATTATAATGAAAAATAATCTATACGCCTCAGCCAATAGCCTCTGGGCCAGAGGCTTAAAACCTCATGGTCTGCATTAAAATTCATCCTGCCAAAGTCCTGCCTGCTGTAATAAATTCCATGGATGCGTGAAGAGGGAATTCATAGTTGTTGAGTATGTACTCTCAGCCAGGTGTTTATGTGCATGGTTCCACTTACCACACTACAAGTGCGGAAGGTCAAGTTCAGAAAGGTCACATAACTTGCCTGGGTCACATGGCTATTCATGATCAAAATGGATTCAAACCCTTGGTCTGGTTTGAAAGCCTCGTCTCTTTTGACCACCACAGGGCTAATGGAAACTTCAGACGAGATGGAGATTTCATTTCAGACATTTAAAAACATCTTCACAAAATATTTTGCTATAGCTCCTAATGCAGGGTCAAATAACTGATTTTTATTTCTTTTCTTTCATGTAACCCTGGTGGAGGTACTAGGGAAACTGCCAGAAGGAGAGAAAATTCAGACAGAAAAGAGAAGGACAAGTGAATAATTCACCGACTGGGAAACCCCTGACAAAACAGGCGGTGATTGTAACAATCGGCCCAGCCCTCTGCCCGGCCAGGGAGGGGCCCCGACAGGCTGGACCGGCAAGGGCTGTCGGGCTCTGCCACTTCACAAATGTCTTCCCACTCTGGGTCAAGGAGCTGCTTCTCCCTCCTACTTGGCCAGAACCCCGTCTCCCAACAGTCCTTTCTCTGAGTTGATTACAAAGCCTACATTATGCACTCCAGACAGGTATCTTAAAAAGTTAAAAACTTTCCTTTAGAAGGTCAAAAACCCTTAGAGATTATCTCCCTTTCCTTTTTTTCACTGGATAATAAATGACTTTTAACATTTCTCAAAAAAGGGCCTATGGGCTAGATGCTGTGTTAGACCTACATGTATCATCTAATTTAATCCACTCAGCAGATGAGTTTATAATCATAACAACATAACAACATCTTACTCAGATAGGACCTCACAATTACAAAGTGCTTCCACATCCATTATCTCACTTGCTTCTCACAATAAGCCTTAAGAAAAGAAAGGTAGGAAATATCATCCCTATCTTACACTCCAGGACATTGGGGCACACTGCCACTTTGTCTAGCTTATTGGATTAGACAGCAGCTTCCTTGAAAGCACCGGGGGACTGGCCATGTGTGGAGTGGACATGATGCTCTGGTTGAGAATGTGGCAGCAATGTGTCCCTGGAAGGCAGAGTCCTGAAGAAGGATTTCAGGGTAATGCTGCTGGTCATGCGGTATTGGAATGGGAAGACAAATTCTGTTTATGTCACAGTATCGCCCAGAAGAGTTCTGCACAAATGGCTTCATCCTCCTGCTTTCTACTTTCTCAATCCTATCCATTCTTCAAAGTGAAACCCAAGTCCCACAGATCCAGGAAGCTCTTCTTGATTATCCAGCACAAAGAAACCATAAAATAACACCTTAGCTCATTACAGTATTATGATAAGTTTCTGATGTAGGCTTTGTCATTCTTTTTACACATGAGAAAAATGAGGCTCAGAGAGGTTAAGTAACTTGTTAAGATGACACAGCTACTAAGCAGCAAAGTCTGGATTTCAAACTACATCCCATCACAGCTGCCTCCCTTTCAAGTACACTTATCACATCCTGTACACCATCACGTGTTTCTTGCTTCCTCAACTCTGTCATAAGTTCCTTGAGGGCAGATGGCAACTAATATTTCTTGTAACCCCCATGGCTACCCTACTAGAACTTCACAGTGCACCATGAACACAGTAGGTCCTCAATAAGCACCATATGTTAAATATCTGTTGGGTAGGCACAGTAATGATTAAGAGGGATTTTTTTGGTACTCTGAATATTAGGCTGTCTGTTGTATATAATTAAAACAAGAGTGAACATGAAATATATAATTTCTCCTAGCTCTAGTGTAATCAGGCATTCATTACCATGTCTAATTCTGTGTTATGTGAAAAGAACCGCTTGGTAAGCATTTTCAGTGATGAGAATAATCAAATACATACAGATATCAGAGAGATTACAAAAAAGACAAAAACAAAACCATCAAACATATGGAGACACAATTATCTACATGGTATAATATTCCATCTGAGACTAAAGAACTTTCAAGGCAAAAAGAATACTTGTCCACTTTCTGACAACTGGATATTCAAGGAACACCATGAGAGGAAGTCATGGTGCCAACTGGGCTCTTGTACCATCAAACGTGATGCTCTACCAAGGAGATGGATGCACGATGCCTCCATTCTGGGCCGGAAACAGAAGAGAGGTCTACTTTGAAGAGCTATTCTGAGAGGAGGGGGTTGCTCTAGAGACCTTTTCAGCATGTTAGTCCTTTAATTACACCTTCATTGGCAGCAAACTTAATAAACAAACAAGCAATATACCACCTATTACCCTGTTGGGTCTCATTCCATTTGCCTCCCCCAACACATCATTAATTTATAGCTTTGGGAATAGAAAGGGTTCAAACAAACTCATTGAAATTAGAATTTTTGATGGTGAGGATTAGCTCAAATACTTCTAAATTGACATTTGAAAAACTGAGCTAACAATAGCAGTGCCTATCAACCACATTTTACTGCCAAACTGTATATAATAATCATAAGCTACTGAGAGGCAGGGCTTCTGATTTCCTTTATGTGGTACGTTAACATGCCACATCCCCATGTGTTAACCAACATCAAGCAAAAAGAGCAAATACCAGGTTTGTGGTACCTACATTTGCATCCTCATGGCTGTGCCCATTGGTCTCGACCAATTCCTTGGTACCTTTTAACTGCAAATTTTAAGGAAAAACAAAACAAAACAAAAAAAATGAATAAGCAACCATATCTGTTAAGTATATCATCTTGTTGACTGATTTATCTGAGGTTGCATTTTATAAAACTTCCAACGAGGTAAAACAGATGGAGCACATATTTCTAATGAGCCTTATTGAAACTAGTTTTGAGACCAATATTTTATGAAGCTTGATGGCTGGCAAAAAATAAATGGGTCTTGGTCATTATTTTTTAAATAATAAGATTAGAAAGCAGTTCCATAGGCATAAAATGTATAAAATTGGCTCTTAAGAATAATAAATGATTTCATTTCCTAGTTGGATTGCTATTAATTTAAACCCTGCAGTGTTTGCAAGTTGCCATCAGCTAAATGATGTTATACCAACGATTATTTGTGAATGATGCATTTTCAGCTACTTTTAACATGCTGCAGTGCTACTATATGTGGCCTCCTTGAGAACATATTTGAATGACTCATTTCTCTGGAGGCCTAAAAGAAGATGGTTGCTTCTTTGGTAGAGGAAGAGTTGGGAAGACAACTCCTTAGCCACTGAGCATTAGAAGAAAAGTTATTTCTCAAATAAAATTTTTAACAGTGAACATTTAAAATTCTCCTCTCTCTCAGAAGGCTTAGGAGTAATCAGTTATCAGGAGATTTTGGGAAACCTTTAATTGGCATTTTATCCTATCCTGACTCAAAACAGACATTTGGAGGCAGACAGCAAAGGAAAAGGGTGCGCTAGCCTCGCAGCTGTTTGCCAGCATTTCTTCCTGACTTATTATGCTTAGGGAGCAGCAGCTTCTCTGTCATCTTTTTTTTATGCCCAATATAAAGTATTCATGGTGGGAAATAAATAGGTGAAATTTGAAAGAAAATAAATGCACATATACCACCAGTGTGTTTGATTCAGAACATTGGTTCTTTCTGGCTATTTGTGCATATTCAAATGAAAGCTTCTTTAGTTTTTTTAAGCCAATCTTAAACTCTCAGCAATCCATACCCTCTCCATGCCAAGAGAGGGGTTCTGCCAAAGAGCTGTCACATGAAGAAACTGAGGATGGGCAGCTGATGATGGACCAGAGGCTCTCTGGCCTATTTCCACATCGTTCCCACTTAAGGAAAAAAATCTGCCCACAGTTCTTTAGGGCTACGTCACTGATGGTTCTACACACGACAAATGCAAGGGGCCATGGGCAGTACGTGACACCTGTGAGAGGGGAAAGGTGCACCTGTGTGATACGAATACCGTCCATTACCACAGGGCACAAAAGGACTCCCAGAAAACCCATCTTCTCCTAGCTTAAGGCTCCTTATGTAGGTGTTCCTCATCTTCCTCTTCATCGAATGCTCCGCCCTCCCCACCTTAGGTCCTGTAGCTTGTGCTCCTGCGTGTCAGAGTCAGGTTAGTTCAGGAGAAGGCCTTATTCTTTTTCAGCAGTTCCACCATCACGTGTTTCCCAGCAGCAATGTGCCCGCTGCTCTCCTCCTCCCTTTTAACACAGTGACTGCCACGCTAGAAAAACATTTTATTTTCCCCTGGGGCCACGGTGTTTTATTACAGAAATAGAATAAAAACTTCAAAAACAAAATAATCCTTTCCAATCTAATGAGGAATTTGTTATTTTTGATTGTTTTCTGTGCGTGAGTTATATGCAACTTGCAAAACTAGTTCTTGCAGCTCCCAAGGTGAAGAGATGTAGGAGTTACATATGCTTCACTAGGCCCCGGGCTTAAAATTAGCGTGAGTTAAATACAACTCACATGGCAGGTAATGTGTTAAATAAATTCCATTCTTCCTACCCCATGCTGTCCTCTAACTCCGCCCTCAGGTTTCACGCTATCCATTTACTCTCATCCCACTTCCTGTCCACGGGCGCTGCTCACACCTTCGCTCTCCGCTGCCAGCAAGACTGGGCAGCCCCTCCCGCCTGCAGCCCCCTCTCCTCGCAGCTGCAGCTCCAGGCGGGCAGCCGCCCTGCCCTCCCTGGCCTGTCCTTGTCCTTCTCTCCTCCAGCTGCCACTCTCCCCCAGGCAGTGCTGATGGGGCTCAGGCTTGTGAACAAGCTCCAGATGTGGGCAGCTACCATCGTTGTAAAGGAGATGACAGGAAGGACTCAGGGGGGCCTGCAGGGACCTAGAGAAGCCGCATCTTAGCCAACAGGAAGGCCGGAGAGCTTAAGGAATGGTCCCGCCTTCCCGGGAGGGGAGCTGAGGGAGCGATGTGGCCTTCCCTGGAGGCGGGCAGAGCCTAATGATGGGAAGGGTCTGTCCTCAAGACCTTTCCTGTCCTGTCAGGATTCCCAGCAAGGGGCAGTCTCTTTGAATAGCAAAATTCCAAGTCTTCAGAGAAGGGTGTATCTTTCCCTGTGTGCGTGGCCATTTGTTTAGGCCATATCTATGCAGGCAATTGCAACAGTGTTTACACGTGTAGTTACTCTACACAAATCCAAAGAACGCTCCTGAGGCAATGCTCAAGGAGGGGAGAGGTGTGGTTTTCAGTGTATGTGTGTGGGTGGGTGGGTGCAGGGTGATGGAATGAACGCGTACATTGCATGGCCCCCTTTGCAAGAACCGCCAGGAGCAGCAGGTGCGGGGCTCTCCGGCAAACAGCTTGGTAGTGACAATAGCACACAAGTACATTTGGCTGCTGTGTGCCACTGGTCCCCTTAGACCTAGATATTCTTGGTACCTTTGCTTGGAAGAAGCCATCCCACTGCAATTAGTACTGCAGATTTTAAAATGCTTCCTTCTCAGTTGTATTTTCTAGGTCTCCAATGATTTTAGTGGTTTTGAATCCTCTTCACATTCTCCTTTTTTTTTTTAAGTAATAGAGAGTGAAGCGATGTTTCGCCAATGCCTGTGTGTGTGCTTTGCTCTTTAAAAATGCAGGCCATAACAAGAATGTATCAATACTTTCTGCAAAACTTGGCATCTACCTTTATGACTGAGTTTGAACTCCAAATCAAAATAAAGGATTTGAGTCATTTAGAGAAAAGAGAAATTCACCACTCCCAACTCCAGTTAAAACTAAAGGAAAAAAATCAGGGGGCGGGAGAGAGAGCAGAAAACAGCAAAAGCTCAGAGCTACATAAGTTTGATCAGGAGCAAATATGAACCAGCTCAGCTCCACTTTGGTGGGAGTCTTTTAATAACCTAAAAGTAGAAAGGACAGTGATTTCAGGTGTCCCAGATAGTAGGTCATTATGAGTTTAGTCAATTAGATTTTTGAGTTCAATCTAACATCTGAAATCATACAGATTTAGCCTCAGGATAAGTTATTGAATCTGCATAAATCATATAAAGATAATTATTAGTTAAATAAAGCATTTTTCTCCAAAGCTATAAAAGTTTATAAACTATTTAACATCTTCACTTTTCCCTCAAAATCAATTCTACTTTTAGGGGAAAATAACTAAAAAGATATTTTCTTGATTCCCAAGCCATTACAAAAAATAGGAATCACTTGTAAAGCGACTTAGTCACAGCTGACGGGTCACATTTTTCTACTTCATATTTTCTAAAATGTGACCTTTGAAATTATTTATACTGTATAAATAACCTTCTCCTACACTACTATGTGTGAGTGAAAAATCTAAAACAACCTACACTTGATTACCCACAGAGGGTTGGGGTTACTATATGTCATTTTTTTTCTTTCTAATGACCATTCACCACATTGTTGGCAGCAGAGTGGAGGCCAGAAATAGGAAGGCATTTGGAAAGCCCTCCCGGCTCCTCCCATGTAGACAGCGGGCTTGGATTTCACTCTGTCGCCTGCGGAGTGTTCGATCTTGCCCTGCTGTAAGACAATACTTTCCAATCCACTTATCAATGTCAGGCCACACTTCCATATCAAAGAAAGCTGGAATGAAATGATCAGATTTACAAACTTCATAGGAAAGGTCTGTTGCTCACCATGGTTAGGTAAGTGCTCTGATGCACAGGGAAGATATTTTTTTAAAGCTGCCATGAATCAGTCCCTGTTCACATGTCTGCAGGAGTACTATGGGTTATGCTACACTCACTTTCCTCACTGCTAGACTTAAAAGGAAACCAGCTGCTTATTTTGAAATACATCTGCATTGCCAATGTTTTAAAACTGTATCAAAATTCATTTGTCTTCTGGAAGAGACTTTCACACACACTGGCAGGCTTACACAGTCTAAATAGGTACAGGAGTGAGGACAGTGATGCCGGAAATGAGATTATAAATTTCACGTAGCAAAGCTGCTAGGAGGTTTGACAGGGTTCAGGCTAATTGTACTGCAGATTACCTTCAGTAACGTTTGTGTGGGTGACACACGAGGGAGGTGTGCACTGGGGTGTTTGAATTGATTCACAATTTAGAGCAGTTTAATGCACTTACTTGTTCCTGGAGGACTTTTAGTAATGCTTGTGTGTGGGACTGCTCTTCCTTGGCTTGTTCCAATTCTGACTTTTTGTTGTTTAACTCCTCCTGGATGGTTAGCAATTGCTGTGAAATTAAAGCAGAGTTAGCGTAAGCAGGATTGGAGGCCAGGTGATTTGAACATATCCAAAATACCCATGCAAAATTATGGGGGAGGATTTTTATGTCTTAAAGCTTGATCCAGACTTCAGTTGACTTTGTGTTTTCCCCACTTAGTGTAAGGGGCATTGCAGGCTTTGGCCCACTACTGGGTTGTTTGTGATACCCATGCACAGGACGTGTTTTAGTATTTGCGAAGGCACCATTGTATTCCTTTGAACAAATGCATATTTGTAAAATTATGCAGAATGGTGTTAATAAACAATATATGGATAGATGAAGAAATTAAATGATAAAAAATATAATCAGTCGACTTGTCCAATGCCACTTCATTTTACATGTTATAGTAGGGCTAGCTTTCCGGTAGCTCTGTAAAACTACTTCACCAACAGGCTGGGACCACAAAAGATCCTTTTATTTTCCCTGTTAGGACGGTGATGTTTTATTAGATCAGCAGGACTGAAGTCCAAACTGCAATCAATATATCAGCCAAGAAAACTGCTGATATAAGCTGTCAAAACACTAAGCTATGGCCTACACTGCTATTTTTAAGCAGGGCCACTGAAGGGATCTTTGTAAGCCTTGAGCTTTCCTTGCCCTATCAGCTGTAACTCATGTGAAGGCTTACCTTGTCTGCCAAAAGCACAGCACTGCCCGGCACTAATTCTTCGGGCCATGCTTATATGTTAATATATACACAGGCTGGAGAATACATTCAAGAGCTTCAAAACAGGCCCTAGAAACAGCTCTGTTTATTCTAAGCTTCTTGACAACAAAGGACTAGTTTGAAAAGACAGACATGCATTTCTCCCGCTACCACACGTGACAATGCCGCACGGATGCTGTGGAAATGTTAGTGTGTTCCTGCTACGAAGGGATCTGTCTTCAGCGTCCAGGCTGCTTCTTCAGGCCCTGACGAGCTGGCTGCAGAGCGGCCTGGCCAGTTCCTAACTGGCAAAGCCTGAAGAAACACTGGCACTGGGTTTCCCATGCTCCATCCTACCAACTGGAAGGATTAAATTAAATCTCCAAAACTACTGGTTTTGGGGGACTTGGGGGGCTGGGAAGCACTCAGAAAAACACACTGTGCCTTCCTCTGGTTTGTGTGTGCTGTGCCCCATTCTGGTGGCGGGTGTAAATTTAAGAACGTACTTTTTGGTCCCCTACCATAAACAGTGATTTCTTTGTAATTTTCTAAAAGCTCAGTGCTTCCGAGTTCGCCACCTGCGCATACCATAATTACCTGCGAGGTGATGCACATGTTGCACGCTGGCTCCTTGAGCAGTCTCTGTGATTCAATTGCGCATCACTGACTACAGTACAGGAAACAGGGGTACAGGAAACAGGGGGCCCGTGTTGTACTTCGGCACAGTGACAAGTACCTAAACTGTGTCCAAACGGTGGGGAATGACCCTGTGCCTTCATTCTCATTCATGACCTGCCCCGAACAGTTCCCAGGGGATCTGGTGCTTGGAATTGGGTGATGCCAAGTAAAGTTTTACTTCACTAGATAATTTCAAATCCAATCTTTAAACCCCCTTTTGGCTTTTCAAAGTGCTGGGATTATGGGTGTGAGCCACCTCGCCCAGCCCAGCCTGTATGCCCACTTCTATGGGATTAAACCATGACCTAACAAAAAACCACCAAAAAAATTCACCAAACCAAACCAAACCAAACCAAAACCAACCAACAACAATAACAACAACAACAACAACAAAAAAAAAAACCCAAGAAAACAAAAAGAAACCTGAGGCTCTACTGCTGGGTAATTTATTGTTCTAGACATGTATAAAACTTTCTGAGGTAAATAGCAGTTCCATTTAAGCATTTTAATTCATTACTTCACAGTTTCAGATATCCTTAATCTGAAAAGGAATGTTTCTTAAGAGGCTAAGGAAATCCAAACAAGGGATTTATAATTATGTAATTTTTCTTCATGTCCCACCAAAAAAAGAACAAAACCATCACCAGCAGAAAAATAAGATCAACACCCCTAGGCTGTTTTCTGCAGTCTACAAAATTAATGCTTTCTTTTGTTTATAAGATATAAACTTGTAATCTAATATTTATGTATTCAAAACAGTGGTAATTCAAAACTGCCATTCTTCATTTGACTAGATGCCCTATAAAAACTGAGATAGTTCACAACTAGATAATTTAAGTCAGCCTTTCTGTTTCTTTTCACTTGAAATTTATGAGACTCTATAATATTCTTTCTAGTTTGAATTTTTAAGTACCAAAGTTCCTCAATTACAGAAGTTCACAAGCAGCTAGAACTTAATCAGAAGCGTCTCTTGGTTGGATTGGCTGACTGCAGCATAATTTTAATGTAACATTTGAGAGTGTGGCATTAAACAGATGCACTATTACATTCTTTGGTGGTTACAATTGAGTGTGTTCCAATTAGACAATTATCCATATGCCAATCAAGTGGAAACACTCTGGCGGGCAATAAGCAGGTAAATAAATGCTGTACCTGACACATCTTCATATTTCCAGGCCACTGACTTAATAGGATCATTTGTAATGCTCTTTGGGATGTAGACTTAGGTGTGTAATGGGTCTTTCTTTCTGACAAATTCAAAGAGCATTACAAATGTTATTTGGAGCCCCAGAATAAGTGAGGTCACATTTCCATTTTTACAGATGAGAGAATCGTAGGCACATAGAGGTTAAGTCATGTATCCAAGGTCACGCTGTCTGGGAGAGACCTACCGCTTGCACAGTTCAATTTTCCTGCCTCAATCTGTGGTTTCTCCCCTGGCAACCACACTGCACTGTCAATTTGAGATTGAAATCAGAACATGCCAAACTTAAAATCTTCCTAGCAACGACTTCTACCTAGGCATTCATCATTTCCACTTATGAGCTAGGCTGTTGAAGATACACTTTTGTGGATACTTCTGTGAGCACTGTGGTGAATCCGACTTTCCTTTTAAAGCTGTAACCCCTTCCTTGTCTTTTTTTTCTTAATTTTTATGATTTTTCTACCAAGGTGAAGTTTTTATATAGTTAACAGATTATATAAGATTTGTTTTTATGGCCAGGAGTGGGCTCATGCCTGCAATCCTAGCACTTTGGGAGGCCAAAGTGGGAAAATCACTTGAGGCCAGGAGTTCAAGACCAGCCTGAGCAACATAGTGAGACCCCATCCCTATAAAAAATAGAAAAATTAGCTAAGCGTGGTAGTGTGCCTGTAGTCCCAGCTACTCGGGAGGCTGAGGCAGGAGGATTGCTTGAGCCCAGGAGTGTGAGGTTGCTGTGAGCTATGGTGGTGATGCCACGATACTCTAGCCCAGGCAACAGAGTGACAGCCAGTCTCAAAAAAAAAAAAAAAAGATTAGATTTGCACAGACAACAGTGCAAATACCCTATATGAAATACACCAGCAATATCTCATTATAAACTCACACTCACAGAATTGTCATAACTTAGGAATTTTGGGCAGGATGCTAGGGGGGGCTAAGGGATGAAGGTGGTGATGGCTGGCACAAAACCTAGAGGACCCCTAAATAGAACACCCATTTTGTGTCTTTTGTGATGGTGGAGTAAGTATCCTTTCTAAATCTTGGTTGGTGGTGAGTCAGGTGAACTCCTGACATCAGGTAGATATACTGATAGTGACTGACACCAACATATTCTCTCTCTCTCTCACACACACACACACACACACACATATTCTCTCTCTTTTCCTCTTCCCTTTGTTTCAGGATTTCCCCAGTGCTTGGCTCTATGCTCAGTTCTAAAACAACCTGCTAATATTCAATCATTCATGCTTTCAATCAACACCGAGCTCCTCCTGCGTGCATAGTGCGGGCTGGGTATTGTGAAGGATGCAGAGGAAACAACATTAAGTACCCTGTCCTTAAGATGCTGGGTCACAAGGATGCTAATATGTACATGATAATTCATTTAGGGCAGCACAAAATACTCTAATAATGGCTACAACTAGTGCAGTTTCCACAGGAATCCAGGAGGCTTTGGAGAAGCAATTTAGGCGTCAGGAGAATGGGCTCAGGAGATCCATCCTGAATCACAACGTGTTCCACTCACTGAAAATGAGCCACTGAATATTTTTGATATAAGCCTGGAAGTATTTGAACTCATGGGGTGTTATCAATTTAAATTCAATTTGGTTTTGCTCTTTGGATTCAGTTTTAGTAAATGTTATTCCACCTCCTCTGTTGCCTGGGCTAGAGTATTGTTGCATCACCACCATAGCTCACTGCAACCTCAAACTCCTGGGCTCAAGCGATCCTCCTGCCTCAGCCTCCCGAGTAGCTGGGACTACAGGCACACTACCACGCTTGGCTAATTTTTCTATTTTTTATAGGGATGGGGTCTCACTATGTTGCTCAGGCTGGTCTTGAACTCCTGGCCTCAAGTGATTTTCCCACTTTGGCCTCCCAAAGTGCTAGGATTGCAGGCATGAGCCCACTCCTGGCCATAAAAACAAATCTTATATAATCTGTTAACTATATAAAAACTTTGCGATAAATCAGATGTCCTACTCAGTGGGATATGCCTTTAAGGCCAGTGGAATACCAGCTAAGGAAACGAGGCCCAGGGATGTCCAAAGGGAATTCTCACCAAAGGCCGTGCTGGGTGTGACTGTGTCTGGGTGGACTGATTCCAGCAGTCCTTTTAACATCTGGTTCACGTGACAATACCCATGACAGCATCCAGACTCATCCTGTCTGTGTGCCCTGATTCCAGCCCAATTTCTCCCAGTATTTCAGCCTGCAATCTGAACTCCCACCTGTAGCCAGCTCTGCCAGATCCCTGTCCTGCTATAAGTCCTGAGAGGGGAGCACACACCCCTTAACCCCTTTCCCCTGGTGGTATCCTGTGGGTTGCACACACAGCTTACTGCTTCTCCATGTCTCCCAGGACTCTCCAGACCCGCCGCACCCTCCACCCCCTCCATCCTCTCCAGCCTGTTTCTGTTCTCACTGACTTCAGAACTGTTTAGGGATGTCAGCCTTAAGTCCTGCTGATGAAGTCTACCTGTGCCTGTTTACAACGAACACTGTGAACCCTGAGCCAATCCCTGATAGTTAAAGAAAGTTTGAGTTGTAAAAAAATCTAATGCACTTTATTACAACCTAAGAGCAAGGCTTCGCCTAAAGTCAAACGCATCCGACAGTATTTCTGACCAAGGAGAGAAACCTGTCGCAGGGGAAGGACAATAATTTACCACCTCCTACCTACATGTTCACTTTTCTCCTTGGGAAGCAAAAGATGGAATTGAACTAGTTTGAACTTTCTTGTCACACAGAGTGGTAGGACTACTTAATATCTATCCTAGTTTAAAATGTCATCTGCTTCCATCTGGTGATGAAACTGCACTTCAATTGATGCCCAGGTACGAGGGTAACCAGGCCTGTGGTCCAGCGTATCAGTCCTGGGGCCTCCCTCTCCGCCTCAGGCACGGTGACCCCTGGGGGGAGAAACATTTCTTCGAGAGAACTCTACCATTCAGATGACTGATAACAGGTATGCCGGATCACAGAAATGAAATTGTGTTCAGAGCCTAATATCCTATTACACCAGGCTATACATATTTAATTCCTTGGGTCTTTCCTCATAAATCAATTCCTCCAGGCCCTTAATCTCGTCAATATCTTTTCTGATATTGAATTTTAAATGCCATTCTCATTGCTAGGCAGAAAGGCAATTTCTTGTCCGTGATGGGATCAGGCTTCATTTACAGCCGAGAGACGCCTGGAGCGTGGCCCTGTTCCCTGACCCTGCTGTTAAGATCCTAATATCCGCCAGAGCCTAACGGCCCAGGTGGGCACCTGCCCGGGCTCGCCCTCTGGCTGGCCAAGACTGTGGACCTTGGGGCCATGCCTATCAGTACCCTGGGAGCCTGGGACAACTAGGGAGGTTAGTGTGAAAGCA
The DNA here is from genome assembly GCA_028533085.1 of Varecia variegata. NCBI lineage: Eukaryota > Metazoa > Chordata > Mammalia > Primates > Lemuridae > Varecia > Varecia variegata. Next base: position 21,069,486 of record CM052445.1, on the reverse strand, counting down.
CAAATAGTGTTTGCAAGGGGCCGGGTCCTCACAGGGGTGCCTGAGACATGAAGTACCCTCCCCCCAACACTCCCCACCCAGGGCAGCATGATCCGACAAAGATTCCCCAAGTCAAGGCCAGAATTGAAGGATGCACACAGCGTGCATACCTCTGAGCAAGGTCTTCCAGGGTGTGGGTGAAGGGAGGGCACAGGCCATGTGTTCTCCAGGGGAGGGGAGGGGAGGAGAGGGAGGAAGCCCAGAGAACAGGAACTTAGACCTGGAATACTTCCAGGTTCTCCAGGGCTGGCCTATAATGCAGTGGGATTTCCCCGGCTGCACAGAAAAGGAAAACATCCAAGAATCCTTTGAGCCATGCAAAATTTTCAAAGGAAGGAGTGATTTCTGTAGGGCCTCAGGAGCCACAGAGAGGTTAGGAAAACACAGGAAGCCACTGAGAGGCAGATCTGGGGCCTAAGTCCGCAGGGGGGGTGAGCTGTCTGCCTCAGTGCAGAAGTTAAGCAAGTCCATTTGTACAAAATTTAAAAAAATAATAAAAACAAAGGTCCATCCATCTACTGTCACCATACACTAGCAATTTTAAGCAAAATTAGCGATACAATTCTCTTTCCTCATAAAAATCTTTTGTTGATCTAAATCCTAAACTACTGCTGCCATTACTGTTAAGATTTAGTAGGATGTACGCAATCTTCACATAGCACATTCCATTGCTCCTCCTTTAACAAACGTATTTTATGTGGAAACCGATTTGGGAAATTTCCAGTTTTATACTCTGCCCCAACTCTCTATCCCTGCCTCTAGCCCCTGGAATACACCCACAGAAAGACTCAGCTACACACATTTGTTTTCATTCAGAATCATTTGAGCTTGCTTTGGACACAGTGTGTCCAACCCCTACTGCACTACACCCATTCTTCATTTCTACAGCATATTTGAAATAAAAAATGACAGCACAGTTTTGCAAAGACTAGTTACTTCCATTCATTCCATAGGACCACTTTAAGAATTTTTATGCCTACAGTTTAAAACAGCAAAACAGAGAACCATGTGTTTTATTATTTTTGGTTGGTAAGTGTAAATTTTAATACATATATAAAATATTTTTACTGATTTTTGATATTTTAAGAATTGAAATGTATTCTTCTTTATAGATTGTTAATTGTTTGCTTTAAAACTAAAAGACAAGTCAAGAAAATGTTACATTGATGGCACTATTAGTAGTTGCTTAAATTGTGCCTTTTGCATTTGGTTTTATTAAAACTCACTTATTTGCTGGACAATTATTTATAGACAGTAATATGTTAAGTGTCATCAAGGAGGAAAGTTCAAAGTGTTAGATGCATTAAAGAAAACTATTGCATAGATAGTTGTGATTTTTTTCCTTTCATTGTACTATAATATTTTATTTTCTTACTGGCATAAATATATACAAAATTCAATATAAGAAAGATTTCAGTCTGCATTTCTTTCTTGGCTATTAATATTATTATTCATTTCACTTCATGATTATCACTAAAAACAATGTTGTCATTTAGAGGAGGGGAATGTTTAAAAAAGGATCCTCTCTGAGTATGAAATTACCACTGCTGGCGCTTGAGAGGGAGAGGAGATGGTGACCTTGGCCCGTTTCATCAGACCTGATTTTAGAAACCGTTTCCTTTACTTGACTCTGCCCCTGGGAGGGACTTGGGTGAATCACAGATATTTCATGGCATTCACATAATCCACTGGAGTTACTAGTCATGATATACCATATCCCAATGAGGCAACATTATTCTGAAAAGAAATGTAGCCAAGGATCGTCAAAAAGGCAAAAAATGAGCCACGGACGTGTCAGCATTTCAAAGGTTAGCATGACTGCTGCATTGCTGACCTGCTGTGCATCCTTGAACAAGCTACTTAACTGCCCTGATGTCCTCTTTTCCCCAAGTCCACCCTCACAACGGTCTTGTGAGGAATTATGTATCATTGTGAAGCAATATATCAATTAAGTTCTTGAATACTGAACACAGAAAAAATGATGCGGAAGTGATTCAGAAGGCTCTAAATCCTATTTTCTCTTTGGATGATTTTTTTTTAATGGTGTAACTTGCAGGGTCCTTGCAGCTTCCTGTTTTTTACTTTGTTCACATGTTAAATAAAGATAATAATACTTTCAAGTGGGACACTGTAAGACTAAAGACCAAGCATTAAGTATGTGAGGCTTCCTGAGTGGCAAAAGGTACTGACGGAGTTAAATGAAAGTGCTGTCATCTTCTTTGCCAAAGTGGAGACACTAAGACCCGGCAAGGTCAAGAGATTCTGAGCTTTTGAGTGGGCAGTACTGGGGATTAATATTCAGAGAGAAAGGTCTGTTGTTTGGCCCTACCCTAGCCATGCTGGTTACTTTCCTTTGGCTAATTCCTAAGACACAGGCCAGCCAGCTTGAATTAACACCATTCATGCAATTCACAAGAGAAGGTGTCAAATGCTTGCTGAAGTAGGAACATGTATCAGTGATGTTCTCTCCATTGCCTTTGCTGGCAATTCCGCTGCACATGATAATCCAATTTGCTAGGATTTATTTATTCTTATCACTTTTTTTTGGTAATTATATGAGGTGGTCATCACCCCAACCTCTGGCACATGTACAGTTGTTAATGTAGAAATTTAAAATATTAACATGCTTTCCAGCCAGGTTGGCTCATTTACTTCAATCAAATGAGAACCTGATTGAACAGCTGGGTCTTGTACCATGCCCCAAGGGTTTATAACTCAGTCATGATCTGAGATTACAGCCTGAAAACCTTCCATGAGTGACCTGTGACTAAAGTTCTATGTCCGTCTTTGGAGGTGTCTTTCACAAAGTGATCTGGAGTTCAGTTTAGTCACTGGAGAGCGAAGCCATAGCTTGTTCTAGCAGCATTAACAACAGATATTACCGTCATCACTGGCCTCTTTGGTTGCAGATTTAAGAAAGCAGCTTTTGCCTTAGTGGTTATAGAATTAAGAACATGTGTTGGAGTTTAAAGAGCTTGCAGTTGAATTTTAATGGTGAGAAAGTTGCAACTATCTAGCATGTTCTGCAGATAAATGAAGAGAGAAAATATAGCTGAAGGTTTTATCTTTACATCAGCCACAGATACCTGACTAAGGATGGAAAACTTTCCTTATTAGATCTAGAAGGTCCCTATCACTTATATTACTTAACTCCTGATAATTATAAAACTTTAGTGAAGCTAATTAAATGATTAGAATATTCCCAATTTTCCTTTGTTAACATAAGTCAACATTTTTACGACCAGGAGAAACAGATACCTAGGGGCAGAGTAAGGAGAAAAGAATAGCCCTGAACTCAGCACTTTGAATTTTTAGGTGGGTCTGGAACAAGACTTGTAAATAAATGAGCACATTCATCTGTCACTAAGGAAGTGACAGGCAGAGGAAGTCTGAGCCCTCCCCCAAAGTTTCCAAGTTATTTAATACATTTAGGCTTCTCTGGAACCCCACATTTTAGGCGTCTCAGAGTAACTATAATCACTGGAGATCTCCCAATTTCACCTGTTCCCTACTGCAGGGCTGGGCAGGTGAGGGCTGCAGCAGACTAGAACAGTTTCCCCAAGAAGCTTCTAACCCCCAGCAGGTGACCTGGTAGTAGCTACTTAGCCTCTGGACTCTATCAGGCTTGCCCTGTCTTTGAAATGCAGACTCTTTTTAAGGAAAAATAACAATAACAGCAGCAGCAGCAACACCACCAAAAAACCTCAACAAATACTGCCATTGTGAAATGTGTCACATATTCTTAACATCTGGGGCTAAGATCTGTCTGGTAAAATACAATACAGCACCACCGTCTTGCATAGATCTCAAAGTGCAACAGAAAATTATCATCTTAAACCAATCTTCTCTGCTTCAGAAACATTAAATATAGGAAGCATTAAAGAAGTGAGCTGAGTTACTCAGACCCTTTACAATAAATGGTGTCAGCACGGCCATGAATGATACCAGCAAAAAAGGCTCCCAAGGTATAAAAATTAAGAGAAATTAGAGCCATAACTTCACACTTACCAATATCAACCTGCCTGTGAAGTGCTCCTCCGGCTTTAGCAAAACCCCTACTTGGCAACTGCATGCATTTTAACATTATATGTGGGACGTCTACCCACATCCTTTTAATGAAAACTTCAATCACAAGTGTTGCTGAAGTCAGCTGAAAGGCCAGCTCCAAACAATGATGGCAAAGAAAGATGATCATCCATGATATATGGCTACTTAAGTTTGCATTGTGGAAACGGGAGGGATAACATCAAGGTTAGTGTTGATGACTTTTCAAAAGGAAAGGACAGGGAGACAACATTTTTAGGGTCTGCTAGTGGATTTTGTGCAGCTTCTTTTTTGCTTCCTGATGACAATCTGAAAATGTACATCATGAAACAAAGCAAGTGATATAAAGCAGTTGCATTCTAGTCTAATTGATTATATGGTGATTAAGAAGGATTATATTGGGATTAGTTTAGGAGGGTTAAAAAAAAAATTATGTGTCACTGAGTTCACTGTGGATAACCTTTTATCAGGATAAGAATTTTCTCTTCTATTCCAAATTCTAAAAGCTTCATTTTTCTTTGGTTGTTTTAGTTTTAGATCATGAATGGATGTTCTGTAGCTATGAAAACAATTCTGTTATTCTGGTTTAACCTGTTAACGGGATATATTACGTTGATAAAACTTTTCAAATGTTGAACCAACTTTACATTCTTGGAATAAATCCAGTTTGGTGGTTTAAAAAAGATCAGGTTAAATTTGCTTTTTAAAAGGAATTCTAAATCTATGTTCATAAATGAGACTGGCCTGTAATTTCCCCCTTTTTTATACTGTTCTTGTCCTGTTTTGTTATCAAGTATACTAGCTTTATAAATTAGTGTGGAAGTGTTTCCTCATTTCATATTCTCTGGATGAGTTTCTAAAAGGTTGATATTATTTTTCTTGAATGTTTGATAGAACTTGCCTATAAAGCAATCTGGGGTGTGTTGCTTTGATATAAAATTTTAAGCTCCTAATTCAATTATTTTTAAAAAAGATCAGACTTTCAATTTCTTCCTGATTCAATTTTGATATGGTGTTTTTTCCTATAGGAATTTGTCTATATCACCTACATTAAAAATTTGTCATAAAGCTATTCCTGATGTTCTTGGGTCTCTTTAGTCCCTATCACATCTGCAGTTATAACTCATTTTCATTTATAGTATTATTTATTAGGTAGTTCTTTTTCCTTGATCAATATTGCCAAAGATTTTCCATTTTATTAGTCTTTTCAGATAAACATTTTGCTTTGTTGATCTTCTCTATTGTTTGCTATGTTAGTAATTTTTATCCTTATCTTTATTTAGCTTTCACACTTCGTGCTATTCTTTTTTAATAGAACTTTGATGCTTACCTCATTGTTTCTACTTTTCTTTTTTCACAAAACAGACAATTAAAGTTTTTAATTTTTCCTCTGTTTTAGCTGCATTCTACAAGTTTTCATATGTTGCATTTTAATTGTCAATTATTTCTAAGTATTTTAAAATTGCAATTCTGATTTCTATTTGACCCTGTGGGTTTAGATGTATGTTTTTAACTTTCCAAATATATGGGATTTATTTTAGTTATCTTTTTTGGCATTAATTTCCAACAATTTTGTTGTGGTCAGAAAATATGATATCACCCTTTTGAAATTTGTTGAGATTGGTCTTAAGGCCTGGTATGGGATTCATTTTCATAAATGTTCCAGGTATATTTTAAAAGTATCATTTTCTATATATGTCCTGCAGATCAAGCTTAAGAGTAGCTTATTGTTCTTTTATGGACTTTTCAGTTGGCCATTACAAAAACGTCCTGAAATTAATTGTGAGTGGCACTGAAGATAAGAAATACAAACCGCTAGGGAAGAAATATAAACACCAGAGAAAAGAGGTACACAGAGTTAGCAAAGAGCAAAATTGTGGAGTATCACCTGTATTTAAATTATTGAAGAATGTGTAACCCTCTGGCTCAGTAAATGACTTGGGATAAAATGTAAATTGTGGGTGGAAATATACATATGTAACATCATGAATGAGTGTCCCCATGCTTGCTAATGAAGCCTGCTCTTACTGAACTCTTGATACCTGGCTTAAAGTAAATTAAGGTAGTGATGGTGGTGAAAGGTATAAAACAATGAAATGTGGTTGTTTGATGGGTCAGCAGAATGAATTATGAGAACAGAAGGTCAGAAGAAAATAAAAGAGGTCATTTTTGATCTCTCTGAAAAGGCACTGTGTTGGTCTTCCATTTATAAGCACTACTCATTACACCCCTTCCTTGGAAACCTACAGCCAAAGTTCAAACATACTTTCCCCTTTTCTATTTTCCCCAGTGCTTTCAGAAAATAAGGCTGTTGTGGCTATTTGCTAAAGGTATCTCTGTGTGTGTGTGTGTGTGTGTGTGAAAGCAAGAGAGAAAGAGAGGAGACAGAAATAGACAGAGAGGAGGAGGGAGAGACAGAGACAGACAGAGAAGACGCAAAAATCTCAAAAACCAGAAAGGTAATTCCCAAATTGAAGAAGTTGAATACAGATAGGAACTTCACGATGCAGGGTGTTTTCGCTCATCAACTGAGTGAAATGGGTGGTCTATAAAGTGAGGACCAGATTGGGCACCAACTTTAAGTTTCCCTTGATGACTATTCAGGGTGCTTTGTTAAACAGAGGAGAAAACAGTCTTTAACTAACCATCGAACATCTTGGAACTGAATTCCCAATTCTATACTTTGGTTACAATTCCAGAAACTTTAACTAAGTTTGGCTATTCCATTGGCTAATATTTAAAAATTATAACACTGCATGTTTATTGGTACATAGGGAAAAAGACTGAAAGCCTACATGTAAACATTAACAAGAGTTATATTTGGGTAGTTGACACTCTGAATGATTTTTGTTTCCTTTTATATGTTTCTTTTATGTTTCCAAGTTTTCTGCATTGACCATATATTCTTTTTGTAAAAAGGAAAAATAAAATAAAGAAAGATTTTTTTTTTCTTTTTGAGGCAGGGTCTTGCTCTCTTGCCCAGGGCTATCGTGCAGTGGCGTCATCATAGCTCACTGCAACTTCAAACTCCCGGGCTCAAGCGATTTTCCTGCCTCAGCCTCCCTGGTAGCTGGAACTATGGGTGTTAGCTATCATGACCGGCTAATTTTTATATTTTTTGTAGAGTCGGTGCCTCACTATGTTGCCCTGGCTGGTTTTGAACTCCTAGCCTCAAGTGATCCTCCTGCCTTGGCCTCCCACAGTGCTGGGATTACAGGCATAAGCCACCATGGCTGGCCTAAAACAAAAATGTAAATGACAAAACTAGAACCAGGAAAACTGCAATTTCCACCTATGTTTCTCTTGCTCTGAGTTTTTTCTTACATAAGGAGGATTTGTTTTTCTCACATAAGGAGGATTTGTTTTTCTCTAATTCTCCTTTCTTCTTTGTTTCAATGTTGTATTCCTTTGCCCCCACCAAATTTCTCCCTGCATTCTTTTCACAGCCTTCCTTTCTGATAAGAAGGAAATTGGCTGGTCTTCTTAATCCTCAAGTTGCCTCTACTAACCAGCTGCATGGAGAGAGCCCTGGAGCACGATGCCCCCCAGCTGTGGCCCGATCTGAGAGATGGATAATTACGTCAGTTTGGCTGGGAGTGGGACACCTGCTATATACAGGCAGCCACGGTGCTGGCAGGGTTCAGGGATTCAGTGCAAATGAGTCGGCTTCTTTGCATTGGCAGACTATAAAGAAATGAAGTTGAGGCCAGACCACAAGGATTCATTTTAGAGTCTGTGACCAGGGGCAGAACGACAACAATGGTCAAACAGAGTAGAGGGCCAGTATGTGTCTGCAGCAAAAGTCTGTTTTGAAGTACTACATTTAAGAAAAGATCCAGTTCACTATAAATCTGGTACTCATAGTATGATACGGCCTATAAGTCAGGAGGAAATTTCCAAAAGAAGTGTGGAAAGGGAAGGTTATTCAAAGGTCATCCCATGACCGGCACAGATAGTCTTGGGAAAAGCAGAGTCCCTTTCTCCTGGGAATAGCTGTAGGTCTATTGGAAATTCAGGATTTCTCATTGCAGACATCAGGAAAGCAGCTAAAGGCAGAAGTCAAATGATTTTAATGGTCTGCAGGGCAATGCCATTATTTCTACCCCTGGATCCTACACTGATTTGTCTGCTAGCCTCATTATTTTGAGAAGGAATGATTACTAATGAGGATGCATTTGATAATCAGATTAATTAATGGCAGAGCAGGATAACTAATAATGAGATGAAGCAGCTCATAGTTAAATTTTATTAGGGCTTCTCTTCCCCTTCCCAGAAGTGATTTATTTTCACGACTCAAATTTAATACATAAAAGCTGCATGTATGTTACTTTCCTTGTGCTAGCTCTTACTCTGCTACTGCAAAGACCAAATTAGGGGCTAGGACAAAGAGAGTCAGAAAACTGGCAGTGGGCTTTTGCCAATCGTATTTTCAGTAATCTGCAAGCACCTGAAGGATAGAACTTCCTAGTCTTCCGTTCTTGTGGTTCTGGAGCGCTACTTTCAGAGTACACTTCAGAAAGCTGTGGGGCTGTGGTTCTTACACGACGCGGTGTACCTGTGCCCTGGGCCAGTCTCTTGACACCTCTGGGTCTCAATTTCTTCCCTGACGACCTGGGATAGGCACACGCTGCTGCGGTGCGGTGAGGACTGAGTGAAAGGATGGGAACCTGCTTCTGGAGTTACCTGGAGAGACAGGGCCTTCCTGCTGTAGGGGGCACAGGAGCAGCAACACAGGCCACACCAGGGTGAGGACATTTAGACCTGGACTTGTCCAGACTTTGCGAATCCTGACTCTTCTTTCAAACCTCTACAGATGTTCATATTTTCACCTGGAATATGGCAATCACAGTTTGCATTTATTTAACAGCTTTTCAAAATGTGCTCACATACATGATCACACATGTGTGACACATGACTTTATTATAGCAAAGCCTTCCCAAGGCTGGCAGGACCCATTTTCCAGGTGAAGAACTTGAGGCCCACAGAGCCTGACTTTCCCAGAGTGGTACAGAAAGCAGCCAAGCTGGAGCCACGTTCTCCTACTTCACTGTTTTCATTTTCTTACTCATGCCCAGCGTGGCATGGACACAGCTTATCTCCTTCTCCACCTTATGACCTGTGTCCAGTGAGGACAGCAAGATACTCTCTTGAAACTGCTTAAAACAAAACAAAACAAAAAAAAACTCAGGGAGTTTTCCTCTCTAATATCTTCACTTTTAGTCTTTGTATCTTATCTAGAATCAAATGGGAAAGTGCTTTGAAAACTCCCAAACTCCTAACAGATGTCAGGTGTGATCATTTTAAACAGGTAGGGCTTTGTAATGTAAAGCCCTGGGCCAAGAATTGGAGAATTGGTTTCTATTTCTGGTTCCCCGTGTAGCCAACAATCCCTTCAAGAGTCTCACACTGAAGTCAGGGATACATGCTGTCTTCAGATGCACCAGGAACGCAATCTGCGAATGTCAGGAAATGCACCGCGGCCAGCAGGAACCCTACAAATGACCTTGAGCAGTCTAATGAAAGGTGCCACCAAATTATAAATGCGGATTATCATCATGTGGGCTGCTAGTATAATGCACGCTCCCAAGATACTTGGCTGAGGAATGGATACAAAAGGAAATTATAAATCTGGGATAGTTAAATGAAAAGAAAGGAAGATCATGGTGGATTCCAAATTTGGCAGCTCTTGTGAATCTCAATGTTTAAGTCATTGAATCTTTTTAAAGTCACATCACCTGAAAGATGTACATGTTTGATGATTTTTATGATTCTAGTAAAATGTCAGTGGCTTTTAAGATGAATGTGGGAAATGTCTTGTGCATTGTTTTCTAGTCAGAAAGAAAGAAACTTCATCTGGGTATTTGAAATAGAATCAAATAAACATGGGTATGTCTCTGCAGCCATAGCTGTAAAGACTCCAGCTTTTTATGTGTGTACACACACATATTTTTTGAATTTTCTAATGCTGAGGACTTTACTACTTGTACCTGAGAGTCAAAAAGAAAGCCCTTTTCTCTACACTGTAATAATGAGATTTTCTTGCCCTGTCCAGTGATACTGAATCATTTCCTGCACTGATGTATAACTTTTCCTATATTAAAGATTTTATGATAATATTGCTAAAAGCCTTTTCCTGAATGAGTCAATAACCAGATCAGCATGTATGTGCTATTTCTTCCTTCTAACTAAACATTTTCGAGGCTCATGAACTCTACTTAGAAGCCAGATCCTTTTGATACATTGCAACTTAATTTCCTGACTTTCAATCTTTAGTTTTTTACATTCTACATTTAGTTTCTAACTATTCCATAAAAGCTCTTAAAATATAATTTGTCATCACAAAAATCTTGAATTTCTTCTTTTAAAGGGATTTCTCTTTTCCCCTTTTTCTTGTCCTATGCTTGTGCCATTTTGCCTTTAAGAAATGTTTTCAGTGATAGAGGAAGAACTGTTTGTTCTTCCCGCTACATCTGCCGTCCTTTCTGCACGTCCTGTGCGTCCTCCATCTGGGACAGACTCGACTTTCTGCACGGCCGCTGGCGGTTAGGCCTGCCCTCGGCCAGGCCATCAGGATGCCCCTCTCTCTTCTGGGACAAGGAAACACAGTGGAGAACAAGTTCACCATTTTTCTTTATTCCATATCTCAGCCTCTTCAAATCACCTTTTTCTGACCATTTGTCTTCCTTTGTCTCTTTCGAAAGCCCTTTTCGTTTGCACATTTGCCTCCTCATGCTGAGACAGCTCTCTGGACTCCAAACTATGCCACTGTAAGTTCCGTTGTTCCTTCCTCTTGGACATTCATGACACTTGCTCGCTGAGCTTCCTTCCCCTGCGTGCTTGTGGACAGCCAGAATAATCTGCAATACCCTCCCATGCCCACCCCCTGCGCCACAAGGCACCAAGAATTCCTTCAAGGACTGGGTTAAAGTTAAAAGCCCCTGAAACAGACTCCTGTTCCAGATGTCAGAGGCTGTGTGTGTGTGTGTGTGTGTGTGTGTTTGTGCATGTGTGTTTCTTTCCACCAGGGACTCAATTAAAATGTCTGTCAATGAATACATTTATAAAAGCAAACAGAACAGGAAGGGAGTTCCAGAGAGTTTCTAGTATGTGACAGATTCTGGCATTTGAAGGATCCCCAACTATCCTTAAATAAAGGCTGCCAATCAGTGAGCCCTCAGTTGGCCACTGCACGGGAGAAAGACCCGGCCCTGTAGGAGACCTGGACCCAGCCATGCACAAACTCACACAGCTTCTGAGAAAAGTCAGCCAAGCCCTTCACACCTAAATATACACAAGCTACCAACCATCACCTCGCTTTTAAAGGAGCCTGTACATAGAAGAGAGAGACTAAAACACAAAAACCAAATGACTAATCTTAGAATAAAGAGAAGTGATTGAGGAACAAAAAGAATTTTGAATATTCTAGTTAGTATTCTCAAAAACAATTGTGAAGATAATGCAACCATAAAATAAGATTGCATGAAAAGATAATAAACAGAGAACATAAGCAGATATTGTATTCACAGGTCTGCCAAAAATTAATCAGAGAACAAACTAAACTTTTGAAAAAATAAAATAATATGATTATTAAGCAGAAACTTCAATGGAAAGGATACAAGATAAAGTTAAAACATAAAATATTAGAGAAAAGATAATGGACACAGCACCAACCTAGCGGGTCCATTATTAGACTGCTGGGTTTCTTGGTTAGAAATTAAAAACAGAGGCCGGGCACTGTGGCTCACGCCTGTAATCCTAGCACTCTGGGAGGCCGAGGTGGGAGGATGGTTCGAGGTCAGGAGTTCGAGACCAGCCTGAGCAAGAGTGAGACCCTGTCTCTACTAAAAATAGAAAGAAATTAGCTGGATAACTAAAAATATATAGAAAAAATTAGCAGGGCATGGTGGCGCATGTCTGTAGTCCCAGCTACTATGGAGGCTGAGGCAGAAGGATTGCTTGAGCCCAGGAGTTTGAGGTTGCTGTGAGCTAGGCTGATGCCATGGCACTCTAGCCTGGGCAACAGAGTAAGTCGCTGTCTCAAAATAAAAAAAAAAAAGAAATTAAAAATAGAAAGCAAAAGCGAGAAATGATCAAGACAAAGGAGAGACTTCTGTTGCAAACAAACTGATGTCACATTGCTCTGCGTTCCTGCCTGCACGTGGCGGCCACCCACTTCTCTGCAGCTCTACCTCCTGAGGTTGGCTGGGAGCACTGGGTCTGCTGCGTTTTCAAGGATTTCCACGGTTTTCAAGGGACAATAAAATATTCTTAAATATGCTCATTTTATCTGTCTTTCCCTAAAACTTTCTAATAATCAAAAGTACCACTGCCCCTACCACAGCCACCCTCCCAACCAAAGCCACCGGTACCACCACCAGGACCACCTTCCCCACCACAGCCACTGTCACTACTACAGTCACCTCCCTGCCACAGTCACCTTTCTCTCCACAGCCATCACCATCACCATCCCTGTTACCACTCCTGCTACCATCATTATTGTCTTGATTTTGATACATAACTTAAGACTTCTTTACATGTGAGTTTGTGAGGGCTGGAATTGAGCACTAGCTTTTCTCTATCTCTAAAAAAAGACCTTACTAAGCAATTGAGCAGTTTAAAGGAGACTGCAGAGAACACGCTGAACTTACGCAAAGGGTCAGGTGTACCCACTGATGTTCTAATTTCAAAACACTTTCATTTATCCTTACTGTAGATTCCAAAGACTGACTTTTGCCCAACATTTTGCAAAACTAACTGGGGTTATTTTATATTTTAGGACAGTAGTAATATCATGTTTCTTTGTCTTCCATAAAATGAGTCTAAATTAGTGAGATTTTGTAATACCCATACAGAAAATCAAACATATGTTCTACCTGGCGTATAAAGAGAAAAATATGTGTTAATTTCCAAAATGGTGTTGATTATAATAATCTTCCTTTCCCTATATTTTTTTTTCTGATCTTCCCTTGCTGAAAGTTGTCAAGACAGCAAACTAACCCTGGGCCTTACCAATGTCAAGCCAAGAATGTTAAAGAGCCACTGTTCTACATGGGCCAATAGGTTTACTGGCCTAAGACAGCTGGTCTGCAGACTAGATTTGCTAAAACTATTAAAAAAGCATTGGCTTAAAGTATTTATGAAGTAGCCTTCTGACATAATCATCGTTAATTTTATAATCAGCAGTTTTTAATTGCATCCTGTTGTTATCTTAATATTTATTAGTCCTATCAATATGACTTACACAAGGCTTCAAAAAGCGTTCTGATTTTTAAATTGATTATTTTAAAATAGGACACATTGATCTATCCTCATGAATGACAATAAAAATATTGATTAAATTTAGATGTGAATAAGACCATAATGAGATACCACTCTACCCTTACTACAATGGGTAAAAAAGATAAAACCAATTGACCATGCCAAGTGCTGACTGATGAGGATGCAGAACTTGAATTCTCATACAGCCCTGTGGGAATATACAACGGTATAGACACTTTGGAAAACAGTTTGGCAGTTTCTTAAAAAGTTAAAAACACTTAGCATTGGACCCGCCAATCTTAGTCCTAGGTATTTACTTAAGTGAAATGAAAAATTATGTCTAAACAAAAAGCCTGTAGGTGAATATTTATAGCATACTTATTCATATTTGCCCCAAACTGGAAACAGTTAATGTCCATTAACTGGTGACTAGATAAACAAATAACTCTTGCTTACAATGGAACACTAGTCAGCATAAAAACGTACTACTGATACACAAAGCAACATGGATGAATCTCGAATGCATCATGCTGAATAAAACAAGCCAGACTCAACAGGTTGCATATGGTGCAATTCTCCTTATGTGACATTTTTGAAAAGGCAAAACTACAAGGGTGGAAAACAGATCAGTAGTTGCTGGGAGTGGGGCTGACTACAGGGGGGCATGAGGGAATGGGTGATGGAAGTGATTTATCTGTTGATAGTGGTTACATGATTGCATGCATTTGTCAAAATTCATAGAACTGTAAGCCTTTTAGTGTATATAAATTTTACCTCAATAAACCTAACAAACATATTCAGTGTGGTAATCTGAAAATAAGAGTTTAAAATATGTATATTCCTTACTTGCATACCTAAGTGAAAGTCAAAAACCACTCTACCCCTGAGGCAGAGACAGGTTAACTTCGCAGCCAGCTTATGGTCAGGGAAAGGCTACCACGTTACCATGGATGCAAGCTATTTTGTATGAAGCCTTTAATATTATGGAATTGTGACTCCCATGCAGTGCAGGGGTAAACTGAGAAACATCCAAAGTCACCCAAAGATTTTTCATTTTTAGGAACCCTGTCCATAATGTTTTCTTCATGGACACATGAAAAACCGTGTGATGTCAGTGGACATATCCTTAAGGGATTAAAAGAGGAAAGGTTAGCAACTTTTTGGCTAAACTTGAAGGCAATTCTAAAAATTGTCCAGTAGTCCTAAGGTCATTAAGGCCCTTTATTTCTTTTGTTTGTTACAGAAATAACCTCCCAAACATAGATGGACTGTGGAAAGGATGACAGATGGGAGGCTGACCCTCTCTATGTTGCCTTCCATCGAGACCACGATTTTCCAGTTTATAAAGTGGATAGTGGGCAGATTGGAAGCAGGTTTTAAAATTAGGGTAATTCTTCGTGGTGGGATTCAAATTAGCAAGTTGTGGTGATTTATTCACACATGGTAGAATATGGTAGAAATATGAGTCTTAAAAAAGCACCTATAGTTTAAAACTATATTAAGGACATGTTGACACAGAGATAGCCACACATCTGCCTAACAAACAGGAAAAACTGAAATCATAGCAGCCACCATGGGTCGAGTGTTTCCCATGCACTACGGAGGTGCTGCACATACCTCTTGGGTGCCAGTTCTCACCACGCCCCGCCTTGCTCTTACTGTCCAAGGGGCCCCACATAGCCCAGAACTCCCTACAGGCACCGTGCTACATTCTAGTTCTTGCTTCTAGGCCGTTGGCCATTTACTTCATCATTCGACACATGTATTTTGACTGTCTACTCTGTGTCCGTTATGGATTGAATTGTGTCCCCCACCCCAAATCCAAATGCTGGAGTCCTAGCACCTGGTCCCACAGAATGTGACATTTGGAAATAAGTCCTTGCACATATCATTAGTTAAGATGAGGTCATACTAGAGGAGGGTGGGCCACTAATCCTATATGAACTGTGTCTCATCAAAAGCAGAAAGCTGGACACACACACACACACACACACACACACGGAGAATGCCGTGTGAAGATGAAGGTGGAGAGCAGGGTGAGCATCTACAAGGCAAGGAAAGCCAAAGATGGCCAGCAAACCACCAGAAGTTAGGAGAGAGGCACAGAACAGATTCTTCCTTACTGCCCTCAGAAGGAACCATCCCTGCTTTTGGACCCTGGATCTTGGACTTGTAGCCTTCTGAACTGTGAGGCAACAAATTTCTGTTTTAACTATATTTGCAACTATGTTAAAGTACATTTCCTACAGACAAGGAGATTGTGAAAATATATGAGGAGCTCCAACAACTAAATCTCTCCGTGGAGAGGCTTGCGGCTCAGGAGGCGACATGGGACACGGCTCCTCTGTGGTCAGGCACACAGCTCCTCAGTGCCCCTGCACTGAGACCCTGGCATGCATCTCCCTGGCCGAGCCGCTCACCCTGCCCTCCTCTGACTTCTTTCAGATTTGAGTCTTCGACAGCCTTAACAGCTTTATCTACTTTTACAGCAACTGGGGCAATCTTTTCTGGAGGAAAAGGAGTCCAGTTGCTTGAAGTGTGACATGGGAGCTTTCAGGCTAGGTCTGGCGTCATGGCCTCTGGGGAAATCGGCGGACTCTCATCCTGGCAAAGGGCGCCGACAGACACCCAGTGTTGGGGCATATGGACAACCCAGGAGCCTCACACAGCAGCTGTTACATCGATTTCCAAGTACAGGGACCTGACCAATGACTGTAATGACATTTTCCTGGCTGGCTCTGACCTGTGAATTTCACTGATTAGTCTAACACACACTGTGAAAATCAACCAGTTAGGACTCAAAGCCAAGACTCAAAAATTGCTTTAAAATGGCAGGAGATGTTTAAAACATAATTTCTGTGACTTGGTCATTAACTTGCTCACTTCCCAATCCATGATTCTGTTTTTATATCCCTCTCTCCCAGTCATTTTTCCCTGTCAGGCTCACATTTCTGTGGTAGTTAACTCTAATCACTAAGACACTCTTGTAGGCAGTTCATGCTTCTGATCTTAGAGACCAATCAATAGAGATGGAGGAATTTTAAGAAATATTCTACTCACTGCATATTTTAACCTTACATCATCCTATTTACATTTTCCTTGTTAAAATAAAAACAACTTTTTAGGGGGAACTATTGGGTGAATTCTACATTCAGAGGGGCAATTAAAGAATACTCTTGTGTGATGATGATAACTTATGCTCTGTTACTCTACGATAACTCAAAGGCCCAAACACCTTAAGAATATCATGTATCACTTAATGTTTTCAGACACAAATCCAGTTATGAATATTTGATTCTACTGAATCTATTCCTCCACTGTCAACACTCAGATTTTCCTCTCCCCCAACCTCTTACTTCTAGCATTATACGTTCCTTTTCCCCACCCCAAAGCCCATGGCTTTCATCTCCTTTCCAACAATTGCCATAAATGCACATCTTTAAGTTCAGTATGCCAAGATGAAGCCTGGCACTCTTCAACAAAAGCACAGCTACTGCCCTGTTTCCAAAGCTACCTACCCCCCAAAAGTCTGGTGCTCCATCCATTCCATCAACAAACATTTCTTAAATATATACTGTGTTGACAGAACCTGACTAGATCCTAAGTATAATCCAGGAGAAGTGGAAACAATATAGTTTCCACTATATTGAAACAAAATAGTTGAATATATGAAACAAAATGAAACAAAATAGTTTACATTTACACTAACTTTGAAAACAAACAAAACAAAGCAAGCTGCTTTTGTAAAACCAGTTGTCACACTTGAAAACTTCTCAGATGGCAAAACACGTGCATCACCAATAGGCAAGGACTTGCTAACCATTTGCCATGAGGCCGTATTTCATATACAGACCACATTTCAATCTCCTAAATTCTCCTCCTTTATTTCCTACCTCCAGGGTGCATTTCTTCAACAAATGCCATTAGCTTGGCTGTTCTCCAGACTCTGCCCTTCCACAAATGGTCATGAGCACTTCCCTTTCCTGTGCACTTAGCTTTTTGATGGTTGTTTCTTCTTCATCCTTCCCAGCAAACAGCTGCCCTTTGTTTCACTTCCATTTAATATACATACCCCTTTCTCTCAAAAAAAAAAAAAAAAAAACAAGCTGGGCCCAGGTACCTGCTGCATGCCTTGCATGGTTTGCTGCAGGAACTGCAGCTGCTGGTCCTTGGTGAGGTTTTCCTCTGTGCGGAAAAGCTGTTCTTTTTCTTGTTTCAGCAGCTCCACCTCATTCCTGTAGGCATCCAGCTGCCAGCGGAGGCTGTCGTTCTCCTCTTTCAGAGCGTAGGCCTGAGCCGCCAGGGCTGAAGGACAAACAGAATGGGTACAAGTGAGCTGCCATCCTGCTTGGACTGGGGAGGCTTTCTGTGGGAAAGGGAGTCTCTCACCCAAACTCTTAATGTTCCTGCCAGCTCAGAAATCAAACCAAAATGCCATATGCTGGGGCCCTCTATTTTACAGTTGGCATATGTCACCTGTTTTGGAATTTTTATCTATTCTGTGTCCTGTCTTATGTCTGAATGTTCCTTATGGGCACAGGATTAATTCCTTCCAAATTCTGTCTCCTGACCTCTGTGCCGTTAAGTGATGCTGACATTCAGAATTCTTGGCAACAACCGTATCTACCATAGCATTGTCCTCCCCCTGTAGAGGACTGCTTAGCTCCTTGGAGAGCTGCCTTCTTTCAAAATAATCAGCAACTCCACAGGTTGAGGCATGCAGCAGCATCCCTGGGGAGAGAGGAATTTATATGCACACCATTCTTCCTGCTCTGCGACTGGGACAAAATGCACAAATTGCACACATTGTTTTCTCTAACTCCTATCAGAACGGTAACCTAGTTCCATCTGTTTCACCAACAGAGTAAAACTCTTTTCCCTTACAAGGCTGAGTGGTTACTCTAATACTCCTCCCAGAAACCTAAAATTCTCTGTGTAGGTTCAGACTTCATTCACGTCTGCATCTTACTGAGAAACCAAGACAGTTAACTCAGGGTCTCACACATCTCCAGGCTGCAGAAACAGCTGAAACTGAGTGAGAGTGGATGGTACAAAACAAAGAATTAGGATAGGGAATTCCTTTCCCTGGTTTCCACCTTATTGCTTAGTGATCTCTCCAGTAATGGTAATAGTTTGCTGAGAGCTCACAAAGTACTGGACCAAGAGCTTTGTCTGAACTCACTCAATCCTCCCATCGAGCCTGTGATGCGGGTGCTGGTCTTATCCCCCTCTCAACATATGAGAAAAATGAGGCACAGAGAAGTTGTATACCTTGTCCAATCCCACAAGGCAAGCAGCAGAAACAGTCTTCAAACCCAGGCCACAGGTTCGAGAGTCTTTGCTCTCAGTTATTGCGCTACTGTCAGTCTGTGTGCTTAGTTTTGACCAGCCTGTTCCAGTCTCACATGCTCCCTGCCACTCTCCCTCCAGTGTCCCACACACTCTTCCCCCCAACAGAAGAGTCATTCTCCACATTTTTAAGCAAGAGAAAAGTGAAAGGAAATTTGAAAAGCTTGTTACAAGAAACTTCTCCAAAGGTGTAACTTGCAGTATAGTATGGAAGGGCCCGGAGTGGAGCCTCCTGCACAGCAGAGCAGGCTCATTTCCACCCTCACCCCCAAGTCCTCGTGTCAGACAGCCAGCGCAAGGTCAGCCTCCTGAATGTCCTACTTGCACATCACAGTGTGATGATGACAGAGCTTTACTGAGGTGCTCTGAGACTCCAGTGAATTCTCTCCTCAATTATCAACTGTCAAATTATATTAACAATAGTTTTATAGCTGAGTGTTATGGAATTCCACTTTGCAAAATAATAATCTACGTATAGTACACTCTGAAGTCCTAATCAAACAAACACGAAAGAAACCAGAAAATTCCCTCCCTCAAATCATTAGGGACCAATTAGTCAATAAGCATTTACTGCATACTTACCTGTGCCCAGGATTGTCTGGGCATCTTAGATCACAGAAAGAGGAGAAAGAATATGTCCCTTCTCTTAAGGAGCGTTAAACTTTACTAGAAACTGACACATTTAAAAAGAAACTAATCATACATTCAAAGGAAGAACAGCATGATGCCTGGCATATAGTTGGCAGTCAATAAATGTTGAATAAATAAAGGAGCAACTTTGCATCGAGGTACATGACAAAGGAGTATATCCTGCAGAAGTTGGGAGAAGAGAAAGAAAAATGTAGACTAGACAATAAAATAGGGCTTTGGAAGATGAAAACCCAAGAACTGGGGAAGGAAGTCTCAGTCAGGAGCCAGAACATAAGCAAAAGCCCAGAGATGAGAATTGAAGACAGAATATTTGGGGCAGGAAGGAGAGAAGGTTGATCAGAAAGGAATGCATCTGCCTGGAAGCGGTGAGAGAAGGGTAATCCATGCCAGGTGACGAGAGAGGATGGGGAAGCTTAGGCTCAATGGAGCGGCCAATTGAGAACCACGGAAGGTGCTTGTGGTAGCGAAGGACATGATGAAATTGGTGATTTAGGAACATTAGATTGGCAATGGTGCGTGGAATGAACTGGAGGCTGAAGAGAATGAATAAAGGAAATTTTATTTGGTGTATATGTGTGTGCAAAACCAAGGGGCAGCCGATCTTACAGTTTTCAGGGGCTTACTCATAAAATCAGAAATGATCCAGGGTACACCCAGGAACATGACTAGTGCCTTTAACATTGTACAGCCCAACTTCAGATCTTGTCCACACCCTGAGATACCACCTCCTGACAACTCCGTTTACCGATCCATAAGGAAATGGTTATGAGGCATCATTTGCGAGAGGAATGTTGTAATAGGGCAAAATCACAGAAAATGCAAATGATGAAAAAAGTGTTGGCACCACACAAGCACATTACTACATTTAGTAGCATTCAAAGACACTTAAGTCATTTCCTTAGGAAGCTCTATTTGGCCCTTTTTCAATTCAGAGTGGCATTTTTATTATCATAACTGATAGCAGGTGTTTGTGAAGAAATCGATTAGTATGCAGGGATGGAAATTACATTTTCCAAATGAATTGCATAGTCTGCAAGATATGCTGAAATCTGTGTAGCAAAATGCAAGCATCTATAAAGCATGTGCCAGCAGCATTATTTAAATAAATTGTCTGAACATAAATACGTATAGGAAAGTGTACCATCTATTATTTTAGGGGCTGTCTTATAAGCCTGTGGAATGGCACTGCTGAGAGTTCTTATTCTTGGCTACACCAAGTGACCACTGTGCCTGCCAAGCAGGATATAATGCTGTTTGCATTCCTGGAATAGAAATATGGTATCATTATACATTATAAAATCCAACAGCTGTAATTCCCCCTAGTCTCCCCACCAAAAAATCAATACCATAGCCAATCTCATCAACATTTTTATAATTGGGGCATACAACTGATTTACATTTCTGATTAAATGATTTCAAGCTTGATATTTACAAAAAATTTTGGTTACTCATGTGGCAGCAAGTGGTTACCTTCTAAAGGGTGGGAAATTGTACATTGACTCCACTTAACTCCAGGCCACCCATTTTTAAACATTATTCAGGGTCACGCTGCAACCCAGAGTCTGCTCCTTACACAAGGCTGCCTGGAAGAGGCTACATTATGTTTCCTGGACCAAAGCTCTAGCAGAAAAACATTCTAATAATTTCTGACCTAAAATAATTTCTCACTGTGTTAAAAATTCAGAAACTTGAAAAGTCAACTCTTTATTTTTTTTCTCTAGTGCTTTCTGGAATACCGTACTAAATTTAAAGAGTTTTGAAAAATGTGTCATCAAGCTTTCAGGATAAAATTTACCCTAAGAGACTGTACAACAAATCCACTATTAAAATAAGCGTAAGCATTAAAAATAAACTACAGCATGCATCTTTTGGCAGGAATCCCCATGGAGTAGTGCACTGGGTGTCAATAAAAGGGATATTTAACTAAGAGACACCCCATGTGAATTACCAATTCCCAATAATAAAAAAAGAATAAAATTAGACACCTTAAATGTAAACTATATTGAACATAATTAAATTTCTTTTTTGTACATTTTAAAGGCACTCTTGAATGTAGTGGTGCCTCTGAATTATCATAATTAATTCACCAATCAACCATTTATTGAAGGAACATGGCAGAGAGCTATAGCATTTGCAGGAAGGTTAAGGCCAGTACAGTCATCCATTTATAGCTACTCACTACTTTAGAACAGTTCTGGACACTGGAATTTTCTGATTGGATCAATAATGAAATAACATAAGAAAAATTTTGCTAAGCAAGGTTAAGTTATATTTCAAAAATTAGCGCTAGACTAATAAAACTAACCAAAGTGACACCAGTGTATGAAAATTGATCCCAAGATTAAATTGCACTGCTGAAGAAAAGGCTTAAAGGTATTACAGCATCTCATTGTATCCTTTACTAGAGTCTATATAAACCATTATTCCTTACATTAATTACGGTCAAAGTGACCTCCTCCTCTGTCTCCTGTCTTACTTACTGTGTTTCCATGGGAACAGATAATGGCATGCTTAACTTCTTTAAGTAAATAATCTAGTGAAAGCCTTGAAATCTCTCTTACCAGCCTGAGCCAGCCTCAGAAAAATAATTAGCAATATATGAGAAATGTAAGTTATTTTGGGTTATGTCCCAGTAAGCTGACAGTCTGTTAATGTCTTTCTCATGCTCAGGCAAGAAGTAACTAAATAATAAAACACTTTAATATATTGTTTCTAACAATATCTGGATTTCTCCAGAACTGTTAGTCTGTGTGTCTTTGGGGAGCTCTGTGTTTAACACCCCCCCTCCACTTTGCCAGATGTCCTCCTGGAATGCTCGAAGGACACTGCTGAAGCGTATATTTCTTTCCCACATGCAAAGAAAGTCTTTTTCAAGGATTTCATTGGCTGCTACCCAGGTAGGCAGCTGTACTGAGAGGTCCAGGACACAGGAGGATGGGGACAGGCTCAAGGCCTGGCGGATATCACCCCAATTTCTGTGTGCCTTCCATGCACCTTGCTTTGCCATGGTCCTGCCTTCTGGGCCCCTATGAAAGGGAGCAGTAGTTAACGGCCCAGTGACAGGGACTCTGTCCAGGTTCTAACTGCCCACCCCCCTGCATTCTGAGTCTTCTCATGGGGTGCCTGAGATATTTAGTGGCTATTCTATGACAGAGACATCACGCCGTGAGGGACAGTGGTGTGTGCCTTCTGCAGTGCCTCTTTCCCTTTCTGCTGCTGGATGGGGCTTGGGTCTCTGAGTCACCACATGGAGGAAAGGTGCCCAGAGACTCAGAATATCTGCCTGGGACTATTCTGTGCTCAAGAACTCAACACTTTCTTTTTTTGGTTAGGCCACTGAAAATTAGGGACTTATTTTTACAGCAGCTGGTGTTACTCTAACTCAGTGTTTTCCAAATGTTGGCCCGCATTAGAACCTCCTGGGGGGCATACTAAAATGCAAAATTTCTGGGCCCTATGCTGAGAGTTTCCAGTTAGGCATGTCTGGAAGGAAGCCTGAGAATTTGCATTCCTCCAGTCCCCAGGTGGTGCCGAGACTATGCTTTGAGAACCACTGGTCAGATCTCTGCTCCTACTATGCTCTGGTTCCTGATCTGGACTGTGGTTCTCTTGTTTGGATGAATACTCCTGAAGGAACCACATGCTTGGCTTGTCATTCTGGTTTTATTCCTTGATCTTTTGTGTGGCCCCCAGCTCCATGCTCTGTACAGGTAAGGTGGCCCTGTCTCATTCCTGTGCCTGGGCCCCATGAGGTCCTCCCTGCCCCAATGCCCTGAGCACCTCCTGATGGAGTCAGAGGAAGATTTGGGCCAAAAGCAGAGTCACTACTCTGTTTGCTTTAAATAACAGTAGCAGTGGCAGCAACAGTAATAATAGTGGTAGTACGAGCTAGGTACTGTGCCAAGCATATTATTTGCACAATACCCTTTCACCCTCACAAAAATACAATACGGTAAATACGATCATCATGTCTATTTTATAGGTGACGGAACTGAGTTTCAGAGAGATGCCGGTTGCACAGCTGGCTGGAGGCGCAGAGTGTGGCTCAGAACTATCCTCCTCCACGTAAGGCCATCAGGGTGGCCTCGCTCTACAGAAGTGCTGCAGCCCGAGAAAGGAGGAAACCAGAGACTCTACAGTGGTGGCTAGTTTGTTCCTAGCAGAGGTAAAACTTTCCATTTCTGGCTCCATTTGAGGGGTGCTGTGCTGGCGAGAGGCTCTGCTATGAAAGCCGACAGCACAGTCCTACTGTAAAATAGACACACGTATACTTTCCGCGCGACAAATTTGGGGATGGTCCACGTGGAAGTTAAACTCACCCTCCGGCAGTCTCGAGGCCTGACTCAAACCACTTAGGGATCCCTCTTTCTGCCCTGCGTCTCTCTCCTCTGAAGCGGCCACACTGATCCCCACTAATCCCTGAGCTCAGGAGCCTCAGTTGTTAAAATGCTTCATTGAGAGAGTTGTGGCTAAAGACCCACGCTGACCTCAGGACTCCTGAAGAACCAACGTTAGAACTCACTTATGTTTTGCTTTTGTAAGTGTATGTGTCTCAGCTAGAATAAAGGTAGCAGAAACTCCTCTTCCTGTTGCTCTGACCTCCCGCAGAGCTCTGTCCCCTGGGTCTATTCCAAATGGGCTGAGGACAGCCAATGTCAAGGACCACCACCCTCAGAAGACCAAATGAAGGCTCCGGGTCCCTCACGGTCGATGGTTTCGTTCTCGATGAATGCTGTCGCTGTCGCTGCCTCCCTGTGGCCAGGCACAGAGCTGGAACTCTTCCTGGGACCATGTGTGTCGAACAGCCAATCTCCCACTAGACAGCCTCGTATGGTACCAACAAAGTACAATTGATCTGTTTTTCAATAACACCTGTATCGCCACTGAAGCAGCAATCTTCCTCAAATTGCTCATGGAAATTCCTTCTGCTACATTTTTGCAGGATTATTATTATTACAACTTAGCATTGACATAACATTTCATATTTGCAGTGTGTATTATAGTCTGCACATTAGCTATTATCAGAGAGAGCTAAACAGAAGCACAATGCAGTGTCTATTTCCATCTTTGTGTGAGGCCAGTGGAATAAGGGTAATTTGGAGAGTGCAGGTAAACTAGATCCTGTTATTATAATGGCTTAAAAGTGAGTCTGGAGGCACCCCTGGCAGCAGGTGACTCAGGAAAAACATCCTCTATTCCTCCTTCCACACAGCTCTTCCCAGGGAAGCAGTCTGCACCGTTCGCGGGGCTGGGAGGTGCTGCAGGGCCACGGCCTCTATGGAGAATTCACATCATGCCTTATCACTTTTCCATTTACATTATTATCCTCCGATACCTCCCCCCAACACTCCCCATTTTCCTCAGAGGAAAATAAGCAAAGGAAAGAGGCATGCTCACTTCTTCCAATAGCAGGGTAAGTCTGTCATTTCAAACGCTGTTGAAGGATGCTCTGTCAGGTGAGCATGCCTCTGGAGTCTGCAGGGAAGCACATCAGAAGCGAATGCTGCAGGCAGGAGCCCAGCGCCAGCTCTAGGCCAGGGTGGGGGAGCAGGGCTCGCAGCTCCAGCTGGGTCTGACCTCAGCAGCTCCGGCCCCGCTGCAGGGACAACTGCAGACAGATGCAGAACGTGGTGGAAGCCGATGATGAGGAGGGCTCTAGGCAGGGCTCTCCCCACAACGGGTAGTGGCAGTAAGCGGGAGGGGAGGAAGGCCTCGGGCTGGAAGATGAGAACTAGGGGAGGGCTCTTTCTTGAAGGGGGAGTTGGGCTGGGCCTCCAAGTTGAGCTCACACTTTGAGGAGCTGAAGGGAAGCAGAGCGGGATCGTCACAGGGTCGACACTGCTTTACGGAAGGACCAGCAATCTCCAGGAGGAGGTCGTGGGGCCAAGGCTGTCAGGCAAGACCCGTGAAGGGAGAGGAGCGCAAGACGGCTTCTTTCCCAGCCCCTGAACCAGGCGGAGGCTGCTAAGGAGGGGGCGTTTCCCCCCCACTCTTCCCTTTCTTTCAATTAGATGTCAGTTTTCTTTTTCATTTTCAATCCCTATTTTCATTTTCAAGATAAAGGACTACCTTTTAAAAAAATTTTTTTAGAGACAAGGTCTTACTCTGTTGCCCAGGCTGGAGTGCAGTGGTGTCATCATAGCTCACAGCAACCTCAAACTCCCAGGGCTCAAGCGACTCTCCTGCCTCAGCCTCCTGAGCAGCTGGGACTACACGCTCAAACCACCATGCCTGGCTAATTTTTCTAATATTTCTTAGATATGGGGTCTCACTATGTTGTCCAGGCTGGTCGCAGACTCCTGGCCTCAAACAATCCTCCTCCCTCAGCCTCCAGAGTTGTTGGGATTATAGGTGTGAGCCATGGTGCCTGGCCTTTTTTTTGAATCTTCTGAAGGCTGTAATGATTGTTTCTTAGGGAAGCCAGACTTAGCTACACCAAGATGGATCATAAAATGACACTGGCTTGCAGGGATAGCAAGACCCCACAATACCACCACCATGGCGTCCCTCCCTGGCCGACAGTGCGGCTCTGTGGGTACAGGACTGTGCCATGGGCTGTGCTTTGTGTGACTTCACCCTAAGGAGGGCTGGTCTTGTCCAAAGAGAGAAGCTTTAAACAGCAACCCGTCCCCCTAAAACTCACTCCCCGTATTTCCTCATCAGCCTGCAATGTAAAAGCAGTGGTCTCCTCCCAACTGCTGCATTTCCTTCCCTTTTAACAAATGGTTACTTCTAATTTTCGTCAAGAAAATTTCCCCTCAGGAAGTGACATTTTCTCTCTCCTGCCCTACCCCTACACACACACACACACACACACACACACACACAAACTGGTGTTTCTGCCACATAAAACACATCCACACCATGAAATGTGAAATGAAGACCAAACCTAAAGTATCTTCTCAGTTCTAGGCATTGCCCTTTGCAAGGAATAGCAACTTTTTCACAAAGCTTTTATTTTATAACACCAAATACTGTTGATAACAAAGCTGAGTTGAATAGAAAATGTTTTCTTCTTTCAGTTACTCGCGCCTTAGGTAAACCCTAACTATCCTGACCACTAAGTGGGAACCAAGACTTTGCTTTCATGCTTGGGCAGTGACTATGCTTGGGCTGCCTGTAAACTTTCTTGTCTTCACTGTCCTTGTCACCAACACTGAAATTCATTTGTCGAACACTTACTTGTGCCTGGCATTGGGACAAAAAGAATTTCCATCCTCTCTAAACACACAACCACAGTAGGATGACCTGGTATGAACACCTGGCTGGTATCTTGTGGTATCTGTACCACCTTGGTGTCTCCTACATGAGCAATCGTGGACCCACCCCAGACCCTCTGAATCTGAGATTCTGGAATGGGGCCCAGGGATGTGCACTTCGACAAGTTTCTAGAGTGATTCTAACACAAGCCAATGTTTTAGAACCACTTCCCTAGCCTTTAGGGACCAGATTCCCATTTCCAATGCTTTTTGTATAACTTTCTTCCAGTCTTGTATGTTTTTGATTCTTTTGTGGCACTTGCTTTCTTTCAGCCTTTTCCAACAGTTTCTCTGTTAGTGCAAGAAACTTCTCCTTTCCAGATTTTACCATTGACACGGCTCCGCCTTCTGCCCGCTCCTTGCCGAATGCTACTACTGCCTCTCCTGTGATGACACTGTGACTGAATGCATTCATAAATCCTACAGGCGGTGTCTCCAAACACATTGTTCTGATCTGCTAGATATTGTGTATTACTTTTCTCTGCAGCCATATTTCCAGAGAAAGTTTCTGCTATGGCAGGTTTGTGGCCTGCACCCAGGAGAGACCAGGCTGAGCCTCTAGAACCAACCACCCTTGGCCAGGGGCCCTCGGGCCAGCCTTTTCTCTGTAGGAGAGGAGGCCCCTCCCGTGCGACGCGCTCCCCAGACCACCGCTAGATTCTCCGAGGCTTTTCTCCTTGGCAAATGCCCAGGCATGCCTGCGTCCCTCCCTGACCAGTAACGGGTGAGAAAACAGTCCTTGGCTGTTCTAGAGACAGAGAAAGGCAGGGATACTCCAAATGCACCTGGCACAGACCTGACGAGGGGAATTCTCCACCTGGGTCTCCCAGGCTCGCCTTAAAGTCCCTCCCTCCCATTTCTCCTTCCTTTGGTCCTTTATTGTTTCCTATGTCAGCCACTTCCTGTCCATTACACATTTTTATCTTTTACTCCATTTTAATTTAGTTCTCATTCTCACATTTTATTACCTTACTGCACCTGTTTTGTTTCTTCTTTCCCACCTAGTACTGACAGCCATCCATCTTCATATCGCATGCCAGTGGTTTGCAATCCGTTGTGCATCAGGATCACTCGGAGAGTGTGTTAATGACATCGATGCCTGGGCTTTCACCCCAGGGCACTGGATTTGCATACAGTTCCCCAGGTGATGCTCAAGTGCAGGCAGGAGCGTGAACCACTCACTTATGCCTTCGCTTCTCCATGTTGCCGCAGTACCTGGTATTTGCGAAATGCCACGGAATCCCTTAATTGGTTATTTCTCACAACCTCATCAAGGAAGCTCTCTTAGGATGAGCCTTATGTCACTGCTGAGAAAGCCGCGGCTTGGAGAAGGGACATCATTTGCCAAGTCACGCCAGAAACAAAAGCAAGATCCTTCAAAGGCCTCTGGCCTCACGTGGCTCAGTTACTTCTTCACTCTATACAGTGACTCCAAACTGTCTCTGACAAGGACACCAGTTCTCACTCTTGTTGGCCCCTTTCTCAGAGCCACTCTACTGCTCTGACCGCCCAATGACCCTGTCTCCAAAAGAGAGCATCGAGGTGAGCCTGGCAGTCCTCAGTCAGGCCCAGAAAGTGGGAAGGAAACATGGAAGGAAGCCAAAGACGTATTTTCAGAAATCTCGGTATTTTTTCTGTTCAGACAGCTCCAGTCCACATTCTTCAACTGGACACATCTTCTCATTACTTCTTTTCATCCCTGGAATTTGAGTGCTATGAAACCCTGCTTCCACAAACTCAGCATTCGTCTTCTCTGAGTCCTTGGGCAGGGAAAGTGCATGTATTTTATAAACTGTCTGGATGGCTAAATTATAGCAATTTTTCCCTGGGAGAGTTGTTCAGCCATTAAAACCCTCTATATATTGAGCATGATAACCTTTCTCACATCCCCACAAAAAACTGTTTTTGCTTCGTTCATTAAAATGATTTGTTTTGTGTTTCTGATGAGTATAATTTCGCAGGTAGCAATGTTTTATTCTTGCCAGCGACTCCTCGAAAAGTGTCTGGAAGTGCTGAAGCATCAGTTAAGCACTATTAATCAAACACTAAATGCTTTTAAACAGCTCTACCTCTTTTTCTAACTGAGAAATAGAGCTGTTTGGGCAAGTTTATGAGGTGACCTTGATTGAATTGAAGAGGTCAGGAATGGGGCGGACTTCAAAGCCATATTTGATTTTTTTTTTTAAAAATGACTTCCTTCCAATTAAGCAAGAATTAGCATAAAATATTTTGTTTCTGAAAGGTTAAAAGAATTCCTCCGAGAAGGCAGCTCACTCGTTACTAGCTTTTTATTGAACATGAGAGAGAAGGTGCTTTGGATAGTTTTATATAAAGTGCTTTGTTAACATGGCACTGATGATCTAGCATCAATTATAATATTCCTCAGGAGCCTAAATGTTATACAGAAGGGGCAAAAGAGTCCAATTTAAATTTTTATTTCAAAGCCCAAGAACCTAACAACTTTCAATTACTTAAAAAAAATCAAGATACATTTTTCATCTGCAAAAATTTCAACTTAGTTCTGGAGAAAAAAGTTTCAAATGTTACCTGACTCATTTCTTTCCTCTTCTTCCTCTTAGCTCCATCCTTCACCTTGCCATAGTCCCCCCATGTTTTAATGACCTGAAAGAACATCTCATTCTTCCTGCCCTAAACAGTAACACAGAGAGTCTCTGATACATAATTATGCAAGCAAGATTCCACCAAGGAGAGGGAGGACCAGACACAGGTTGTAGCTTGGGGACTGCTGGATGTTTCTGAGGAGCATTCGTCCTGAGGGGAAGGTCAGACATACTGCTCTGCATCCTACATACCTGCTCCTGCCCACCTCAGAGAGCCAAGCAGACATGGATTTTATACAGGAGGGAAGCACACGGGGCTAGAGAAGGAGAAGGGACTCTGAAGCCAGAGACCAGCTGTGAGACTCGGGCAAGTAACTAAACCTCCGTGAGACCTTAGAGTCCTTACCTGAAAAACGTGTACAATACTGTGAGGATTACATAGATAATGGGGGTTTTTTATTTTCTTTTTTGGTTCAAAAAGAAAAAACAAAAATATCCCCCAACAGATTAAAAATTAGATCTTCCTAGTTTTAATTTCCTAGCCATTCATTTAACAAAATCTTTTCCACCTACTATGCACATCACCATGCACTGGGCCTTTGGGGAGGAAAAGACCCCGGGCTGAGCCTTAAGGAGCATCTGGGATGAAGGGTCCCCCCATCTCAGCATGTTTCCACCCTTATTTGCTTAAACAAATGAAAAAGCTTCTCTAGGGCTAAGACAGAGTTCAGATGAACAGATTCACACAACTTCTCAGATGCTCTTAGTTCTCACAGTTCTTACTGTTAGGGTTTATCTGCTGGCTTTTGGCTGTGACGTCCGAGAGCACAGAGAGCAGAGACTGTATGGACCCGACGGCTATTCCAGCCAGGAAAGGGAGAACTGATGCTATGATACTAGGATTTTTCAGAGTCGATAAGCAACACTCTCAGATCATAAATGGAGTCTCAGTCTTATAAGCCTCTGCTATTTTTTTCCCCTTAATCTGGCACTGCAAAACAAAGGATATGGTATCATTCACATTGTGAGAATTCACTGAATATTTGTTGTTTCAATTTTATCACTGCTTTGTAGTATGACATTATTTGAGACAATTTGTTGAGGCAAAGAGCTAAGGATGGAGACACGAATGGCTTTAGGACACTCAAGAGCATATATACTACTCTAGAAAATTCTAGTATTGTAGATGAAGTTCATCAAAACAATGGACTGGTAAATCACTAGAAGTCGAGTGAAATCTCCCATTCTACCTCCAAAAAACTTGCCAAATATATGTTGTAAATTAAGTTGTGCCCGAAAACTTGTAATCACAAAAAAATCACAAATATTCAATATAAAATTGCAGTATTTTTTCAGCAACTCAATCGATTATTGTTGGTAGCATCAAAATTTATTTTTTTCATTAATTTGTAACATTGGGAGGAGGGAGAAGATATATTACTTCCAAGATCTCTTCCAGATCAAAACTTCCCTGAGTCTGTGAATCTCACTCAGATTGATATTATTGTAGATGCTCTCCCTCAGACTTTTATTTTAAGATATATTGAGAGGTACAACTCATAAAGAAAATCCTCGGGATCAGGGAAACGGGGAAAGGCAGTTCAATAAATCTTGTAATTAGATGGTGAGTCAATACACTGGTGATCTTCAGGTGGGCTCTCCCAGGCCCTGGGGTGCAGAGGAAACATGGAGTGACAGGAGAAATCAAAGGGCTGATATTACAGCTCAGATCATTCCAGATCAACCATCAAGTGTGTGCCTGTGTTTTAAGGAAATTATTTTTCTCTTTATGTTTTTGGAGAGTTAGGAAATGGAAAACATGGGTTGTGACAGTGTGTGTGCTTTACCTAAGGAAACACACACCATGGCACTGCACATTCCAACGTAAGCACCTCTTCAAAGCAGTTCTTGTTCTTCTTTTTCTTGTCTAAAGCCATAGAGCAAACTCTGATTCGAGGAAATAAACATCACTCAATCAGAAAAGTGATTGAGCCAATTTGCTGAGTATTTTTTTAAAGCTGGCATTTCTGTTGGAATGGGCTTAAATACACTTTGCTGGGTGCATTGCCTAATGTTGAGCAAATCCCTTTCTACTTAGTAGAAAATACAGAAAGTGATGGGAAGACTAAGCATAAGCCCCAGTCGGCTTTGTCTGGATTAACATTTTAAGGTAATAAACATCTCCAGTCTACCTTTGCCTTGAAATGGCATTATGGAACCATGCACACAGCAGGCACTCAAAATCCCTGGCTGATTTTATTTGGTTACTGACTCATATGATGCCACTTAAGGCATTGAGAGAGATTCGAATTCAGTGGTGCCATAAAAGGGTCATTAGCCTGGAAAGAAGAAGCTTGTATTGAGTTCTAGGCTTTCTACTTACAATCTTGGGTGAACAACTTAACTTCTCAACATGGGATCGCATTTTCATATTGGTAAAAAAAAAAGTTTTATAATATTTCTAAGATCTCTTCTATATCTAAAATGATTCATCATCGCCAATCTCTCTGTGGGGAAGAACTCAACATTTCTGCCTGGCTTAGAACTTGAATTATTTCTTAGATCCATTATTTAATAGTTATACAAATATAATTAGCTCTTAGAATAGGAAATTGTAAGATGATCTGGTCTGGAAAGGTGGGTTAAATGTGGACATTCTCTAATTTAAAGCAAGAGAAGCCAATTCAATAAACCATCAGTTTCTGATACTGGTTACAATTTGTCACTACTTTTGACTTTCCAGAATGATTGGAAATGGCCAGGTGGTATTCCCCAACAGACATGAACTTTACCACAGGTTCTCCTAGATAATTTATAAATTAATATTTACTGTAGTTTTAGTTATTCAAATAATGTATGTATCTATTGTGGACATTTTTGAAATTCACAAAAAAGAAAGCAAAGATCACTTTTAATTATCACTGAATATTTTGACCTATATCCTTACAGATTTCCCCCTAACATATAAATTGTGAATATAACACATACACACGCGACTGGAATTATGTTCCATGTTGATTGGTAACTGCTTTTATCACTTAGCAATAGACTGAGAACCTTCTCTCATCCCATAAACACGATTTCCTTCTCTCATCCCTAAAACACGATTTTTTTCAAGGCTGCTCATGGATATACCAGGAATTAACCAAAACCCTCACATAAAATATTTATATGTCTCTAAAGTACTTCTGAGAATTGAAAATGCAGGCGTCTGCTTCAAGCTGCGATGACCCAGCAGGCCCCAGGTAGAAAGCAAGGGGCCCTGGGGCACAGCAGCTCTAGAAGTTAGGGTGGGCTCATTAAAGAACCTGCACCACCCTGCCTGGAGCACTCCAGTTAACAGACTCTGTCATGCTGCTTTGCTCCAGAAATGTCCCTCCCACTTCTCTGCTAGTGGTGGCAGTCTCAAATAAAATTTTCCTT
This sequence comes from Varecia variegata, assembly GCA_028533085.1. Lineage (NCBI taxonomy): Eukaryota > Metazoa > Chordata > Mammalia > Primates > Lemuridae > Varecia > Varecia variegata. The sequence continues at coordinate 21,036,902 of CM052445.1, read as the reverse complement.
CTCTAGCCACTTTCCAGAAGGCTTCCCACATTGAGTCCTGGAAGTGGGGGGAGGAGTCGCTGAGCACTTCTCTCTCTCTCTGATATCAAGGGTAATCAGTCAGGAAAAAGAGACGGGTCTCTAAGCCATTTAGATACAGGAGAGCTTACTATAATAACAATTTCTATATTCCTATAAACTTCAAATTCCAGAGCTTACAAGTATAAGTATCATATACTAGCAAGTGGAATTTCCAAGACAGGGAAGAAAGTAATTACTTCCTTCATTAGTTACATGGCCCTTAACTACGTATGGCTAACTAGAATTCTACAAGACATTTTCTTGTCTTCACTTTCGGGATTCACACAGTAGACCTAGCATCGTCAGGCCTTTGATTAATGAAGTTTATGGACAACAGTGCTAGTGGTCAAGGTATAATAGCTTTATGTCACCAACTGTGTTTTGATGAACAATGCAGTATAAAAGCAGAGGAGAATTAGGACAATGATGTTCATAAACAGTACATCACAGTGCTAAGAGGTTGGTAACAGCATATGTTTTAATATGGTCTGGTATTGATTCTTTTGGCCAATGTCCCACTTTAACAGTGTTATAGTCACACTTCAAGATTTTAGATGGAGAGGTACAGAAGAAAATCAATACATACTATTTTTCCACAATCAACTGGCCTACATATCTATAGCTTCTCTGCCACACTCATATTTAAGGGACCTAAAAGATGCTTTTGGAAGGTCTGATAACAGTTACCAGGTTTTTAATAACCTCAGGTATCCACTCTGACCACCTCAAAGATTTTAGCTTCAACTCTCAAAGGTTCATGGGAAAGAGCCCATGATCCAGAAAGGATACACACTTATTTGCTCTATATTTTCTATTTAATTAATATATAAAAGGGGATGCTTTTTTAAAAAAAAAATTACTTGTGGTACAAGGAGGCCTACCTGAAACCAAAATCATTAGAATTATTGTTACTGAGTTTTCAAAAAAATACATAGAAAAAACACTTAATATAGTTAAGCTGTGCAAAAGAAAAAAAACTGGAAGCCTCAACATTCTTTTGCAATGTCATAACACAATTTTTTCTTCTTTCCTCATTATTCTTAATCATTTAGATGTTAAAAAAGAGCAGGTATTATTTTTATATCAAAAACAGGCTTTATTTTTAAAATGTTATATGCTGCCAGAGGGCAATGGGGTGATCTACTAAAAGTGTTTTGTACAAGCAGCTACTAGAATCGTGGGCAAGCACCTGACCAAATCTGTCAGTGTTGAAAAGGATTACCCCTTTTACAGAATCAGAAATTAAATCAGTTTACATATTGCTTATAAACTATTTTTAATAAAAGGGACAATAAGGAATACATTCTACTAAAGAATTCTTTCCTGTGTTTAAGAAAAAAAAAAAAAAAAGCTTACAAACTTACCCAGATTCTGTCATCTAAACTCCCTCAAAAAATATTCTGATTTTTTCTAGAAGTTGTGCAAACCACACTTAAATTCCACAACACTGTGTTAATTTTGCTCAAATGCAAGCTGAAAACATATTTTAACATCCTGTCAGAATGAGATACTAAGAGTGTCGATAAAATGACACTAAAATAAATGTAAATTTAGATTGCTGTTACAAGTGGCTGCTTGGCTCTGGGAGGATGTTAGGTTGCTATAGTATTTTCCATAGCAACTTTGCATCTTATTACATAAATATTCCCTCAGTGTCCTTAAAGCCTGCTAAGGAAACAGGATTAAATCAACTCTCCTATGTAATGATCCTGCATCAGACCTTACCAGAATGAAATGCCCAGAAAGCATAATCAACTGTAATCTAGATAATGATGCTCCTGGCAGTCAAGAAGCATCAGGGCACTTCAGGCTGCACCCAGGTGGCAGAGCTGTGACCGTGTGCTGCTCACTGGCCATGCTTCTCAACCTTTCCCAGGTCAAGGCCTCTGCAGCTCTCCCTTTCTGAAAATTGGTTGTTAACTTCCTCATTCTTCTCCCGGGCCTGCCGACTGCTCATCAGCCCCCAAGCCCTCAGCCAGGCTCGAGGGGCTCATGGCACTAGGCAAGAAGCCAGGGCTAATAAAGCCCAACTTTGCTCCACAAATGCAGCTGGGAAAATGTGCTGGGCTGTCACACGGAAATTGTGTGGGGAAGCCCCCAGCTTCGAGCTAGTATCAAACAGGTGTGGCTTGTTTAAGAACCTCAGCTAGGGCTCAGCTGGGTTTTATGGAGGTGCAGCACAGTTGAGTAGCTAAGAGTATTGGGGAAAATATTTGGTCTCCTAGACACAATGCAATTTCAGCAACACAGATCGATTTTACATGAAATATGTGATTATGGAAACTTTGTGCATGTATGAGAGAGATGTCAAGAATCATGGCACTGTTAGGTGCTCCATGAAAATAGGATTATAAGGCAGCTAAGCTTAAAGACAGTTTAGACTTGAAATGTGAATTTACAAAACAGATAAACACAGTTTGGTTGGGCACAAGGAATGTTCCCATTAAAAAGGAATCCTCTGCCACAGGGTCAATTTAAACAGCCTCTGTCTCCTTGTATTTAAAAGGTAAGGCAATTTCCAAAAAAAAAAAAAAAAATTTCTACACTTTTCAGCAGCATGTCCATTATGGAAAGGGAATTGTAACTGCACATGAAATTAGGGAAATGAAAAATCGACCCAAAAGAAACATTTATTTGAATTCCTTTGCCAAGATTAGCAAGATTTTAAAAAACAAATAAAGGAAAGAAACAGAAAAGCCTTGGCTCCTTGCAAATGAAGCTCTATTTCAAGAGTTCAAGAAGGAAGCAGGCTACGCAGCCTACACCTTGCAAGATTTCTTTCATCATCTTTAAGCTGTATTAGGTTAGATTAATCACATTTCCTTGTTTGGGGCTTCGGTTCCTAGAAGATGTTCGGTTGAGGTTGTGTCTAGAATTTGGTGGTCACCGATGGACACACACTGCTGCTCTGTTTCTCTCTCAAGAGATAACGCCCCAGGCTGGTCATTACATGTGAAAACAGCTTATCCTTTCACGCTTCCACTCAGCACGGATGTTTCTGCCTTTGGTTTCTGCTTGTGCCGGAAGCTCAGATCCTGGCATGTGGCCTCGAACTGAGCCATCTCACTTTCGGTGTCTGAATGCTCTTGTCCGTCTGCCAAGTTCTGAGCCACTCCAGAGTAAGACTGCTTTAGATCACATCCAGTGCTTCCTAAAAGGACACTTCTACCAGCTGTGCATGACAAGGGCCCCCTTCAGTTGCTGCAAGACCCAAGTCTGGCATTTAATAACTTTCTCCTTCTTCTGTGCCCAGGCTGGTGCTGGGGAACAGTGAGCCTCTTCTTAAGCTTGTGCCTGATTATAATTTCCCTGTTGTTCATCCTTCAGGATTGTTCAGAAGCAACATCATGCAGGAAACAAACTAAATTAGAAAAGCAAAGGCAGTCCTGGCATTCAAAGAAATCAAGGGAATAGTTGGATAAAGCCTTATTATTAATGATATTATTTTTAACCTAAAGAGTCTAGTTATTTATGAAACTATCCAGACAGACTGAATACTGCTAGTGCCAACCGAGCTTAATTATGAGTCCCTAATTTGATTTAGTGGCTCATTGGAAAATCCTTGACTTCTTCTCGAAATTAAAAAAAAAAAAAAAATTCTGTACCTATGTTGTGGTGAATTTCCATGGAAAACTGACAACCCAGAAAATACTCTGTACAATTAAAAGAGTGTTTGCTCCTATAAAGAGTTCAGAGTTTAAATGAGGTATAATTAAAATCCAAAAACATTTGCTTGTGTGTTATGGAATTGTATAATGGTTTGTCTATTAAACAAGGGACTCTTTAGTTTCACTCTTCTAAAATTTGCATTCAATGTACACTCATCAAATATTGTGTGAGGTATCTGCACTAGGTAGTGATGTTCATTTTGGTTTATACTAAATTTAATTTACTGGCTTTAGGACATACTTGACATTAGGTATTAGACTTTTATTAAAATGTTTATTCTCTTCAAAAGGAGTTTCACACCTGCCAGGACAGGGTGCCCTATGACCCTTACTATGTCCCCGGAGTCCACAGTGCCTTGAACATAAGAAAGTGCTCCACGAATGTCTGTGATAGTTAGAATGATGCTGGTTACAATTCTCTGGGCCACGGCCTATTCAGCACGTGGCACTGAATTTTCAATGTATAAAGTTCTGAATATTATGAGGAAATGAATTATCCTTGTTTGAACAAGCTTCTTAACACTTGCCATTTAAATTTCTTTAGAGCAAATATTCTCAGGGTTGCCATTCCTAACAACTTATGGGACAAAGGCATCAAAAACATTGAGAGCAGAAGAAGGGGAATGTTCAACTGCAATCAACAACTTTTACTGAGCACTTACTGGAGAAAAGCCCAGGGGCAGGTATTAGAAGGTGACTAAGATAATAAGCAGAGTTAACATTTACTGAGTACTTATCATACGCTCAACACTGTAAGTCAAGTCAGAAAGGCCTTCTGCGCATTGACTCGTTTAACTCTCACAATACTAAAACTGATTGGGTTTTGCCGTCTGAGGGATTATAATCTAGGACAGACTTCCTCTTTCCTTTCTTCTATGTATTCCTTAGGAACACCTGCCCCTCCCCTACAGTCAACCTGGAGGGAGGGAGGGAGGAAGAGAGAGGGAGGGAGGGAGAGGGAGATGGAGGGAGAAGGAAGAATAGATCTGGATTTAAAAGTTTGGCTTGATTCCAGTAGGAGGCAGACTAAGCAACAATCAACGTGAATTCATATCAAAAATTATCTTCACAGGCTTTGAAACAGGATGCCAATCTTCTTGAATGAATGCTTTGATAAATCTGTCATGATTTTCAAATTTATGAACAAAGTTCATTTCCATTTTTATCAGAATCTTAGTTTTGCTCCAGCCAACTCCGTTTCCCCTTCAAGATGCAACTGATGAGGAAGCGCGAACAGCTCACCCAGAATTATGTTGTAGTTACAGCAGTACTGGAGAACTCTAGCCTAAGACATGTTGTAAATTATGAGTTGTAAATTATTATATGCGGCAAAAAGCAAAAATACAATGAAATGTTCTTCACAGCCAAAAGAACAGAGATAGAGCAAAATGTTTATTTTTAAAAGAGTAAACCCAAGGGATCATACAAAGTCTGTACACAATAAATTGTGCCTTTTCTAGAAACCAAACCAAGTCGACTCTCTCCATCTACCCCAAGAAATAAAACCCACGCGGCTTAGTTTTTGTCCAAGTAGAGAGATGACAAGCAAGGTTGGCACTGGGGGATCACGTCCTCCTGGCACAGGCAGGTGGCTCCCCAAAGGGATTCTTGGGCCAGCTACCATCCAGGAGGTCTGGGGCAAAATCCCACTGTTTGAGCAGAGACAAAATTCCTTAAAGAGCACTTCAATTCTACGTCAGTATTTGGCAATTCCCCTGTCAGTGAACTAGCACGCTACATTTTGAGAGGACTGCTCCTATGTAGGTGACTGGCAGATGCAAATTTGTACCTAAAAATGAGTGACGTGTTACCTAAGGAGATACCATGAAAGGTGTTTCCCTCAGGCTCCGGGCCTCCAGCCTCCCTTGCTTCAAGCAGCGGTTAGCAGGGATTTGTCTGCCGTTTGGTCAAAAGACCAGATGGGAATTCTTGCTCTCAGGCCGAGTCCCCAAATACTCAGGGCTGAAAGAAAAACCACCACCTGCCCTGTGGCAGGATCTTCAGGGTGTGATGGAACAAAAAAGGTTAGTTGCTTTCCTTTCCCTTTAATCAGTCCTGCGCTTTCTTCAGAAACCACATGCCGCGTTCTCTGGTCCATCTCATTTTGAAAAGTACAAAAGAGACTTTGAACTCCTCGGGGGCCTGGCATTTGAACTTCAGTTCCTTCATCTCTTCCCTTAGTACCTGGTATACAACATGCACTGTATCTTGCTCATTAATTCTGCTGACCAAGTTAAAAGCCTGGAAAAAAGTATTTAAAAGTTTAGGTTCCACCTCATGCTCTCATCCGATGCTGGGGCGACAAACCATGGGAGGTCTGGGGACGGGGCTTCCTAGTCCAATCTCCAGGGAAAACCTCTGGAGGCCGAGGCGTGAAGTCCTCAACATCTCTGCGGACCCTTCTGCCTTGGGGTCAGGCACCAGTCCTGCACGTAGCCTGCTGCCCTGGTCTGCAGGACCTCCTCAGTGAGTGCACTGTTCCCAGTCATTACTATTCTGGTCCTATCCTCAGCAGACTAGGAAATTATACACATTTCTTGGGAAATTGACAGGTTGTTTAAAAAGAAATGTCACCAAGAAAAAAAAAAAGCCACAGGTTCAAATCAGAATTTCTGATTGACTCAATTCTTTTCTTCTACACCTACCTTATAAGGATGTTAAGAATCCAAATTTCATGTCAACTTGCACCTCATCTAGAAACTTCAAAAGTGATGAAAGCTTTTTGGAGAAAAAAGTTTTATTTCTATATCTGAATATTTCATTGAATTTTATAAAACCACACTAAAACTCCTTTCTTTTGATATATGAAGGTTTGTACAATAGAAATGCCGTGAGGATGGTGGTCTCCTCAAATAAACGAATTCAAACCTGATAATAAAGCAGTCCTGAGAAATCTGATAGGAGCTACACGGGAGATATATACTGACACATAAATGCTAGGTACATTTTTCAAAGGATATATGGCTTCAGAAAATAGTGGCATGGTGCCTACTTGTATGCTAGGATTCTAAAAGATTTCAATGAACGGAATTTGAGGATAGAAGGGAAATTTTCTAGATAGTGATTCTCAAACTTTAGCATGCATCAGAATTTCCTGCAGGGTTTAAATCAAAGATTGCTAGATCGCACTCCCTCCTCCCCCCGAGAGAAGTTTTTGATTCAGTAGAGGTCTTGGATGGGGTCTGATAATTTACATTTCCAATAAGTTCCTAGAGGATGCTAATGTTATTGGGCTGGGCGCCATACTTTTTAGAACCACTGCTTTAAGGAAATTAAAGCCCCTTCTGTAGATGCCTGGATGCAGGAGCATCTTCTTGTGACGAGCACTTGCACCTCTGGCATCCTCTTTCAAAGGCCTGGAGAAGCGGAACGTCCTGACCACTTTGCAGTCTCGAAGACCTGATCCTTTCTGAATCTTGATTTTTTTTTGGCTTCTGCTAACAAATTAACAAGGTCCTTCATTCCTGGTTACCTGTAATCTTTCTGGTAAAAAGCCTAAGACAGGCTGTGTGTGTTTTATTCTCTGGTAACATGGGAAGAGACAGATCAAATCTATGCCATCTCCCCAGTTTTCTTTTTTGGCAATGCTGGCAATGGTGGTTCTTCCCAGGGCCTTTGATAACACCCTTCCACTCAGACGAGCAGTCTCCCTTGGTGTCTCAGGTTTTGAATGAGTGTTTCCCTTGCCTGCTTTTATGATAGCAATGGATTTACATATAATTCAAGGAGAGAGTTTTAAATCAGCCTCTCACATTAGACAGAGCACAACAAACAAGGTTCTCTCTAAACTTCTCTCCTATTTACAACTCAAGGAGTGACGCCAAATGGGAGCACTGTTTTGATTATAGGTTTGGTGAACTAAAATTTATTGGAAAAGAAGTCTAATTCCCCAGCATGTTGGCTCAGAAGCTAGAAAGCTCTTTTAGGGATTAAACAATTCCCATGTAAGAAGCGCACTGACTGAAACCAAATTTTATCTGTATTTCAGTGTCAGCTGTGGCTGCCATACTCCGGAAAGGGATTTTTATGGAAACAAGCATCTCTGAAAGAAAAAGTATTATGGCCCCAGATCTATGTATGGAGAAACAACTGGAGCAATTTAAATTGCTAAGTTCCTAAGGAGTTTAAAGTTCTATTAATAAAAAGCAGAGTCACTCACAGATGAAGTTTAGTATAATTCAAATAAAAGTGAGTTATATGGCCATTTCCCAATACTTATTCCCCATATGAGATTTGGAAGATCATTATACCTCATAGGTCTGTGGCAGTTAACAGCTTACCTGATTCATCGACTCTCATTTTCTTAGTAGGGCTGTCACAATTCTCATCGTCAGACATTTCCATTTCTTCCTCGCGGCGGATGCCCATGAGCTGCTCACTTTGAGCATTCCGGAGCTCCTGAAAGTACAGGATACACAATGTCAGAGTCACAGACACACCTGCCTTTTCCCGATGGGCTTGGGGTATATAATGACTGACATATCAACATTCAGAATCCAAAGCTTTTCCCCCGCAAGCACAGCCCCACCTAATCCAAAAGAAGTTCTGAAGAGTATAGGGCAGAGGAAGGACCCAGGTCAGACTTGTGATGTACCCCTGCTCACCAAGGATGAGCCAAGGGCTCTTCAGCAAATAATTTTATCTCTCTTGAGTCTCAATTTCCTCATTTGTAAAAAAAAAAAGGGGGGGGGATAATAATAACATCCACCTATCAGGGCTCTTGCAATAACTGCTTAGAAATACCTGTTACATGGCTGGCACACAGTAGGGACTTATACCTTATAAGTAAGAACATGAACAATAGAATTAAAAAGGCCTGGTCTACCATTGACTCACTGTGTAACATTTCTTCATCTCTCTTAGCTTCAATTTGCTCACTGGAATATTGTAATAATTGTTTTGAGGATGAAATGAGTTAACACGTATACTGTAGTTATCATCATGCAAGACCCTTGGTTTGCTAAGTTGATAATGTTGACCACTATTATTTTTCACATAAACATAGTGCCCCTGCATGTGTGTATGTGCCTGTGTGTGATCCCCAAACACACACACACACACACACACACACATACACACACACACACACGCATTCAAATATATCCAAAACTTAATTAAAAAGATGTTAGGGAACAAAATAAAAGCAGATGCCTTCTCTTTCTGTATTTCACATTATTTTGTAAGGGTTATAGTTTGTGTTGTAATAGTTGCTTTAGCATCACTTTTAGAGCCACGGATCTTAGAATCGTATCTTCCTTTCTCCATTTATGAAGGGAGTGACAACAACCAAGTTCTTTGAGCCTTTGTCTATTCACCCATGAAGGGGGAATAATAATAACAAAGGAGGTTTAAATGCAATAGTGTATGTGAAAACTCATTGTAGAAAGTATAGAATTTCACAATAAATTTTTTACTATTTACTGTGCCTAAAATAACAACATTTTAATCATCTACATTAAATCATTGTATTATCATTTTGTAACAAGCTGTATGTTATATATTTGTGAATCCTTATTTATTCTGTTCTCTTACAAGTACTGTCTTCAAAAAGACTTAAAATAGGGAAAAGGCTCCATTATTCTTTTTTCCTTCTTTAAAGTCTCTAAATAAAAATCAAATAGTTAAAATAATTTCATTTTGTAATCAATAAACCTATGAGTAACAATAAAACTAAATTACTACACCTAATTTATTAGTGACATGACTTTAACCATAGTTCCAGTGATCACTTGATGGATGTGTATATATCCACTCCATGTTATAGGTTCTCTCAATTCTCGTCTCTCCTTAGTGCATGGATTTTAACTGCATGATGATGGAAAGCAAATTATTTATTGCTAACCGTATTTGAATGGTCAACTCTGCACCCACTGCATAGGACAGGGAAGGGGGAAGGCGGAGAGGCAGGGCCTGGGGTGGGGACAGGGGAACCAATCACAGGGCAGCCCTCAGAGGCCACCAGGAAGGCAGACGACGCCTCCTCATTTGATCATGCCACCCAGAAGAAAGAGGTGCCAATTCTGTCTTAAATAACACCATCAGGCATTGGAGGCAGGTATCACGCATGATTAGTGGGAGAAATTTTAGGTTGTGGACAGCTAATTTTTCTACTGACAATGCCCAAAGAGGTGGCTTGAAAATATTTGAAACAAGTAAAAATCAGGGGGAAAGAATAAATGAGGCTGAAAGTGCCTGTTGTTAAGTCCCTACAATTAATGACAAATTATCACACGGTAGATGTTCTTGTGGGAAAGGTGGTGAAAAGGAAAAAAAAAATTGAGGGGGGGAAAAAAAGGTGAGGGTGTTTCCACAGGGTGCCTCTGGTTTAGCAGTAAATCACTAGTACACGCTAATACATCTGTAGAGGTGTTGCAGATAATTAACAGATGCTGTACATGGGTATGTGGGAAAAAAATCAAGCCAATTATCAAGCTTATATGCAACTGAGAAATCAACCACAATGTTAAATTACCAACCGGTATTTAATCAATTAAGCGACACATAGGAGAGAAAATCAAAGGTAATTTAGACTTCTATTTCCTAACATATATCAAAAGAGGTGGGGAAGTGGCAGGAAGGCACAAAGACCCTTTGCAGGAGCACCTTTGACAACTGCACCCCATGTGTCCCTCTGGAGCATCCATTTCTACCTCCCAGCACCAGGCAGAGCGAGCAGGCTTCCTGGGAGCAGTGCCCGGAGCCTTCACCCTCACTGCCCGGGCACAGGACAGGCAGGGCTGAGGGGAGGCGGGAAGCGTGACTTAGATCAATATCTGACATTTGCTGACACTCACATTCTAATGACAGCCTTTTGATGCCCGGGTTTATTCAGCATCCTGCCACCTGCCTTTCTCTTAATATTCCTTTTTAAATCATGTTTCGTTTTTATGTGAAGAAAAAATAAATAAACAATTCACAGACTGATCATTCCCAAATGATCAGTTGTCTATGGATTCCAATTTGTATTCTCATAACCCTCCATTTATATATTTCATCATAAATGAAAGACTCTTTTCTTCTTCTGAAAATTAACTTGACCAGGGTCTCAACTCAGTGTCAAAGAGAACATTGAGTAAGCACTCTGTATTTCTGGTCCCTGAAAAATTAAAGAGAGATCCCACCTCCCTTTACTCATAATCCTGAACAGAAAACCAGAACTGTATCATTCACCAACCCCCTTAGCCATTAGTGAACAAAATAAAAAATGCCCTTCTTAACAATAAATTGCACTAGCATTTTAAGTGTCACATTATTGTGAAGTCATTCAGTATTCACCATAATAGCAGTGATAATAAAGAATTCATTTGGTATTCATGTGGATGTTACATCTAGTGCTATTGGTATTCAACTGTAAATTTAGCATTAGTTAATGGGCACTTAAAATGCTACCCAAATGATTGATATCACAGCACTTTGTGGTCCCTCAAACTCTGTATAAAACACTTATTTTACAAGTGTGAGCCAAAGTCATTAAATAAATAAACCTTACCTTCCATAAGTTTGAGATTTTGAAAGAGGGGAATATCATTTAGAGAACTTTAATATTAACATGCTAGTGATGGAGAGGCATCCAAATGAAAAACATTCTCTCATAAAAAATAAAAAAGAAGCAAACAAAGACAGTATACTTACTTTTAAATTACAGGTTCAAAGCGTACACTACACTGTGGAGTTAAAAATAATAGCTGGATGACCAATGACTCATGACACATTTTGCTCCTTCTAGGTGGCAAGGAAGGTCAAGTCTGGACTCTTTTTGGGGGGGTAGATACTCACACTTCACACATGCATTGATGCTGAAGGGTGGACTCAGCTAGCCTGGACTTCCCTGACAATGTTTGCTCTGGGCAGAGGTGCAACAGAACCTAACAGCTAGCACAGGGGGCTGAACATTGCTTATGATGAGGAGGCATGGATGGAAAGACACGCTTGCCATTTCTAGCCCAAAGGACAACCATCATCATCACGTAGAACACTGATAAAAAAATCTGTATTTAAAAGCTAGTTTTCTATTTTAAGTTACACTTTTCTTTAAAATAATTTATGCAGCAAAGTGTCTTGGTTTATTTTTGAGCTCTTTACTGTGAATGGGAAGGATTCTTTTCTCCCTTTGCAGGGGAGAAAAACACTCTATTCTCTAAGTGTTAAGTCAGCTGCTTTTCTGGACAAGGAACAAGTCTGAGCTGAATTTGGAGCTGACAATGAGAAAGGACAATGGCAGGAGGACTGCCCACTGCAACAAAAACCACAATGGCTGCAGCCACACTGTTCTCTGCCAATCCAGCTGTGTGATGGTGGTTAAAAAGTAATAATAAAATCACCAACCTCAGAATGCTTTCGCCAAATGTCTATGTTCTTGCGCTGGGCTTTCGAGAAATGGTCCCAAGCTTTTTGTCTGGTAGAAGCGTTGAAAACGGCCACAATCTGCTCAACTTTGGTGAACAAGGAAGTCAAACAAGACAAGTAATTTATGTTGTGATCACTATAGGGAAGCAAAGCAAAGACACTAGGAGTCTATGGATGATGTTACAATAGAAACAACATCATCAATATCCATCCAATTTGTGCCTTTTTGTACTTACATTTTAGCAAGGTTGGGGATGTCTCCCTTCAAGTCTGTCTCCATAACTTTAGGTTAAAACAAATTCTAAGTATGACTGGGAAAAGGTCGTGAGCATCTACTTCCAAGCATTCTTTAGCTCTTGCTTAAATGTGGGATTGGGTGCATCTATATATCTAGATCTACAGATATATAGACACAGGTGCTGGCACACAGAGATAGATATAGAGATAAAGTAATGCCTGGGTTGGGGGCTTCGAAGTGAAGCCAAGGTGGGGTGGCTAAATGAGGAAGAGCCAAACATACATCTTTTTCTCTTTTGGCCTCTGTCTCAAGGACTCAGTTGCAGCCCTCTGAAGACATTACCCTGTCCAAGTTCCAAGATGGGGCAGTGGATAGTTGTGTCATATCTGCCCTCAATCTCAGGGGCCATTTTCCCTCCTTGGCTCCTTTTTCTCCCCCTGTTGCACTGACTCCAGCCAGCCCTCCAGCCCTGGGCAGGGACCAGGGGCCACCGCCTCCACTTCAACCGACCAAGGCTCACCCAACCGGCAGCACTGGCATGCAGGCCTTACTGCAGCACCATGTGGTGCCCTCCATAGCTCATCATGATCACAGGCCATTGTCACTTTCATAAGGCTCCCCTCCCTCTGGCTCCCAAACCAGTTGAAGTTCTAACTCTATCACCTTGACTTTGTGTAGCACTTCTGTTGCTTCCAGGCATGGTGGGCACTATTGGAATGGCAAATGTTGAGGGGTTGTGAACAAAACTTTGTAGAGAAAGGGATGGGCTCTTAGTAGTAGTGGGTGTTAGGGGTGGGGCCAATCAACTGTAGACTCAATCTTGCTTAAACAGTTATTGATCTAGTAAGCATGGGATTAAGGAAATTAAAGCCCTGAGTTAGTCATATGATTAAACCTGAACTTCTAAATATTTAGTTAGGAAGACACAGTTAAAATTAGGCTCTCATGGATGTTAATACCCTATCAAAATATATCTTTTGCAAGTGATTCCCAAGGCTCTATTACAAAAAAAGGACATCAAAGTTCATCCAAATCTTCTGGTATCCAAAGAATTAATTGTCCAAGAGTAACAGAATAATCCTCATAGAACAACACATGGTGTCACAATTTTTACAAATCAGCACACAAAATAAACGAGTGTATGATGGAGCAGAATTCCATTCACTTACAACATTGTGAATATCTTCTATGCTAATGAGCAACTACTTCTCAATCTATGGGTAATTTTCACAGGGGGCTTTCATATTTACTGTTTAACACCTCAGGAGAACCCAACTCCAAATCTCCTTATTTAGCAAACCTTGTCCTGACACCAAGCCTGACAAGAAGGGACAATAAAGGTTGAGACTGAGTATTTGGGTAGTAATAGTCAAAATTCTGCCACGAAAAAGGGTAGGCTCTTAATAAAAAAAAGGTACACTAAAGAGAAAATTATATACGTTCATAAATGGGGGATGCACATGGAGGAATACAGAAAGGAAAACGCTTAGAAGAAAGACTCAATGGCCTAATATTGCACAGGTTTAAGGGCAAAAATAGGTCCCTTAATATCCACTCAAGCCATGTGCTATTGAAGATATCCTGTATGAGGCCAAGTGCCTCTTTCACTTAGAAAGTGTTATTACCGTATTCCAGGGTGTGAGTTCAATTCATTCATTCATTCATTCAACAAACATCTGGGATCCTACCAGGTAGCAGGCACTTGACTGATTGCTAGAAATATATGATTAAGATATGGTCCTGCCCTTGATGAGATCACAATCTCTAAAGAGAAAGAAAGGTAAGCAGATAAGTATCCTATGCAAGAGAGGTATGGATGACAGCTTTGGGGACACAGAGAAGAGAGTAACTAAGTAGGTGGGTGGAATCAGGAAACAACCCACAAATAAGGCAACGTTTCTGCCAAGTCACTGAGAATCAACGCTTGCTTGGCAGAGAAGGCAGGGGTGGCCTGTCCAAAGCCTGGCATGGAGGTAGGAGAGGACTTTGCGTGAAAGTAGCTGGTAGGGATGGGGCTAAGGCTGGGTGAGAATGATCAAGGACCATGTATGCTAACACAGACTGTGAACTCTATGTTGTAGGCCAGGGGAGGCATACCCAAGCAGGGTTTGCTTCGGAGAAATCACAAAGGCTTGAATTTAGTCAAAGGTTCTGTAAGGGAGTGTGGAGCATGCAGTTATTTGACAAAGAGAGTTGCTAGGACAAGGTGGCTCACTTGGAGGGGGACAGGAGGGAGACCAGGATGACTCAAGATGGGAAGTACATCAGAGACCAAGAGAATGAGCACAGGTAGGGGTCTGAGAAAGAAGACAAAGAAATTTACTTTTGGACATGCTGAGTTTGAGAGGCCTGAAGGCCACCCAACTGGAGCTGAAATATGGATTGGGGGTTCAGAAAGAAGTCGGAATCCAAAGAGACATGTGTGAAATTTTCTGGGCTATTTTCAATTTTTCATAATTGTATTCTTTTCAATAGGGTAATTAATTAAAAGCAAAACTAAAGGTAATTTAATTTTATACTTTTCTTATAAAGTTTCACACTTGTTTCCTAATATATTCACCAATGAAAAAGAAAAAAAACAGTAATTGGGTCCCTCAGTGTGAGTTTGAAGACTCTCTCACAGCACTCGGATGGCCCAGTTTACTTCTCTCCCTGCTGCACAGACTGGTCTGAACCAGCCATTTGTCTTATGAATGAAAGTTCTTGGGCACAGAAAAGGACTCCAGAGGAGTGCTTGAATCAGCATGAATTCGTCATCATTAGGGAAAAACCACCTCCAAGAGTATGCCCTAATGAATGTGATTCAAAGATAGTATATTTTTAAAATCATAAATCAGGATGACTACTAGTATCACTGTCATAGGTAAAGACCATACATTATTCACTGCCTACAGTGGAAAGACCAGAGGAAGTCCATGAATTAGATGACCACTTACTCCTTTTCCAGTATAATTCATACTACTTGTTCCATGTACAATAAAACCACAAGTAGTTACTAACTCAATGGGGTCTTCAAAGCTCTACTTCTTGGAGAAAGAGAAACAGCACACAAGATGGCACGGGCATTTGCTCAAAAACAGTAGAGTACAGAAGTTGCACCATAGGCAGAACAAATGTGGATCGTCCCCACCCAGTGCTGTCACCACCCTGGTGGGCTATGGAGTGGTGGCTAGAAGGCCCCATGCCATCCTGTATCAGATAAAAAGCTTAAATTCTGTTCTATGATTGCTACTTATTTATTCAAAAAAGTATACCCAAAAGTTTTAGAAGTATTATCAACCAAGACTTCTCCATCAGAAAATTTAAATTTACCCTTCGCACCTTGCAAATCTTTCCCCTGAAATGCTTTGTTTTGCCTAAATTTGGTTATTTGAGGATCATAAGAAAATTAGATGTGATTGATTCTTCAAAAGTATGCTTGAATGTCAGTCTCAGATGTCATACTTGAGTCCCTAGTATACCCAGCAGCTATCCATGAACATGAAGGAAGGATAAACAGGCCTTGATGAAGTTGCTAATCACGCTGTATAGCAGCAAACCCTTCCTAGTGATCGTTCATTGGCTTATATATGTACATGTGTGGAAATACGTACACCCATATAACATACACACTTACATATACACATATATATATTCCTTAAAATTTAAAAACAAAAATCATAGACTAAGTAATTTAACAACTAGTTTTTTTTGCACTCCCTCCCCCCCGCCCCCAAAATGTTTGGACATCTGCCAAGTTTAGAGCACACTTCTTACTGATAGGGAACTTTGTAAATATCTTGAGAAGCACTTGTCTTTAGTCTTCTCAGGGAAGGAAAGCTCAGAAGAGGTCATCCATTTATCCAGAAACAGACCACATTTAAACAAACTCCCTGGGAAAGAGCAGGACACCAGGTGCAAAAGCTCAGATGTCTGGGCTGCACAAGGCTCCTGAACTTTGAGCTTCGGGCAGAAAAGCATTGGGAGTAATAAGAGAGAAAGGCCAGGGCCCTCCGAAGAACACAGACACAGCCCTTTCTCCTTCATGTCCTGCTGACTGCATTCTTTTTCACAGTCCCGGCACCTCCTGTATTCTTGTTCCAGCTAAGTAGCTGTGAAAGAGCCTTAATCCATTTAGTGTCCCAAATATCTGGAGAAACTGATTAAGTCCTTACAGGCGGTAGGCCTGCCTAAATAAGGCACCTCAAACAAATCTTCCAAGCTTAATTTTTGTTTTTAATGCTATCTGGGCTCATGATAGAGCCTTAACTCTGTAGGGTTCACAGGAAGTTTTTTTTCCTTTAAGGGATAACATTTTTCCAAATCCTCTGCGAATAGCTCATAAGACATTTTCAAAGGCATATAACAAATGAACTAGTTGACCTCTCTCACCCTAGCTTGTTATTGTTGTTTTTAAATACTAAAAGCTAGGGGAGAAGGGACAAAGAAAGTACATGCAAGACTTTAGACGCAGGTCTGGAATCGATGAGCCTTGGCCCAGAATGAAGGGTTGTAGCGGAGATTCCCAGACTCCTGCACATTCACTGGGTTCCTGGGCCTGAGCATGGAGGAGCTAACAGTCAGCCTGGCGGGAAGCCCAGGAAACAGAATGAACGTGGTCAAACACATACTTTGAGGACGCATGGACTGGAATTTCAAGCTGAGGAGGGAAAAGGAAATTCTGGGGTTTCTTCCTGAGATGTGTGGAGAAAGCATTGCAGGGTGCTGCAAACCCGTCACAGCCCGTCAAACCCGGGCCCCAACACCGACAGCAGACATCATGTTGCTAGACTTCCTGGCTAGGTTGGGACAGACACCTGGTTCTTTTAGGGAGTGGGATGCAGACAGAAGAAAGAGAAACATGCTGATCAAAGTATAAAAAAAATAAATAGATTGTTTTTAGCAAATTTCAAGCAAGCAGGAAATGATCAAATTGTGCAAATAAATGGAAAGATATTAGGCATATAGTGACTTTTTAAGATATGTATAAATCCCAGAACATTTCATGGAACTGTATGTCCCTTTATTAATATATATATGTGTTTAAAAATTTTACAAAGTAACAAAACAAAAATCCTAAAATTATAGTTATAATGATTCCTCACAATATATAGCATTTATTAATTTATTTAGTTTCTTCAATCCAATAAATCCCCTACCTTGATTACCCCTATTAACTAAATAAAAGTTAATATATGGACATAATAAAAAAGAAAATAAAAAATAAAAGTCTACTTTCCCATACTGACATCCCACCAATTTTTCTCTTTAAAGGTAACCATTATTAACAGATTCTAGCATATCCATCCAGAAAATAGTTATGCATATAGTACACATTGCGTCTGTTTTTCTACGTGTAATCTCTTTTATTTACACAAAGTCACTAATGTTATACACACTGCTCTTTACTTTGCTTTTTTTCACTTAATGTATCTTGGAAATCTATTCATGTGTATACTATTAATAAGGTTGCTATGAACATCCTCAGACACATCTTCTGACATACTTACATAAATATCTTTATAAAAAACTCCTAGCAGTAGAAAGGATAATAAAAGAGTATCTGAATTTTTAATTCTGAGAGCTATTGCCAAATTATGCTCCAATCTATGCCCACTAAATATTTTCCAGATTGTTTCTCTTCCCACTTGCCAATAGTGGGTAATCAAATTCAATTTTTGCCATTCCTCATAGATGAGAGAAAGCATGAATTACATGGTGACCAATTCTTTGCACCAGTGATAGCTACTTTGTAGTTTCCATTATAAATAACAGAAATAATTCCAGACTCATGCAATCCGCCCTTTATTCACAAGTTGGCTCACTGCTAAGAGTGCTCATACAGCAGGAAGAAGAGAAACCTAGTTTCTGGGGAATCTTTTCTTCTTTGTGACTCTCCAAATGGTAACCCTGATTTCCTCTGGGTCTCCACTACCTCCCTTATTGGTGCTATGAAAATCACATAATGGCAACAGGCTATTTCTAATTACCTAGCACTTACTGGGCCAAGCACTGTGCTTCAGGTTTTAAAACAGTAGTGTTCAAAGTGTGGTTCCTGGACCAACGTCATCAGCCTCACCTGGGAACTCATTAGAACTGCAAATACTCAGAGCCCAGACCTACTAAGTCAGAAACTGGAGGGCCAGGGCCCAACAGACTGTGCTTTAACAAGTATGCCAGGTGATTCCAAGGCATGCCAAAGTTTGAGAACCTCTGATTTAAAACATTATCTGTTTAAATTTCCCAACAGCCCCCTGAGGTAGGTACTATTATTATGCCCATTTCACTGAAGAAGAAATTGAGATTCAAGGGGAGGTATAGTTACTTGTTCAAGGTCATGTATTTACCAAGTGGTGAAGCTGAGAGTGAATTACATCTGTTCAACTTGAAATCATGTGTTTATAGCCATTATCCTATGGGCCAAAGTCTTATGAGCACCAGAGTGCGTAACGTACTAGACATTGTACCAGACACAGGGGCTAACTAGAGCCAGAGACGTGGCTGGTCCCGGAGCTGCTCAGAACCCCTGGGGGAGACAGCTGAATACACGGTGGAATCAGAGTATGAGAACCCCAGTAAGGAACCTCCCGGAGGGCCAAGGGAGGCCAGGAAGGCTTAGGGGACCCCTGGGCTGAAACTTGCAGGTGAGTAGAATTTTCCAACACAAACAAGCCAAACATTTGAGGTTGTGATGGGGCAGGAAGCTGCATTTACCTCTCTCTAAAAGTTTATTGAGGAATCTGAGCCACAGTGCAGAAGAATCAAAGTGTCTGGGAAAAGGGATCCCTGTTTCTTTTGTGTCTGTCTCTCAGGGTATCTCTCAGGCCCTCAGCCTTCTCATTTAGTCTAAAATTCACTCTGTTGTACTTTTGTTGAAAAAAAAAAGTTGTTGCATAATAAGCCCCAGCACTGGAAACTTAAGGAATGGGGCTGAGGGCATGCTTTTAGGACTCCAACACTGGTTTGGGGGCTCCATGTGTGGGGAGACTGGGAAACCTGTGTTTGTCAAGCCTTAGCTCCACCACTAACCAACTGAAGAGAGCCTCTGTTTGAAGATCAAGGCAAGAGGGGCTGTACTAGACAATCCTGAATCTCCTTTCTGGCTCTGGGAGCCTCTAGAACAGGACTTGGCAAAGGTTTGCAGCAAAGGAACAGGTGATAATTGTTTTTGGCCTTGTGGGTCATACAACTACCTTGCTATAGAAGGTGTCTACGTACCTAAGCAGTTAGTCTCCTTAAACAGAAATCCTCTCACTTTGTGGCTACTCTTTCATTATTCTCCCTGTGTACAGTTTTCTTTTGTTGGAGCACAAACTCCAAGTTGTACTTTTTCAGTTTCACGAAGAGTCGAGAACACATCATCTCTGCCTTAAAGTAACTTCACGGACACCTTACTTTTCCTTGGTTTGAAAGTGTCCTGGCTCTA
The DNA here is from genome assembly GCA_028533085.1 of Varecia variegata. Taxonomy (NCBI): domain Eukaryota; kingdom Metazoa; phylum Chordata; class Mammalia; order Primates; family Lemuridae; genus Varecia; species Varecia variegata. Next base: position 21,017,185 of record CM052445.1, on the reverse strand, counting down.
AAAATCTTTGTTGGAAATGTTTTTGTGTGTGGATTCTTTCCAGTGTAGCTCAGAGACTGTTTCCCACAGCCCCCCGTGGCCATCAACACACACGCCCGTCCCCTGGCACGGGGCAGTGGCTTCTTTTCCAGTCCTAGAATGGGCCTCATACCAAAGTAGCAGGGTTTTCATCTTTAGCTCCCAAAAGTTATCTCTTTGCTGAGTTGCTGTGTTTCACTCAGCATGTATTCTATGCTTAATCTTGAAATCTGGCCCTCTACAATTCTTTATTGTTCCAGAGTATAAGACTAATTTCTCTCTCACATTTTGGTATCATTAAAAATAATCTTTTAAAAACATCAGCATCATTATTTGAGTCAGTGTATGTATTTTCAGTGAGACTGAAAGGACGGATACCAAACAGGCTCGTTTCAGTTCTGGCAGGCTTTTAGAGTCTTTTACTGGCACTTTTGGTATCCTGTGAAATAGAACATTCCATGCTCATCTTTGATTTGGAAGGTTTTACAAAAATTATTTTCTCTGGACATTTATTCCCTGAGACCAAAGAGGTATCTTTTTAATGGAAATAATGTTTCCAGCATTTAATACATTGGCAAAAATAGCCATCAGTGTGATTGTGAGGAGAAATAGAAAACCTGCCTAGTTGCTAAAGCTGTTATGGGGGATTTTTTTTCCCCATGGATGAACTATAGTAATGACCGCTACAGACATGGGAAAACATTCTAACACTTCATAAAATTCTTTTTCGACAGCAGGGGACATAGGAGCCAAATTTCCCTTGGTGGAAATAAAAAATGTTTAGCTGAGATGTTCGCAAGAAGTAAATGATTTCAGAAAGAGCTTTTTAGGCAGAAGAAATGTGGACGAGGACACCAATCTGCCTAAAAGGGAGATCACAGCACACAGAGATCAGAAACCCCCACATTTCACTCCAGCATTTAGCACACGACCTGGCACTTGATAAATGTTTGTGGAATGAATTTAATCATTCATTCAAACACCTGAGGCTTTTACGATTTTAGCCGAGAAGACAGATGAGGGTGTGACAGCGGAGAACTGTCAGTGCTCTGTGCAGCCGTCTCTGACGATAATTCTGACCAGTCCTCAGCACCTGCAGGTGCTGCACACACACTGTCAGGGTCGCAATGTGGCTTCAATCCACAAAGCAGCCCAGCAGGAGTAGCCTTCACAGCGAGGCACAGACAGGACATCTGCATGGAGAAATACCTTATCATCTGTTCTACCATCACCTTAGGAGCTTTCGACATCATGGTTGGGTTACGGCAGACACTTGTTGTGTTTAGATATCCAGAGACGTTGAAGGCTCTAAATTGTTGCTATGAAAAGGACTGCAGAATTTTTAGGTGGGAAGGGACCTTAGGGGATTACCTGGTCAAACCTTTTTATTATCAGTATGAGAAAAAGGAGACTCCAGTTGCTTAAAAGACTTTCCTAAAGTCGCAATTAGGGGTCATATTGGATAAGACCCAGGATCTCTTCATGCCTAGTCAAAAGTCTCCCCACCATTTGCTATTTTTAAGACCTAAGATGAGGCTGATGTCATTTCCCATCACAAATGTATAAAGCAAAATTGCATGATAGGTCTAACATTTCCAATCTCCAGGTTGAAATAATATTAACAACTATAGTAGTACTATAATGCTACTACTGTAAAATTCCCGACTCAAGTACATTCTATGTGTTCTACTTGAAAGAGAATGGCATATTAGAGCTAAGTCACTGAGATCAGGGTTTATACATTTAGAATCTGTTTTGCAGTTACTAGGTTCCAGCCCTAGGTTCCAAGGTCATCTTCATTTCCATCTATGATTGATCAACAACCAGCACCTGTACTGAGATCTTCAATGTGCCTACAAGAATTATGCCAGGCCCAGGATGGGTGCAGGGAGGTGAGTAAGTGGCCCATGTCTCTATTTAGCATAAAATGTTGCTTGAGGAAAAAACAGGCAAACACACACACAAACCTGATGCATATAAAATAATTACAAAATAATTAGGTCCTCAAGTAGATAGTTTTAACAAGCACTGCAGAAGGTAGGAGAAAGGGAGATGGTTGTGGGTTATAATGGATGGAAAAGATTTCCTGGAGGGAGTGAAACAGAAGTGGGCTTAAATCTGGCACTGGGAGGAGGGGAAACATTTTTTGGCAAGGGAAGCAGCGTGAGCATGTGGAGGTAGGAAAGAGGGTGGTGCCAGAAGCAACAACTTCATTTTCTACCCAGATAGCAGCATTTATATTTAGTGTGACATCAGGACACCTCTTCAACTCTACATGTAAACTACACATTTATAGTTATAATATTTTTTCCTGATCATTTTCATTTTTCATGATTAAAAAACCCACTCACAGTGTTAAAAAGCAAACTGTACAAGGAGCCAAGTCTTGGTTCTAACCTGCCCATAAAATGCTAAATGACCAAGGCCTCTCATATCTGCTCCCTGAGCCTCAGTTTCCTCCTCTGCAAAATGAGAGGGTTTGGCCTAATGGGTGTCTGAGGTTCTTTCTAGCTCTGACATTCTACAATTTCCACGTTTTATTCATGCTCATTATATTTATGGCATGTATTCTTAAATTAATATTAATCAACCCTTCACTGCCGTCTGCTTTCCCAGTTGCCTTTCCTCCACTTGGCTCCCTTCTCTCTTACCAGGAAGCGCATTGGGAAATCACCAAAGTGGGAATATCATGAAGTGTTTAAATTTGCATTAGATGTGTGTGTGTTGTAACAAGGCATGCACAATTGATCATCTTGGCATGCATATTAATCACTGAATGCGGTGGTACATGCTTCCTGAACTTTGTAAACAGCTCCTGTCTCAGCTTTGAAATGACAGGCTTTGCTCATAACTGAAAAACTCAAAGTGGGCAGGCCTTTGGGGAGTTCCTATGAAGTATGAATTTTTAAAAAGCGAAGAAGATCCAAACGCAAAAGTCTCTGAGTTGGAAATCCTGGGCAAGTTTCTGCCAAATGCACAGGACAAGAAATGACACAAAGGTGACACAAGGATGATATAAGGACAAGCTAACACGAGAATGAGATGATTTAGCTGTGTAGGAATTTTTTTCTCTTTTTTCTATATCTAGCAAATGAGATCTATCCAGCTGGTCCAGAAGGGAGGAGAAAACCCCAGGTGCCACATCAGGACAGATGATATCCTCATCTAACATCTTTGATAACTGGACATCCAGGATCAGCAGTGAAAAATTACCCCAAACAGAAGTGAATGGACGCTGTACGTCCCAAACTCCTGGTTGGGATTAGTTGCTGCCCCTTGATGCTTTAAGCCAAGGCTTCCATGAAAACAATGCCTATCGATTCTATTTCATAGCTGTCCTGGGGTAAAAACTAGAGCTATGAAAAAAGTTAGAACTTACTTAAGGGTGGGGAACCTGTGGCCTTGGGGCCACATGTGGCCTTCTGGATCCTTTTGACTGAGTCAGTATTGTGGGGCTGCTTCAAGCCCCACATTTGTTCTGTAAAATTTGGATTCAGTCGAGGGGCCGCACTTGGGGATCTGGAGGGCCACATGTGGCCTTGACTGCTGGACTTTGATAGAGAACTGGAAATAAATCACACTCTTTTCTTTATGCTGTTATTAATAGCTCTTGGTTTTTTTTTTTTTTTTTTTGGAAGAAGAAATTTTTGTTAAGTACTGAAATTCAGGAATGGCCTCTCAGCTTCCTTTCTCCTTAATGGCTAGAAAGCAATCTAGGCCAACCATTTAAGTAAATGGATACTTTCCAAATGAAAGCAAGGACAAATATGATAAGCAAGGCACAGAGATAGGTGCATCTGGTCCAGCTCATGGATACACGCCTGAAGTTTCCCTTGTCCTGTTCAACCAACTGGCTATTTCCAGCAAAATCCATAAAGGGGCCCACATGCTTTTGTCACTCCTTGAGGTTTGCAATGTACCTGATCTTCCCTGGAAGTGCTCACTTGCTGTAACTAGCTAGTGTGCCAACATTCCTGTTTCCACACTGTCTCACAATTTCCCAACACACCTGGCTGTTTAATGGACGGGCTGCCATGGAATGCCATGAAGAACGGCACTGACACCATGTGGATCTTTTATGGGGGAGGGAGCCTCGGAATAATCAGGATATTTCCAGCCACCCCAGGGAAGGACAGCTGAGACACCATTCCTGAATATCCGTGTTTAACAATCCTAATCTCATTCTAAGGGAGGAAGCCAAAATGTGATTCCTGTGGCATTTGCCAGGAATATTAATGCAGACAAATGGACTGGTTCTGCTCTTGGAACGTGCAGCAGATGTGTCAATCACTGTGGACTTTGGCAGTTATTGTTTTAGAAGCAGCCCCATAATACTGATGCTAAACTCACCTCATCACACTGAATGGAGCTGCAGAAAGCAGAAAATGTAGTCGCTACACAGGAATGTAACTCCACAAAAAGAGAGAGGAACTCAGGACGGGATGGTGAAATATGCACATACCTACCAGGTTAGTCAGGTTACTGCTAATATTTTCACAAGGAATGGTAGGATTTGCTTCCCCTCTGCATCTGGGGAGTAGTCATCTATGTAAATGCACATAAGATTGGAAAATTCTGAGGTTGCTCAATGGGATTATACCATCTTCCCGTTCTGCCTCTCAGGCTTACTTCCAACCCAGGCTCACATTTAAGGTATTTCCCATCTTCAAGTCATCCTGAAAGATCTTGACTATCAAAGACTCACAAGAAGGCTCCTTGGGCATTCCATAGCTGGGATGTGTACCCCTAAGCCAGCACTGTGGGATTTTCACAATTTCTGTCGATATCTACCAGCTGCTGAAATACTTCCCAGAATCAAATGATGGGGCTAAAGGGGACTCTCAAAGAGCAACAGGTAGATGGTAAATGTAAATAAAGGTTGTCAGACAGGTACAATTGGTGATACTCCAACATGAAATCTGTTCACTCTTTCACCCCCACTCTCCTAATATCCCCTAGCCTGCCACCAAGGGTTTGGGAAAGTGCGATTTCCAATAAAAGTATAGCTACTGAGCTCTTTCTTGGATTTGCTTCATTACACACGCAAGTTGAAACCCCATTACCTGCCAGTGGTGCTAACACAATGCCAAACTATTCGGTGAGGTCACCAGAAATTTCTTAACTCACTGTTTCAGGCTTCCTGGCTGCCTTCCTATTACTCATCTATTCACTCACTTGTCCACCAAATACTTGCTGCATATTTCTATGTTCTGGGCACTCGATATATATGGATGACTAAAAAGGACATGTCCCTTTCTTTGTGCTCCTGCTATAATTATTAAAAGTAAATCATGAACTCACTGCACATTTGGATCAGTGTTACAAAGGACCTTCATAAGATGCAGTGACAGTGAATCTGCCAGAAGAGGATGGACCAGAAAGACCTCTCCGAAGGGGTGGCATTTCAGCTAAGACCTAAAGACTGAGAAGGAGCCAAGCATGCAAAGAGCAGGGGGAGAAGCACACCAGAGAGGGAGCAGAGAGTGTGAAGGCTCAGAGGTGAGAGGAAGTTTTGATGGGCTCAGGAGGATGGAGGCCAACAGGATGATGCACAGTGAGTCTGGGGAAACTGGCGCTGATGAGGCAGGCAAGGGGGCACTGCAGGCTGGGGCAGTGAATATTACTGTAAGTGTAATGGGAAGCTACTCAAGGGATTTAGGTGGGGAAGACATGATTACGGTTTACAGCAGATGGTGTGTAAAAAATAAATTGAACTGGAGTAAAAGTGGAAAGGAAGGTACTGTGTATGGCAGAAACTGCAAAATGCTTCCAAACAGCCAGTCTCCCCTAATAAGAGAACCCTAATCTTATTCTGGAGAGCAATGGGCCCAATCAAAGATTATATTTCCCACTTTCCTCATAGTTAGGCATACACATGTGTAATAATTCTGCGTAATAAGACATATGTAGAAGTCTGTTGGGGATTTGGGGAAAGTTTTGCTTTCTTGGTATAATAATGCAAGTCCTTCATGTTTCTTTCTTCCTCTTCTTTTTTTTTAAATGTAATTTCAGCCTGAAAAAAGATGTGATGGCAGGAGCAGCAGCAGCCATATTAGATAACTATCCAGGAAAAGCTAATAGCATCAAAGAAACCTCAGCTCAGACAGCCTTGCCCCGCTGGACCACTGCCACCAACACTTATATCTGGATTTTACCATGCGTGAAGAGAAAAAAATTCTACTTGTTTAATTAAAGATACAGTTGGGTGGAGTTTTCTGTTACTCATAGGTGGACACCATAACTGACATACTAGGTAATCACAGTAGTTCAGACAGCCTGGACTTGAGTGGTGACAGTTAAGAAAAGGGGGGTGAAAAGGAGTACAGTGGGACTTCCACATGGCCTAGATGTGGGCTTTGATGGTGGGAAATGGTGGGTATAAAAAGTACTCAGAAGATTTTGGCTTGAGAATTTATTAAAATGGGAAGGAAGAGCCAAAAGAGGAACAAGTTTGAAGATTACACGCAAGAATCCAATTTGTGATATTTCAAAATTGAGGTGCCTCAGCGGTGTAGCTATCATACTACTCCCCTCTGCAGTGGTTGCCACGAGATGGGACTGTCCTGGCCTCCTCGCTCCCTCTTCATTCTCTCCTGCTCAGGCAGTGGGTGGGCCGGCCTGCCGGGAGAGCGTGCCCAGGCCGTCCAGGTACAGGCTCCAGGGGTCGAGGCCTATGGTCTTCATGCTGCCTGAGGCTGCATGCTCGACCCCCAGGCCCAGCATCAGGAAGCCAGTAATTGCTGCACATCTCAACATTTTCCAACTTGGCTTTTATCAGGAATACAAAGCTGAAATTTGGATTCCCACAGGCTACTACTTTTTTGTCTCTCTCCCAATTGCTTCAGACGTGGGCTCACTTACACCTATACAATGTCACTGTTCTTTCAGCCACATTATAGGGGCCTTATTTTAATAGGTGCCTCTTTCAATAGTTAATTGCCAGATAAAACTAACTTCTTTCCTACTGTAATCTGTGGCTGCCCTTCTCTCTGCACTGTTAGAGCCAAGGGTTGGATCTTTCCTGCCAGGTGGGTCTGTAAACTACATGGGAATGAAAATTTATTTAAAATTGATGCTATTGAGCAAAAGGTAAATACACAGTAATCATTCTGCTGTTCAGGCATACAGCTTCTCACCATGATGTGTAGGAACTGCATTATTAGAATTGTTTGCCACTCCCCCCATTTCTTTACCCCATTCTCTACCCAATTCACCCTTACCTTCCACAATCCATTCTCTTCTTCCTTCCTTTAAAGGCTGGTGTCAGTATTAGTTTTCTTTATTCTGTCCCTAAGAACCCTAACTTTAGAGTTGCTGGACATACACACTTGGTTAAAGGGCCATTCCTCAAGGCTGGTGAATCCAGGTAAGGTGGTCTAATATCGGTCTGTATGAGACAGGGTAGTTCTATTCCTTTTCTTTAAGGACAGATTGGTCTCATACTGGATATTTGGTCACTTATCAGAGTTTACGTTTAGGAATTTGTTATCCGATATGCTATGCTGCTGCAAAAACTGTCTTTTGATAACAAAGTCATATAAGATACCTTCACATTTAATCTTCTGTTTTTTCATGCCCCTCTTTCATCCCATCCTAACAGATACATTATTCCTTGGGTTTACCCTGATGAAAGAGGTGACAGGCATTTTGGTACATTATACCACGGAAAACAATACTCATCCACAGAATGCATATGGAACTCGCATATGTCACTATTGCCTGTGGGCCCCTGCACCTGGTGTGGAATGGAGCATAGCATTGTTATGGTGCAATTCATTGGCTTTTGCTAAGCAAGAGACTATCGGCAGCTGTGATGCATTGTGCCACTCCGACTTTAACTGCAGACACAGATAGAGTGCCCACTAAAAAAAAATACGCCCTTTTTTCTGAATAGAGCCCTGGGTAATTACCCTGACTATTGTTCTGTGGGAAAGCCCTATTTATACCCCTCCATCAATTTAGGATTTACACATAAAAAATCACTAGCACTAAGTAGTTAAGGCAATTTGCTTTCCAAATAAAGAAAGGACAAAAATCTCTACTTTTGAGTTGCCCATGTTGACAGCCAAAGCTCACCTCCAATAAAAGATCCTGAGAAGTTTTTCTGACTGTACCTTCTTCCTAAACAGAGCCCAGGGAAAATGTGCTAAGGTCTGCGTCCTCCGGTCAGCACCAGGAGGACGTGGGGGTCTGTGTGGACAGCTTGCAGGAGGGTGGCTGCCCCGCAGGGGCGCTATGCACTGCGGTGGGCCCAGCAGGCACTGACGCCCCCAGCTGCCCTGCCCTGGTGGCCAGGCCTGGTGTTCTGAGGAAAAGCTACAGAAACGTTGCTCACCTTGAGAAGTAAGCTCTCAGGGCAGGGTCCGTGTTCCTCCAAGTTGCCACAGAACATGAAATAGGTTATGAAGTTTGCCATTCAGTATGGAGTAAAATGGGAGATTATTGAACTACTTACCCCCAAATGAAAAAAATAAAATGAATAAAAAAGAAAAGGCAAAACCACAACGAAAGAGATGGCCCCCAAAATTTTACTTACATTGAGTGAGGATCCCGGTTAAGGCATTTTTAAAATTCTCCTTGGCTTCCTCCATCTCTTGCTCATGGGTGGCCTTTTCATTCATCAGCCGGCGGACGTGGCTGTTGGCCGACTGCACCATGGAATAGAACTGGTTTGCAGAACGCCGATTCACTTCCCCTCGTTCAATCCAGGAGAGTAGCACTGTGATAGCCTCTGAAAACTTGCTATCATCTGGAAATGGAAAACCACCAAGTACCAATCATGCCAAGGTGAGAAAATATACTTTATGCTGGTTCCTCTGAAAACACAATAGAGCAAGGTCTATTCTAATGGATATAGTTTCAGAATTTGACAAATCAGCTTTCCTGAGACTGACTGCTTTACCATTAACTTCTCTTTTCTCATCTAACTCCATGGCACCAGAGAACCACCTAAGAGATTCATATTCTCATCTACCAATCCTGTGAGCTCAATTTTAGGAGATTTGTTCTGGGCATTCTTAGTAATAAGGTACAGCCTCATTCTTCCACCAAACCTTGATTTCTGTTTCTTAAGATTAACTAAAAACACTGTCATTAACCTATTTGGCCTCCACTTCATTTCTTTATTCTTTTATCAAAAATATTATACTATAAAGTGATACCAGTTCTTGATTTATAGAAATCACTGAGTTAGTGTTAAGACATGGAAGACATTAAATTGCTTTAAAAATGATTATAAGATATTGTTTCCCAGGCAGGTAGTAGGAATAAGTCAATTCTGGTTCTACTGTAGTTCAAAACTAATTTCATTTCAGGGCTAATATAACATATTTAATTAGGCTGAAATAGAGAACATTTCCTTGTTCCTTGTTTTCCACAAAAGAGGACGTGTTCCCTGTGGTGGTCAGTCTTGCTTTGGGTGGCTGTTGGGAAGCCCATTTTAACCTGCCTCCAGGGGTGTGCTGGGGGGGGCAGGGGTAGGAAGTGGGAAGCAATGTTCCACCTGGAAATAAATGATAACGTTTATTTCAAAGAAAACAAATAGACTTGCCTATTTGGAAACGGTTACTGGAACAAACCTGTGTTGTGTGGCTTGGAGGTGGAGAAAAAGCAAGTTAGAAGGTGATTAAGTTAATTAGAACTGGAAGCTGCATGTCAGTTACTACAACATTAATCGATCCGACTACTGCTGAAGGCTCATTGCATATTTTCCAGGTGACTTTGAGGGGAGAAACTTTTCATTTATATTTTTCTACTACTGGAAAATGTGACTTACGAAAAAATATCCTACATTGTTTTACAAGTGAACTAGGTAGACTCTGAATTCTAAAAATCAGCATTAAAATGAAACAGGAAGATTCAGATTCTTATCCATTCATTGACAAATTCTGAGTGCCTCCTGTGTACCAGGCACTGTCTCCTGCAGTGGAGGAACATCAGAACGTCCTTGTGCATTGTTCACACATGTAATAAACATATATATACTCCAGGTGAACAGACAGAGGGTGATTCATGTTTGGTGAAGGAATTTTGTGTTATTTTACTCGCCAGATTTTTAAAATCAACCATTGTGTAGTTACTAGACTAGAATTTTACACATCATAAAAAGCCTTCCACTTGCAGAGTGCTTTGTAAATTTTATAGGGTGCTGTACAAATATTTTTAGGACCCTTTCTCCCAAAGGCACAGCTCCCTCAGCGCGGTGGCTGTTTGCCCAGGCTGCGTGCACTGAATGAAGGCAGGACTCCGCCTAACTTAAGGTCCTGTGGAGGGTGCTCAGCTTTCTCCAGGACTGAAAGCAGCCCTTGATCAGCCAGGAGACTCCAGGCCCTCGCCTGCTGTGCAGTGGCCTTCTGGATTTGGCCATCAAAGCTTTGCTCTGAGCAAACCTGCTCCCTCTGCCCTCACACTCTAACCAGAGGAGATAACTGGCCTGGGAACGCCCATAGAGCACTCTGCCAGTGAAAGACTCGAGTTTCCTTGAAAATCTCGACCCACAGGCGCAGGGCACACTGATTCAGTATCGTAGCTGGCTCATACGATTTTGTTAACTCTGGAATTTCAGTCTAAGTTCAACCCTCAGTGAACTCCAGCTACAGCGGTTTCTTATCTCATTTCATGGACCGAAGCGGCTTGTATAAGATAAAATCCATCATACAACTTAACATTACGTTCGGCCCATGGAGAGGCCCATAATTTAGCATTATGTTTGTGAGAAGTCCACTGCGACCGTTACAGGCAGAATAAATTCCACCTCCCTCCACACTCTCTTCCTCTCTCCCTGACAATATATGTTAGGAGAATGGAACTCAGAACGGACGGCGGAAATAAACCTAACGCTCATAACAAATTTTTTTTCCCTCTTAAAAGATAACAACAACAAAAAAAGAGAACACTGACTTCATGTGCTATCTTTCCCCTTTGCTTTGACTTTGGTCTCTGCATAACACAGAGAAAGAAAAATCCTGAACATTTTTGTTATGGAGCTTACAAAGAGAGAGTCACACTGTTCATCTTTCCTTCCCTTGGCTGGTGGTCACTCAGTTCACAAATAGAGTAAATTAAGAACACACTTAAATTTAAAAACGTGTCTTTGCTCACATGATCTGAAAACCACATTGTATTGCTCTTCACTCCTAGAACTAGAGCGTAAGTTCACCAGTAGATTATAGTTTCTAGAAAATGGAAAAAAACATCCTTAGGATTAAGCCACTGAAAATATAATATTTAAAAAGTAAGTAGCCGAGAGATTTTCTAACATTTTAACAAATACTACTAGGCCAAATTCCATTAGCTTAAAAGAAGAATATGGTTTTGAAAACTCCCAGTTTCATCTTCATTTCTGGACTTTCTGAAACTGGCAAGCCAATGTATGATTGATGTACTGACATTCAAATTAAATTTAAAAAACATTAGTTAAGGCATGCTTGGTAACTCTAGTCAATATTTGTTGCCATGTAAGAAGTGACTTTAATTTATATTAATTAAGACTAAGCCAGTAACTCCCCCTGGAAGGCTTCGGGAGCACATTGGGAGCGGTCATTTTCAATACCCAACTGTAAATTCAATTTTGTATTCAGTGGAAAGATCACTGAGAAAGCAGAAAACAATATAAACTAATTTAAACAGGATTTAGATTGCAGCATTATTAAAGCTATTCATGTGGAAAGAAATTAACACTGCTCATAAAAATCACATCAAAGACGCACTTATAAAAATTCCAAACACTTTCTGTGAACATGCTTAGGCATAACTCTGAATGTGGGTACAGTTTAGAAGCTAGAATGTGCAGATGTGCTTTTTCCACAGTAAGAATCGAGAAAATTGGTATATTATGGAGTGAATATGAACCACTTGCTCATTAAAAATTGCCCCATGTTTTCTAATCAGGGTCCTCACAATGTCACACTTGGGTTATTGCAAATGTTCTTTCTCTGGTCTCCCTCTCTGATTTGCATTTTTCCCTTTCATCCGTTCCCATTCCTTTGCCATATCCCTCTTTGTTGAATGCCATGGCCTTGCCTCCTTGCATCTGCACAGCTGTGCATCCATCTTGGGGCCCTCACACTCCTCCTCCCCATTATTCTTCCTTTAAGACTCAGCTAAAGTGCCCTTCCATAAAGAAACCTTTTCTGCAACCCCAGGATGAATTAGGTGTCTCTTTGCTATGTTTCCACAATTGGCTCGCTACATACCCTGCTATGAAAGCATTCACCACTCTGTACAGAAATTGTTGGTTTATGGATGTGTCTCCAGTTTTGAGGGGCTAATGTGAGAATAAAACTTCCAAAACATATTTCAATCTTCTGGTCACTGAGTTTTTCCCTTTGTAGTTTATATTTTATTACATTCTCCAGCAGATATGGATAAAGTAGCACCCCCTTATCCATGGTTTGCTTGCCACAGTTTCAGTTGCTCAAGGTCTCAGTTAACCATGGTCACCTTCAGTAGGAAAATATTAAAAATTCCAGAAATAAACTCATAAGGCCTACACTGTACAGCATTCTGAGTAACACCATGAAATCTCTCGCCGCCTCACTCTGTCCCACCGGGAAGTGAATCACCCCTTCGTCCAGCGTATCTACTTTGTCTATGCTACCCGCCCGTGAGTCACTCAGTAGCCATCTGGATTACGGGATCGACTGTAATGGTATAGCAGTGCTTGTGTTTAAGTCACTCTTACTGGATTTAATGGCTCTAAAGCACAAAATTAGTGATACTGGCAGTTTGGATATGCCAAAGAGAAGCCATAAAGTGCTTCCTTTAAGTAAAAAGGTGAAAGTTCTAGACTTAATAAACAAATTGCATTCTGAAGTTGCTAAGATCTAGGGTAAGAATGAATCTTTTACCTGTGAAATTGTGAAGAAGGAAAAAGAAGTTCATGCATAGTATATACAGGGTTCGGTACTGTCCACAGTTTCAGGAATCCATTGGAGGTCTTGGAATGTATCCCCCCAAGATAAGGAGGGACTAGTATATTTCTGATAGGTTTGTACTGATTAGTACTGGAAAGCTACAAATTCTGTGGTTAAAAGTTGGGAAGCTTCATTGTTGATAATAAACATTTAAATTTCATGTTAAAGAGCATTTTCACATATGCCATTGACTACCAGAGATCAATGTTCTCATAACAATTAAGGTGGATGATCCTTTTATATTTTGGGGCTCTGAGGTCCTTACCACTGGCAATGAAGGTTAAGAGTGATATCAGATAATCCCACAGAAGCACAGTCTTCTGCAGTAAGGCACTAACCAGTTTACAAAATAACTCAAAAATGTTTTTAAAAGCATTTTTAATTCTGGGAAGGCAAGAACCATTGTTCAGCTTTGTGAGGAATAAATAATATTATATGATTATCTATCATCCCCCAGTGTCACCACCTGAATCCATGCCCATCTCTTCCATATTTGGTTATTTCAGACTTTGTCAACCTTCCTCCCTCTTGCCTGTGTGTGTTAGCACCTGGCACATAGTGGGTATTAAAAAATTGCATATAGGAGAAAACTTTGCTATTCAAAGACCACATGTATGAGCATCATTTGGGAGCTTGTTATTAAAATGCAGATCAGCCTTTCTCATACTTCCTGACTGGGAACTGGCATCTTACCCCAGGTGACTTATATAGGCACATTCAAGTTTGAGAAGCTCTGGAAAGAAAGGACTCAGCAAAAGCCAGGTAAACTGGTTAGGAGCTAATCGAAGTTCAGACACAAGGAAAACCTCAAACGGAAAGTAGCAGCTGAGATAGTGGAGAATATCGAAAGGATCTGATGTGAGTTTTGTGAGTCCCTGTCCTAAACTCCCCACTCCCAATTAAAAAATAGCTGTCACCCCTCTCCAGGAAAAACAAAAGCATACAAGAATTGAGAGTGGACATAAAGATTACTGCAGATCCTTTCAATGGAACACCAGGCATGAGCTAGAACCACCCCTACCAATTATCTCATTCCATAGGGGTGGGAAACCTTGTTTTTGACTAGGTTTTGATTAGTCAAGTGTCTTTGATGAGCCTGCTTTACAACTCTGTAGGAAAAGAACATAAACTGTGGAAAATACTGATAGCAAAACAAATAATTCCTCTCCATAACAGGGCAAATAAATTTGTATTCAGTAGAAAATTTAAATCTTTATAAGGCAAATTTTCCTCTGAAACAATTTTAACATCTTACTGGTTTCCTCATTAATGAATGAGTTAAATAAAAATCACTGGCACATGTCATGTTTGCTTTATATACATGAGGCAGTCATGATTTCATTGCCACTGAATCGTTTAGCAACCACTGGACTGCAAACTCCTTGCAGGCAAGGCCCATGATACAGTCATATCTGAAACTCCAGGGTGTGGCACAGCATGGTAGGCACTTGGTGGATTTCAGTCAAACTGATATGAAGATAATGATGGGAGGAACCAAGTGGTAAGCAGTTCTCTCCTTCCTCTCTGTGTATAGGGAGCTCCCGGCCTGACTTTCAGAACAATAGATGGGATAAAAGCCAGGCCATGAACACTGAACATGAAACTTAGGTGGGCTGTAGTACCCTTATTTATGGCTGGGTCTACAAAGGAACAACAGGAGGGGAGAGTTCATGTTTGAACACAAAAAATAAAAAACAAAGAAAGACATTCTGCTTTTCTTTCCAAAGAAATGGAGACACACATGTGTACACATATAAACACACAATGAATGATGTGTCTATACGGCTATCACTGATTTCTGGCTCTGATGATAGCTGGAAATTGCTGGAATTGCTCCCAGCATACAGTCCCATATTGATCCAAGCAGATTTGGAATTGCAGGATGGTCAAAGCAGTGGTGCTACCACATTCCCCAAATTTCACTATATGTCCTTAAACAAGTCTCCATTTTCTGGCTGCTCAGTTAACCACACATCAATTAACCAAATCACAGAAGGCATAAAAGGCTATACAAATGGTTAATGCTCTCCTATAACCCCAACACACATATACATAATCTCCCCAGCTATTTAGTATCTGTAAAAATGAGAAAATTAAGGGGCAGGGGTAATACGAAAATACACTGATTATTCCTGCTTCAAGGTCAAGCAAAATGTTTCTACGTAAAATGGCCTATCTTGCCTCTATGAAGGTCAATAACACCTAAGGAAGTAATTCTCAAACAGGCTCCTGTGTTTCATATTTCTCTTACCCTAAGAAGGAAGCCTGGCTTTCAGCTAATGGAATGTCCACTTGGCTCATAACTTATTGATTTTTACTTTCACGGAACCATAAATATTGACAACCATGTAAGCAAAATGCCGGTACCACTTCTGCCCCTTCCTCCCTCTGGCAGGCTGACACTGGGCCGTTCTATATGCAAATAAGGGTCTAGTCCTCTGGAAATTATGAACGCTGATCCCAGGAGGACTGTATTCTTGATGACACGTCAGGGACTCCCAAGGGCACTGCTTGCAAAGCTTCGTCAGAACTTCACCTGATGTAGAGAGAAACTCTTCATTTCATCACATAATGAAAGATTATGTGAAGCTTTCCAAAGGGAGGAAAAAGTACACAAAAACTTTTAAATGCTCTTGCCAAGAGAAATCCCCAGTGAATTAGGATATAATCCTTCCTCACTGTCTAATCAATCTCTTCCTTCCACCGTCCAAAACACAGGGTTCCTCCAGGGGTGGATGGTCTGTGTTAGACACACGGAAATTCATTATCTCATCTGCCTGGTGCCACTGTTTCCAATAAATTGTAATTATAGTGTTATTGAGCTCCTTCTCACTTTCTCAAAGCCATGCTATAAACTTTGGGTCTCTGAGCAGTTACTTCCCAGTCAGTCTTCATTAAATTGGATTGTCTCAGAACAATGTCTATTTAACCAGCAGGGTGCCCACTAATTTTCTTTTTTAGAATTGGTATTAATGTAACAGACACCGGGTGACTCCGTGCCTCAGACACCACACAGACACAACTCAGTGTTTCCTCTGACTTCAGAAGGTCAAGTAGCCAATGCATGGGGTAACCTGGTCCCTGAAGATCCTCCCTCTCTCACCCCAGCACTGCCCAGCTGGCGTGGCTATCTCCTCCGGTGCAAAGTGGGATGATTATATATAATAGGACACTATTATAAGTGGCAAATGCAAAGTGTTATTGCCTCTATCACTCGAGAAACCTCAACTCTTTGAGGCAGGGGCTTGTGTAATGTTTTCTTTTCACCTAGAAAAGTGCCAGGCATATGGTGAAATGCTCAAGAAATACTTCTTGAGTAATTAGAATGATCACTGAACACACATCACTTTCTTATACTTCTGATCAATGCCCAGTAGCTGTACTGGTCAGAATTACAACATGCTCATAGATCCAAATAGCTGAAGAAGAGAGAAAAGAATTAATATACTGAGCATCTACTATGTACACAGTTTTAGCACTAGACAGGACACAGAGAGCCTTATAGGTCACAATAAAGACTTGGCTTGTACAGATTTTGCTGAATAAAGCAGATCTTCAAAAAGAAAATCATAAGAATAAACCAATAAGATATAAAATAGGGGAAAAAATATCTGTAATAAAGCTAAGATAGCAAGATTTCTCAGGCGATAAAAAAAAAATCAAATCCAATTAGGTATTTTCAGGTGGCATTTCCATTTCCTTTCTGACACTGATTTCTTTACCTAGGTCTTCACTGTATTTTATATCCCCACATCAATGAAATCACCTTCTGGGAAACAGTTTCCTTGGCTCCTCCTGGCTGGCTTTGTGGCATTGTGAGGAGCATGGAGTGGATTTCCTCTCTGAGGCAGCCAATTTCCTAAGCAATTAAATGCTGTTTATATTCCAAACTCTGCGCTTGAGTTGAAATTGTCAAGCTTGATATTACCTGACTCTTGCCTAAGATGTATCCCCAGCTAGTTCATTCTACTGTAACAGCCATCTATTAAAATTTCCAATCTGTTCTTTCCTCAAGGGATCACATAGTACTTGGCAAAGATACAGCCTCTGAATTCTGCAAATTATACTCATCTATATAAATATATATTTTTGAAATGGCAAGGCTTGCAAATTACTTTACCAAATTGACATCCCAATCTGCTATCCTTTAAAAGGAGAAGCAAATGCCATGTACCTCATACGTGCATAGACACTTCTGTGCTGTTTTCTTAAAAATAACATCATGTAGAAACTAAACTTTGATGAAATTCCTCCAGGAGTCACAGAATCAAGGTGCTAGCTTTTGTCACTTCTAGGAGTGGACAAACTGAGTGCAGGTTAGTCTAGGTAGATCATAATATGATACTACAGCATGCAATGGATATTGAAGTTATTTGTTCCAATGAATATTCCTGATTGAGAAAGTGGCCCTATCTCATTTTGACCACTCCTTATGGTTTCTAGGCTGAATGGAAAAGTCAGATGACATCTGTATCTGCATTGTATATACTTTTTGTTAAAGGGATAGCTACGGCCTGTACATTTATGTCTATAAGACATGCCTTCTCAGAGCACCAGAAGACACAAGAGCATTGGCAAGAAGTAACTCCTTGGTTACAATGGAGCATTTCAGTGGCAATTGTAGCTTTTTAGGGATTCCCAGCCCTAGACAGGGAATGAGGGTTGGTAGCACAGACCTTTTTTTTTTTTTCAAGCACAGAATGTCAATTTCCTAGCTTCCTAAAATAGGTGTTGGGCAGCTTTTCACACATTTCCTGTAGTGAAAACATCCAATCCACTTTACATCCTGCCAGCAATATACCAGCTATTCTCTAAAACAGAGGTGGCCAACCTTTTTGGCACCCAGGACCGGTTTCATGGAAGATAATTTTTCCACGGAGGGGGGTGAGGTGGTGGTTTCAGGATGATTCAAGTGCATTACACTTATTGTGCAGTCAAACCTCTCTGCTAATGATAATCTGTATTTGCAGCCACTCCCCAGCACTAGCATCGTCACCTCAGCTCCACTTCAGGCAATAGATTCTCATAAGGGGTACGCAACCTACATCCCTTGCACGTGAAAATCTAATGCTGTTGCTGATCTGACAGGAGGTGGAGCTCAGGCGGTGATGTGAGTGATGGGGAGCGGCTATAAAGATAGATGAAGCTTCACTCTCTTGCCTGCTGCTCACCTCCTGGTGTGTGGCCCAGTTCCTAACAGGTCACAGACTGGTACTGGTCCTTGGCCCCAGAGGTTAGGGACCACAGCTCTAAAACACTCAAAGGCCCAGTCACATTCCTCCTCTCATCAGAAATCTGTAATGGCTTCTCCACTGCTTATGGAACGAAACCCAAATCCAGCAACAGCCTTCAGGGCTCTGCCATCTGGCCTAGACGGCTCTTCCAGCTTTACCTTGCTCTATAAATGCAGCTCCCGGGCTGAGTTCCTCTCTGCTTCCACAGGGCTCCAGCCTCCGACTAGACAGCCTAAATTTATACCCCTTGTTTATCCTGCAAAGTTCACATTTTGCCTCCTCTGTAAAGACTTTCTTGACACCTTCATCAATATTATTCACACGTGCTCCTGAGTTCCCAAAGCATGTTGCACATTCTGTGGTTGACAATCATGCCAATGGCTTTGTATTAGTTAATTATTTGCAGACACCTACATGTGGCCAGCAACTGTGACTTATGTTCTCTCATCAAATCCTGACAGCACCCAACGACCCGACGAGGGTCTGACCATCATTTGCCTGTAAAATGCCCAGATGGGCTCAGCTCACACAACTTTACTCAATAATAAAACCAAATTCACACACACAAGGCATTCTAACTTCAAAATCTGGCCTCTTCGGAATCATCACTGTAGTTCACTGGTTACTAAGCTTTTCTATGTCTATCTCCCACAGCACCAAACACCAGAGAGGGGCTCAGCAAACATTAGAGGAAATGAAATAAACTCTTCTATTGCTAATCATCCTGTAGGTGTTGGAAGGGTCCCTCCAACTGCATCTCTGAAGACAGGGATCCTATTCGTTTTTCTTCTATCCTCCGTGGACCCTGGCACCGTGTGCGAAATGCGTTAAGGTGATTTAAGAGTCTGGTATACGGGCAAGCTCTTTACGGAGCTAGAGGACCCCTAGAAACGGCCCCGCCCACAGGCGTGGACGCCAGCCCGGCTCATTAGATTTTGGGCCTGAAGACAATAGCCTGCTCTCCAGTTTAACGCCGCGGGCCCTTCTGCGCCCTCGTTCAGTGAGTTATTGAGTGGCTGCACACACATTTTCATGGAGAGCAGGTGAGAGCGCTGGAAAGGGGCAGGCCCCAGCCCCAAGCAGGATGACGAAGCCCAGGTGCCTGCAGCTTCCAGGTGACCCCGCTCTCCTGCAATAAGCAGGCGAAGCGACAAAAGCAGCAGGGATTCTGCGTTTGGGAATCACTGCGTTTCTCTTTTAGCAGGCAATGGCTAAGGCGCAAGGAGAAACGCCCCCTGGGTGGCCTCATACCTTTCAGCTTTTCTGCCAGCAGGGCGGCTTCGTGCTCGGAGTAGTGCATGATGGCCGGCGGGGAGGGGGGCCGCAGCCGGTCCTCCTCCAGCTTGCGCCGGTGCCGCTCCTCGCGGGCGCGCATCCGCTGCTTGCATTCCCACTCGTAGAAGTCGTCCCTGGCCTGGGCAAAGTCCACGTGAAGGCGGCCCGAATCCTTTTTGTCCGTGCTGGACCCTAATCGCATCCTGTAACCTGAAACCAGTGGAAAGTCTGGTCACATCCAGTGGTCACACATTTAGACAAACACTAACTTATTTCTTTGCCCTCCCTAGGGACACCTTTCCCATAGGAGGTGGGAAGCAGTTATCCTTCTCCCCAGCAATCCTGAAGCTCTGCGAAGTTAAGCCTATTACAGATTTGGGGTGAAACACACTTCTGGGAAGTGTCTCAGAGGGTGGCTTACCCATTTGCCAAACCAGTGTCCCCAACAGAGGATGAGCTCAAGAACTGGGGACTTGTCATGATAAGTCCTTCTTCCCTCTGGCTCCCAGGAAGCTCAGAAACAGACTTAGCATGTATCATTTTTTTCCCTTACCTTTTTATGGCCTTGATTTTATATTTTCAATTTACTGTAACTCTGTTGCATAGGTGGAGTATGAGTAAATAAAGAGCATCTATGATATTTATAAAGATCTACAAAGTAAATTCCAGAACACCTCACTCACAGGCTATTGCTTAATTCCCCCGCAAAATGCTGCTGCTCAATTCTCTCTCCGCAGCTGCCAAAGCCACAATTATCAAGGCAATTTTGCAATGCTGTTTTATTTCCACTTATCCTCTGGGGCACGCAGGAGAATATTTTACCTTCAATCAGGAGGCCTCACCGCTGCCTTCCTGATAGCCCTGCAGCACCTCATCTGGCATGCAGTATCACACAAATTGTTCACGAAATCTTTGAAGGCCACAGGAGCCCTGTGCAAGAGCCCAGAGCTACACACACACGCACACACACAAAATGGGCCTGGAAATCTTTGGGGGATTTACTGTGAGCTACCCAACTTATAAAGATTATGAGCAGAAACGTGATCTGAGAAATCAACACAAACAGAACTGCAACTAGCTCGCCAGCCTAACTTCAAATGAAGAAGAGTTGACTTTGAGGTTGCTCTTCAGTTTGGGGTACTCAGATTTTCAGAACATAAATTCAGGTCCCAGCAGGCACATGGCTGCTGGGGGCTGCCAGAAGAGAGAGCAAAATAAGCACTTTTGCAGTGCAGGGGCTTTGCAAATGAGATGCAGCTGGCGATGCTAGGCTGTACCGTGCTGATGTTCAAGATCTCATGGTGGATTTCAATGGATTGTTTTAGCATTTGGGGTTAAAATTCAGCTGAAAATCCCTGGAGAGGCTGGCTTCTCCCCAGGAGGCCACTTCACACCTTTGGAAAGTTACAAATAAGACAGAGATCTCACATCTGATTCCTGTGATGCCACTGAACCCTTCTCACTCCTAGATTTTCAACAGCGTTATCTAAAAATGGGAAGACATAACAATACCAATCGAAACCAAAAACATCCGATCACAGATGTGCAGAATTAACGCTAAAGCAAAATGTATCTTGGTCGTGGGCCATGGAAACTTAACAAGTCAGCAGGCCACGGGGATACATGCATAACAGCTGAGCAGGCAGCACTGCCTAAGACTGGCCAGCTGTCCTGACTGGCTGAGCAACTTTCCTCTGTTCATGTCGAGAGAATAACTTTTTAAACATTTCTGGCTCCAGAAACACCCTCACTTTCACCGAAACATCACCATTAAAAGAGACCCTGATGAGGCTGAGTCTAAAATTAGCTTGGCCTTCAAATGTGAATGCGGTTCTAAAATTAGACAGGCCCTCCAGCTGGGCTTGGGCTTGCCGGAGCCTGCACACAGAGGGGCAGCTCTGCTTCCTTCCTGCCCTTCCAATTAATCAGCCTTTCGCATCTTCCCAGGACAGATGCAATAGCCTCCCAGGGTGAGGAGGCGCTGGGAGGCTCCTCTGCACCTGGGCAGGGAGGCTGGAGGTGAGGCCCTGCTGCCTTCTCCTGCCTCAAACGGGCAGACCAAGGAGCAGCCAGGGGTTTGCTGAGAGAAACAGGACCAGCGCCCAGACTGGAAAAAGCATAAAATCAAGGCATAAAAAATCAAAGAATGCCTTTTGTATGCCTACATTTGGGACTATTCATCTTCTGATTGGTTCTAAACATTGTATTGCATTAGTGTGGAAAAAGACTTTTGATCTCCTCTGACCCTCTTGTTTAATCAGGCGGGTAGAATAACACAGTTGACCCTTGAACAACATGGGTTTCAGCTGCTTGGATCTACTTATTAGGCAGATTTTTTTTTTTTCAACTGAACGTAGATGGAGAATAGAGTATTCAAGGGACGTGAAACCGGCATATAGGAAGGGCCAACTTTTTCTTTGGTTCCACAGGGTGACTGAGGGACTTCAGTATGTGTGGGTTTTGGAATACGCAGGAGTCCCGAGCCAACCCCCGAGTATACCACGGGATGACTGTAGTTTTACTGGTACAGCTATAATTAGAACCCAGGTTCCCAGGGCAGAGTTCCTGAGAAAGAATCAGTCCTTCTTTATCATCATCAGGATATGCATTGAAAACAACAATTTACTGAGTGATTTCTATGTTGCAGGCGCCCTGCTAAGCACTCACTACCCATTATTTGATTTATTCCTCCTCACAATCCTAGGAGGTTGCACTGTTACTATCTCTATTTTGCAGATGAGAAAACGGAGGCTCAGAGAGAGAGATTATCTAGGCCAAGGCAAGTGAAACCCAGTGCCATGTACAGAGCACAATCCCCACTTGTCTGATAGCTGTTTGTGTGTTGTAAAATGTCTTTATTCTAAGCTTTGTCTTCTACCTCCATTTTGAAATGCTTTTAGATGTTTTTTTCCTCTTTGTAAGGTTTTATTGGAACGGGTTGTGAAGGTCTCATATCACTATCTAGCTCAGGAAGTCTCTGCAGTATTGGAATGACTTCAAGTCTTCCGGAGTTTGCACAGAATTTCATGGCAATAGAGGTTGACTACAGAAAATAAGTAAAACCTGGCAGTAATGTTGAGCTGTTTGGTTTCTTTTCCTGTTGTTTTCCCACCTCCCCCCAGTAGCTTTGCCTCAGGAATCGGGAGGTGAAATGCAGAATGACAGACTGAATGTACGTGGAGAGCGTGAGGGAATGGCAATGAGTCAAATCTGAAAATAGGTTCTTGTAAAGCCACCCCTTAATTCTTAGATTTGGCAAAGGCCTTGTGCAGAGACTCTATTCACTTGGCCCAACACCTGCAGAGTGGAAGGCAGCATTAGACCTCATTTAAATATCTCTAAAACTCACCTATAAAAATTGGCACCAAAGAACAAGGCTTAAAGAACCAGACAATATGATGTTGAGCCTTAGCCTAAGGCCCATGAACTACTTTTCTGCAAGGAACTGGTTTTGCTTCGGTACCCTGGTGTCTACAAAGTGAATCCACTTCTGAAAAACTGAAATTATTCTGAGAGAGTACTTTACTCCCCCAGAGGATTACATCCAATAATAATAATGGTCCTCAGTGCTCATAATATTGCTTTTCATCTAATAAGCACTTGAGAACATTAATTAGAAACTTGATGGAATTCCTAAAGACTGGATGGTGGGAAATTGCTCCTGTAGCAAGGTATATTCACGGACTTAACAGAGAGCTTCTGGTAGCCAAGGAAAAAGGCAGAATCCCCCCTTTTCCAGCCCCAAACTATGAGGACTTGATTGTGCATTAAGGCCAAGGGGAATAAGCTCATATTAACATCACAAAACATAACAAAATGCCTCCAAAACTCCTGATGTAATGCAAAGTACCAGAAAGGTAAATGGCTTTATCAACCATGAATTCCTCAGCAAAGCGAATGTGACAGAAATTCTTCTTGCTTTTCCGAATCGCTGTAATATCACCACACTGCTCAAAGACTTCTTGAATAATTTCCTCAGTAGCATTTTCTGGTAATCCTCCGACAAACACAGTCTTACACCCAGGAGGTCGTTCTCTTGTGGAAGGAGGTGGAAGATCTGATAATCACAACAAAACAGAGTTTTGTCTTTTATTTATTTGCTCTCTTTTTCTGGTTCTCCCAGCAAAAGTAGAGCTTGCAGAGTCACTTTCTCCAGACTGAGTAATGGTAAATTTCTGTACCAACTTACATTTATCCCCGGCTGTCTTGTTTCTAAGTTCCCTTCCCCTCCCCATCCCAACCTTTACTTTCTGTGTTCATTTCTACCCAGAGTGGCTATGCTTGTCCGTGAACAAAGATAAAGCACATGTTAGCATAATTTCATTTCTCCTTTATAATACAGAAGCCGAGAAAATGGAGGGAAAAAAAAAGTCCCAAAGTACAAAACATGATGAAATGACAACATGATGAAAAACCTCGGCTTGTTATCTACTTTGTCTTGTTGCCAGATAAAGAAGCAACAAAGCAGAACATAGGAAGCATAACCTAAAAAAGCACGCACAATACTTACTTGGCTGTGAAACACCGTGCCTGAAGAAAACGCTTTGTTATTATTCACATTTAAATGAGCAAACTATTAAATTTTGGGGAGGATGTATAAAAAGATAAAATGTACACTGTCACAACATTTTACCTAGTTTATATGTAGATTACTAAAGCAATCTCCTGCAAAGTCCATTTAAAAAAGGCAACACTGATTAATAGGAATAAAAAAAAAATCAGAGCTATTTAAGCCCATAAATGTAGTATCTGAGGCTAAATTAAAAAAAAATTCTGGCCCATTTACTTCGTCAAATGTATGCTTCCTTCAAGCAAATTCAATTTGGTCCAGAAACTCTGAGATGCAAAGTTTCCCCCATCCCCCCAAATTGCTAACTGCCAAATTAATTCAATTTTCCATCTAGCAAAAACACATTTCAGAGTTTTTCTCCCACATTTGTGAAGATGGATGGAAGTGCTCACATATTTCACACTATGTTCTCCAGCAAATGCTAGACGTCATTGCATGCAAAAAGATTCCTAACACTGGATATATATACCCAAGCCCCACATACTGGCTTCATAGTGTCCATTTAGCTTCTGGACAGACACATGGTCACATCCCCATTTGTTTTAATCTAGAGACAAAGGCTTTGTGTAGAACAGGCCCCACTCCGGGCATCTATAGGTGAGTTGCATCTGGAAATGAATGCAATGCTACTTAAAGTTTAAAAGAAACAAATTTAAAATGATGAGCAAATATTTCTCATGGGTGTTACTTACTTGGATTTTGAGGAAAAAGAGTACAACTTTTGCAGTGGATTATTTCTTTGACGACAGCCACTTCTGTTGGCGGTGGGGGAGGTACCAGCCCTAGGCCTGGTATCATTGGGTTAATGGGGGTGATTCCAGTCATCATGTTGAGGCTTGGATCAAAGCCTGGGACACAGATTGAGTCTGTAAAGTACACAAGATAACATTTTGACTGGAGAATCTTAAATCCATTTTTGTTGTTGTTGCCATTTTCCTGCAAAGATTATTTGATTTTGTATTTTTTCAGGAATTTCTCCTGGCATAAGATGTAGCAATTTATAAAGCTACTCCAGAAGGGTAAAGAGACAAAACAGAAATAGATGAACCGAAAACTATGTGAAAAGGAAATTATATTACTTAAAATATTAACATGGCAGAACAGAACACAGCATATTAAAGTGTAAAATCATGCAACATGAAGTTTCACTATTACCATGAATGCAATTTTCTTTTTCTTAACATTAGTGTGCTGTTTACATTGCCTTATGACCCAGAATGTGGGAAGAATATCATTTAACATTGAAGTACCCTATGAATCTAATTGTCAACCTGGTTTTATCAAAAAAGCCTTCTTACCCAAATGACCTAGATTTAGGAAAGTTCAATTTATTTGTGCATATTTTATAATGATGCATTCAGGTCCCACCTAACCTATTTCCCCCCAGGAAGTAAAAAAAAAACAGTGATTATAATTACTACGGCTGGGCTAGATACATGCAGGCATAAAATTAGCTATAGATATTTCTGGATTCTATTGGACAATCACAACTTCTTCCTATAATCCAATCAACAAATAATTAAAACATTCTTCTGAAATCTTTCTGCCCTGTATTTAAAAAAACAAAACAAAACAAAACTTGAAAATAGAAAGGAGGGCAAAAAGAATGGTATTTCCAGTATAAACACTGAATTTTTTTTAGTGTGATAATGAAGTAAGTAATTTCAAAGGTGATACACAGGCATTTTTTTTTTTAATTAAGTAAGCACTTTCTAAGAGCAGGGGCTGTTAAAGTACTGTACTGAGTTCCGAAGAGTAGCTACAAGGGGATCCCTTTCATAAGGGTTTTTCTGTTTGCAGAGAACAGATACTCCCACTGGTAGTGTGATAATGTTCCCAGGTAGACAGCAGGACAGATGCCACCAGGAGAGGTCATGGTGACCCTGCAATTACTCTGCAAGGATGAAACTTCCTTCTTCTTCTTCTCTTACTCTCCTTTTTCTCCCTCCCCATCTTAGACCGTGCCCATTCTTCCTTCCTACCGCCCTCTTGTTTTTGATTCTCCTGAGCAGCCTGTGCCGTAGGCCCCTGCATGGCTTCACTCTTTGCTTGTCTGTGCTGAAAGGCTGGATAAACCCAGAGCAGGTGAAATGACAGCCACACCCTTTGTTTACTAAGAAACTCCAGAGGATACAGAAGGCCTGGCAAAAACTTTTCCTTTCTGCTACCTTGGACATTCCCACTCCACCTCTGGGTTGAACAGAATAGTGTGACTCTGATCTGTAATCCCAAGAGGACGGATGGCTGTCCCATTTATTAGAAACTCCCATTTGATTTGATAGTGTGCCAACGTGACTTCAGTAAAAGGAGAGGTACTTGGGGCTTTGCTTTTTAAAAAAAGAACCCTCAATATAAATGCCAAATAAGCATTTTCTTTCCAAGTAGTTACCTTGACTTTCTAGGCACTTTCTCTATAATTATGGTTCTCAGTTCCTTCATCGGGAATATGGGACTGTTTGGGTTATCTCCTGGGGCACTAGCATTCCAAGACTCCAGGATTCCACACTGACAGAGACAAGACCCCAACTCTGGTTCTTTATTTAATGCTCATAAAGTTTCACAGGTATTATTCCCATTTTACAGATAGAGGAATTGAGGTGTAAAGCAGTTAAGTAAAATTTCTAACGTCAGAAAGCAAACAAATGATAGAGTTAGAGCTGGGGCCCAGGTCTCCACCTCCATATGTAAACATGTACAGATACAACTGTTTCAAAGTTTCCACTTAGAATGGCCCAACCTGATTATTCACCTGATATGTGTCACTACTTCTAAAAATTTACTTTACCATTAAAAAGATCAAGATTTGTCCTGCTGATCCAGATGCCAATTCTAAAGAAGTTCCAGACCAGAATGGTGTTCAACATCACCATCATTAAAATAACATACTGGCCTCTAAGGGGAATATATTAGAAATAGAAATATAGGCAATGGGAATATTGGCATGTTTGTGCTTTTATTTAATCTCATCTCGTACATAGACTTCATCTGTTTCTTTCCTGGCCTGGCCTTCACTATTATTTGCCAACCCAGGATAATTTAAGGCTGAAACCACTCAGGACTGCAAGCCCTGAAATGAGAGCCTTCTGATTACAATAGGCAGATGTTTCCCACAAATGAGATGAGAAGCTCGGGGCCTGTATTCTCTTTTAGTTGTAACAGACTTCTGTTTTCTTTCTGAAGGCTAAATAAATATATATACCTTCAGAAATGGGGACAAAAGACACCACTCTTGAGCAAAATATTTTAAGATACAGCAAGAGTTACTTTGCTTTTTCTGTGACATCAATATGAAGAGACTATGAGGTTTAATGAAATCTGCATGGTGAGTGTGCTAGCTTGAAAAGGGCTTAGAAAGGAATTAACACTTAAATTATGCTGGACCTCAAAGGATCTGAGATTCAGTTTTGAGAGGAGAAAGTAGGGAAGGATTAGACTACAAAAAAGAACTCATTACTTTTTAACAATATATGTACAGATGGAAATTGTTTTCTCAAATAGCACAGGAGCATATTGTATACTCACTCATTAAAGCAACTGCACAAACTGAAAATCCGAGAAAGACACATACACAGCAAGGCAAAGGTGAGAAGGGAGCACAAACTCTAAGGGTCAGTTCCGTGTCTTGTTTGGAAAAGCTACTCCTGTGAACTTCAGAGATAATGAGTTGTAATTCTGTGCAGGGAAAGGAGGAGGGCTGCTTAAATCACAGCAAGAAAGAATCCAATTAAGCATATAGTAGAATTTTCTTTTAGAAACTGTACTTAAAGGAGAGGAAGGGTTATTCATCTCAGAGCGTGGCCCTGTCTGGCTCCTCTCTGTATTGCTGGCTCCAAGCAAGGGACCCAGGGGCAAAGCTCAGCAAAGGTTTCTTTTTGGTTGTCTGTTCCCTATGGGACAAAACAGAAACAAAAATCCTGTTTACTGAATCATAGTCTAGTGTTTCATCAATTTGACGAGCATTTTTCAGAAGGCAGTTTTGTGTTTAGGATTAGCTAAATCATGCATTCCGCATTTCCTGGGCACACACTATTGCCAGGATCTGGAGTTAGCGAGGTGACCGTAAGAAGTTCCCACTTGGATTTGAGGGGGAATAAAGGATGGGCGCGGAACTTGGCAGAGGAGTCAGATAGGTGAGCTGAGGCTCACGGGACACAAAGGAAGGGAACTGCCCGCTGAGAGCGAGCCTGCCAGGCCTGGGAATTCCAAATAATTTTCCATGGCTCTCTCGTGGTGTGCAGGTGACAGTGTGGCCACGATATACTGAGAGACTGCAGGAGTTGGACCAGAAGGGATCTTGTTCAAGCTAGTGAGTTTGGACTGGATTCTCCCCGGAATGTCAGCCCCTCAAGGTCAGAGGTGTGCCTGCCTGGCAGAGCCCCATGCCCTCCCCTCCCTCCTCGTCTCTTTGCCTGCTGTCCCCTAGCCAGGGCTTGCTCCTTTCCTGCCCTTTCCAGTCCATGCCTCAGTAAAGAGTCTCATATTTGAAGTAAGAACCGGATCCCATTTGAAAGAAAGGAATAGGGGCCTCTTGCCAGGCAAGGCTGGACGTAATAACTAGGTTAGGTGCAAGGAAGCTGGGCTGGGGATGCGGCTGAGGGGACAGAGAGAAGGTGTCAGTGCCAGGAACACATCTGGCCCAGAAGGAAGAACATAGTGTTCCAAGAAAATAACAAGAGAAAAGAGGGAGTAATCAGGCTAAATGGTCTAGTCCTGGGCCGAGGGTGTCCTGACAGAGCGGCTGAACACAGAGAGCATTAGCAGCACACAAAATACAGGTCCAGGCAGGACGGCTGCACCAGGGAACTTCGTCTGCAGCTCACAGGGTCTGCACCACGCTGGTCCAGGGTTCAGACTCAGTCCAGGGGAACTGGAGTTTGCAACAACATCATGAAGTCACAGGTTGAGAAACACTAGACTATCTGGCAGGTTACCTAAGCTGGGACTCATGCTAGAGAAGCAAGACAGGAGCCAGGCACCAGAGTGGAAGCCTGGGGTTTGGGGAAGGAGGCAGGTACCCCAGTTATCAGACCTGGAGCCCAGGTCAGAGCCCGGCCAGCACAAAGCCTGCTTGAATGCTGAAATCTCAGAACACAGGGGTCCCAAGCCCTCTTCCTCCTGCCCGAGGCGAGAGCGGCCCTCAAGTGCAGGGAGATGCTGAGCGTGGCAGGCTAGCTTCCAGGACTTGTGCGGGGCAGAGACAGGCTGGAGGGGCTCTGACAAACATGGAATTGCGCTGCTTCTTTTACCAGAAGAATTACGGATTTGAAATATGACCTATCATCACTCTACAGAGAAGCCACGTAATACATGAAGACGTTCTGTTTACCAGAAGTTGAGGATGGAGAAACTTGTTCAGAATAGTCTCTAATTGCAATGGACAAGCCTTGGTCTTCTATAAAGTCATTACGTTCATGAACTTTTAAAGTAATGTTTTTGTTTTTCCATTCCATGTGCTCCTTTTCTCAAACATTCTTAAAAACAATTTTGTGAACAGTAGAGAAAAATTGAACATTTTAAAAAAGATGATTTGAAGCCAAGGGATCTGGCACAGCTAGGTGACCTAAGGCCGAACGGTTTCCTAACCTCTCTGCGCTTCAGTGCGTCCACCAGGGGAATGGGAACATGACTACCACACATGACTACTACTACGACAAAATGGGAACATTCGAGAAGACCATCTGCGGCTGGGTGAAAGTGGTATGGCAAAGTGTGAAGAGCCCAAGCCTGCAGTCAAATATCCCTGAGACCAGATCTGGGGTCTCCTTGCACTGGCTGTGTGACCTTGGGAAACTGAATCTTGCTAAGCCTCACTTATAATATCTGTAAAATCAAGAGAATAATATTTACTTTTTAATATTCTAATGAGGATTAAATGAGTTAAAGAAAAACAAAACCAAAGTGTTTAGCATAATGTCCAGTAAATATCTGGTAAATAATAAATGGTAGCAATTATATACAACATTGATAAATATTCTTATTCAGTTGCATGTATAATATTTATGTAACCTCACATAAATATAACATTATTTATATTTAATATACACATAAAGGAGTATAATGATGATAACAAAGTATTTCATTTGGCAAACGTGGGTGTCCATTGAATGTTGGATGTTTTGCTAGGTCCTTTGCATGTGAAGACCTTGTAAGATATGAGCCCTTCCTTCATGGATGTGACAATCCATTGACAGAAACAACCTGGTAGGAAATGAAAATACAGTATGACACCAGCTATGAGACATTTAAATAAGAGATGCTACAGAAAATACAGAAAAGAGGGACATCTAAACCGGTCTGGGATAGGGGGGTCACGGGTTGACTTATGTCCCACCCAAAAGATATGTCAAAGTCCTCATCCCCCATACCCATGAATGTGACTAATGTGGAAAAAGGGCATTTGCAGATGTAATCAAGCTAAGATGACGTCATGCTGCATTAGGGTGGGCCCTATCTAACACGACCGGAGTCCTTATGAGAAGAGGAGAAAAGACACAGACAGACACCCAGGGAGAACGCCCTGTGATGACCAGAGACAGGCAGCTGCAACCATCACCAAGGATCGTTTGCTGGCAAACGCCAGAAGCTGAGAGAGAACCATGAAACAGATTCTTCCCTAGATCCTTCAGGGAGAATGTGGCCCTGCTGACACCTTAGTTTCAGACTTCTGGCTGCCAGAACTGTAAGAGAATAAATTTCTGTTGTTTTAAACCATCCAGTTTCTGGTACTTAGTTACGGTGTCCCTAGGAAACGAATGCAGGGGGATAGCATCAGGGAAGGAATCCCAGAGGGGGTGACAGCTGACCTGGTTCTTAAAAAGGATGACTTCTGTATATGCAGTGGGCATGTAAAAAAGTATCCCCGAAATATAGTTATTGGGATCATAAACACAAAAATATTTCCAAATGATCTCTTAGAAGAAATGTTCAAAACCAGTTCCCTGGAGGCAGAATTGCTCTTAGAGTTTCTTTGTGAAAAAACAAACTCTGAAGATGGCTTCATATTTGTTAAGAACAAATCAACCACACAGATTATGTTAACATAATAGTGTATTTTATAAAATAAGTGAATGCCTTCAAGCACGATCTTTAAGAAAGTGAAGTTGAAGATGCTTTTGTGATTTTTTCCAAAGAGATCCAAAGGCAGAGAGGTACGTTTTCCATTTAAACCCAAGATGTACATCCACAGTGAGCTCCTGCCGTGCACACTTTATAAACAAAGACCTCATTCCATCAATAAAACCCTCTGTCTCCTCTGACTGAGGCAGCAGCGCTGGCAGAACGGAGGAATGCAGCCGTCAACAGCTATTTTAAGTACTGTTGACTTGGGTGAGATTTGTGTCCATGTTTGAAAATAGGGTATGACGTGAAGTGAGGAGAATTTCAAAACTTCTGACCAAAACTGGCATAGAGAAAAACTGACTGCTCAAAGAAGACTGTCAGATCTTTCCAGCAACCTGCTCGCGCAGAGTATGCACTCGAAAACCAAGTGCGCTTTGAGAGAGCAGGAAGTAAGAGCTTATCAAAGGTTCTGTAAAACGCACACTGGGGGGCGCGTGATTTGAATTCGACGCCAGTGCAGTTTGTGCACAGAGGCCTGGGCTGTCACACTCCGAGCAAGTTGCTCCATGTTTCGTGGACCCCCTGAAACACGCTCTTAAGACACAACAGGCCTCGCAACTGAGGCACGAAAACCACGCTGGCATACGGCACTCAGGCAGGCCGGGAGGGGCTCACTTTGACAAGGACCTAACCAAAGACTATGAAATTTCGAAGCCGAGAGAGATTTGAGCATGACCTAGTCCCACCCTCTTGATTTTAAAATGAGAAAATTGATCCCCAGAGAGGTTAAGTGACTTGCCCCAAGTTACACAGTGAGTTAGGAGTGGAGCTGGAATTGGAATCAAGTCCTGCTGCTGCTTCATCGTGCGTCTGAATTCTCCGACCTCTCTCCAGCCTGCCTTCCTCTGGATGTCTCAGGTGACGGTGCATTCACTACCTCCCCACACAGCCCGTCCCATTGCCTAATGGTTTTCACAAGGAGACATTTATCCCTCATAGCCTGACTCAGGACCTGCAAAGCCGTAGTTAAATCCATTGTCCTTACTCTGCACTCCTGAGCTCCTACAACAGGTCTAATTCTCTTTCCCACCATCGCTGGTCAAATCCACAAAGGAAACCCAGAGAAAGGCTGAGTCTTCTCCCACTCAGCCTCAGCACCCCCTTCCCTCAGTCCTTCCATGTGGGACTGCCCTTCTCTAAAAACCCACCTCTGCTGAGCTCCAGGGTTGTCCAGAGAAAGAGGCCAGGAAGGAGCTGACCAACCAATTAGCAGTGGTCTCTGCCTTTCTTCCTTCCAAACTCTCTATCTTTTTTTTACTAACTTGGTATGTTTAAAAGCAATGGTCATGTTTCATGCTTGCTTTGTGCCATGGCTGCACTTAAAGTGTCACATCATCTCATCATGTGATTCGCAGAGTTGACAAACGCTGAATGACCTCATTCAACTAGAACACACACGTCTTGCCTCTGTAGGATGATGTCCTTATGCAACTTTGCAGTTGACATTTTGAAACTAAATGAAGGATTTTGCATTTTCCAATTAATTTTCCAAAATCTGTCTTAGGTTCTCCCCTTGTCTTGAATTTTCCCTCTCTTGACCTCAGTACCTATAAAATGGCTAGACGGCCGTTTCTTAAAGTTCCTTCCTCTTCTAATTCACCAGAACATCTCTCCCTGCAGGCCCGACTCAGCCACAGAGGGGGAGAAGATCTTCCACTGCCAGTCTGGGAGGTAACTGTTAGCTGCTTTTCTTGCTGATGTCTTACAGATGACAAACTATTAGCTGTCTGAAGCTTGGAGTTGGTACAGGGAGCATGTCCTCATCCACTTCATCCCTCTGGCCAGGTGGTTAGGACTTTGCTCTCACCAAGATATTGTTTCTGTTCTTTCCCCTCCTTACTTTTACCCCAGATGTGCTCCAGGTTCCCTGCACCCTTGGGCTTGTGAATTCTAGCAAGCATTTGTAGAAACATCTCCTTAGGCAAATCCACTTAGACTCTCCCCCAACATTTATTTCTTCTGCACCTTTTGTTGTTGATTTCCAGTTTTAAGAGCCACTGCCAAGTCTCAGGGATGCACATGGGATTACCCTGTGTTAGAAGCCCCTGTGTACTAAGTTGTTTTCCCTGCTCTGTGGGCTACGGGTGCCCTCTCACTTGTTTCTACGCCTTGTCTGAATGCACTCCATAGCAGACCGCCTACGGGATCCTGGGCACCTGTTCTACTCCATTCCCATTAAACAATTTCAGGCAGGTTAAGTAACTTCAGGGCTTGGCAGTTTTTTTTGTTTTTTTTTTTTTATCGGCATCACCCCTTCCTCTCAGTTCCTGGTTTAGAACCTCTGTAGGTAACCACACCCAATCACCTGCCAAACCCTCTCAGATAGACCTACCTTGGAAAGGACTCTATGTCATCTTTGTTTTCCCCCATTGCTAATTTAGGTTCTCATTAGCTCTTATCTGGAGTCCTGCAAAAGCCTCTTTTTGTCCCCCAAAATTGTAGCGTCCACATCTTCCCTCCCTCTCTCGTCCCTCCCTCCTCCAGGCCCTCTCACACCCCTGGACCTGGGATCAGCGGGTGATGCACACGAGAGCAGGTCCTAATTGGAGCCTCTAAATTACATCTTTCAAACTTCTTTTCACATCCCTATCTCATTAGCCGATGATTAATTTTCTCTCTATGATGTTATGTGACTTTGTACAGCAGGACTGTTATATAATGATGGGAAAAAGAAAAAAAAAGTACTGAATAGTCTCTTGGTGTTCTCTGCTTTGTCCCAGCTGATAAGTGCATGGTGCAGGAGCAGACAGTAGAGGCAAAAAGCTATTGAATCTTGAAAAATATGTTTGAATATTCAAACACCTAAGAAGTACTTTTTATAAAGAAGTAATTTTTATGAATCTATCCACTTATCTTTCTAAGGAGTGGGGACACTCTAAATGTATGTTGAAAGGCTAAATAATTTATATCAACACATCTTGTTTTGGCATTCAATGCCTCCCTGCTCTATGGGACTGTTCCCTTTATTTGAAGTCAGGGTAATAGGTAATACTGACGTAAAGCCCACTGTAGTCAGGGGTCATAATAGCAGAGATGGTCGTTCACAGCATGTAAACGTCTTTATAGGGATCTTCCCTTTGAAACCTGCATCTTTCTGAGGCAATATGCAAGGGCTAACCTTTTGATTTTATTTATCAACTTTAGTTTCAGTTTACAAAGGCATCTGAGAGATAGGTAACATCTCATAAATTTAAAAAAGAACAAAGGAAAACTTATTCAATATTTGGCTTTAAAGAAAACATTCATATCATATTATTTTAAACAATTTATGTAGGTTTCAATTTAAACTTACTGTTTGAATGGGTTGAAACAATACAGAATTGGTCTTTTTAAATAAAATCAGCACAGAGCTGTAGACTTGGAGAGAAAATAGAGCCTGTTTTAAAGGTAAACAGATCATGAGAACTCCTAAAGGAAATTGCAAATCGTGTGTGGTTTTTAAATCATACACTAATCTAATATTAATTTAATTTTTCCACCAGTCTGTGCAAGCAAAGAAAATTCACTGACTTAATTATCACCTTATCTCAGGGTCCAACATAGTCCTTGGCACATAGTGTCACCTTCAATAAATATCAGTTAGTTGAATGAAAGAAATCACAATATTTATAGCATTTACAGAGTTCATCCTAAAGGGATAAGACAAAGTAATATTTGGTTGTCCAATCCACAGTGTCACAATATAAATTCATACACAGTTCTAAGCAAATGATACCTGGCATTCTTTATACTTCCCTCATTAACTAAACAATAAGAGATGTGAGGATATTTGTTAGTTATTCCTCTTATTATCACTGGAAAATGATGATGGTTGTTATGTACATTTTATAGATAATGAGGCTGAGAGGCACAAGGAGTGAGGATATGCTCAAGACCACAGAATAAATGGATGGGACTGGTCTTTGGGTGCTGGTGTATATGGCATCGGTAAGGCAGACCTCATACTTGCCTCCTGCCAGCTCAGGGCTGCAAGAACACAGCCCTGGTCTTAAAGGAATGAGGTAGAGGGGCAGGAAGGTAAGTACAGTCTCATTTAAATCTACACAAGCTCATCTCATATCTTTCAGCTTAGGAGTGCTTGGAAAATCCAGCACAGAAATGAAGACAGGACAGGACAACTTAATTCCACGCCACAAGGGAATACTACTGTCTAACAGCAGTGTAAGTAAAAGGGAATGTAATAAAAACAAGTGTATAAAAGAGGTAAAAATAAAAGCTTCACCTATCACCATGAAAATTTTAAATAAGAGTATAAACCATATGCAAAAACAACAATCTTCCATTCCATACTATGGGTGAATTAGGGGGAAAATAGAGAAAATAAAGGAACTGCAGATTTGGGATAGAAATTTGGAAGGAGGAGGAAGAAATTGAGTTGAAGATAGATAAAAGAGAGAAATCAGAGGGAAAGGCAGCAACAGACAGATGGAGGGACAGTCTGAATCCCAGGCGCAAGACTCCCTCTCCTGCCCAACTGACTAGGCTTGGTTCTTAATCTGCACAAAAGAGGACTAAAAAGAGTATTCGTCCCTGACAGGGCTGTTCTTAGGATTATGAGTTAAAATATGTAGAGGGCTTCAAAGAGTGCCTGGTATACAGTAAGCACTCAATACCTATTAGCTATCACTTTGATGAATAATATATATATTTTTGTGTGTGAGTATGTGCAGGTGTATATTACATTGTATATGTGCTACAATGTTGTTTTAGTGTTCTTCCTTTTGAAAAAAAGCGTATCTCACTTCTCTCTTGCTTTTTAAGTTCATGTTTTATTATCTGCCCTAATTTCGAGAAGTAATTCTTTGAGTGGAAATCAGGACGTCCTCTAGGTAAATAACTGAGGAGGCAGCACCATATAGTTTCTCTACAGGAGAAATTTCTCCAAGGGAAATTAGAAAACACCCCTCTCTCCCCTCTTCCCCAGGACCCAAGATGTTCTTCTGTGTCTGGAAATGAGAGTTGCAGCATTCAGAGCTGTTTCCTGTTTGCTTTTTCTGCCAGGAAGATTAGGTGTGGTACCTAAACACACCAACTGCGCTCGTTTGAAATCCTATTTTATTCATCTAAATGAATGTCTATTTTAAGATTCTTTACACACACGAACACATGTGTCTTTTTAATAAATTCAAATGGAGGAGAAGCAGACTTTTGAAAATACTTCGTTACATCTGAGGGCCTGGCCAGATTTCATTATTTACATGTTGATGTGCACTTCGGTTTACAAAGCACCCAGCCAAACCAGGCTCCCCCACAGCCTGTCATTGCTGGCAACACCCTGAGAAATTCCAGGGGCTAATTTTTCAGAGAAGCAAATTAAGGGGGAATAACTTCACTCACAAACTGCCGTTTCAAACTAATGCAGCCTTTCGGGCCGCGTACAGTGTACTTCGAGCATTCCTTAATGACTTGCTTTCGCCACAGCATCTACCCCTCAACGGCAGAAACTCAGGGAAGCAATTTCCCACATGAAAAACATAGCCCAAACTTTTTTTTTTTCTCCTGGAGAGTTCCAAGTTAAAAGCAGAGACTATAACCGAGATTTTCATTTTAAATTAATTATTTTCTGCCAGGCTGTAAGTTTAAAGAATGCTTTTGTTCTTCATTCAGAGGGGTCTGCATCTCGTTCTCATTCCCCGAAGCACCTAGTTTTGAATTGTTACTGAGCCTTTATGCAATGCTGTATTTTCAAAATCCTTTTTCAGCTATTTAATAAGCTGGTCCTTATGACATCTCTCTAATAAGAAAGTTGAGGTTTGGAGGACCAAAGGCATTTGCCCACAGCGTCACTGCAATCACGGGAGAGCAGGGGAGCCCCACGCTGTCCTGAGTGTGATGACAGTCTGCTTGCCTGCAGTCTCCAGGGAGGCACAGGGCAGAGGGGAAGAAGCAGGAGCCACACTATTTGGGCTTTAGTTCCTCGTCTACCCCAGGTTCCTCATCTCAGATGTAAGGCTGAAACCTGCCCTGCTTACTGCACATTGTTATTCTTAGTGCCAAATTATATGATGGACATTTATGTGCCAGCAGTTTACAAGCAAGGAATCAATACACAAATATAAATTACAGTTAGGATTTCTTTTTCCTATTTCAGTGGCCTCTGGGGCTCCACAATGGTGCTAAGTGCCTACCTTGTGCAGAAAGAGAATTCAATATATTATCCAGTGTATTACTGAGCTTTAAAGCTTATATAGAAGCATGACAGGTGAGAGGGAGAAGTGGGAGGGAGAGTATGTGTGTGTGTGTTGTATCCTGATTCTTCTCATTGTAATCCATGGTTCTCAGCAGAACCATGCCATTGTCCATGTTAGGGTTAGCCAATACGTTTTGTTTTTTTAGAGATGGGGTCTATCTATGTCACCCAGCCTGGAGTGCAGTGGTGCAATCATAGCTCACTGTAACCTCAAACCTGGGCTCAAGCAAGCCTCCCACCTCAGCCCCCTGAGTAGCTAGGACTCTAGGTCCATGCCACCATGCCTGTCTGATTTTTAAAAAATTTTACTGGGGCATTTTGCTATGTTGCCCAGGCTGGTTTTGAACTTCTGGCCTCAAGTGATCCTCTCTCCTTGGCCTCTCAAAGTGCTGGGATTATAGGCCTGGGCCACCCGACTCGACCCAGTAAGTTTTATGGCTGGGAAAACCAAGAAGCGCAGTGGCATACTGCCCTAGGTCTTTCTGAGATATTTGCTCATTTAACATTTATTAATCACCTACAAGGTTGCTAGGCGTGTGCTGGATGCTGGGGGCACAAAGGTAAGTCAGGATTCCTGGTGTAAGGTGCTCCCAGTCCACTGTGAATCGGACACATGGACACAGGCTGCATTAGACGTGGCAGCATAATTAGGGAGGTATACACAGCACCTGTGCCATCCTGTAAAGAGCCTGACCATCCTCTGAACGACAAGTCGTCTTCCTCCGTGAACGTATCTATCTAGCTAAGCCACTGTGTCCCCAAACCCAAGCACAGAGAGCTTTGTAAACATACACCCAAGTCAGAGGGCAAGTGCCCCCTTGGGCCCCAGCCACATTTTCAACAGCAGTCATTTTTACTGCATTTACCAAGTGACTTTTAGGGACAGAGGACTGTTGGGTGTTTTATGATGTATCTTTCCTTATCTATATTATTATTTCCCTTTCTCCTCTTCTTAACATAGGGGCAGTCTGGATCAGTGAGCCTCCTTCAGGCGGAGTTTACATCCAAAGTGCCAATGATGTGGAGCACCGAGGTTATAAAGGATAAATTTATTGCAGAGACAAGGGCTAGCTAATCTATGTTTGCTTGTTGCCACTGAACAGGGAATTTGCATTTGCCAGAATAGAAATGTTGCCTTGGGTGTCCATGCCCTTATTCAATTAAGTGTTTTTGTCATTTTGTTTGTCTTTGTTTTTGTTTTACTGTAACAAAAACAGATCTCCACATTGTTTCAAATACATTTGGCCAGTCAGTCAAAAGAACTGTCAAACTGTATCACGAGTATTTATTTAACTTCCTTCCATCACAGAGTGATGGGACAGAGACATGAGGGGAGTGACTCATTTCAGCATAAAGACTTATTAAACAGAGCTAAGTTAAACTAAAATGAAACAGGACCACGTGGGAGCATGTATTGAGTGTGTATCCTAAGAATTTATCCTGGGGCCTCTTCTGTTTCGTATTTTTTCTTGATGTCTTGAACAAAGAACCCTATGATACACTCATTAAATACGCACCGTCATCGACAGTACTTGTGTTGAAGGCATATGCAAGGAACACAAAAAGGTTGAAGACAAATGTTTGGGCTTCATACTTTGAGAGGGACAGACACTTTCAGAGAAAATAAAAGTGACAGATGAGAAGCAACTTAATTTATCGAAAAACATCCTACAAGAAATGAAAGGGCTGAAAGTACGCCCAGAGTTACACGACTGACACAGCCACAGTAGATTATGGAAAGAAAGTCATATGTGTACGAGGCAAATCCTAATCCCAGAGGACAGTGTCAGAGAAATCAAGTGTCTCTCACACTGTCCCCCATGGCCACCATCTGTCAAGGGGCAGTGCCAGGCCAGCTCTGGATTGTTATCACCGAAAGAAGCAGAGAAATATGAGCTGGGAGGGATCCAGGCTAGATGGATTCTGGCCAAGCTCTTCTAACTGAATTCTGGGCACCTCTCCCCTTGCCTCACCCCTCCACACCTGGCTTGGCTGGCCTGACTTTCACTGGCCTGTCCTGTGGCCATGGACACCCGCTCCCTTTTGGACAGACTTTACACCAGCCTGGCTAGAGATTTTCTTAGCTATGATGCTTAGTGCTTAAGTTTTCTCTCCCTCCCTACTATGGTTTGAACATGTTCCCCAAAAGTTCATATGTTGGAAACTTAGTGTTGCCAAGGATTAAGAGGTGAAGCTTTACACGGTGATTAGGCCATGAGGGCTGCACCCTCATGAAGGGATTAATGCCGTATGGCAGGAGTAGGTTAGTGACTGTGGGAGTGGGATGCTCTTAAAAGTATAAGCTTGGCCCCCATTCTCTCTCTGTCTCACGCGCTCACTTGAGTTTCCTCTTCCCACCTGGGATGATGCAGCAAGAAAGTCCCCACCGTATGATCGAGCAGATGCCAACACCATGCCCTTGGACTTCTCAACCTCCAGATCTGTGAGCCACATAAATCCTTTTTCTTTATAAATCACCCAGTCAGTGCTATTCTGTTACAGCAGGAAAAAACAGACTGACACTCCCCACCTAACAGTGATTCTTTTGGATCTCTTCCCCATAAGGAAGCTCCTGGGTATAGTCCCTTCTTTTGGGGGGAGAATTGCCCTCTGAGTATAAATGTGCTATTAGTAGAACACTGTGGCTGGCCTTGAGGACTCCGAGTGGATCATGGAGGACGGTGTGGGAGGGGGAAGGGTACTCGTTTTAACCAAGTATTCTAGGTACCAGGCAACATGCTTGGCACATTCACATACCTTATCCCATTTAATCTTTAGGATAACAGTGCAGGGAAAGTTAAAAAATGGAGAGAGTTTAAGTCAAGTGTTAGCTAGAAGTGGCAGAGTTGGAACTCAAACCCAGGTCAGTCCTATTGCAGAGCTCCTTTTGTCTCACTAGGGCTGTCAATGACAAAATCCTAAATTGGATGGATTATGGAGTTTGGCTACTACAAAGGACAGGACTGACCTTTAGCTGGTAAACACCAGTATGGCCGTATCACTGTTTTAGGCCAACATCTGTTCTGTTTGGTCAGTGCCCAAGACCTATCAGTTGTTAAATATTTGGGTATCATAGTTGCCCTTATCAAAATGAAATATGTGGCAAATAACAAATATTTGACTTCTACTTCTGGCAAGGAGAAAGTAACAGCGGCCGGATACGCTGTCCCACCTGAAACAACTAAAAAGCCAGATAAAATATATGAAACATGGTTTTTTGATATTGGACATCAGGCAATGCAAGACAGCGACTCCTGAGAGAAGAGGAATAAACAAAGTGAGGCACACGATTGCCCAAGCTTTCTGCCAGGGGGGGTTCAGACTGTAACAGAGGGAGGAAGAACCCTGGAAGAGTCCGGCAATCTCCTTGAGTAAAGACATATTTGGTAGTTTGGGGAGGCCAAGGCAGCCTAGAGTTCCCAGGGCAGAGTACAGAGAGAAGAGAATGGCGTGCACACACATGCAGGCACACGCACACATGCACACACACAGCCCTCAGAGGTCTAAAGAGGGCTTGCCTCAAGTCTGCAGCTGAGAACTAATCAGCGTATGTGTGTGAAGGAACTACACAAAGCTAGGAAAAGACCCACCCCAAAGGATTAGAAGGTCACAGAAGGCTGGGAGGAGTTCTATTCTCAGTGAGAGGAGATAAGCCTATGATTCACAAGGTAGCAGGTAGAATGCTCAGAATAGTATTGCCTCACTAATAGGACAAAATTGGCTCTAGACTAAAGGCTGCTTTGGTCTCTCATAACAAAGCTTGAAAATAAACTTCAAAAGGTTCAAATTGCTTCTCAGAAACTTACATATATCCTAGAGTAAACCTCAAAGATATTTATAGGAAAACAAAAATATCCTGCACCTAACAAGGTAAAATTCATAATGTCTAGCAACCAATGAAAAATTACCAGATGTGACTGGATAATCCCCAAACCTTTGAATATGTTACTTTACATGTCAGAGGGAATTGAGGCCACAGATGGCATTAAGATTGCTAATCAGCTGTCCTTCTGATAGATTATTCTGGATTATCCCAAGGAGCGCAATATAATCACAACAGTCCTTAAAAGGGGAAGAGAGAAGTAAAAGAGAAAGTTGACATAATTTCATGGAAGAAGGATTCAATTCACCATTGCTGGCTTTGACGATGGGAGGGGGCAATGAGCCAGGGAATGCAGGCAGCTCCCAGAAGTTGGAAAAGGCAAAGAAACAGATTCTCCCCTGGAGCATCCAGAAAGAAATTCAGCCCTGATTG
The DNA here is from genome assembly GCA_028533085.1 of Varecia variegata. NCBI lineage: Eukaryota > Metazoa > Chordata > Mammalia > Primates > Lemuridae > Varecia > Varecia variegata. Next base: position 20,975,610 of record CM052445.1, on the reverse strand, counting down.
CACCTTGATTTTAACCTGGTGATATCTGCAACAGACTCCTAACCTATAGAACTTTGAGATAATAAATTTGTGATGTTTTAAGCCACTTAGCTCGTGGTTACTTGTTAGAGCAACAGAAAAAAAATAAGACACCAGGCATACAAAGAAGCAGGAAAGTGACCCATAACCCATATCTTCAAAGAAGTAGAAGAAAGACTGAACATGTTAAATAGAATACAGAAAATAAAGATTCAAATTTAACTTGTAGAGATGAGAAGTATAATGTGTATGAGATAAAAATACACTGCATAGAATTAATAGCAGATCTAACATTTAATTAAAATTCAGTAAACTTGAAGAACAGTAATAGAAACTATCCAAAAGTAAACATGGGGAGAAAAAAGATGATGATAACAACAAAATGAACAGAGCATAGAAGAGCTTCGGGACAACAATATAATATATTTGTAATTATACAATCTAATATATTTGTAATTAAATTACTTGAAGGAAGAGGGTGGGACCAGAAAAAAATATTTGAAGAAATAATGGCTGGAAATTATACAAATTTGATCAGAACTATAAACTCACAGACCTGAGAAGCTCAAGAATATAAGCACAAGAAACATGAGCAAAAGTACATGAAGGTACATCATAATCAGGTTACTTAAAACCACTGACAAATTCTTAAAAGCATCCAGAAAAAAAGCATATTACATACAGAGGAACAAAGATAAAAATGAGAGCATATTTCTTGTTGGAAACAATGCAAGCCAGAAGACACTGGAATAACACCTTTACAGAATTGAAAGAAAAAAAAAAAAACAACTTTTCTTTTACTAGGTTCTACATTCAGTGAAAATATCTTTCAAAATATTTTAAAATGGAAGTGACAGAAAAACTTTTTCAGATATAATAATCTGAAAGAGGCTGGGTGCGGTGGCTCACGCCTGTAATCCTAGCACTCTGGGAGGCCGAGGCGGGTGGATCGCTCGAGGTCAGGAGTTCGAGACCAGCCTGAGCAAGAGCGAGACCCCGTCTCTACTAAAATAGAAAGAAATTATCTGGCCAACTAAAATATATATATATAAAAAAAAAATTAGCCGGGCATGGTGGCGCATGCCTGTAGTCCCAGCTACTTGGGAGGCTGAGGCAGTAGGATCGCTTAAGCCCAGGAGTTTGAGGTTGCTGTGAGCTAGGCTGATGCCACGGCACTCACTCTAGCCTGGGCAACACAGTGAGACTCTGTCTCAAAAAAAAAAAAAAAAAATAATAATCTGAAAGAATCCATCACCAGCAGATCTAAACTATAAGAAACATTAAAAAGAAAGTCCTTTAGGCAGAGAAAAATTATCTAAGACGTAAATCTCGATCTACACAAAGGCATGAAGAACATTAGAAATGGCAAATATGTGGTTGGGAAGAAAAAATATTTTTTAATCTATTTTTAAACTCTTTAAAAGATAACTGCCTGAAAAGGACAAAATACTAACAACATTTTTTGGGTTTATAATATATATAGAAGTAGAATGTATGACAACAAATAGCATATAAGACAAGAGTATAGTTCTTATACTACATGAAGTGGTAAACCAACAAAGGAGGTAAAATTGAAATCATAAAGAAACTCAATCCAAAAGAATGCAGAAAAATATGAAAATCAGAATAAAAACATAATAGTCAAATAAAATAAATTATTAAGATTGATTTTAACTCAATAATACTGATAATCATATTAAATATAAGTAGTCTAAATACCCCAATTAAAAGGCAGATTGTTAAATTGGAGTAAAAATGTAAGAGCCAACTATATGCTGCCTACAAGAAACCCACTTTAAATACAAAGTCATAAATAGGTGAAAAACAAAAGGACTAAAAAATATATACCATACTAACACTAATCAAAAGAAATCTGGAAAGTAGGGCTATAGTAATATTAAGTAAAATAGATGTCAGACCAAAAAAAATTACTAGGGATAAAAGAGTCATTTCATAACAATAAAGAGGTCAATTCATCAAGAAAACATAATAATCCTAAACCTTTATGTACCAGATAACAGGACTTCAAAATACACAAAGTAAAAATTGATAGAATAGAAAGGTTAATTGGACAAATCCATAATAATAGTTAGAAATTTCAACCCTCTCAATAATTGCAAGAACAAGCAGACAGAAAATCAGTAAGTACATAGAAAATTTAAATAATGCTATCAATCAATTTGACCTAATTGATGGAAATCAAGCAGTGGGGAGGGCAGGGGAAGGGAGGGACAAAAATCTAACTAACAGGTACAGTGATCACTATTTAGGTGATGGGCACACTTACAGCCTTGACTCATGCATTACAAAAGCTATCCATGTAATAAAAACATTTATACCCCCTTAATATTTTGAAATAAAAAGAAAAAGAAAAAGAAAAAAAAAAAAAGCTCCACCCAATAAAAACAGAAAACACATTTAAGTGTACATGGCACATTTACCAAGACAGGCCATACTCTGAGTATAAATCAAACCTCAATAAAATTACAAAGACAAAAATCATATGAAGTAATGTTCTCAGACCACAATGGAATTAAATTAGAAATTAATGACAGAAAGATATCTGGAGAATCAACAAATAATTGGAAACTAAATAACAAATTCTGAATAACCTATGGGTCAAAGAAGAAACCAAAAGGGAAATTAAAACTTATTTTAAATCAAATAAAAATGAAAACATAGCATACTAAAATTCATGGGATGCAGCTAAAGTAGTTTACGGCACTAAATGCTTATATTAGAATAGAAGAAAGGTCTCAGATCACTGACCATGGCTTATACCTTAAAAAGACGGAAAAAAGAAGAGAAAATTAAGCCTGATATAAGCAGAAAAAGAAAATAATAGAGATAGGAGCAGGAATCAGTGAAATATAAAAAACAAAAACTATAGAGAAAAATCAGTGAAATCAAGTGCTAATTCTTTGTGAAGATCAGTGAAATTGATAAACCTCCAGCCATCCTTTTCCAGGAAATAAAAGAGAGAAGACACAAACTACTAATAATGGGCATAATAATGACAAAACTACAGTTCCTACATATATTATAAGTACAAAGGAATATTATGAAAAACATTTATGTCAATCAATTTGACAACTTAGATGGAATAGATTCCTTGAAAGACACAAATTACCAAAGCTCACCCTAGGAAAAATAATGTATGAAGCTCTATATCTACTAAAGAAATTGAATTTTGTAGTTATAACTATTCCCACAAGGAAACTCCAAGCCCAGATGACTTTATTAGGGAATTATACCCTAGTAGAAATTCAGTATTAAGAGAAAATAATACTAATTCTACATAAACTCTTTCAGAAAATTAAAGCAAAGGAAATACTTCCCAATTTACTTCATGCTTTCAGCATTATCCTGATACCAAAACCAGACAAAAACATTAGAAGAAAAGAAAATCATAGATGGTATCCATCATGGACTTTGATATAAAATTTTAAACAAAATTTTAGCAAATTGAATCTAGTGATCTATATAAAAGATAATACATCATGATGAAGTAAGGCTTATCCTAGGAATGCAGGGTTGATTTAACATTTAAAAAATTAGTCAACATAATTTACCACAGTAGTAGACTAAAAAAGAAAACAACACACATGATCATCTCGGTAGATGCAGAAAAAGCTTTTGACAAAATCCAACATCCCTTTGCTTAGCAAACTAAAAATCAAAGAAAACTTCCTCAATCTAAATAAAGGCAATGTATTTACAACCTACAGATATGCTCATATTTAATGCTGTTTCCTCATAAGAGCAGAAATAAGGCAAGGATATCCACTCTTATTCCTTCTATCAGCTATTAACATACGTGACAACATGGATGACTTTCAGAATAATTACGCTGAGTGAAAGAAGCCAGAAATTGAGTACATTCTGTATTGTTTCATTTATTTATATAAGAGTCTAGTAAATGCAAAATAATTTATAGAGACAGAAGATCAGCGGTTGCCACAGCATCAGGGTGGATGGAAGAGGGCGTTTGAGTAGGTAGGAGGGAGAGATTACAAAGGGAACAGGAAACTTTTTGGTGTAACTGATAATGTTCATTATTTTGATTATGATAATTTCACAAGTGTATACATATGTTAAAACTTAAAATTTAAATACGTAGTTTATTTTTTGTCAATTATACTTCATTAAAGCTATAAAATATAACAGATGCTTTAGGGCATCTGTAAAAATGAAAGCACTGACAAAGTGAACCAAGTTGAATCCAGCCAAGGTCTTGATCTCAAGCAGGGGATGCGTTACAGGAGGGCATGGTTGTCCTCCCTGACATCAGCTTAAAAGCATTAGATGCGTGTATATAAAGCCTCTTAGTTTCCCAGCAAGAGATACTTAATAGATCCCGATTTAAACAAACACAGTCAGCTATATCCCAATTCTACAGTCTTAGAAGTCAACAAGAAGCATATTGGGGATTGTAGATAAACGGAAAAAAAAATTGGCATAAAACAGGGTCCCAGACCTCAAAACGTTTTGAAAATTGAAGATGATTTGGTAGCGTGAGATTAATTCTCACTCTCAACTCAATCCAAGAGAGAAAATTTCTCCCAAGTCACCTAAAATCTTGCAGGGTTTTAGATGTCATTGTATATCTGAATTTACTCCACAGAAATTCTTCTCCCAACTTGTTAAATTTCAAGAGTTCTCCTCGGAGCCATGAGCAGAATAAGAAAAACACAGATGGCTCAACTTTGTGGTAATAACGATTCAAGGCAAGCAAACCTTAAGCTGTTTGTATTTCAGATTAAAATAGAATCAAGGAAAAAAAGATCATTATCCTTGGTGCTAAAGTGAATATTAAGACAAAGCTAGTTTGGATATTGTTAATATTGCAATAATATTACTTTCGGTTTGCAGCCCATGGGAAATCCAAGCATCCTTCTGTTACTTTCCTTAGAACTAATATTTTTAATAAATTCTACATGCTCAATAAATAGGGTCTATTTACTCAAAGGCGACAGACCCCAGTGGTACTATTCACAAAGGCTTCCCTCATGGTCTCCTGCTGCTGCTGTTTTTAGGGTTGCAATTACAGAAAGAGTTCTCCGCAAAACAAGCAATGACACCATTGCCATCGACAGGATTTCTCCTGGCACTGTGCAGATTCTCTATTGAAAGAAATACAAAGCCAGTGTGTTGTTAGCACAATGCATGGATTTGTTTGGCAACGGCTTTCCTCCTTCTAGAAACCACCCTGCAGGTTAATGACACTCAATTCTGAGCATCCTTCTTCTCTCCTTCCAGCAGGTGTTTTCACACCTTTCTAAGTTAAGTGTCCCAAAATGTAAAGGCTGACGCTACAGGGAGGCAGCAGAGCACAGCGCATGACACTGATGTGCTGTGGAGCCAGACTGCCTGCGTTCACATCGCGGCCGGCCACTCACTAGCCGTGTGACTCCGAGCAGATTGCTCAGCTTCTCTGTGCCTTGGTGTGCTTATTTGTAAAAATGAGGTAATAATAGCACTTCTTTCATTGGGTGAGGATTAGACAAGATAGTGACTATATGATGTTTAAAAAAATGCCTGGCACACGCACAATAAATGTTAGCAATTATTAATATTATTATTAACACAGCTTTGCTAACACATAGCGTTTGTGGAGCTCCGTATGGCAAGCACAGTAGGAAGAAGAAATAGAAGTACTTCTTGCAACAATGTAGTAAAATCTTCTGAGAAAGAGAACTAGATAAGACCAGCCTATCAAATAACAATAATTAAACTAATGCCACCAATTATTGAGTAGCTTCTGCATACATTGCAATGTATAAAGTGCATCACATACATTATCTTATTAATTCCCACAACAACTCTATGAAGTAGATAATATAACTCCTATTTTCCAGATAAGAAAACTGAGGCTCAGAGAATTAAATAATTTCCTTCAGCTCACATGGCTGGTAAGAACATTTCCAGACAGAACCATCTGGCTCTTAGTCCATGGTTTTTCCACCATGCCTTGCAGCCTTCTAACCTAAAAGGTAGTGGTGTGTTCTGAGCAAAGACCTGTTTTCCCAGAGAAAACAAATTTGTCAGGAGGCAGAGTTTCCAACAGTGCGCTGTCTTTGAAACCACTAAAAGAAGGACAGTTTTAAGTACTGCTGGGTGAAACATAAGTTTCCTTGTCACACCTGAACACGGAGCTAGCAATCATCATTGCTGGGTTGTCTCCAGGTGGCAGGATAATATACTTGAAATGATAATCAATTGTTTCTTGGTTTTTCCTTGGCCTCCACCAGGTGCTGTAATTCAAACCAGGCTGTTCAGTGCTCACTTCTTCTGGGAAGGGGATCATGCAAGAAGCTCAGAGAAAAGAAGTGTGTGGTGTGGCAGCATCGTGCCATCACAGGGATTGGAGGACCATGGCACCGAGATCTAGAATAAGGTGGCATGCTTGGATGGGAAGAAGGTTCTCTGATTGATGCTTAAATGAATCCATTTTTAAGGCACATTTGGAATATTTCATGATTAAAAATTGAGAAGTAATTATAAGCAGGAGAAAATTTAATCTTATAATATCAATAACTATCAGAATATTCTCAAGATTAATTTTGAGAGGAAACTTATGACTGATTTTTACGTTAAGTAACGATTGTATAAAAACACAATAGCCTAAGTCAAATTCAAACCTCAAACTACTAAAAATGTTTGTAGCATATATGACCCATTGTACAGGGACAGAATCCCACATACAAGGAACCCGAATATGCCAGCAAGAACAAAGAAAGGTTTCAACAGATAATAAGTAAAAAATAAACAGCAGATTTATAAGAGAAGAAATAGATATGGTCAGTTAAGATTTGAAAAAGTTCAAATATAAGCAAGTTGCTTTTCACCCATCTCAGCAAATATTTATAAAACAACAATAGTAATTTTAACGAGGATTTGAGAAAGAGACCAATAATATGTATGGCTATATCAATTATTATGCATTCAAAGGATATTTACTGACATAAGAAAATTGCACCCTCCCCCACCCCCACACATGGGTAAGAAAAAGTGATAGACAACTATATATTGGAAATGACACCAATTCTTTAGAATTAAATACATTTGTTTATATATTTGTAGAAAAAGTGACTGGAAAAAAATAATATCAAGATACAATGTAGTAGTTATTGCTGAGTCTTCAAATTACAAAAAGCTCTTTCTTTTTTACACCTTCATGCATTCAAAATTTTTATTGTAAAATTATGTTATTAAAACTTTCCTTGGGACTAGGTGTGGTGACTCACGCCTATAATCCTAGCACTCTGGGAGGCCAAGGCAGGAGGATCACTTGAGGCCAGGAGTTCTAGACCAGCCTGAGAAAGAGGGAGACTCTGTCTCTACAAAAAATAGAAAAATTAGCTGGGTGTGGTGGCTCGCGCCTGTAATCCTGGTTACTCTGGAGGATGAGGCAGGAGAATTGCTTGAGCCCAGGAGTTTGAGGTTGCAGTGAGCTGTGATGACACCCGGGCAACAGAGCAAGACTGTCTCAAAAAAACAAGCAAACAAAAAAAAAAACTTTCCTTGGTACATTCCACATACTTTAAAAAATAACTCTATCTTTGATGAGAAATGGATGAGACAGGATTCATATTACACATCCTTCTGTGTCATTACTGAGACATGCTGATGATGTCAAGATTTCTTTGTAATAATGTTGTTGTTTTCCCAAGAGGATTATTTAAGATTAGATGCACGGGTCTATTGGAAAATGTAACTTTATATAAGATAATTTTTAGAACTAGAAGTCCAGTTCAATGTGGGCAGACTCTTCTATGATAAAGCACAGAGATCACAATACCCTATTAACGTTATTTTTCCAAGCAAATGGTATGTTTAATAGCTGTTTCTCATTCAGTGTATCTGTAAATGAGGAAAAAGGCGATTGAAACTAATGTTCACCAAAGAAGCTTTCAAATTCTGGGGTTCAAATATCAAAACTTGACCTGATAACACTAACTATAAAAAAAAGCTTGTGAAATACCTTTTAAAAAATGAAATGTTGAAAAATAAACCCCAGTGAATTTAGAAATGGGAGAAGAAAATCACATGAAAAGATTTAGAGTTCCCTAATGCAGATGCTTTATTGAAATAGATTGCCCTCCAGCAAGCATTAACAAGTGTTTTCTATGTGTCAGGCATTGTGTTAGGAACCATAGACACAACTTTGAACAGGACAGACTTGCTCCCTACTCTGGAAGTTAACCTTCTGGCACTGATAGAACCTAAACAAAAAATAAAGAAGTTACCTTCAGATAGTGAACAGTGTCCATTACAGGGATGAAACAGAGTTACCTGGGGGTGGGAAAGAGGGAGAACGTCGTTTGGGTGGTTAAGGATGGTCTGTCTGGAAACAGGACTTTTCAGTCCACCTCCTAATACCAAGGAGCCAGCCTGTGGTGGGAAGATACGGAGGACGAGTTTGTAGGCAGAGGGAATAAGGGCCTGAGGCAACAACAAGCTTAGCATGTTCCAGAACTAAAAGGAGGCCAGTGTGGATGGGGCCTGGTGGGCAAGTGAAGAGATGTGAGATCCAACAGAGTGCTCCCAAGAGCCTCCTCATCCGCACTGTTCAACTGGGTAATGACTACCTTTTATGCCTATTGACTTTCTGCTTGAGCAGTCATTCCAAAGTGTTCTAAGGTTAAAAAGAAAGATTTGAAAATCTCTGAAGTAGTTTTACTTTAATTGCTAGAGGATATATACACACACATATACTTATATAAACATATATATACACATATGATACAAACATATATAATATAAATATATAAATGCATACATATATACCTATATAAACATGTGTGTGTATATATATATAAATATATACAGACACATACATGCAAATACTTTTGAGCATTTGCTCAAAAGTATTGAGCAAATACCGTTGCTCAAATACCATTCTCTGGTATTGAGCAAGGACTCATACCAGAGAATCAGTGGCTTAGAAATCATGGTATAGGAGGTAAAATTGGACATGAATAATTGGGATGTACTTTGGGCTGTGGAGGCAAAGTTGCCATAGGTGGGTGGAAGCTTTTCCCCAGCTGGAGAAGCTCAGCATGTCAATGAAACCAGAGGTTACTAATAAAAGACACATGAATGACATGAACAGGTATATTCTGAAAATAGCAGAGTTGGAAAATGCTAACGTTAGAGACAGAGTCAATAACAACAATGAAGGCTGCCAGAATTAAGTGGATTGGTGTCACTTAAGAGACAAGATCTAAATAGAAACTCAACCCGATCACTGTGTGAGAATGCTTAAGATATTTTGTTTGAAGAGAAACTAATCTTGCTTATAGGAGTAAGCCAGAAAACTAAACAGGAAAAGACCATTAGGGAAAGGAACCTAAAAAGCACATCAGAATAATATGAAAACAATAATATGTAAAAGCCAAGTATAATAACAAATTTGTCTTACTGGTTCAGAGTTCTAGAAGTGATTGCAAGGGGTGAATACAGTGTTTCTTGCACTCCATTATCCTTTGGAGTAAAAATCTGTTTGACAAGGGATTCAGTTTGCTATGATTGACAATATTAATTGTGCACCTATATGTGGCTAGTACTGTACTAGGAAGTGTCACTGCTCATAAAGAATGAAACCTGCTAAAGAGAAAAGGCATGATGGTAACACTACCTGGCATGTGGAGCGTGTCCATTTTACAAAATCCTATCAGCAGAGCCAACAATGGGAAAAAATCGACTACACTCCAGGGTCAAACCCTACGGTAAAAGCAATAACTGCCTTGGGGTGGGTAGGAAAGAGTACTCCTAAAATTGGCCAGAGCTATCAGTGAAGGCTACTCAAATGACGTGGGACTTGAGGCTGCCCTTGGAGGAGCTGGTAGCATTTAGCTAGGTGGAGAAGCAGGGGAAGGTGTCTCACAATCACTGACAGCTGTATGAGAGCAGTCCAATCTGACCCAACTGTGAGTCTAGAAATAGCTGCCTAATTATTAACTAGTAGGTGAATGAACAGCAAACAAACCACTGATGTCACTTCCAGGCTTCCATCTGGCTGTGGTACCATTAGGACACCCGTAAGATTATAGTTACTGGGCAATAGAAAGTCAGAATCTTTTGCTTACTAGATTAACAAAAATAATTTTGATAACACCTAGATTTAGCGAGGATGCTAAAAAGAAAATATTCAGCCATCTCTGATGAGAGTATGAATGGGAAAACCCTCTTGGAAGTAATTTTGTGATGTCTCAAGAGTAACTAAAATGACCATATCATCTATTGGCCTGGAAATTGATCCTAAAAGAAAGTGGGCAATAAAAAGTCAAAGATACTCATGGCAGAGTTATTTATACTACTTAAAAGTTGGGAACAGCTCGAAGACTACCAATGGAGTAGTCAAAGTAATGAAAACATATGTGTGATATCATTCACCCATGGAGTTAGTAGGGGTTAACGTTATTTTAAATATCCAGTATTGGTCTGAGTGTGAAGTGGGTTCAGGTTTTGAAAAGGGCAGTTTGACGGTATGAAAATTTAAAATACTCATTCTTCTGAGTCAGTTCTGGAAATTTAGAGTAGGGATTGGATAGCTAAAATACTTAATGCATGTAAGGGACTTTACTGATTCCAAGGCATCTCCTCCTTTTCTTTTTTTAAACATTACACCATCCATGATACATTTGATCCTTGAAAGGAAGGACAGTGAGATAGTATTATTGATAGCCCCATTTTCTAATGAGGAAACTGGAGGTCAAAGGAGTAAAGGGATTTAACCCTCCTCTCTAGCCTTAAGTGCACATGCCAAACAACTAGAAGTCAAATCCTTCACCAGTGTTTCATAATGCAGCTAGTGGGAATTTCACAAGTATAAATATAGTCAGTTTGTTTATGTGAAAATATTTCTTTGTTCAGGCACAGAACTCCATTTCAGGGAGCCATCCACAAGGGTCTGCGGAAACGACCGCCGGCCTATTCTTTTCTGCGGATAACACTGCTTCTGCACGTGGCAGAGAGACGGACAGACAGACAAACAGAAACACAGACAGAGACAGAGAAAGATACAAATGATTTGTTGGTCCTCTGGCCTAGCTTGTGTGAAATAACAAATAAAAACAACTTATGGGCCGGGTGCAGTGGCTCACGCATGTAATCCTAGCACTCTGGGAGGCCGAGGCGGGTGGATTGCTCAAGGTCAGGAGTTCGAGACCAGCCTGAGCAAGAGCGAGACCCCCCGTCTCTACTAAAAATAGAAAGAAATTATCTGGCCAACTAAAAATATAGAAAAAAAATTAGCTGGGCATGGTGGCGCATGCCTGTAGTCCCAGCTACTAGGGAGGCTGAGGCAGTAGGATTGCTTGAGTCCAGGAGTTTCAGGTTGCTGTGAGCTAGGCTGACGCCACCGCACTTACTCTAGCCCGGGCAACAGAGCGAGACTCTGTCACAAAAAAAAAACAAACAAAAAAAAACTTATGCACAAATATAAGATAAAATGTGAATGCTGACAAGGAGGTGAGGATTGTGAGAGATCTATTATTTTGCAAATATTGCATATGCTTGGAGAGCAGGTTCAAATGGGGAGGAGAAACATTATTTCACAGCAGGAGAAGTAATAATTCTCATCATTTCTAAAAGCCATGTGGCCTTCAATGAGTTTCACAATAATCAATTAATTAACCAAAGTAAATATTTAGAATGAGTTACAGCACAAAGATATGAAATCATGGCATATAAATGAGCTTTAGACATGCAAACATACTCTTTAGAAGGAGAGATTACTCAAAAGGGAGAAGTGGTATTGCACCAGATGGCTTTATCCAATAATAACTTCAGTGGACATGTATTATACTTGTTTAATTATTTATCAAGGAGAATGCTTGCAAAAATTCAGTAAGTTTATAAAATTTTTGGTAAGTACAAGAGTGTGTCAGCCAATAATGTATTTTATTTTGATTTTTAAAATCCCCCCCTCTTGGTGGCTCATTATTCGATCCTAGACTAAGGATTCACTACTTTTCCATGTTTCAGTTTCACCATCTAAACAGAAAAAGCTTTATTCAAATCAGGAAGTGTGAGATTCTTTCTTCTCAAAGACTTTACTTCTTACATTAACCCTTCCGTCCTGAATCAAATACTTTTTCCTACTTCAGGGACTATTTCTAAAAGTGTACTGTCATATCCTAGTTTGTCTTAATTCTTTCTAGGTCTCATACCACCTTTAATTTACCTCCTAATTTATCTGCCTGACTTCTAGACCACTATTGTTAGGCCTGGTGGAGGGTAAACAGGTGGCAAGGAAGTGGTGAAGGGTGGAGAGCAGGAACTGAATTGCAGCTAGAAACCAAACTGTGGCTAGGAACTGTTCCCTGGTGGGAACATACACGGGGAAAAGTTCCTAGCAACCTTTAACTGTCCTAGAGCTCATTACCATCTAATTAGCATAACATGGGCGGAGCCTCGTGAAAAATTCTGGAGAAGACACATGTGCAGAAAGGGAAGCTGTTATATAACCTACCCTGTAATGTAACCTGCCAAGTGATCTGTTATGTAACACCAACCTGTCAATCACCCCCCAAGGCAGGAAATGACAACCAATCCTGCCAGGGAAAAGGCAGTACAAACTAGAGGGCTTATAAAAGCAACATGTGCTCAGCCTCCAGCCTCTTTCTCCACTCCTGGATACTGATCCATTCCACTCTCTCTGGAATATATTTTCACTTTGTGTAGCTTCCTTCTGTACTTTCATTCTTTCTTTTATGTGATAAATTGTATAAAATTGCTCTGTGTCTATGATCACTCCATCATCGGCTTAACTCGTTACCTGTACTCATTCTTGACGCTGGGGACCAGGGGACCAGTGGACCAGGGAATATCCACACAGGTGAATCTAACAGTATCTTCAAAGAGTTGCCTGTACAAGGCATTTCTAGATTTTTTTTTTTATTTCTCACTATTTTTTCTTTCTCCCTTTCTTTCTCTGTCACTGTTTCCCTCCCTCCTTTCCTTCCTTCCTTTCTTCTTTCTTTTCTTTTTCTTTGTTTTTCGAAGGGCATTTAATAATTGGTCCAAATTTAAATATAAAATGAAAAATAGTGAATCCATTACTACCATGAAGACACTGGCTATTACTAATCCCTTTCCTTTCTGTAGCCCTTTTTGGCTTTTTGCAGGGCCTCCCTTTGTACCCTCTCACTCAGTCCTTATGATATTGTTCAACCTTCAGCCCACCAACTTGGCTTGTACCCCCACAACTCCGCCAAAATGGCCCTTGTGAAGGTCACCAATGACCCTCCCCCCACTGCAGTCTTTTCACTTGACCTCTCAGAAGAAATCAATCCTGCTGGCTACTACGTGGCTGAGATAGGTGACTTTGATCCCATAATGTTGCATGCTTCTATTTTTCTTCTAATTTTCTGGTTACCCATTCCTTCTCAACCCCCTTTGCTGGCTTATCACCTTCTTCCTAAACTTTAACTGCTGGATGTTTTCCAAGCCTACTCCTACTTCTTCTCCCTCCATTCTCTTTATGCGACTCACCTCACATCCATGGTGCCAAGTACAATCTTCATGTTGATGAACACAGATGTCTCGCTACATGGGAGTATCTCTGGCCCACCTGTCTCTTGCTCTAGACCCCTATATCCCTGTGCTGACTTAGTATCACCACTCAGATTTTCCACAGGAGCTCAAACCTCAGAGGTACCAATCTGGATGCATAATTTCCCCCTATATTTGTTCTTCCTGTGTTTCTTATTTCATGAAACACCATTACCATTTGCCCAGTTGCTCAAGCTAGAAGCTTGGGATTCATCTTGATTCTCCTTTCTCCCTCATTCCCCTGTCATCTAATCCATCCCAAAGTCCTGAGTCCTCTACCTCAAAAGTATATCTCCAATTTATCCTCATCACTCCAACTTCACCATCATCCCCCAAGTCAAATCCATGCTCGTCTCTTACCTGGACACACATGGCCTCTTAAGTGACTCCCTGGCTTCCATTCCCAGCCTACCCCAAATCCGTTCTCTTTTAACGTTTAAATTTGATCACAGAATCCATCTGTCCAGGGAATGAATAAATAAATATATCACCTTCAATTAATCTTAGAAGTAAGTCCAAAGTCTATCCCAAGACTTGCAGGGCCTTTAACTACCTCTTTGAACTCTTCTCATGACAGTTTCCACCTCCACCACCAGATGGGCTGTCCAGCACTTCTTTAAGCAAGTCAAGCTCCTTCTGCCTTTCGGGGCCTCTTGTACACTCTTCCTCTCCCCCTTTCCAGAGGTGGCTCCTTCTAATCCTTTAGGATCTCAGCTTAAATTTTGTCTTCACAGAGAAGCTTTTCCTGGTTAATGTGAAGAACCACAGTAGGTTCCCCCTTTTATGCTCTATTATTGCAGCATGGTATTATTTCCTTTATAATAATCATTACAATTTCTAATGATATACTTATTAATTTGTTTACTTCTTTACTTTCTGTCTCCATCAGAGTATAAACTCCATGAGGGCAGGAATGACCTTAGTTTCTCACAGTGAAAGGTGGTTAATAAGTATGGAAGAGAGGAATGGAGGGATACTGCCAAGAGACGAAATTAGAAATAGTATGAATCCCTAATATTAGAGAAAGAGAGAGGAAATGCAATATTAACTCAAAAATACATATTTTTAAGAATAAAGATTTTATTTTCCATATTTTCTGCATAATTTGCCTTCACATTAAAAAAATGTGTTTTTCCTTAAAAGCTACTGATTTCTTTATGAATTTTTTTTTCGTTCCAAGTGTGAAATGAATGACTCTCCTTAAAAGTATTTTAAAGAAACCCCTTTTCTGTGCTCTTTCCTCTGTCTTCAGCCACAAGAAAATGGTGTGAGGCTGCTGGGGTGCACGGATCCCAACCCTGACAATTGTAAGTTGTGTCAAGGAGTCAGAGGCAAACCCAGGCACAGCTCTGCAGGCATTTCTGATATTTTACATTAGTCGTTAGAAATAATTCACATAAAAAAGGTGAACCACAAGTAATAAGAGAAAATAATATGAAATATTGTATGTTTTTGAATTACTGCTGGAAGGAAATTCATTTTCAGCTAAAACGCAATAGTACTTTACCCCTTTGACATGTAGTTGGCTGGAAGTACAAGTAACTGGCTCCAAGAAACTTATATATTCTTAGAGCTACCTGCTATGGGTACTCAGGCCTAAAACCTGATAAAAGATAATCATAAGTCTTTAAGAAAGTGACTTTTTAATTTCTTCTTTTCCAATTGGAGAGAAAGGGGGCAAATGGCTCATATCATTCTAATAAAAAAACAGTGGGTAAAAGGGGTAAGAAATCACTGGCAAAAGATTCTTTTATTTAATACATAGTTACTGAATACCAACGCATGACAAGAACTGTGCCAGGAGGCATAAGAGGCACAAAGATGAGTAAAACACAGTTCCTTCCCTTAAGAGGCTTTTCATTAAGAAGAACATACAGACTGGATGGAGGGAGGGATGGATGGATGGATGGGTGGACTGGTTGGTGGGTGGAAGAAAGGATAGATAGATAGCTACAGCATGAAGACAATATGAATGACTGAGTGTGGTCTCCTAGCAAAAAGGAAGTAACAAAAATGAGAAATGAAACAAGGAAGAGTTAAGGAGATTCAGATTATGAATGTGAAGAAATGGATATGGTTCATTAATTTGATCTGTATCTCATTTGCCTTGTGAAATATCAATAGGCTTTTTCCTTATTTAAATGTCTAAAATTCCTTATAATGAATGAATGAATGAAAAATGTAGCCTCCTCTTGATCAAGTCTTATGCTTAAGCAGCCAAGATTAGGGCTTGTTATTCCTTATGACTAGTCAATTTCATTCGGTGAAAAGTACAATGGCACTCCCCAACCCAGCACGTTCTCCATTGAGCACGGAAGAGAATCGCCAAGGGTGCCTGAGGTACTTCTGTGAAGCCTGTGGGCAATGGAGAAAGCAGTCAAGACACACTGTTCTGTACAACTTAAGTAGACCTCTCTAGACCTCCGTCTCCTCACTGATAATATGAAAGGGCTCACAGCCATCGATGGGCAGCACTGTGGCTCTGTGCTACCCCGTGGCCCCCAGCCCCAACAAGGGCCACCAGCGACCAAGCACACATGCAACCTGGGGCACAGCCACCGCCCTGGGCACCTCACCAAGCACACCAAGCTCCTGGGAGATGTGACCCGAGTGGTGTGTGGCTTGGCCCTGTGCAGCACACCACGGAGCTGCTAACGGCCTCCAAGGACAAACAGGTCCTCAAATTCATCAAGAAAAGGGTGAGGATATCAAGAGGAAGCCAAGGGGAGCTGAGCAATGTTCTGGTCCTGGCCATGAGGGAAGTGGCTGCCAGGAAGGACTGAGCTCCCTTCCCCTCTGCACATAGTAAAACCTTTACAGGAAAGAAAATGAAAGATCTGGACCAGATCAGGGTTAGCAGAAAGATTAGCAGATCCATTTCTTCGCATACGTAATGGTGTTGGCTGCTTGGAGTGCTACCTTGAGACACGAGGACACATCCTCCCTCAGTAGCAAAGAAAGCCCTCTGAGAGCTGAGCAACATGGGCCACATGCACGGGAATAGGATGACACATTCACCACCGCGGAGCAGGTCACTAAGATCCAAATGAAACAGTCTCTTAAATCTCTCTGAAAACTAAAGAACTAAATACCAGCATGAGATGGTGTTATCTAAAGTCCTTTCTAACTCTCCAATCCTATGATTTCTACTAACACTGAGTTGGTCCCACACAGTGGACACCATATTGCAATAAATTCTTAATTATCCATACTTCAGTTATTTTTGCCCCAACCTTGCTTTCAAATTCTCATTTACATGAGTAGAAAAAGCAAGGCCTTATCTACTCTTCTTTCCTTAGCATGGAGCCCAGCAGGAGGCCGTTTAGAGAAGACTTAGTTTACTCATTCAAAGCCTGCCCCATGTAGACTGCAAAGGAAGGGCATGGACCTGTGCCGGCTCTTTTGTTTGGTTTGAACAAATGGGCTCAAAAAGAGCCAGAGCTTTGCAAAGGGCAGCAGGTGAGAAAACGTATATTTCTTGTTCTTTCCTGCTCATATTTTTACAAAGTTCTTAATTTTCTTTAAAGAACTATAAGTTCAGAAATCAGATATAGCTGTGATGAAAAGCAATTACAAAAAATAACACACAAGGCCACCTATTTGGGATTTTGGTTACCTTTTACTGATGAAAAAAGAAAAGCTCTACTTACACTTTTTTCCTTAGGCTGCTTGAACCAAGACCATCAAATTTCTAGCATCTAAATTACTATTCATTTTCACATTTGTCCTCAGGTGTTGGCTACTCAGCAGGTGCCACTGCTAAGTCAAAGGACCCCAAACTGACAGGACTATGTCCTTCCTTCTCTTGCCACTTGTTTCTAGCCTGGAAAGATGAGGGTTCCTTACAATGATTCTTCCACTCATGTGGCTGTATGTGTGATTAACTCTGCAGGGGCTCTCTGGATCCATTAGAGAACAAATGCTGAGACAAACAAAAAACACCATCACCACCAACAGGATTACCCTAATTATTAGGAGGTACTCTTCCTGTGGTTCCTGTTATAAGTTACTGTTACTTTATTTCCTCAAGGTATTAACTGGGTGCTAGTCATTTTAGCATTGTGCATATTAATATCTCATGTTCTTGATTTTTAGGATTTTCCTTCTAATTCTTTAGAGTCAGAGCTTTAAGGGAGCCCGAACACCCTCTTTTGACAGGTGGGCATAGCAAGGCCCTTGAAATCTGTGCAACTTGCCCAGGTCACTTCGCTACCAAGTGGCAGAGCAGAGGAGGAATAAGGCCACCTCCCCCCGCCGGAGGCACCCTGTTTCCCCCTTGTGCTGAGCGGCTTTTTCTGCACTTTCGTGCCCCTCCCAGTGGGGCAGGGCCTGCTGCACACCCAGCTCCCACCTCACCCTTGCAGTCTCTGGCCAAGTCCCAGCAAGGATGACATAGGAAATCCAGACAAGGATGAAATCATCATTTTCCTCTATTATTTTTCTAAATTGCCTTTTTCCTATCCATGACTAGGCAGTATTTTCTCACAGCTGGGGATGAACAAATTCAAAAAGATGTTCTCAAATACATGGTTTCCAAGAGAGAGGCCACT
The DNA here is from genome assembly GCA_028533085.1 of Varecia variegata. Lineage (NCBI taxonomy): Eukaryota > Metazoa > Chordata > Mammalia > Primates > Lemuridae > Varecia > Varecia variegata. The sequence continues at coordinate 20,957,482 of CM052445.1, read as the reverse complement.
AAGTCTTGAAAGTATAAAATGAGCATTTTTGAGTGATTGCACAGTTCACAGAAATGCCTCTGGTGAGAACGTCATCAGCAGTGACTCACTGTGTGAAGGGTCCCCATGGAGGCCAGAGTCGCCTCATGTTAGGGTATTTTGACCCTATTTTTCCTGCTGAGATGGAATAAATGGTGAGGATGCACTAAGTGATGGAGGTCACGGGGCCCATCCAATGAGGTGAGGGACAGTTCTTTAAGGATGCTCTCATGGTCAGAAAGAGAGCGAAACTTGGAGACCACTGCGTTTCTTCTTCTCCTTCAGGGTGAAGGCTTATTGTGCCCTACAGGCATAAACGGTCAGAAGTAAAGGCTCAAGGTCAAAACCATATCTTCTAGGATAGCAAGAAAATGTCCCTGATGAAGAAAATACAGTTTATTATAGTTCGATGGTGTTTGTCTTGATGCCCAAACATCTTTTTCTCAAAATAAGCTTCTCTTGAAGCTTCAGGGAAATCTTCAGATTTCAAGCAGAATAAAAAGTGATATGCTTAAAAATTAAATAATTGAAGATTTTCAATGTAATACCAAAAAAACTCTAAGACCTTCCCTCTGTCTATAGCCATACCCCCCTGAACATGCCCAATCTCATCTGATCTCTAGAAGATAAGCAGGGTCAGGCCTGGTTAGTACTTGGATGGGAGACCTTCCCTCCAACCAATGATATATTTCCACCTAAGGTATTTATTTTAAAAATTAAATATGTAAATATGGAGCTGGCCTGAGGCAAAAACACAGGGAGCTTTGCTTTAGTTATTTCCCCCTAAACCCTGATATCATGAAAACAGTTTAGGCACACAGACCTGGATATCAATGCCAGCACTGCCTCCTTCTACCTGGGTAACCTTGAGTAGGTTAATTGTCACCCAAACTCAGTACCCTCATCTATAAAACGGGTTAATAATAGTTAGGGAGCAAAAGATGAAATGAAGCAAGATATGTAGAGTATCTGGCAGATATTAGATGCTCAATAATTGACAGGTTTTATCACTGTCCTTTTTAGCGTTCCTAGTAAAATCATTCCTATCATAGTCTCAGAGTTATAATGCTTATGTCCCTAGGGAATACATACATACATTTTAAAAATTCTGCTTTCAGCTACAAGGAAGTAACAGAGATAGAATTTATCCTCCTACCTCAGACAACTGAAAAAACAAACAAACAAAATATATGAAATAAAAATTTTCAGACATTACAACAGGAGGTGCAGGACAGTGATGGTTGAGAGCAGGGAAATAAATAAAGTGAAACCTATGATTGTCCCAGCCCACTGTCTAGAAAGTTTCTGGACTTAATGTGAAGAAGAGAAACCCAAACAGAGCCTGAGATCTACCTGAGTTCACCACTGGATGGGGGTTGGAGGGCAGGGGAGGCCCCTGGAAATTGCAGGGCAGAGCTGAGAGGAGGGAGCTAATCAGAGAGTGAGCTCCGGAGATTGTCAGAGGGTTCCCTCCGAGTCTTTGGCTGAGTGTTGCTCAGGACAGACTTGGGGGGGGGAGTGGCAAGGCTGGGGCAAAAGCTGTGGGAAAAGAGCAGGTGGAACCATTCCTGAAGCTCACCAAGGGCTGAGAACAGATCAAGTTTCCACAGTCAGAGAGGAGAAACTTTGCACTAGACTGGGGAAGAGTTCTGAGAGTGCGTTGCCTCACAAGTGGGACTAGATCAGGGTGGGGAACCTTTTCATGTTGGAAGGCTGCATTAATTTAGCTGTAATCAAATAAGGCGGCATTCCAGAAACTTCAATTAGACGTACTTAAAAATGTACATTATTTTGTAAAAATCTGACTACTATGTACTTAACAATTTCAAAAAATGAAAACTACTTGTTAATTTTAAAGTTAACTAACCTCTTAATGACTTTGTTGTGTCTGCTTTTTGTTGGAAATCATTTGAATATTTGGATGCAGCATGGAGGTCCACAGTTTCAGTTCATCTTCTAGATGGGTACCAGTCACTTGTGAACTTAAGGGCATCTTGATTTGCGTTAGGTAGGAGAATGTAGATTCGCAGCAACAAGTGCTTGAAAAGCAAGAAAGTATTTTTTGGGCATGCTGCCGAAGGCATGTGTATTCTACTGCATTTTTCCATATTTTAACATAATTTCGTATTTTAGCATCAAATAATGACTTTAAAATGTCCTCTATTGAGAGCTCAATCGATTCCATCAGTAGTTCTTTAGGAGCCTTGGTGATATCAACCAGATGAGGCTGAAATGCTAATTTGAGTGTGATGCCATGATTCTCAAAGTCAGTGAACCTTTCATTGTATTTTCCAATTAGTAGGTCTATAACAGCTGCCTATTCTTCAAATGATTCACATATCATCCTGCTCATCAATGACCTTTGCTAATTGGGGAAAAATGTTCATATTAAATTTCCTTTTGAAGAAGAAGTGTTTTGAAAAAAGATAGCTTTTTTAGAAATGCTTGGATTTTTTTTTGCCACATATCATATATACATATATATATATACTTAGTTTTACCTTGCAAAGAAATAGTCATTTTGATTTGACATGATATCACACAGAAATGCTGCATGCCTATGGAAATCTTCAATAATTCACATTGCTGATTCTGTTCTTCATGAAATTGAACTGTCTGTTCTTGCAGAGATAAAATTTTGGCTAACACCTGTCCCCGAGAATGATATTGGCAAATCCACACTGAATACTTGCGATCCCCAATCCCCGGGCTGCAGATCAGTACCAGTCCATGGCTTTCTAGGAACTGGGCCGCACAGCAGGAAGTGAGCGAGTGAGCAAAGCTTCATTTGTATTTACAGCTGCTCCCCATTGCTCACATCACCGCCTGAGCTCTGCCTTCTGTCAGATCAGCGGTGCCATTAGATTCTCATAGGAACACAACCCTACGATAAACTGTGCATGCAAGGGATCCAGGTTGCATGCTCCTTATGAGAATCCATCTCCCCCATCCCCATCCATGGAAAATTGCCTTCCATAAAACCAGTCCCTGGTGCCAAAAATGTTGGGGACTGCTGCTGAATAGCTCACTGGTCAACTTTAACATGTTACAAAACTGACCATGCTGTGTTGACTCTGCAGGAATATAGTTAACAATACTTATAACTTGTTGCAAAGTGGCACTCAAAGTAGCTTTAGCACTGAGATTTTGCTGATACAAGATACAATGAAAAGAAATGAGAGTATCTGGATCTGCTAATACTTTTTTATCTGTGCAACAAACCCTTCACATTTTCCTGTCATGGAAAGTACACCGTCTGTACATACACTCACTAAATTTACCAAATTCAGTCCAATTTCATGACATTTATATTGAAAGTTATTGAAGATATCTATCTATTCCCCATGTTCTGTTTGCAAGAGTGCCCAAAGCAAGTAACTCTTCGTAGCAAAGAGAATCTTCTGTTATGACCCAAATGAAATGTAAATCCTGTACTGAGTCAGTAATATCAGTTGATTCATCCAAAGCGATTAAATAATATATATTTTCCTTTTGAACTATTGCATGAAGTTGTTCGTTAACTTGAAGCCTAATTCATGCTGCTGATCAGTTATGGTTCTCCTTGAAAGAGGCAGTTGTTTGTACTTTGAAACGTTATTGGGGTCTAAGCATCCTACAACTTTGCCAATGCATTCTTTTACAATTTCTACATCACTGAATGGCTTCCCCCACCAACCGCCCCCTGCCGAGTATACAAGCTACTTCGTAAGTTGTTTCAGTGGCATTATTTCCACGTCTTATTGCTACTTGAAAGAATTATCTTTGCTCTTGCTTTTCATCTTTTAATTTCTGAAATACAACCTTTTGTGTCTCTCTTGCTAATTTAAAATATTTGTGGTCCTTATGAGTGTTATAATGCTGATGAGTGTTGAATTTCTTTAATGTTGATGAGTGTTGAATTTCTTTAATGTTGATATTGCAGTATCACAAAGCAAGCAAATCATCTTATCTTTAGCAGAAACAAGATAATATTGCAATTCACAATCCTCATTAAAAATCTGTTCTCTTCCTTCAGTGTTCTCTTGGTCTTCTTTGACATAATGGGCTATTAAGCAGACAGAATTTAAAAATACTGTCGAGCTGTGCAACTATTTGTGAATGAACTATTTGAGGATGCTTGTGATTAAGCAGCCGAGATTGGGCAATAGAGGCAGTCTAATCCTCTTGCAAGACAACACGTCACACAAACAACACTGCTCAAACTACAAAGCTGGACTTGGAAACTCTCTGTCATCCACTGTATTCACCAGACCTTGGACCACTGACTAGCACTTCTTCTAGGCTTTGGACCACTTCTTGCAAGGAAAAATATTCAATTCTCAACAAGCTGTGGAAAACGCCTTTCACAATTTCATCGCCACTTGCTCACTCTCCAGGCTTCTTTGCTGCTGGCATAAACCAGCTACTGTTAAGATGGCAAAACTGTGTCGACAGTTTAGGTGCATACTTTGATTAATTGTACTGCTTCTTGTTTGAGATATAATAAACTAAACTTTTGATTCAAAATCACAAATTTCATATTTAATGACCTAGTAGTAAGTCATTAGTATAGCAGCCGTCAATTTAGCCCTATGGCTTACTAATGTTCTAATTGTGTTGGTCAAGCTGGGAGAATTATTTCATTGAAATTTATTTTATACTTTGGTATTTTAAATTTGTTCATTTTAGAAATAAAATAAAAATATAAAAGACAAAAATGTATTAATAAAAATAGAAGGATTTGTTCTGTAAAATTTGGATTTAGTCAAAAGGTTGCACTTAAGGACCTAGAAGGCCACATTTGGCCTTAAGGCTGCAGGTTCCCCACCCCTGGACTAATTATGTCTACTCTAAAGGCTGTTTTGGACCCACTTACCCAAGTATAAAAGCAAGCCTTGAGAGAATCAAATCATTTCCAAGGAACTTAACAGCATCTCAGAACAAATCTTAAAAACATTTAAAGGAATACAAAAAAAAAAAAAAAAAATCCAGCACCTGACAACATAAAATTCACAATGTCTGGCAACCAATAAAAACTTAATAGGCATGCAAAGAAACAGAAAAATAAGACCCATGATACAGGGAAAAATCAATCAAGAAAAGGAGACTCAGAAATGTCACAGATAAAAGAATTAGTAGATAAGCACACTAAACAGCTGTTATAAATATGCTACATATGTACAAGAAGGAGGATGAACGCATAAGCATGATAAGAAAAGACAGGGAAGACACAGTTTTAAAAAAGAGGTAATCTGGAAAGATAATGCTCAATTATGAGAAAAATAAATCACAGATGTGAAATAAGGGGATTGGTGGTTGTGGTTACCCTTCATATGTAACTATGATTGAAGACATAAAAGCTATACTTTAGCTAGTCTAAGGACCAGGTATAAAAGTGACTTTTCCTGAATTATATATCTTTATATAATTATTTATATAAATGAATCAAATAATACATTCATTCAACTATATAGTTACTGAGCACTCAGCTCTATGTTTCATGATAGAGGAAATACAAAGATAAATTAGATATGGTTCTTGCCCATCGAAGAAGTAAAGCACAGTCTATTACATAAATGATAGAATCATCATATAAGCACATCATGTGATATATCTACAACTCAAGAACACAGTATGTAACACATAGTATATTAGAAGGCTGCAGAAAAATAAAAGTAAATAAAAACAAACAAAGGATATAGAAGAGGAGAAGTCACTATGCAATGATTACACAGTTACAAATAAAAGGCTCTGACATTAACTCAGAGCAAAAATCCAGTATACAATAACGTGTATACACACGTACACACATACACACACACTTCTATCAGGATAGGAACATTCAAACTAATATAATATGGGAATTCAACTGTTTGGCTTTTCTTCTTGTTCTCTGCTGAATTAGAATGTCCACTCCGAGCACCCAGCTCTATGGGTGCTCTATGGACACAATTTTCCAGTGTGGAATGCAAATATTTCCCTTCAGTTCATGGAGCTGTAAAAGATACCGAAACTTCTCTACTCTAGAGGAAACTAATAAAATTAGGGAATATGTGTGTTTGTGGTACATACACATATACATCAAATATTGTATGTAATATGTATATACTTAATATATATATACATAAGTAAATATACATGTGATTATTTTGGTCTAGTAAGAAAGTTTTGGTCTAGTGAGAAAGTAACCAGCATAGTTCAAAAGGTTATAGTGAGTAGTACATATACCAGAGTATGACAGAGCAAATAAAGATTACACTAATCAAGAGGTGGAAACTAGTATACTTTTTAAAAATTTCAGAATATTATGGGGGTACAAATGCTTTGGTTACATAAATTGCCTTTGCACTGCCTGAGTCACAGCTACAAGTGTGCCCATTCCCCAGACAGTGCGCAGCGCACCCTCTGGGTGTGAATTTACCCATCAAAAATATGGAACGCTTCACGAATTTGCATGTCATCTTTATGCAGGGGCCACGTTAATCTTCTCTGTATCGTTCCAATTTTAGTAAATGTGCTGCCAAAGCAAGCACAACTAGTACAAAATTTAGAAAGATATATTTGTGGTAGAATAAAAAGAAAGAAAAAAATTATACATTGATAATTCAGAAGAAGTCAATCTAATACAAAGCAAATAAATTTACCTTATCCATTCCATGGAAGATAAAAATGACTATATTTCAAATGACTATATATTATATTAAACATTCAACAAAGATTTTATAATATCTCTAGCCAACAAGGATATAGGCTATTGTCATTTGTGGAGAGTTATCTGAGAACAATCCTTGATTTGCTTTAAGTGATGTCAATTACCTTATGAAGGACAAGGTAGAGGCAGAAGCAAATATTTTTTGAAACCAGTTTTCTATAAATTCTCTGATCTCTGGAAATACTGTAGATACACATCATAAGCTCAGCACTAGAATGAAAGTTCCAGGAGAGTGTGTGTGTATCCCCAGCACCTGTGGCAATGCCTGCACAGGCAGGTGCTCCACACTCCAGTCCCACATGGATGCACCTAGGCCATCTGCTTCCAGGACCTCTTTGTGGACAGCAGCCTCCTAGATGTAAACCCTGCCTCCCCTCTTGCCACACTTCAATTCAATCTCTATTAAAACAATTCAGGTACTTTTTTTTTAAGAAAGAAAAAACCAAATAATCTTTCAATAGCTTACACTTCAAATAAAATCTGTACTCCACACTTTGGAAGGCATGATCTAGCCCTAGCATACCTCTCCAGACTCATGTCAAGCACCACCCTGCCAACCCCCAGCATCCCAACCACCCCCTTCTGCTCACATACATCCGCTTTCCTCTTCCTTGAAGGAGATAAGCTACTATCATCTCAGGTCTTTGCACACAGCATTTTCTGCTTTAAGAATTTTCTTATCTTTCCAAATTCCCCATGTCTTCCTGCTCTTCCCTCCTGCTATGTGGATAACTCTAATTTATCCTTCTGTTCTTAGCCTAAATATTATTTCTTTAGAGGAGCCTTTTCTGAAGCCCCTCTGATACCTCCAGGCAAAGTTAGGCTCCCCATTCCTCTTTATAACACCCCATAATTATAATTAATCATTGGTATAATACAATTATGTGACAACAACCTGCTTCTTTAGAAATGCAAGTACTCCATAAGAGCATCACCTGTCACATAAATTGCTGTTTTTCTAGTACCTTGTAAAAAAACACAGTTTGAACCTTCAGTAATATTGTGATGAATAAATAAATATACCAATGTACTGTCCTAATGTCCTGGGGAGAAAAGGGTAAATAACTGTGCAAAGTGTAACGGAACTGTCAAAAATAAATGAAATCAGGTACATAAATTGTGAAACACAAGTCAAGGGCCTATTTGTTTTCTGACACTCGATAGAAAGAAATCTTTCAACAAGATGAAAAATAGAAACAAAAGAGAACTCTGAACATGTATTTTAGAGAAAGCCCCGCTGCTATACACCAGGTTTCCTGTGTCCCTTAATCATGACTTTGTCAGAGAGTGTCACCATTAATATCTGAGGGGACTAAAGAAGTTTGCCGGTGTGAGTATTATTTTCATTTTAAAAATGAGTACGTGGGATGGGTTATCAACAGACAGTCCTGAGTGTCTCTGTAAGCTGAAGAGATGGGCATCAGGCAGGATTCCCAGATTACATTTTTATTTAAATCTCTGACCACTTCTCTCCCTGCAAACCTTGGAGCCCAGCAATGGTGGGAATCTAGTGGGACTCTAGAGAGGAAATAGATGGAGAGATTTGGAGACCCAACTGGAGGGTAGGCTGACACCTGGGTGAGCAGTTGAGGGCCCTTTGCTCATTTCATAGCAGAAGTGTGGCTGGGCATTAAGGTCCCCAGAGCATCAATAACCATCCATGTGCTGTGGCTGCCAAAGCCACATCTCCATCCACCCTCTTTTCCTGAGCTGCAGACTCATAAATCTCACTGCTCACTGTATCCTTCCTTTCTACAGGTTCCTCAAACTCAACGCATCCAAAAAGAAACGTGACATCTCCTCCACCCTTCTTTTCTTTTAGCCTTCCCACTTTCTCTTCTTGGTAAAGGGCCCCACCATTTCCCCAGTTTCCAAGGCTGGAAGGCCAGGAGTCACTATTGACTCTTTACTCTCTTCACATTCCATGTGGACTCAGTCAACAGTTCCTGTTGGTTCTACAATTAAGTGTCTCATGAGTCCCCTCACGTTGCTGCATCTCCACTACCAGGGTCATCACTGGCACTACTGCCATTGTTATTGCTCTCTGCTCTTCTGGCCACCAATGTTTTCCCGCTCCCAAATGTGCTCTGTAAAAATATAATCCTAACCCTACTCCTCTTCTGCTCAACACTCTTCAGTGACATCCCACAGCACCCTTTACCTATCAGTGGCATAACCACTTACCGTTGTTGATTTGCATTTGCTTATTAACTCTTTTCTGTTTCTCCCACTAGACCCTACAACATGACAGTAAGGTCTAGGTCTTATATTCCCAGTGTTCAGCACAACATCTGGCTCAATAAATCCCAGTTAAAAGAGTGATGCTTGAGGAGATGAAAGGATTTAACAAATGCCTCTTCATATCTGGGCATATTAAAGAGGATAAAGGTGTCCCTGGGAGGATTAAACAACCTAAGAAAGAAATTAGGAAAAAAAATATTCAGAGGAAGCAGAAAAGAATTAAAACGAGTGGAAACATCCAGGAATGGGCGAGGGTAATGAGGATGACAGAAGGGGACTGTAACCCATCTTAGCCTCCCCATGAGTTAGAAAGCTAAGTCCTTCTTAGGGTGGCAGGAAACGGAAGCAGTGACAATGAATCTGGAGCTTTTGAAGAAGAAACAGCAAGGTATGAACCAAGGAACAATTAGGAGTGCCAACAGACAACCTGCAAGCATGAGGAAGCCTTTTGCTGGCTCCATGTTAATCACTGATAAGGATGCAGCACTATCTCGTATATGCCCCCAACTGTAGCTAGTTGGGAGGTGTCATGCCCTTTCAGAACGTGTGTTTGAAATGTGACCAATGGCATACTAAGCAACTTGCTGTAAAAGATCAGTATCAACCTAAAGTCAATTACAGCTATGGAAAGATTGTTGACACTAGGAAAGGAGATTTCGGAAGGTTTAGAGAAGAGCAAGGTATTATCTCATGGCCAGAGAATATCCAGAAAGTACCACCAGTTCCCAAGCAGTCCTGGGTACGAAACTTGAAACCTGGGGACTCAGCTCCTGCTTTTCAAATCTCCTTTCAGGTGATTATGAGTTTGGGAAAGACACCAGAGTATATGTGAAGGGAGCAGCTGGTCACACAGATGGTGTCAAAGCTCAGGACTTGATATTCTAGATTTTGGATTGTGACGCCAGAGGTGGGGGCTCTTGGAAAGGGACACAGAAAACTGAGAAGAAGGTTTCAGGCAACACCTGACCCCAAGAGAGTTATTTTGAAACTTGAGATTAGGGAGTGACACTGTTCAGCACAAACAAACAAAATTGTAAACTAGGTCATACAGAGGGTATTATACATGGCATGGAAAGATGTATGGCAGTGGAGAAGGATCTTCACCATTAACAGGAATAATCTGGTTTAGATGGCTGTATTCTAGTGTGCCATGAGATGCAAACAAGTATTTTTTTAAAGGCTAAATTAAGTTTGGGGAATCCTACATATTAGATCTGATTCTTTGAAAACTGCTTATTGCACATTAGTATAGTAAAGGCTTTGAGAAAACCCACAAAGAAAGCAACTTACCTGTGTTTAACTCAGAGTTGGCCCCCATTGCTGGGCCACCTAAATACTTATGTGACACCCACTGTACCTGGCAACTATTGTACCCAGCAACTGGGGGATACTCATGTTCCAACAGACCGGTTTAGAAAACCTGCATCTATACCAATGCATGAAATATTGATAACAAAAAGATACCATCAACAACAGCAACAAACTCCACAAAACTAAAACAAAGAAACACTAATTATATGGCAGTAAATAGTATCTCACAGAGCAGCCAAGACTGCGGAGTGTGGGATGTGGGACTGAGGTATAACAGCACAACAGCACATTGTGGACAAGAGGAACAAATTCAACGTCACGATCTCCAGTGGCATTTCCCATGAAGAAGGTAAACAGGGAAGCTCATAAAAGTGAGACCGGAATCACCGTGGGGAACGTTTGGTGACGATCTAAGAGAGGTAGGTGGAAGAAGCGTAATTGTGAGCGTGCAAGGCAGCGTGGCGGAAAGGCGTGCGATGACAGTAATGAGGGAGTTGATTTCCTGGGAAGTATTTCGATAAAATCAGAGGATATGAAAAATTTACGCCTTGCTTTGCTGATAATTTTAATCTCTCAATAAATTGAAGAAGCAGTGAGGAATGGGCTTTAGTGTCAGTTTAATTTTAACAAATATGAGAAGAGAGGTTGGTCATTCAGAAATATCACAAACTTTGGGAGAAAGCCAGCACTCGTAAAACCCAGCCTCTCCATAATCCTGTCAGAGATGTTTTAGAGAGGATTTCTTGGAAGGAAGGTTACACTAAATAATCTTTAAGTCCCTGCTGAAACATTACAGTCTGCCTCTAACATTCTACAGTCGCACTGAGCAACTCCAGAGGTGGCCAGAGCAACCACTGAGCGGGAAGCAGCATCCTGGGGCTCCGTGGCAGCACCGAAAAGAAACAACAGCGCCACACACCAGGTTCGGTAAAAGGCCACACGATGCTTCCTACAAATATGCCATCGAACTATAAGAACTGAAACAATGAGGTGCTGAATTAAAAATAGGTAAATCACTAGTACAGAATAGATACTTCAGAAATAGATAAAAATATACATAAGAATTTAATTTCCAGTAAAAGGTAGCATTATGTCAACAGCGGCATGGAAAATCGGGAATATGACAACTCCCAGAGTAGGCAAACCTTTCAGTATTTAGAAATGGAATAAAGGACTCATAAAGGGAAAATTAAATACAACAATTATTTTAAAAGAACCAACATTAAAAGCAAAAAATAGACTAGATAAATATTTTTAGGAAATATGAAGTCCGAGGATTGAAATGCTTAACAAATGCCCAAAGATAAACTAATAAAAAAAAAACTTACCAAGAACCCTATCTGATGAATGGATATGGTATAAGAATAATCTATTTAAAAAAGAGAAAATATGAATAGAAAATGAAGGGAAAAAATAAACAAGGGTAGTTATAAAATAATTTAAGGTAAAATAAAATAATATAAAAGAATAAATGGAAAAAAATAGTTTAGAATAAGATATTAAGAAAAACACATAATAGAAAATTTTGTATTCAATATGATTGAAATACATAGAAAAAAAGACTGGAAGAAACTACATACACACTAACCAAACACTACAGAAGCTGACCCTGACATTGCATCAACAAATGTAGTCAGCTGGTGGCCCAGAGAACAATGCCAAGTGCGGTTCAATTGTCAGGCTGCAGAAATCATGAAGTCGAAGCCCAGAAAGACCCAGAAAGGCTCAAAAACAGTTTAAGCAATTTGGCTAATACAGGAGATAGAGAATGTAATTCAGGGCAGATACGGTAAATCTTCTATAACGAGGAGGGCTGTAATTCTTTTCATGGCAAGTTGCTGGGAAAATCGGAAATTGGTCATGGTTAAAATGTCAGAAGACTCAAAATCATAAGAAAAATAATGAATTATTAAGGTTTGGGCTTACTCTAGAAGTCACACAACATTTTCTGAGAGAAGTAGGAGGTGAGACAAGAGTAAAGCAGTTTCTGATATCTGAAACATTTCAATTAGGCAGCTGGGAAAACATGGGTAGAAAAATAGCAATCTTTACTGTTCACAGTTATTAGAAGGCAATGTCTGTCTAGGTTAGCTTTAGGAGAAAAGGACCTGCATAAACACATGTTCAAACCACAGAAAATGTCATTTATGTACACATACCCCACAGCAGACTAATCTTCAATTATATGAATTTGATAGCATTTTGGAGAATTTTATAAATATCCTAAGTATAATGTTTCATAATTCAATCTTTATCTTTCCTTTTTATCTGTTTTCTACTTTCCCCATCTCCTGTCCACTCTCATGTTCTTTCTTATTATAGTAAAAAAGAAACAAAATATATATTTTTATATATGTATGTGTACATGTATACATATATGTTCCTATACACACATATTTAATTTACTACAGCTAATTTAGAATTTTTCATCTATGGCCACTATTGACAAAAAAAGATACCAAATGTGTGGTCAACTCAGCACAAAGAACACAGGTTTGTGAGCGTAGAACTTACTAACATTCCAAAAGCAACTGGTTTCTACTTAGTGAACACCATCTATCCTCACCTAACTTGAGGGCCAAAAGTGAATTGTTCTTCTGCCATATAGCAATGACCACAGCATGAGAGCTGACTGTCACCTCCCCACTGCAGGTTCTGGGAGGACAGAACATGCCTGTTTTGCTTACTGCTGGAGCCCCTGCACCCAGGACAGTACCTCAATGAATATTTGTTGAATGAATGAATGAGTGAGCGAGTTATTACACAAATTCTATTTATCTCTCTAGACATAGCTCAAGCCCCCCACCTTCCTGATAACATCTTTCTTCAGAGCCCCAGTGATTGATTTGGAAATTACTGTATTACCAGTCTGCACTGCTACTTAACACTTGATTCTACATGTTATTTTTATTGCTTTCAGTTGCTGTTTTTTTTCAATTTAGAGAGAAGGCTCTTTAAGGATAGTCATATATGTATATATTTCTTCTATTTGCCAAAGCACATTTTAGAGGGCACATGTAAAATCCTCAATAAACATGTGCTAAATTAAATGATAAAATCTTTAAAATGACCTTTGGCTTTATGATATTTTTAAACATTTTCTCTATTAAATGCAGGATATTATGATTCTGAAGTGTGGTTGACAGAAAATGTGGAATTTAGTGTCACTTGAGCTGAGTTAGTAGCTATGCCACCTCGGTGCTGAAAAAGTTACCTCAACTCTGGTCTTCTGTTTCCCTATTTGTAAAATGAAAACATTAACAGGATCCATAACAAAAATAAATACCTACCTATCGCAAAGGGAAGACTGTAATGTACGTGAATGAGTTTTGTAAATTGGAGAGCAAATATTAGCCATTCTATTTACCAATTTAAAAAATACAATTGATATTGCAAGGCTCCGTATAGCAATAACAGTTAGGGTGGCTTTTTCTGAGAACAGCTATTAGGCAGGAGAGAAAAGTGATGAGGAAAAGAATCTCAGGCACAACCTGCCAAACATGCCCCAGTCATAAATCAAAGACCATGTTCAACACTTGCTGTGCGGAGAGATTACCGGGCACCTGTCACCTACACCCTTTGGCACTGCTGCAAGCATCTTCGAAACCAGGAGAAAGCTTACCAGACACGAGTTGCTGCCCAGGCAACCCCACGGGAACCATGCCCAAATTATTCATGGCTGTGGCCCAGGCTGTGGGATCTGTCACAGACATGTTGAGCTGGGTTGTGTCTATCGCTATACTTCCCAAACCATCGGCTGCTGCGGGGAAAAACAAACCATGACTTAGAGTCAACAGGCAAGGCTGTTTGTTTTAAAGGAAATCACATTTCTAGAGATGTGAGGCTTAATTTAGCATATTCCCAAACCACAAAAAAAATACAAATAAATAAATAAAGCACTGAAACCTATAGCATTGTTTTCTCCAGCCATAAACATAAACTGTTTCTAAATATTTTCTGGGAGGAAACTTAATGACATGTAGTTTATAGTATACATAGCATGCCATTAAGGAGGTACCCCTGGAAAAATACTAAAGAATCTCTTTCTTCTCCCAGTGAAACAACATTAGTTAAGTTACAGGGTTGAGAGGCAAAGCAGTGATACCCTCTTGGTAAAACAAGTTAACTGCCTTAGTAGACTAAGAAAAAATAAATTCATCTGTTTCCAAGTGTAATTCTTGAGCAGGCATGCCTTCTAACTATCTAATAAAAAAAATTGTCAAGTATCAAAACTGGTACTGACTGAATTTATTGTTACCTTATAATATATTCCCTGCTTTACAAACTTTTACATCATTACATTAAAGAAATGCAGGTGTCTACCTAAAGTAACTTTTCCAATGTATTTCTTATAAGCATTGACTTCCATAAAAATTAAATAGATAAATAAAGTTTAAAAATGAGTAACATAGAGCTTAAAAAAAACTCAGCAGAATGTGTCAAATTTGACTTAATGCTCTTTGATTTTCACTAGTTGCAGGGCCTGATTTCTTTAAGGGCTCAGGCTCCTGGTTCAGTACATATTTTTCATGGCTGGGCAAGCCTTTCCACCAAAAACTCAAAAAGCCTTTTCCGTGTCCTGTGCCGGCCACCGACATTTACCTGCAGCCATCATCTGAGGAAGCTCCTGGGGGTGCTGGGGGATGCTCTCAGCTGCACCTGCGTCTACCATTGAACTGCGAGCATCCTGGGAGACAGCAGCGCTCTGATGGCCGAGTACAGGGTCCCCTCGGAGATCATCAGATTCTGCCAAAGGGGACAGGAATATGGTGAGAAACCATAATAGTTAGAGAGAACAAGGAACAAAATACCGTCTATTCAAAAACAAAAACAAAGAAAGAATGATTTCCAGTCTCGGGCACAGAAGTAAAGCTGCTTTCCATCCCTGGGCGGCTGTCGTGGCTCAGTTTTGGAGACCTGTGAGGTGTGTGGGTCATCTCTTCAGCTCACCTGGAGCCAGGCTGGCTGAATAAACGGCGCCGTTTATGAGCACGTCAAATGCCTCCTGCTGAAGAGCCTTCACAAATGGGGGCTTATCATCCCTGCACAGCCTCTTCTGCGCACCACACATCAATGGGGAGGGCAGACTCAGGGCTAAAGAAGATTTTTTTTTTAAGTTAAAAAATTAATTGATGTTGTTATTTTGGAAGATGGTCGTCTGTGAAATGTATTCAGAGAGGAAAGAAAAGTTGGGAGGAGGAAGATAAAAGCAGGAACCCATTCACTGTGAGTCTGGAAAAGGAGGGTACCTAAATTACAATAGCCAGGAAAGGCAAAAGGGAAGAATAGCATGCTGTCCACAAAGGAAGATCTAGAGGGTGTTAGGGGAGCAAAGGAAAAACATTTGTTTTCTCAGCTCTAAGGAAAGATAAATTTAACTGGCCACAGTCTGTTCAGTCTGAATTTTCCTTAGAAGTGCACAGCTTATATACATGTATTTTAAATAGACTTTTAAATTATTTTTCTAATTAAGTATAAATAATAAGACACTGCATAAAGTTACAAAGTACCCCTCTATATCACAATATGTATAGAAGACTATACCTTTTCTCTATCCTTAGCAATGCAAAAACATAGAGCATCCATAGGTTCATATTTTAAGTGCACTCTGACCAGATCAAAACTTAGATGAGTGACCCGACAAATTCAATCTTAAGTAGATTCAATATAACAACCAAGTTTAAATATTTATTTTTATTTTGGTATAAGTTTAGAAACTTTCCTAAACCATGTTTCTGTTAATGATAATTTTAGAATTAGATGCTATGGTTTATTTGTCAGTGTATCTAATGTGAAGTTTGAGCCTTTTAAGTTATGTTCTTTTATTTCTTTGATTAAGTACAAGAATCAGCACACCATTGAACACTATACTGTCATAAAGAACTTCTTGCCAGTTGAGAAGAAGTTTAATACAAATGGAAACTCAGGTTTCAATATCTCAAGGATTGGTGGATAACAAACAAATGGTATCTCAACAAATTCTTATTCTTCAACTAGAGAGGTATGTGAGATAGTGAGGATTTTTTTTCCAATTATCTATCAAGAAGATGAAACATGTTTATCACCAAGAAGTGAATGATACCAACTTTGGGAGCAAACTTTACTCAGAAAAAATATTTTATACCTTACCATTAAACTCTAATACCCAAATGAATTCAAAACTTGCACACATACTGTGTATCAATATCTCAGGCAATGGGTACCATCAGACAAAGACATTCTCACCAAAATAAATTCAATAGCATAAGAAATACATAGCTAACCTAAACATCAGCCCTGTAGCAGCCGTCCATTCACCAGAGATATTTCTGCGACGAAACCTCAAAGCACTCACTTTTCTCTCTCCACTTCCAACCATTTCAGGGCACCGAGGCAGAGTCAGGCTAGAATGTATTCATTCTTTTGCTCAAACAGCCCTATAGTAGAGCTGTTTCAGATCATTGCAAGGTCACGATTTGTCTTACTTATCTCCCCAAATGAAGTTTAGTTGGCTGGCTTCCTTCTAGCTCAGATTCTCCCCAAATGGGCATTAATCACACCTTTTTTTTTTTCTGGCTAATGAGTCTGTAGTTCTGGAACACTATATCAGAGAATATCCCTTTGCTATGTAGGCTTTATGACTTATGCCTCAACAGTCACATTTCACCTTGACTTTTTGCTACACTGTTTTAGGGACAGTGTTAGATTTCCTTGGCTCTATAACTGTCTGTTCCAATGGTAGTTTTCACCTTAATGATCACAGTCCAATAAAGGGGCACCAAGTGTTCTGGAGGGCTATAGCTTCTATCTGACATTTTTCATGGTCATCTTAACAAACTGCAAGTGTTTCACTGAAAACAGTAACAGCTACTGTTTCACTGGAAAAAGCACTGCTCTGTTGGCAAGATGTGGTGTGTAAACCTAGACTTATCCCTCAGTTGAACTCTGTGACATTCAATTTATTACATCTCCTCAACTTCCCAATCCCATGGTTTTAATGACATACAACTTCATGTGGCTACCATACGCCTGGGAATGGTGACTCTAAGGTAAGTTCTGTCGCATCTTAGGCATTTCCAATAGTCTCAAGGCAGCCATGACATTCTTTACAAAATTTAAATTGATTTGATCATTTGGCTTGGAAGAAAGGTGATACTTTTAATTAATTACTATCTCGTAATTTATGAACAGTTACAAGAGCTATTTTTGTACTCTAGTAACATCTATCGTTCCTATTGAATCCCTGCCTCTTTAAATAATTAAAGACCATAATGCTTAATTTATCATTCAAATCAATTTCTCTGCCTTAGTTTTGTTATTTCTAAACTATAGAAAAGATTAATATTCTTAATGATGTTTATTTACACAGATAAATGTGGAGAGTTAAAAAATTATAGCTAATAAAGTACTTTGAATATAGTAGGTGATAATAATTATTATTTTATTTGGAAGTGTAGTGTTTCCATTAAGGTACCCCGGGATCTTTGTGTTCTGGTGGATAATTATGTAATTAATTCTAAAACAGTGAGTAACACTTGATATTTCTAAAAGTAAGTGTTGTCCTAGTTTTCTGTGTCATACCTACATTGTAACAGAATATTTCATTTTTCAAAATTCTTTCATAAAATAATATAATGGAACATAAAAGATGTATGAATTTTTTCTCTCTAGGTTTTTTCTTCCTATGCAACTACAAAAGCTTTCAAGAGATTCATGACCAATTATGAAATTGGCAGTTTCTATTTACAGCTTTAAGTGAAGTACAATCCCCACAAAACAATCTGCTATACAAAATGCTAAGGATAACGGTACAGCTTTGTCTAGAGCTTAATGGATATCTAATCTGTTCTTCATTAAGATATATTCAAGTACAAATTCTCATACCCAATTTCATAACTATTCAACAAGATATATTTATGTTCAGTATTTCATTGGGCTATATCAATGGGGTAAATAGTTTTTGAAACTCACCAAGTCTATAAATGTATTATTTGCCCCCCCCCCAAAAAAAAAGAGGCACAGGCTGCTCCCATTCACAATAATACAACCTCTTCTAATCACTTCCAACTTTTATAGATGCCAAGGACACATACATTGTGAATGCTAAAACTCACCTATAACTATCCACAGATAGATTTCTATTAAAAAGGGGTAGAATCAGCTAGGTATTGAAAATTCTATTTAAAATGATTTTGTTTGATCTAAGTCCTTATATTCATATCTACTTCAATAGCAAGTAATTGTAGTGAAAGAATCAGATTTGTTAATGTCTTGTACAGTATGGTATGGTATCTGAAACCTTCTTATTTTACATGAACTCTTTATTAGCATTGTCATTATTTATATATATGTTAAAAGAAAGATGCATTTCTATCCAAAGTGCACTCTTGTCTTCTATCACTAATAAAATATCTAAATTTGGTCTTCATGTAATCATAAGACACTCTCTTGAGGTTATGGAAATGTTCCCCAGTTTAGAGCAATATAGAGTATTGTTACACAGATGTCACTTATGTATTAACTCTATGATTTTTAAGCAACTGTCTATGCATAATAAGGGAGATATTACTGCTTCCTGTAATGGTAAACTAAGTAATTGCAGACCACTCTTCCCATTGAGGAACAACTAGAAATTTTAATATCTTTAATCAGTTTTATACAATTCTCACTATTATCTCTTCAAATACAAAAGGAGCCCCAAGGCCATGCTCTAATTACTGTACAGGGTTACTAAAGGGGCTTCTAAGGAGAGTGGTTCCTGTTAACTACTAGGGAGATAAGTGAATATGTCAGTTTGGAGGAAGAGTGGAATTGCTCTGTGAAGAGTGGTAAAAGAGAACACAAGAGCTGAGTGCTTTGGGGCAGGGGAGAAAGAAGAAATCTTTGGTGGCCACCCATGACAAAAGGGGACTGTAGAGAAGATAAATGACTTAAGCAGAATTTCAGGTGGTTCACTGGGAAGGATACAATATAAATCTTTCCTCTGTCCCCTCTACAGAAATGTCAGCAAAGTCTACATTCTTCTTAATTTTTAGATAGGAATAAATTTTTGGGGGGTTGGGGGTAAACTTAGAGGCAAAGAGCTTAAAGAGGATAATAAAGAGGTAGCTGATACTGGGGATTACCTAAAATACTACCTGATAAAGCATGATAAAGTTTCACATCTGTTAAGTATGTATATGATTTATTTATTTATTAATGACCAATATCTGCTGATTCATGGGAAATAATGGGATTAAGGTTTTGAAGAAGAGATTTAGATTAGGCATATCATGAGGAATTTCTAATGAGATGACTGTAAAGTAGGAATATTATATCAAATAAAGCTAAAAAGCTCTTTCTCAGTGCTAGAAAGAAAAATCACTTCTTGGAAACTGTGAACAGATGATGGAGCTGGGCAAAGATCAATTCTGGTATGTGTGAATCCTATAGCTTTTAGTATCAAATCCATAAATTCAAAAGGTCTTCCTTAGTATCTAACTTGTTAGTCATAGAGAGATGCTCCTTGATTTACAATGAGGTTACATCCTAATAAGCCCATTAAGTCAAAAATATCATAAGGTGAAAGAGCATTTAATGCTAAGATTTTTCGACTTTACGATGGTGTGAAAGTGATACACATTCAGTAGAAACTGTAACCCCATCAGAAGTCAGACGGAGCTCCTTGACGTACAGTGGGGTTACTTACATTCCAAAATCATAAGCTGGACCATCCTATGTCAGGGATTATCTATATTTATAAAATCACTGAACTTTTTTCTAAGGTGTCACAATTTAATATACATCACATCGCAGTGTACTTGAGGAGAGATGCCATTCCTATTCTAAGTATTTTTTCAGTTTTCCCTTTAAGGCCAGAAGACAAAGGAGATATGTGTTCCCTCCTCCACGTTCCCATAGCACTCTGTACCTTTCTCTACACAAGCACTTGCCACTCATATTCTCGCTGATTATTTTTCTCTTTCTCCCTAATAAACTATAAGCTTAGGATGATTAAGGAAACCAGTCATCTTTGCATACCCTGCAGCTAGCAAGCAAAGTACCTGGAATGTTGTACCTGCTCTCTCTCTCTATACACACACACACTCACACACACACACACACACACACACACAATGTATATATAAAGACATATAGATATATAAAATTTATATATTTATAAATTTATAAAATATATTTTAAATTATATATAAACTATAAATATTTCATACATATTTTCAAATGAATTCATGCATGGAAGGAAGGAAGGAAAGTAAAAATGAAGAAAAAAGGAAAAGAAGAAAGCAATAAAGGAACAAAGGAAAAAACTTCTGTTCTGGGGTTCACTCCCAAAGCTTGGAGGTTTGAAAGCTAAAGACCATGGCGCTGAGGAGGGTGGGATTTTTCTTGAACACTAGAACGTATATGAATTTAAAGTGTCAAAAAAAAACCCAATTTTAAAAAGTCTGTCAGATCTTTCAATATAAGCTTTTAGTGCACTTAACAAGGCACCCTCTAAGATTCAAGATTCCACACCTTCCGGGCAACTAATGCAGGGTCACAGGCAGGTTACAGTGATGTTCTCCTTTCGTAGACTTCTTGCAGCTGCTTCTTGAATGAGCTGAAATCTATAAATAACTGCATCTCCAGATCCATTAGGCGGTAGGTTAGCGTAAGAAGGCATATATGCACAGTACTAAAGAAGTGAAATCACTGGAAGAAAGGAAAAGTTTCAATTTGGCATGGACCACAAAGAATGAAAAGCAGATCTGGTCATCTCTCAAATACTAAATTCCATTATGGGTCTGTGATTATATCCTCCATTTTTCTACTTTATCTAGCAGCCAATTTTAAACTATAAATCATCTTCCTTCCATCTTAGAGAGGAAATGGTTACTGAATGGATAAGGTTTACCTATGACATGTCTGTTTCCCAAGAACTCCACATTCAGAGAGAGAGATATGACCTGAAAGTCTCCCTCTGAAATCATGCAATCAAACAAAATGACCAAATTTGCCAAAGAGACAACTCAAATAGCATCGGTAGAATAGTAGATAAAGACAGTTATCTTTTGACACAAAGAGAAATACTTGGAATTATATATATAAGTGTAGAGAAATGACAGAGGTAAAATTATGTTTCTCAGGAAAACTTTGCTTTTGAAAAAAATTATACTTTATATTTCTAAATTGAAGAAATAACAAAAGAGCATACATATTGAGACCTTGAGGATAAAGTATCTCTCCATTAAAAACAAAAAAAGAAAAAAAATAGGCCTGGATGCTACTATAATAATAAGTACATATAGGGTTTGGTGCTGTTGGTGGTTTCAGGCATCCACTGGGGGTCTTGGGATATATCCCCCAAGGATAAGAGGGAACTACTGTATGTAATTTAAAAGTCTTTGTGGAGACAGTTTTTAACATATTGGATCTTCCTCATCTAGACTGTTTCAGACTTTCTGAAAAGTGCACTATTACACTGAAGAGTGTTTATGAAATCTGTAATGACTCAACTCATCCCTTCATAATAAATGACAGTCAACCACACACACAATCTGTTGTCCTCCATTGTTGTTTTCCACCTCCCAAAATACACCTACCGTAGGAAAAGTTATCCTTGCTTGAGTCTGCTGCTGAGTGCATTATTACAGAAAGAAGTTAGCATCAGTAAACATAAGCCTGCATCCATTAAAACTAGAAGAATCTCACTTTAAGCAAAGTTGTTCTTGGCCCCTGGGATTCAGAACACACACACCCAAGTTCACAGAGCATCTGGGTTTGAAGAGTTGGATGAAACCTGGGAGATCATCAGTTCCGACTTCTCCCCAGCACAGATGCCTCTAAAATGTTCGTGACAGGCACCTGTCGGGTGCAGCTAGTGATGGGTGTGGCAGCTCACTGTGTCACATGGTCATAACAGGTCACAATTCTCCCTTCTTCTGAGCCCTCATCTGGAGAAGAAGATATCTGCATCCTACTTCTGCAGTGATGTGTGGCCTCTTCTGTCCCCGGAAGAGGGAAAAGGAGACTTCACTACCATTTAAGTCAGTCACAGACAGATTTATGAATGTAAATAAGGACATGTTAGATAATTCTTGCCTCCCCTCAACTGACAAGAATTTTTCTGTGTTTGCACTCTCTCTGTTCTCTTCACATTCACATTCTAAAAGCTCTGAAGAGTAGACAAAGTCACCAGAATGGTGTAACTAAATAAAAGCCTTTTCGGAAATGGCAAAGCTATGGACTGCTGAGAAACAGCCATAGAGAAAAAAAAAAGAGTAAAAAGTCATTTTGAGAAAGGGGGTAATGCCTCTGGGACAAGACTTCAGGTGGATTTCAGTCTTGCCTCACATCAAGAGAGGTGAATTCTATAACAATTTTTTTATTCATGCACAGTATAGAAAGGCAATATTGGCCACATACTGTTCTTTTCGGACACACTGATATATAGAAAGCAATTTCTGTAAACACTATTATCTTGTTATATAAAAGAAAGCAGACAATATGTCATTCTATAATTTGTGCTGTTTTGTGCTCAGGTTTTTTTTTATTATGTACTCATTTTACACCTTGACCTAACCATGGAAAAATGTATTAAGCTACAAAGTGGAACATTTTAATTGTAGTGGGTAAATAAGTGACCCTTAAATGGCTGCAAACTCTGGTAAATTAGTTATCTATTTTCCAAAAAGCCCTGGTTAGAGCCCTTTAATCTATGGAAATCTACCTGCAATAAAACCCAATCAGACCAAGACCAGCCTGAGCCAGTTGCTCATCCTGTTTTAACATTTCTCCTGGTAGGGTCACAAAGAACATCTTAGTTACTCTTTAAACTAATGTGCTCTTAATGATGCCATTGCAGCATGATGAATAAAGCATTAGCCCTGCAGTCATGATTGCCCCAGGACATACAGACTTTGCAGGATACTGCCACCTCCAGTGTGTGGCCCTGGGCCAGAGACCTTGCTTTCTCTTTCTCTAAATGACCACCCACCACCCTGGGTCATGCTCCGTAACCAGTGAGCAAGAACAGCAGAGCCTCGGGTCCCCTGCTGTGGTCCTTTCTACTTGTCAGGGCCTCACAAATGGTGTGGTTACATAATGAGGGTGACCCAGAAAACCTGGTGGAGCACTTTAGGGGAGGGCTATTGGGGCACCACTGCCTGATGCAAATGGATGTGCAGCAGGACATCCAATTGGAAAGTTCTAGGCTGGCAGTGAGCATTCTCAGGAAATGGGTCAAACCTTTGGAGCTACTGGTTGTATTCAGCAAAATTCAAAATGAAGGTGCTCAGAAGAAAGAAAGACCTGTGTGCTCCAGGGGTATTCAGGTTCCTGAGGCCGGAGGCAGATTGGGGGGGCACAGAAAGGTGGTTCCAGCCTCCAGGGACATAAATGATTCAGAAGTTAGGACCACTGTCCTGGTTCTTTCTTAGTAAAAGGACTTTATGCTGCTTTTGGAAGTCAGGGACCATCAGAAGAGCACTGGCTGCACACAGTGATCTCAGAGAAGCCCTCATAAGCCAGAAAACCTCCACGGAGGCTCCTGCCCCCGCAGACAAGGTGAGGGAATAAATGCTGGGGGGGAAGGCTCCAGTGCTGAAAGGGAGGTTGAAGGTCAGTCACTACAAAACACTGCTGCTACAGATCCAACTCCTTCTCTACTCTCTATCTCGGTCAGAGATTTGCATAAGAAGTTGTAAACATGCTGTCTCCCACCCCCACGCTCCCCCATTGACACTCATCCTGCTTGTCAGTAGAAGGAGCTATTTGCCATATAAAAATCCTTCCCTGCAAGGGGATGGCATCTGGAGGACTAAGCTCCTCAAACACAATCTCTTTCTCTACTCTAGTCTTCCAGATCAGAGGATCCATCCAGCTCTGGGAAAGTAGCTTATTTTTTCCAACGATGGCTGTGTGATCAATTAGGCTCTAGAAGCAGAGAGGCCCATAACAACGTTGAAGACCTGAAAATATTCCGTGTCAATGTACAATGGAAAGAGCGCTATCTAAACAAATAATTATTTAATTAAATGTCTAAATTTTGTGTTATGACAACTCTAATGATCAAATTTAGTGTTTGGATAAAAGTCATGATAGTTGAAAATCATTTATAAGTGGGCTTTCTCATTTTGCAGAAATATGGAGAAATCAGAGCTGGTTTTAAATGAAAGAAGCAACTTATAGGCAAATAACCTCAGAAGAGAAATTATAAAACTTCTGTCCAAAATTCCTATAGACAAAATTATACTGAATGTCAGATGTGAATGCATTTCCGATGTCTGATACAGTATGGGGTGAGGCCTCCAAAGGCAAAGCCTGCAGAGTCTTTAAGTGGCTGAGGCATTCTCTGCATGTCTCCTGCCTGCCTACTGTGTGCGAGATGAACAAGGCTGTATTTCCCCTCAACTCACCAAACTCAGTTCATGATCAAATGCCGTCCCCAGTTATTCAGGTACGGATTACTCAAATGATTGGGGGAAGGCGGAGAGAGAAGTGAGCCAAAACTGACCTCACAGAACACAGATACGAGAGAAAAACATCTGGTCCATGGTAGTGGATATGATTTCCTATTAGCTGATGGCATTCGTATTTATTTATGGTTTTATTATTTATAAAAAAGAAATTGTGCTGAATGTGCTTTGTGGGAATTATAGGATATTGCTATTGCTACCATGGTTTATTATTTTCACAGCTAGATGGCTTAAACCGAACCTAAACAAATATTTTAGAAGAATTCCCACTAGCATTATTACATTTTTTTTCCTTTCTAGTCTTAATGAAAAAGGTCTTCTGCTCTTCAAGTCCTCTGATATTCTTGAGCAATTCTAAATTTTATGGTTTATTATGAGATAATGTTTATTGTAAAATAATGACTTCAGAAAATAACCAGCGACTAGTGGTGGTTAAGCAGTTCAGTGTGTGAAGTGAGGGCATTTGACAGCCATGGTGGCTGTCAACGCCAAATACTCGCCAGGCCTTGACTATTACAGCAATTAGGATAATGATTTTATTACTTGCACAATGAAGTAGATGTGTGTTCATGCACTTATCCAACATAACAACTTGACGCAGCCTCTGCCACACAAAGAGTTTTAGTAATAAGGCAAAAATAAGGTAGACGGAACAGTGAGACGCATAATCAATATAAAACAAAACGCACCATTATGTACAGACTCCCCATAGGAAATCTCCCGTCACCAAACCCTTACTTTAATAGGGTCACCATCGTCATTCAAACACACTCCCTAAAGTCCTGCTACCATTCTTAACTACCAGCCAATTCAACTGTCTTTTTTTTTTTAGTAGTAAAATTTTCACAGAAATGAAATGACACAGTTCTCTTCAATCTGAGAAGAAAAGAATAAACATCAATGTATGTTAGAGAGTTGGGAACTAATGCTTCTATAAGAAAATTTTTATTTTAAAGTTATCATTGTTAATACTAATATACATAATGAGTTCAGAGAAAGCTAAAGTCTATAAAGTAAAGGGGAATGTCATTCCCTTCCCCTTTTCCCCCAGCTGGCCACACTTCAGAGGCACCCACTGGGAAAATAGCTCACTATATTGCAGCTCTTGTGGTAAGCAACTCACATCTGTAATCTCACAAAAAAGACCCACAACAATTTATAAGATAGAGGTTACTAGCAATTTTTTTACAAAAGAAAAAAAACCAAGGTTCAGAAGGTTAAGACTTTGGATTATTTACCCAAGGTCAGAAAGGGTGTCAGAGCCCAGGGCTCAGTCTGTCCTGGCCTAGACCTCTGCTGACACAGACCTGGGGAGCTGAGGTTTTCTCCAACAAAGGCCAGACTAGGAGGTCCCTCTGGGTTTGACTGGCTCTGAAGGCAGAGGAGTCTGGGGTAAAGTGTTAGTTCCATCCCTGGTGGATCCATTCACCCAAGAGATCTTTATTAGATGCTTATTGTATGCAGGTCATACAGTACGTGTGCCTGATATCAAGAACCTAATAGTGGGCGAGACCCAGACTCTGTCCTCAAAAAGTACGCAATAACACAGTGGGGGGAATAAATTAAAAGGCATGAGCAGACTTGAACTTGCTATAGTGTGGCAAACTAGACACTCTTAGGAGCATGCCCATTATAAGAAAAAACAACAACTAGATTCTGGATAAAACTATTCACTAATATAATACTAGCCTTGTAGAGGCAACTATCTAAGATGCTCCCTTCAGGAAGAAAAGATAAGAAAACTTAAAAGTAGGCTGAAACCAGAAGGATGAGTCATGAATAGTAATTAAAACAAAGCCAGAGTTGCTGGGAGAGAAAATGCCAGTCTCAGCCATGTGCCAGGACACAGCCCACTGTGGCAAGGCTGACCATGGTCTGGGGCTCCCCTGGCTGTCGGGACCTGCAGCTTTGCTGTACCTTTGCACGGCCCCTACCCTAGTCATCCTTCACAAACCCTCTGTCCAGTGACAGAAGTAGGCAAGCAAAAGAATGTGAGCAAGTCAGGAGAAATTACGGCTGGAAAACAACCCAAGACCCATGCTTTATTGAGCAGCATATTTTTCTTAAAGTCAGAGTAATAATTGTATATTTTGAGAAAAAGAGAGGGGATAAACATATAAGGTGTCTACCTAGGGTTGACCTGTAGCCCAAATTGGCTTAGCGTTGTCCTAATACATGTACTGAGGGTAAACTGGTGATTTGAGCTGGCGGTGTGGTATAAAGAAGGTAAGTATAAGCATCAGGGCCATCAAGGACTGCCCAGAACCGTCCTCCCTGTGTAGACGGCTCCTACTTGCAATCTCTCATTCACTCACACCCTCACCACAATTGCACCTCCTGGGGAAAGGGCAAGATGGAAAGGCTGGGAGGTGAAGTCAGGTTCCCCTTACTTTTCTTTCCCTCACTTTCTGCCAGAACCCCTTTCTGCTCTGCTCCTCTTAATCACACCCAATACGTGTCTCTACACAAGCTATCTCATTACACTGGCAGCCAGTTACCAGGCAGGGGCTGGAATTCAGTCCTTCTTTCTACCTGCCACGCGGAGCAAGGGGTACAGAAACCAGGAAGGGAAGTACCATGCAGCCGGGTAAAGCCATGAGCTGAATAAACCAGGAAACCCAACTTCTAATTCTGATTCCCAGGCATCACTCACATTTTGGAGGTTCTGGAAGCATGAGGGTCTATGTTAGTTACTGTGCGACACACTCGAATCTAAGTCCCACTGTGTGCCTAGCAGAATCATCACCCCAATTGTGGCAGCTACTTTTTCACTCCCAGTGAAGACGAACTTAAACCCTGAGAGCTGAGCTGGGGAAGCTGCTCTCTCTGACTCTCCTGTGAAATGTGCAAAGCCGTTTGGCAGCACAATTTGCATACCAGAGGAGAGCTCCTGTCACAAGTACCCTGTGGGCCAGTTTCCTGAGTTTTTCCACTTTATGCTCTCAGTCCTCATCTCACGAGTCATTGGAGAGGCTAACGTAAATGCCTTTTGGAGGAGCTGAAAGAAATGAAACATTACTGGCAAAACTGTCAGATAGTTTGATAGCTAGAATCCAGGTCCCTTCAGATAGGAAGGAATACTTTTGACTACAGGAGCAGCAAAAACCTCGCTAAGGACAGCTTCATTAGCATATCTTCACAGCAGGTATTCCCCCCTGAAAAGTACATATTCTGGTCTTTCTGGTTTTTTTCCAACAGACGTTTGGTTTGATTCATAGTTGGTACACATGAGAGCAGAATAATAAATTAGGTGGTTTGAGCCTGTGTGCGACAGGGTTTGGCAGTAGCATCGCCACTTCGGTTTGCAAACTCCTGTGGTCCAGATCAAACGGGGAAAGACTTGAAGCGTGATCTTGATGTCTTAATCAAGCACCCAAAATTCAGAACAATGGCCAGCAATGGCACAGATCTTTCGGATAAATAATCTGCTGTTAGATCCCATGCTTGGGAACCAAGAAGATGAGCAGGCCATGTTAGGAAGGGCAGTACATTAAAGAGAAAATGTGAGTTAATACTGAAAATGTGATGCAGAATAAAATGGAGGTTATAGTGGTATCCTTCCAATCAGAGTCATGTTGAGCTGAAATCGTTTATGAATTTGCAAGCTCCTTGCTGAGCTAAATTGCAGAAATAAATTTATATGAGGAGAAGAGGCGATTTTTGAACTATATTAAATGGCATACAATTGTTGTACATTTATATACGAAATCCGGAAGAGTATATTTCCTCCATGCCATGGGATCAGTTTTCTTGCACACAGTTACCTGTTCTTATTTTATGCTCATCACTAGTTTTCTCGTATTCGTGTATTCTTTCTTGACGCAAATCATGAAAGCATATAAAGTATAAGCAACAGGGGCTCCACACGGAGCCTAACCAAACTATTTCACTGCACAGCAGTGCTTGTCATGCCCATTGCAGCAAACAACGTGCACAAACTGTGCATTTTGTGTATTACTTGGGTCTGGCTGATGGGGGACGAAGCATCAGAATTAGGACCGAGAAGAAGCTAAGTCAAACAGTCTACTTTTCAGTGTCCTCCCTTTTTCCTTGAAACAAAACAAACAATGGACCAGCTACCAGTGAATAACACACTTAAAGTTTGCCGAGAAGACGCCCTTACTAGCATTAACAAGATGCAGAGGTGAAGGGAAGGCCGGCTGCTCCTGTCCACTGACCTACATACACTGAAACGAAATTGGGAAACTGCTGCGTACTTGGTCAGCGGGTTTTTCTATGTACATTCACAATTTCTTTTCTTCCCTCATTTTTTTCTTTCTTGTTGTTATTCAGAGAACACCTTTCTAGATATGGATGTTTTAAAATTCTGATAAGAATTGGCAGTGGGAAAAGAGCTGGGGAAACAATGGAGACTCCGTGCTTATGTGACACATTCACCAACCCTATGAATTTTTAATGAAGGAACAATGTCCACAATTAGATTTGAAATGAGGTTTTCTTTGTGGGTGCTCTTATAATAATAAGCAGAGTATGAGTGGATTTTACTTTATATTCAGTAAATGATATGAAGTGCAAGAAACACTACAGTTTAATAGAAAATAAAAGCAAATTGTCGATTGCTCATAGCTTGTTTTTCATCTCCTAGATTTACAAAAGTGTGGCAGTTTTAAAAACTGCATTTCATTTTATTTAAATGCCACATATATGCCGAGGCATTCAGTGGTACGGAAAGTCATTTTCAGTTGTGACCTAAAGCTGTCCTTTCACATTGTATGGGGAAGTTTTTATTTGTTTGATTTGTTGTAAACTGTAAAAGTAACTTCTAAGGGTAGACCTTTGGGGAGAAAGATATTAAGCTTCCCCATTTGCAAACTAAGCCATCTCAAATGAATATAAAAAATTTTAATAGTGTAGAAAATAAGAAAATAGAATGGGGTGTTGGCTACTTCATTTGCATTTTGAGACTAAAGCTTAACTCTTGTCTTAATAGGGCCGAGGTTTCTAGCACCACAGAAACACACAAGCAGCTTCACATCATATGTAGATGATGGTCTTCAAGGTCCTTCAGAATCTGGCTCCTGGTCACCTCGGCAACCTCATTCCCTACAGCTTCTGCTTCTTCTGGGGCTCCTGCAACGCAGGTCTTGTTACTCCTCCTGGAGCCTGCCAGGCATGACCTTCCCTTAGTGACTTTGCACTTGGGCCTCCTCCAGACACCTGCACACCCACCCTGCTCTCTTGCCTTAGCCCTTCCTGTTCAAGTGTCATCGCTGACCACTACCTAAAATAGCAACTTCAGTGACCCTCTATCTTTCTATGACCTTAATTTTTCTCCATAGGATTTCTCAGCATCTGAGGTCATATAATATTACACAATTATTTCTTTGATAAGTTTGTCTTCTATGAGGGTGGGCTTATTTTTAACTAATTTCAAATGTTTTTCCTGCTAAATCACAATCAGCCAAAACAGTGCCTAGTAGTTAGTAGACACACACCCCTCCCTCCTGCATACACACACACACACACACACACACACACACACACACATATATATACACACACACACATACTGTATTAATCATGCCTTTCTATTTTCTGTATTCCTGAAGCTTTGACAGGGCTGGAGGGCCCACCCCTGATAGGGCCAGCCAATCCTAGAGAGCAAACAGCTTGCCTGGGAGCATACTTTTCAAACGTAAACCAACCAATCCAGAGCGACACCCTCAACCACCTCCTTTACCGGCTCTCACATGCTAAGCAACTATTACTCTGCCCTGATACTTTCCCAGGGCCAGTTATCAGGTACTAGAGACAGCCTTGTACCCTAGGGTGCATTTAAATTATTCAAAGTAACCAGTGCTAAGCCTGTTTACCTGCTTTGCTTTGCCCATTCCTTCCTGCAGAAACCACAATAAAGGCTCTCTCACTTCCTGTCCCTTCTGGCTGACCCTGGTGCTACCTTGTGTGGCCTCCTTGTGGGGTGGTGTCCCTTGCCCCCTCCTCTCGGGAACTGTGAGTAATAAACTATCTCTTCAATGGCAACTGTCTCCTGATCTGTTGGCCTTACCATGCCTAAATAATAACAACTACATTTTAAAATGCAATCATCACCAGAAGTTATGGTTCCCCTGGACTCAAAAGAAATAAAAGGACTTTGATGTTTTAAAAATTTGTACGTAATTTAGCCTCCATCTCAGCCCTGAGATTAATTTATGGATTGTTTTTGTGGTTATTACTGTTGGCTTCAAGGTTTGATTTTGGTTTTGTTTTTGTTTGGATTCAGACACTATTAACAAAAGGGAGGAGTCCTGTCTTATTCTTTTTGCAAGATACACATAATTGACCCCATGCACCAAACACCAGTAAATTGTTGATGAAACACACTATGAAGTGTGGATGATGCTGTGTCAACGTGGGTTCACCAACTGTGACAAATGCACCGCTCTGGGGGCTGTCGATAATGGGAGAGGCTGCGATGTGTGGGGGCAGGGGGCACGTCTTACTTAGTTTGTTTAGTGTAGCTGTAACAGAGCACCTGAGGCTGGGTAATTTATAAAGAAAAGAGGTTGATTTAGTTCACAGTTCTGCAGGCTGGAAAGTACAAGAAGCCTGGTGCCAGCATCGGCGCGGGTTCTGGTGAGGGCTTTGCATGCTGTGTCATAACATGGCAGAGAGGTCAAAGGGGAAGTGGACAGAAGTGAATAGGCAAAACCCGAGGGGCGTCCTAGCTTTACAACAACCCACTCTCAGGAGAACATTCCTGAGAGAGCTAATCCAGTCTCCCGCATGCAAGAGAACTTGCGCACTACGGTGAGAACACCACTGTGCCATTCACGAGAGATCAGCCACCTTGACCCAGACACAGCCAGGCCCCACCTCCCGATGCTGCCACACTGGGGACCGAATTTCAACATGAGCTTTGGTGGGGCCAAACGCAAACCACAGCAGGATATACGGTCGCTATTGCTGTGGACCTAAAACTGCTCTAAAAAAATAGTCTTTTTAAACAAACATACATACAAATATACCTGTTTATTGACCTTCTTTAAATATAAGAAAATAACAAATCCTATCCATAATTTCCTAAATTATAGCTAGCTGTAAAAGTAAAAAGGACACATTTCCATGACCTGATGCAGTCTGATTTTTTTTCAACAGAGTTCTCTTTTTATTCTAAAAAGTATAGTTCACAGTATTCCATGGCCCATTGGTCAGATGTCTCAATGTTCTCTGCTGGAACACACCTCAGGCAGGGCCAAGCCAGGGCCAGCTAGGGCCATGGCAACCATGAAAACTGATCCTGGGAAACTGCCCTTCGGTACACTCTCATAGTAAGCTCAGAGGAATGTGCTGGGTGGTTACCCATTACTTGCACCTGGTAAGGACAAAGGCCTGAAGCTGGAGTCTTCTGCACGGTGGGGATGGGCCAGAAAGAGATGAAGATGTCCACAGAAATGGCAAAGGGAATTTCTAGAATGGATTGGAGGGAGCCTCAATGCAGTCAGTGGCTAACTTTGGCAGCAGAGCCTTCGCTGATGTAACTGTCTTCATGAAGTCAGATTCGTGCCCTCTCTTACATTACAGAGCTCTTGCCAACGTGGACACCCTGGTGACAACCATATACTCACTAATAAAAGTACCTGACCCTGCTCAAGGTATCAACAACAATAGGAGAATAATTTTTTGAGACATCAGAGAGATCTTAAAAGTGTGCTCATATGCTTTGAAAACATGCTTTTCAAGTAAATGCAAGGGTTGAGACGTCAAAGGAGATAGTCCCTCGCCCCCAGCCCTCCGGCTTTCCTTTCCACCTGGTGGTGCACACGGCTGTTCCCTGTGTTGTTCCTGTTCTCTTCTCCTCTTTGCACCCTTCCTTTAGGCTCACACCAAAGCCCACCTCCTCCACAGCATCCCACAAGATCAATTCTTTACAACCGCTTGCTCCCCTGAACTCCTAAGTGCCCCTACCGTGTATGTTGGGGATTTAACATGGGACCCAAAACCACCATTTTAATTTTTAATGGTTATATTTGTTTTGAGTCATGTGAAATCGATATTTCCATGGATTTTAAAAATTGTCAAATATTGGCAGTTTCATATAGTTTAATACGTGTCAGGAAAAAAATCTATTAAAAGGGAATCATAGGATTTCACTGATATTATTGCTTAGGATAAGGCTAAAATGGGTACTTTATTGAGTCATGTATAAATAAATAAGGAAATAAATCTTTTGATGGTACAGCTATGGCAAAAATTGTTAAGCACATACTAATATCTACCATTGAACCGCCAAACAACTGCATTTTGACAATGGGTGTTCTATATGTCCAATTTTTTGTGTTTATTTTCTTTGGGTATCTAAGGATTTGTGTTTTTTGTTCAATTAGTTTCTCAAACATCTGGCGACAAGGGGCGATTTGAAATTACCAATTTCTTAGCATAATATTCTGCACACAGAAGATAGACTGATGATAAGGATTTGTCCAGACACTTATGATGATGATTATCTCACTAGGAATTACCACTTATTTTCCTTTGTGGTTATTATAAAACTGGAAACTGATGGGCCATGCAATGGAGCATGCCTTTATGGCCAGGAAGCCTACGGCCTGGAGCAACTTAAAACACAGGACCCCTATGTAGCCCTGCATGCAAGGACTCGCCTCACCCCTGGGAAGTGTTACGAGATAGTGTGGTCTGCTGGGCAGAACGTGGTCGACCACCTGGACTCATTCTATTTAGCAGCACAACATGCACAGTCTTCTCTACTTCCCCACCCCAACTGACAATGCCACCAACAGGTAAGAAAGAAGAGGCCATGTGAAGCCAGCACCTCCGAGGATATCCTGTTAGCACCTGTCCTCTCTGCCCAGCTCCTGCCCACTGTACCAGCTTCAGGTTCTGTTTAATACTATCCTTTGCAAAATGACGTCTGAGTCTTTAGAAATGTATAGAGATAACTATGATTCATATGCTTCAAAAATTAAACCAGTGGTACTCATACAACCTACATATTTCATGTTTGTGTTAAAAATATACAAAATACTTACATGCTATTTGAATTTTGAAAGCTTTTGCCTTTTATGCTTTTTTTATATGGTGATTCAGAAGCAAAATTCTGCCCACTACTCAGTCTTTATTTCCATTCATAGAATGATGTGATTCTATAATACCTAGGAGGTCAGTCACTACATATTGAAACAAATGATATTAAAGAAAAACATTCATGGCAGAAGTGTATGGCTGAGGGAGAGATAAGATATTATTTTCATCTGGGGTATCAGGAAAGCACCAAGAGCAGAAGAATATGGGCTGAGTCTCAAAGGAGTCAAACAAACAAACAAACAAAAAGCAAACCTCAGTGGGAAAGGAGAGAGGGAAAGTGGGCAGACAGCCCAGGCAGGGAATGGTAAACCCCAACATGTGAAATCAGGAGCGTTGTAGGCTGCCGAAAGGACAGAGCTACTTCTCTCATTACTGTTGTACATTTAAGCAAGTTGTTCACATTATATTCTGCTTTTTATGATGACAATGGTAGTTTTATTCTCTAAAATGTTGCTTTGAGAAGAATGCCAAGGGATTTAAATTCATGCTTCCTAAGTACAATGTTTTCCTACATAAAGATGCTGGTTTACACTAATTTTCTAGTTTTCAACTAGAAAACTAAAGTGAACTTCTTTATAAAAGATAAACTGAAAAGATTAGGAAAGTCTTGACGATATAAACATGCACTTACTCACCAACTCATGAAATACTAAAACCAGGGTTTATTGCTCAAAGCGTAAAAGAGATCATTTCAGTAGAAAGAAAATAAAGCACATTTTTACAGCACAGAAAGTAATGTCAGAATTCATTAACCAAGAAACCAAAACAACATACAAAATATTATATATTTTAAGAGAGCTTTAAATAAAGTCGTGGAAAGCAGATTTACAATACTTTAATTAAACCGGGATAGGAATGGCAAGAGTCTGTTCTCGACCTTTGATGACAGAGAAGAACTGTGTAACAGCCTTGGTATTGACCAGCTGCAAAAAAAGTCAATAACAACATGAAGATGACAGGACTCTCAGAAGAAAGTTACTGTGCAGCCTAGAGTTCATAACAGTGAGGACAGGGAACATTAATTCTAACCAGATCCATATCATTGGCTTATGAAAAACATTTTAAAAGTTCAGAGAAAAGATAAGTATAATAGGTAACAGCTCTAATAAGTATAAGAGAGATTTAGAAAAATAAAATTTTGATTATATAACTGGATAGTCCTATTCCTAGTGAAAGAAAAGAGGGTAACACTATAGAAATCACCATGTCTTTACAAGAACTTGTCTGATGAATTCTGATTCTAAAAGGATGATAAATGAATACAAAGATACAAAAGTAAAATCAATCATAAATGTGTGGAAACAATTTGTAGAAGAATGCTGAAGAGGCCTAAATTTAGGACTGGGATTGAACATTTTGAAAAAAATACCAAAGGTAGTACATATAATATATCTACAAATACCTGAAGAGGAAGAACAACCAAAAATTGCAACACTCTAGGGGAAGGACATTAACAATAAACAGCAAAGATGAGAGAATTCTGTGAGTCTTCCCCCGCAAGCAAATTAATCCATAACTTGGGAAGGGCAGAATAAATGATGTAAGTGTGGAACCTCAGCCTGCAGGGGTGGTAGGAGTAGGGCGGTGGGGATTAGAGCCAACATCAGATACTCTCAAAACAAGCCAGAGTAAGAGCCAATCCTGGAACCAACGTGATATCACACTAGCTTAAATGCTTCCCACTTTCCTTTCTCGAACATCTGAGTTTGTAGCAAGTTTATCAGGATTTGATCCCTTGACCTTGAGAATTTAGTGCAACTATGGAAATGGCCCGTAAGGACTCCTGGAATTCCAAAGAGTTGGTGCCCGTTTTAGACGACAACTTACTAGCTTGGTGACATGGGGCAAAATAAGAAGGATGAGAGTGACCTTTATATATAATCGGTAAGGCAGATACAGAAGATGGACTAGATGGTTAAGTAACATTCCAAAGAATGGAATTAAGACCAGTAGGTAGGGGTTATGGCAGACAAATTTCAGGCTTATTCATTCTTCTTCCCATTCATTGAGTGAATATTTAGTTAACTCCTACTGTGTGCAACACCATTTTAAGTTCTAGGTGCACAAGGATCACTCCAATGAAGGGAGGCCCAGATATAGGTCAGTATATACCCAGGTATGTAGATAAAAGGGTAAATTAATTAAAACACAGGTTAATAGAAACAACTCAGGAGAAGAACCCATCAACTCTGAAGGTGATTTTAGATTTTCCTGAAGGATGAATAAAGGTGAAAATTAGTAGGGAGGGATATTAAAAAAGGACTAAAAAGGTGGTTCAGGCACTGACAACACTGTGATCAAAGACACTCAGGTATGAAAAGTATGTGGCATGGTACAGAAAGTGAGCAGTTTTGTTTGGTTGGACTTTAAAAGGCAAATGGTGAAATGGTGGGGAATGATGTGAAAAATACAGGCAGGGGCTGTGCTAAGGAGTTTTATTCCCACAGGCAATGGGGACCAAACAGAGTATTTTAAAGTGGGAGTGAGAGGATCGAATTTGTAATTTAGAGTAATAATTCTTATACTGAAGTGTAGGGTAAGCTCTATAGGCAGAGAAGCCCCGGGGTTAATCTGTTCAAAGGTAATTACCAGAGACCAGATGAGGTGAGGCAGTGGCAGTTGAGATGGAGAGGGGGGTGGCTTTGAGAGTATTTCTGGAGACAGAAGAGATAGGACCTAGTGAGCCATTGGAACCTGGAAGTGAGAGGGAGTGAGTGTCAAGTGTGATGGTGCAAGAAGGGAATATTCAAAAGCTATTCCCAGGTTTCCCACTCAAAGGAATGGGTGTATAAAAACAGGGGATTTCCAAGGCACAAGAGCAGTTAAAGGATTTGTTAAGTTCAGGAGAAAATTGTGAGCCTTCTAGAGAGCAATCAAAGGCTTCTGTACTAAACTTATATACTATACAAGAACGTGTCTGTCCCCAAGGTGGCTGTTTGCTTCGCCCAGGAGCCATGAAGCTAGCTCACAGTGGCTGTCAACCTTTGATGGGCATTGGAATCACCTGAGGAGGCTTTTACAAACACATGTGCCTTGTCTCCACCTCCAGGAGATTTTGATTTAGTGGATGAGATGTGAGGCCCATGTGTTTTGAAAAACAGCTCCAAAGGAGATTCTGATGTGCATTACAAGTTGACAGTCACTGCAAATATACAGTCAATAAATAACTCTTTCATTAATTAATTAAAAAAAGGAAGGGAAGGAGAGAAGACTTCTTGAAATTTTTGAAGAAGCTGGTTGACCTTCTACAGCCAACAGTATAGTATTAGGTGGGAAGTTTGCAAGGTGGCCTTTCCTATCTTCTAATATTAAAGGTCCATGAACGTGATATTAGGGTATTCCTGGCTTCAACTCCTGCAGACAGAGCACTGGTTGAGACGACTTGATGAATCTTTTTTTATGTTTCTTACATTATTGATGAACATCCTTTCTTATAGCAACTTGTTCTTTAACATCAGAATTTTTTGCATGCTGTTAAATATATATTTTTCTCCATTTGTTTTTTTCCCCTCAATATCTATTTATCCTTACTAGACTAAAGTTCAATGAAGGCAGGCACTCTGTTTCCTTTGTTTGCTATTGAGTATTCAGCACTGACCTAGTAAAACACAGATGTTCAGGGAATAAATGGGCAATGAGCCAGATTTTTTCCTGTGAAAAATTTTAAGCTACATTGCATCAATTTCAATATGCCTATAGGTCTGCCCCTGAGTGTATTATAGACCCAGAAAATGGTTTCAGAAATAATCAAAAGCAAACATTCTAGGCAAAATATTTTTAGAGATTTTTGTTATCTTGGCTCCTAGAACTTTGATGTTATATAAGAAAGCTCATTATATCAAAAACAAATTAAAATAAGGAATAAATATCTAAAAGGGTGAAATAGGCACAGGTGTTTAATTTGAGAATCGGAATTTAAACCTTGTTTCAGTTCCTTATCTAGATCTAAGAAGCCTTAGCCTTGAAGTCGGATAAATCTGTAGCTTTCCTATTATTTATATCTAATGACCAAGTCATTAGATACAAAACAACTAAATGATCAAATTAAATACAAAACAACTAAATGAATGAAAAGATGAATCAATGGGAAACACAAAGTTCATATAAGCAGGGCAATTAAAGAAATAGAAAAAATGGCTAACTTGAAGAACCAGAGATGTTAAAAATCTCTGTATTAATTGTGATTATTGATGTGTTTTTATGTTTGAACAGTTGAGCATTTGCTCACAGTGCTTACCACAATATTTAACTAACTCATGACACCTTTTTGACACTTTACTGCCCTGACATTGAAGGTGAGTTTTTTTAATACAAAAATATCAAAATCAGATTCTATTTTACCTCAAATTTACCAAGTACCCACTATCTAATACCACTTTCACATATATCATCATCTCATTTAATTCTCACAAAAACTATACGTTACCAATCAGGAAACTAAAAATTAGAGAAAACTTAGAAATATTCCTAAAGCTAGAATACTGTAAATAAAGTGTTAATTAAAATAAAAATCACTGAAGTATCATTTTATCCAAGTGAAAATGTATATTTCTAAAAGCATCTTTTATTAAAATACTAACTATGAGCCTCAGTCCTCAGAATGATAGAATACTATGTTCTGATTAATGATATAATTGGGTCAGTAAGGAGAAAATATTGTTTTAATTGATGTTATCAAACAGATATTGAAAGCAGTAACAAGACACACTGACATGATGAGCCCTTTGATACGATACACTGAGGTTATATCACCTCTGTGGTATTCTTGACAAAATTGTATTTAATTATGAGAGAACATCAGACAAACCCAAATAAAGGACAGTCTACAAAATAACCAGTACCTTTCAAAAATGTCACAGTCATGAAAGGCACAGAAAGACTGAAGAACTTTCCTACTGATTTCTGGCATTTCTAATGTATTCAGATCATCGTTCTGAAGATCAGTAGCCATTAGACAGCACTGGACGTATAAATGTAGGCTTAAGAAATAGGAATGATTCTATATTGCACCTAGGGTATTAACTGAATTTTATGATGTAAACTTTTTATATTATTTGCAATTTCCCACAAACAGTTATGATCAAAAAAGAATTCCCTATTAACTAAAGACTCCAGTTAACTGATTGAGAATTACATTACATTAAGCTCAATTACATATGCCATTTCTTACAAAGGCTGTACGGTTTTCTAAATCAGTATCTCAGCTTGGATTTTTAGCATCATGATGGTTAGTTCCATGGTTCGGACAGGAAAGAAGACAGACAGGAGAAGTAAAACAGAGGGAACAACTGAAGCAAGGATGAAGGAAACAGACTCCCTTCAAACACAGTCATTAACCTGCAACTACTAGCAGATGCTCTGGGCTAGAAGTGAGCAGGCTGCTTCTAAACAGATTTTAATTTTTAATTCAGTGGAATAGGTCAGTGCAGCTGTCCCACCTGCAGGCCCTGTCCCAGAACCTACCTGCCCCAAGGCAGCACTGCGGGTCTGCTAGTAACGGTCACCTTTGGAGGAGTGCAGTCTCCAGTCAGCCGCTCACTCTGATGGTGGGATCCCCAAAACCAGTAATTAAAGTTGGACTAGCTCTCACAATGAGGTGCGTGCTTTCTGCTTAGATATTTTTTTAGGATCGAGAAAAGACACAGCCAATAAAAACATTTTTAAAGGGCGAGGTAGGAGGAAGCATATCTATGTTGGAAATAAAATTCTAATACATAAAGATCAGCTTTACTACTTAATTAAAATTGGGTGGAGGCATATATGTTGGTCCAAATGTGATGCTCGCCATACAAATGCCCAGACACGAGAAAGATCTCCTGGGAAATTAAAACGCCTATATGCAGGGAGAATTGAACAGAACAGGGCCCCAGAGCCTCTGCACGTGGAGCTAAAACAAGCATAGATGAACCGAGTCTGACTGATTGCCAAGCTCTTCACACACTTCAGATTAGCTGGGTATTAGTATAGGCAGGTCTCAGCTGTCCATGAAAATGAGAACACATTTTAAAAGCTGCATTTGAATTTTAAAGGTACTCAACATTTCTAGTATTGTTTACTGAAAAAGGTCAACACTCAAGTGCTTTATTTATGCACGGCAGAACCTCAGTCTAAAAACACTGGGCTTTCCACATGGCATATGCTGAGAATGTGTTAAATACGTAGTTCCAGAGCCAAGAATATTATTTTTCAACTCAGCGAATGCATTATTAAAAGACCTCTGCTGTGCTCACCAGTGGGAGCTGGGACAAGAGGCCGTGGTGACCCTGCATTCTGAATGCAAAGGGAGACTCACTGACTGAGTCACTCACTGTCAACGCTAACGACAATATCCCCACACCCACACTTCTCCACACCTCTCTCTAATTCCCTTTTGGCCAATCTAGAAAAAAAAAAGGAAAACAGAAACATTTAAATAAAACTCTCTATATAAATTTCAGTTCCAAGCACAACATTGTTAGTTCTTCAGACAGTACGTATGTTGCTGAGATTTGCATCCGGTGTCCGTCTCCGTATTCCAGCTCTGCACAAACATTCACACCAGCCCTCCACTTTTCTTGTAAATTGAGCATAAAATACTGATTCTTTCAAATAAGATTTGTGTTAAAATCATCAAATGCCCACGCAAGTGACTTTTTATTAACTGAACCAGAGATAATACATAATACATACCAATTTTATGACAGGAAGAGGAGTTAACTTTAGTAAGCCAAGAATATCTGTTGTATAAATTAAAAATCTTCTTAGGACTAAGTCTAGTGTTTTAAATATAATATGGAAAAACACAAAATTAGTGACAGAAGAATTTTGACTAGAATGCAGAAGGGCCTTTATTATTCTAGGAAAAATACTACTCCTTATGAAAGGTAAGTTCTCTGATATGTTCAGAAATTATTCTTTTTGTATAAATATTCTTCACTTGGGAAAATGTTCTCTTTAAATGCTCCCTTAGTGCATTTTAATCCATAATTTGATTTACAGACATTAGATTTACACACATTTCCAGTATATATCTGTCGTATAAAGCAAAGTGAATCTGTGACAAAAAATTCTGTCCTATTTGGATGTGGGGAGCAAATAAATGACTAGTTCCCTCATATACAGGGTAATGTATGCTTAGTTTTATATGGCACTTTCACCTCCAAAATAAGAATATAAAAAATATAAGTCTTCAGGAACTTTCTTCAGGAAATTTCAGAAGGCTATAACTTTTCAATTACACTTTTACTTGATACACCTTCCAAAAGCTCAGAACCCTTATGTTAAAAGAGCTGGTGCTGGCATAATTTGATTTGGCTGCATCAATATGTGTAGAAATCCTGGTGCACACCGTGTCCTGTGCTTTGCCCAGGGGATGCAAGATGGGTCAGGTGCCATCCACTGTCCTTGCTGTCAAGGAGTCCACATGGGCTGGCAGGACAGACATTCGTAACTGGTTGTAATGTACTGGGGACAAATGTTATATTCCAGTGGTATGAAGTGGGTGCCCTGGCAGCACAGAACAAAGAGTGAGGATTCTGGAAGGGGACATGGGCAAAGGGAGGGTAGAAGCTCTGCAGAGATGACACTTGGGCTGTCAAGGATGAACAGGATTAGGCTGGGCAGAGGAGAAGCATTCCAAGTGGGGAAACAAATCACCCGTGCATGACAAGTTTTTCAAATTAGACTTTTAAAAGTGCTTTTACTTCAAAAAAGTTTGCATTTGCAATGTCTAAATGAGACAAAAATTACAATCTAGATGGTTTCTTTCTGATTAGCTGGCCCTTCTCCCAAG
Source organism: Varecia variegata (assembly GCA_028533085.1). Classification (NCBI taxonomy): domain Eukaryota; kingdom Metazoa; phylum Chordata; class Mammalia; order Primates; family Lemuridae; genus Varecia; species Varecia variegata. The sequence continues at coordinate 20,915,949 of CM052445.1, read as the reverse complement.
AACCCTGGATTAGCAGTAGCATTAACAGCACTAAGAAGGAGAGGATGTACAGCACCTTGGTAACGAGAAAGTGAAAACGCTTCCATGACTGAACTCAAGATTAGAATGAGCACCGGGGGCCTGTGAGGAGTGCCACCCCTGAACTGAGACAAAGCACACTGTAATATCATCCCTTTTCAGTCTGCTTAAAACACAAGTCACATTCATCTTCTCAAGAAAGAGTGTCTGCTAAAAAGATAGTCCACAAAGGCCTACCCACTACAGGGTCTGTCAGGATTTTGCTCTGTGCTGGCACCTGTTAGCCAGAAGGGAGCAGAGAGGGGAGAGCCCGTCATTTTCCTTCAGCAATTTCATTGCACCGGTGTTGTGCATGCAGGGGAAGGCTGGGCTGCAGACTTCATGTTTTGTATTATGTTCCTCGTCTGCCATAGAGGGAAAAGGAAGGGGAGAAAAAGGGAGGTTCCCTGGGTGGACTTGGAGAGAGAAATAAGTCGTGGGAGGTCCCTTGTCTTCAGCTGGGTTCTAGGTAGAGGCCGGGGTGACAATGGCTCTAAGCCCCGAAGATCTAACACTCGAGTGAAGAAGCTGGTAAGTGGCGAGAGAGAAGAGGACAAGACTTTGGCCTTTTTCACCATGTCTAGAAAGAAATTAACTGGAGTTAAGAACCCGAGGGAAATTCAAGGTAGCTAGAAATTTATTATACTTTGTGTTTCACGTTTTATAAAATGGTCATTCGTGTGTGTGTGTAGTGAGGTCAATGTGTCTGAATTGTGTCCACTGTTTCCTTTGAGTCATCTACATGCATAGTCAGGTGCAAGAGGAATGTATTTGGGAGGACATGCCTTGCGGATTTAACTTTTATTATTCTCTAAAAGAAGATGGTTCGTTAGATCATCCATGTGTCACTGGCACCTATTTCCTGGGCGTGTGGCCACCAAGCAGGGGGCAGGGATGGCCCTGGGCTCAGGAGACTTGGGTTCTGGCTTCCAGTTCTGGGTCTGTTGCAGACTTACTGTGTGAACTTGGGCTGGCCACAGTTTTCTCGGGTAAGAATGCAAAACAAGGGCTTGGACTATACACTTTTTCATGGCTGTTTCCTGCTCCGGTGCTCTCTGATTCTGTAGGACAACGTTATGTTCTAAAGTAATGTTTTCCTCCTTCTGGGCTTCATGTGTTTACTTTTTTAGAGCCGCTGCAATAACAACGATGCCCCATCCAGAGTTTAAACAGGGAATATGGCCCGGGAGTGCAGAGTGCGGAACGGCACTTCAGCTTTCCTGGCTGGGGCTCAGAAGGGCAACCGATGGGCATAAATGCTGCCTGGGTGGTTCCCACCGACCCAACGTGGTGGAGCAGGGCATTTTTTAAAAAGACAGTCTTTTAAAACTTTTGTGTGTGAGGTACAACACCAGCACAATAGGACTTTCATCAAGGGGACACGGAATATTCTTTCCTGTTATTTTTACTGGCAGCTGTCACCAGCCTCCCGAGGAGGGAGGTCAGTGGCAGTACCTTCCTGATGGAAGATCAGAAGAGATTCTGGGTGTGATGCGAGCACGTCAGCCAAGTTCTGGCATCTCACTGAAATTTCCAGACATGAACCTGGGGGTTCAGCAGGGTTTTAATCACTTTACCCTTCTCTTTTCATTTCTTTCTTTCCAAATGCTCCCACAAGGAAAACATCTCCAATCTGGTTAACAGCTAACCACACACTCTTAGAACTTTTCCAGGTTCCATACCAGTCTGTCCATCTTCCTAGTGCTATACCCCAAGAAAAGAAATCAAAGGAGGAAACAAATGTAAATACTGGGGCGATATCATCGAAAGAAATGATCACCTTCCTTCTTGTCTGTTTGTACTGTTTTTTTTTTTTTTTCCAGTAAGTGCCAGGGCAATTTAAATTTTATATTGTCCTAGAAAAATCACCTCATTTTCTGCCCGCGTCTCAGAACCCAGGTCAGGTCAGTGGAATATTTGCAGAGTGACTATGGCATGCCAGATACCGTCTTAATGATGTCTGGGCTGAGAGAACCAAATGAGCTCAGACTCAGAAATCCCACATCATGCTGCCCATCCTGCTCGGACCCTGGTGAAGTTACCAGAAGCACATTTTACTTCTTGTAATCCAAACTCTCAGTGGTGAGAGATTTTCTCCAGTTTTTATTATTGAACCTGACTCTCTTCATGGTTGAACCCATCCCAGCAGCTTCATATCTTCTAGAATGCTTAGGTGCCCACTGGGCTGACGGCGCTAACTCACCTACTCATTAATCTGCTCTGATCTCTTCTAGTTGGCTGCCTCCCTGTGCCCTCCATGGCTAGTGTGCCTTCTATCCTTGCCTGCTAGTCAGTCACTTGGAATTCTATCATTTACTAGCTAGCCTCATCTAACTTCTGCCCAACCTTCAGCCTTGGATGGCCAGTTTAACCTGCCTCTACTGTGATCCACATTCCCAAATCAGCTTGTTTCTCCCATGTCCCAAATTATCCTTAACTCCCTTGTCCCATGGCCCCATATTCCTGCTCCGAAATCTTCATGCCCATACTGAGGGCACTGTTCCCTTTGACTAAAGTTTAGAATGATGGTCTCTGCTCAGTCCTACTGGTCAAACTCCATTCTCAATCCGGGTCTGGGAGCTGTGATAGTCTTGAGCACAACTATTAACTGGTAATCAGCAACTGAGGTAGCTCCAATAGAACACTGGCAAATGAGATTTGCCTTAGAGGCCATGATAGCATAGTGGTCTCTGATAAATACCAAAGAAAGAAACCATCTAGACTTTTTATTGACCATCTGTTATAGAATAGTGCCTGGTATACAATGGGAGCTCAAAAATAGTTGGCAAATTATGGAAAGATATCCTTTAAATAACAAATTGCAAATGTTCAGAGATATGATTAGATATTGTAAGCTTCTTCAGCATAGAGAAACCATCTGGTTCATGTGTGTATCCCCAGGGCCCAGCACAGTGCCTGGCATATAGCAGGCTTTATAAATACTTGTTGAACTTTAAAAATGACTGCTGAGAAAAGTATGTCAAAGTCACCGTGTAGAGGATATCTAATTTCCTAGAAGCGTGGATGAAGCAGGACATCTTGGGATGTCCAAACCTATCTATCAGATTGGTTGGATCCCTAAATCTGCATGCCATAGTGCTCTTAAAGCACTAGAGTATGGGAGTTTATCCAGTGAGCATGGACCACAAAGGAGAGGAGTAGGGACCCTGCAGTATGGACTGTGCCCTGACCTACATTCCCATCCATCTCAACCCCTTTCATTCCTCATCTGCTGGGATCCGCTGGACCTTTGGGTTTCATCCAGGACGCAGGAGATCCTCTGGACAGCTACTCATTCATACATAAAAGCAGGAATCTGGTCTGGCCAAGCTTCTCTGATGTCTGAAACATACATGAGCACGAAACAGCCAGCTATAGGTCCTCTGATGGAGCCTATCAATGCTGCCATAAGGCTGATGGCCATGGACAAAGAATGTAATGCTTTTAGTGAATCGCGCAAGGCTGGTCATTTAGAACTTATATTTTTTAATTATTGTTGAAGCTATCAGAAATGTAGGGAACACTAAGGTCCATCAAGGGTGTATGATTTTCAAAGTATATTAAAATATGTTCATCTTCCTTTCCTACAAAATATAAAGCATCCATCTTTAAAATGTTCACAGCAATCAATGCTTTTAATTGAGCAGAAAAAGCACACACATATAAAGAAATGTTTAGCCCTAGCTGCTGTTCCTTACAGTCATCTTCAGAGATAAATTTCCACAATGAATGTTTCAATTAAGACAGTAATATTTATTGAAAGGTAAACTAGAAATGTATAGCCACTAGAAACATTATTGAACAAAAGTAATTTATGCTGCAGTTGGTGCACTACATTTTAGCACTGCTTTGATTTTATCAGCATTTGTCAATTAATCAACGTGAACCTTGTAAAACATGGTCTCTTATTAGTGGGAACAGGCAATTGCTTGCAGACTTTGAAAGAAAGGTCATTTAATAATTTGCTAATTGTGCAAAGATAGATTTAAATTTAAAAAAATAAAGGTAAACTCTCACTATTACTGTACTTAAATAGGATTCTGTTTAAGCTTAACCTTACCAATTTAAATGTAGTCAACGATTTAACTTTCTTGGTTGGTTGGTTGTTTTATTCACTAAACAGCAGAGAAAGATTAAGACAAAAATTAATCTAGCTTCAGGTTTTAAAAATTTATTTTAAGTGCATTTTTTGTTGTCACCTTTACCATTTCAAAGAGTTATTAGCCTTGAGGCTATAGTTACAAACAAATCAACTATATTTCACTGGCAGAAAAGTGAAGAGAAAAAAGAAAAAGCAAAAGAAACAGAAAATGGAGCAGTACGGAAGAGCAGCGCAGTGGCAGTATTCCTTTTTTTTTTTTTATTTCCTTCAACTCATTCTTTATTCCTCTAGATGAGCTGTCAGCTCCCTACTTTTGACCACTAGGTTCATTTTCAGTTCAGTAAGTGAGAAAGAAGCTGAGTCAAGCCCTCTCTTTGGGTAATCTACGCATCAGCACACTTGCCAACTCTCCTGGCACCCGAGAAAGCACTTTAGCTCAGAGCAGAATCACCACCAACAAGCACTCTGCGGTCATCTAGAAGGACGCGACTCAGTTTAAAATGGGTAACGTACCTTGGAGAGCAATTTCTACACTGGGGTCTGCAGGGCTGAATCGAGAAATCCGCACCATCTTAGAAGTGTAAGTGAAACTTAAGATGAACCGGCATGCCTTCAGGCATTTGTAAGAGTCAGAATTTTGCGCGGCGTTGACAGAGACAATGTTTGTTAAATGAAGATGGCTCTTGCCAGATCTGGTCTAGGCAAACTGCTTTGCTGCAGAGCTCCTTTTATAAGAGTTAGGAGGCCCAGGTTGCTCTCTGCCTGCTCAAACAGGTTTATCAATCCATTCCATTCCATTCTGCTCTCAGTTCTAAATAAGTCATTATTTCAGGCACATTTCCCTAAGCAGATGCAAACACTCTTTTCCAGCACGAGACTCCCTTGGGCAAATTAAGTTTCTTGGAAAAGGGTCAAGGAGCCAATCAAACAAAATGCACTCTAGAAACAAGCCTGTGGTTTCAGGGGACACTGTCATTCATGCAGGCGACAAAAATGTTAGACACTGATGGGTCAGTAACGTTGAATCTGATGGGGCCAGTTCTGGGGAGCAAAATCCTCATATCTGCAGCCAAAGTTTCTTTTTATGGTCATAACAAACGGGTTTATTTTTTATGGAAACAAAACTGATGGTCACAAAACAATTAATGGAAAATTTCCTTTTCTAATATTTCTAATTAAAAGCTGCTAATCAAATTTTCATTTCTTACTAAAATTCTAATAAAGGAACTTTCATAAGGGAAAAGTGATTCTAAAATTGATATCTTCCGTTCTCACAACCTTACCTAACAAATATGGGATATTTCTGAATAGATACTTGTGAATATTATAAAATATATATTTGGCCTTCATCCCTGTTTCCTGCATAAGATTCCTAAAATCCTTGGAATTCTCAATGTGATGTCGTCTGTATGTTAATAGTTGATTGATGGCTGGCAGTCCCTAGGTGGCGTCAGGATGGGGGCTGGGTACCCAAAAGACCAAGGCAGGATTAGAGGGTTGGGACCTTCAGTCCCACCTCCCCGACCAGGGGCTGAAGGTTAAGTTGATCACCAGTGGCCAATGGTTTAATCAAACATGCTTACACCATAAAAACCCAAGAGGACAGGGTTCGGAGAGCTTCCAGATAGCTGGACGCGAGGAGGCTCCTGGAAGCTGGCATGCTCCCCTACAACTTGCCTTACACATCTCTTCATGTGTATCCTTTGTAATATCCTTTATAATAAACTGGCAAAGTGTTTCCCTAAATTCCGTGAGCCACTCTAGCAAGTTAACTGAACCCAAAGAGAAGGTTGTAGAAATTCTAACTTGAAGCCGGTCAGTCAGAAGTTCCAGAGGCCTGGACTCTGTGACTGGTATCCGAGGGGGGGCAGTCTTGGGGCCTGAGCCCCAACCTGTTGTTTCTGAAACTCTCTCCAGCTATAGAGTCAGAATGGAATTGGAGGATACCTAGCTGGTGTCTGCTGCTTATTGGTGGGGAACCACCCCTGCCCCCCAATATTTGGTCACAATATTTGGTCCGCGTTGATTGTGGTGTGAGAGAACAGGAAAAACTACGTTGAGTGTTGTTTTTTTCCCCACACTCAGAACATTCCTTATTGTATTTTTTTCCTTTTGAGTCATGAAAGGGAGAAAAGTCCCTTTCGTGTTCTTTTAATATTTGCTTTTATTAACCTCAGCTTCAGTTAACTTGCTTCCATATATCAAGATTCTTTCCAAAGCAGAAGAGACAAGAGGTAAATGCAAATGTGGGAAGGAAAGCCTCTTGGTAGCATAATAGCTGCTCCCTGGCAGGAGTTATTTCTATCTAAAACATATATACCGTATTAAGGAGCCACAGGGAAAAAAGAATGGATGTGAATGGCAGGTTTTCATTTGTTTCCTTGACATCTTAGAATACTGTAAATAAGTTTGTGGTGTTTCAATTCAAATGGTTCCATTACCTTGGAGGTCTTAATCATTCGTAATAGCAGTTTCTGAAGTGTGCAAAGCTTGTGCTTAAGGAGCATTATCGGCGTTCCATACAGTCACACCATATTCAGCAGATTTACAACCTTATATGTGGTTATCCACGATCGTCTTTATTTAAGAGTAAGTTCGGGCTGAGGAGGTGGCTCAGCATCAAGCTCTTACGCTTCTGCCTGTTAGACGTGCCCTACCAGAACACCTGGCTCTGCCGGGCACCTCATGCTTCTCCAAAGGAACCCCAAATCTGCAAGGTGACATGGGGGAGGGGGGCGGCCAGTAGAGTTCAACTAAGAGAGAAGCTTAAAAGAGCAGCCTATTTTAAAGTGTACCTGGGATTCTGGTTTTATCTGGGCATGGTGAGGCCAACAGATAGGAGATAATTGCCATTGAAAAGGTAGTTTGTTACTACAGTCCCCAAGAGGGAGGAGACAGTCCAAACCATATGGGGCCACCTGGGTAGGTCAGCAGGCAGAGGGAGTGAGGGCAAAATGTGGGCAAGAGCCTTTTTAAACTATAGACTCTGATTCATTGAATCAGGTGGAGGTGGAGACTTTGCTTTCCTAATAAACTTCCTGGTGATGTTAAGACCACACTTTGAGTAGTCAGTGATCACCAAGAGTCTTCTCTCTGGGTCACCTTCTCAGGGAAAGGGGAAGGACCTAGCATATATTGAGCTCTACCTTGAACCAGACACTGCTGGGCACTGAATATACATATTTTATTTTGTTTTGCTTGAACTACAGCCTTTGCTCATAGGAAAAGTTATACCAATTTTATAGGTAAGGAAACTGAGGTTCAGAGAGGTTAAGTAATCCATTCCAGGTCACTTAGCCATCATGAAAGTTAGAAGATATGAATGTATATGGCCTAAAACCCCATTTTTCCCCCACCACGACATAAGTATGGATGGCACTGCTCTAATGGGACATAAAAAGCTCCTGTTGGTAAAGGCTTCGTAAAATATAAAGTCCATGGACTACTTAGTGGCCCATTTACAACTTGACTTTTGGAAAGAAGAGGAATTCAGAACGGTATTTATTATGTCGGGATCAGAAATAAATGGTGCTGACCAAATAACTGATATTTTATCATAGCCTTCACAAAACACTTCACATAGGATTCCTTATAAAACTAGTGTTTTTATTTTAAAAAATGATACTTGTACATGGTGAGATATAGACAATAACAAGTTAGTCTTGCCCCTAGATCCCTAGTGCTACTGCTCAAAGATAATTACTGTGAGGTTTGTGCAGCCTTCCAGAACTGTTTCTACCCAAAAAATAAACTTTTTTCATACAAATTCATTCATTTGGTTATTCTAAAGCACTTGGGGAAAAGCAGGAAATAAAACCGACAAAATCCCTCATGTAGATTATATTCCAGTAGGAGACAGATCACAAACAAAGAACTAAATTATGTATTATGTCAGGTAGGAATAATGCTAAGAGGGGAAAAAGCTGGGGCTAGGGGGAGGTTTGGAATTGTGAATACAGTGGCAGAGGAAGGCCTCATCGGAGAGGCGATAGTCGAATGAAGACCTGAAAGGGATTATCCTATTCCACAATTACTTTCTCCTTGAACAATATCAGGACTTACAGATCTACCTTTTTCTTTTCAAAGGCTCCATGGTACTCCACTGTTTGCAGGTACCATGAAATCGCTGGGCATTTTGTTATTTCCATACATGGATGTTTTAGATTAATCCTGTTATAATTTGTTCAGTGATCATGTGAGTGGTTACAAACAGATTTGGGGCTTATAGTACAAAGCCTGATTAAACAGAAAGAGACCTAAATTTGGCGTGGGAAGCTATGGATTCAAGTCGTAGCTGTGCTACTCCCTACTTTGGTGACCTTGTTATATCATTGGGAATTTGTGGACTTCCTTTTATATTTTTGTGTTCTGGCCTCATGAGAGAGTTTCCCTTTTCCTGCCACATCTTAGGCTGTGCTATTGTCCACCAGGGCCAGGGTGATGTCTAGGGGCTTCTCCACCTGAAGGCCCAGGCAACATCCTGCCTACAACATTTTCCTCAGTGCCAGGCTACCTGTAACCCCTGCAGAATCAAATAAAAACTTTAACTTTCAAGCTCACAAGTTTCCCACATTCCCCAAAAAAGCAGCATAAACAAAAATTTAGGGGAGCAATTTACCCTCTGGGCTCCACGCATGATCTTTCCACTTAGGAGGAAAGCACATTAAAGTTCTTAAAGCAAAACCAAAAACAAATCCTTACTTTCTAGTAATATTTATTTTTGTAGATGCAGATGTTTACCACTGGGCCACATGAGAGAATAGATTTCACATTTAATGGAAGATTAATTTATTCATTTAATTAATACTGGAGGCAGTACCTGGAATATGTCAGCACTCTGTCAGGCACTATAGGAGGAGGAACAAATATCAGTGCAATATGATTCCTGCAATATGATTGTCACCTCCCTGGCTCTTAACAAAGACAGGACAAGTAAAAAATAAGTGCAATTCAAGCGTGCACGGTAAGTGGTATTAAAAGGCAATTCAATAGGAATTCAAAGAAAGGGGAGAATACTATCCAGAGCCCCTCAGAGACCCCTCAGAGAGGAATC
>CM052445.1:20813284-20906237 GCA_028533085.1 Varecia variegata | reverse complement strand
TTCCATCATTCCATTTTGAAAATTTTTCTTGTATTATTCTTTGATATTGTCTCTCTACCATTTTTTTTCTCTTTTCTCTTTCTGGAACTCCTATGGTAAAATGCTGAACCTCATGTATTTTGATCCACTACATTTCTTACCTCCACTCCACCCCATTTCCATCTTTGCCTGTTAATCTACTTTCTAGAAAGTTTACTGGAATTTATCTTATACACCTCTGAATAATTTTTACATTTTACTCTAAGTTTAATTTCCAAGACCTCTTTCTTACTTTCTGATTATTCCTTTTTCTAAAGAATGCTCTTTTTATTTCATGGATATAATAGTGTCTTTTATCTTTCTGAAGATTATAGGTTTTTAATATCTTTTCTTTTGCTTCCTGAAATATCTGTATCTTCTCCGTAAGCCTCCTTAACCTTCTTCTCTTTCTCTTCCTCTGTTTTGATCTCTACATTTTAGTCTATATTTTATGTTGAAGGATATCCTCAAACATCTGGTGACCCTTCACTATGCATGTATATTTAAGACATTTATATATAAATATAAATATATATTATGTGTATATATGTAGATTATATATATGTATATGTGTGTACACACATACACACACACACACACACATATAAAGAAAATATAGCCAAATAGCCAGGCACAGTGGCTCACGCCTATAATCCCAGCAATTTGGGAGGCCAAGGTGGGAGAATCTCTTGATGCCAGGAGTTCAAGAACAGCCTGGACAATATAGCAAGATCCTATCTCTACAAAAAATAAAAAAGAAAATAGAAAATACATTTATATTTAGGGACAGTGAGTCTAGTTTCCAAGGAAAACCCTGAGTGGAAACAGGATGTGCTTATTACCTGGCAGGCGTCCCTGACAGGTGCCTGGGTGGGGAGTCTAGCCATTTCAACGGGGACTCCCAGTGCCAGTGAAGTCATTTCTTTGGCTCTTCAGTTTCTCCAGATAAGACTCTTCAGACCCCTGCCTAAGGAGCCAGTCCCTGGCTGCAGATGTGCTCTGGGCACTATGTTGGGGAACAGTCCAGGAAGGTTTCACCTGTTCCCTCTGTGGAGTTTCATCCTCTCCCCTGGGCCTAGTCCCTGAGTCCAAAGTGCCCCTGATTCAATGTAGCTCAAGACTGTCCCTTAAGCCTCAAGTAGGGCTGAGGAATTGGTAGTGGCAGTGTGATTTAGAGGGCGGAGCAGGGCCTACCCATTACATGTATTATGCTGCCCTGTAGCTACTTGCAATCATCCCCCCTTTTCCAGCCTCACCCCTCCCCAAGCCTCCGCAGCGTCCTGTAGGATGAATCTGCAGGCTTCTCTCAGTTCACCTCAGCTCCCCTCAAATTACTGCGCTGTCTTCCTCAGCTGGCTGACACCTCTTGTTCAGCAGCATCTCCCCAGTTTATTCTCTCACTCGCTCTCTGTTTCTCTGCTTTATAGTGTTTTTTATTTTTTACTATAATTTTAGTGAGATTTCTGGATAGGAAGATATAAAAGCATGTGTTCAATGTAACGAAACCAGGAGTTCCCAGTCTTATAAATTTTATTCTGTAGTTATATGTACTTATTATGTATTTCATTCCAGTCTAGTTTGTTTATCCGGAGAACTTCTTGTGTTACCCTAGTCAGCTACTAACTACCTCAAAACTACTTTAGGGAAGGTATTGGACAAAATCGTTTCACTTCTCTGTTATTTTTTAGGGAGCACCGGGCAAAGTGAAGTTGACCTCCTTCTATAAATGTTATCTTTACCAAGATAACAGCATTTCACTGTTACCTTGGCTCCAGAAGTTCAAACCAAAAATCAATTTGAGGCAGATGCCACAACAACTTCTCAATAAGAAGAAAGGAAGGGAGGGAGGAAGGAGGATAAGGAGGGAGGGTGTAGGAGGAGGGAAGAAAGGAAAGAGAAAGGGAGGAAAGGGGAGAGGAGAAAAAAGAAACAGACATAAAAGATTTAAAAATAGAACAGTAAGAAGACTGGTCCAAATAAATAACTATGCTAAGAAAATCTACATAAGCTCATTAAATAAGAGAAATTATAGAAGATCATCTGGCTTTAAGATAACTCCAAACAACAATAACTGACTTGGAAGGCAATGGAGCAATTTGAATGTTCACTGTCAAACTCCATTCTGTCACTCAACAATATGCACCCAAAATGCCTATGAAAAGCACCATATCCAGCAAAAAAATAACTACTGTACAAGACATTCTCACTATTACATGCCCAGACTACCTTTAAATTACATACTGACTCTTACTGCTCTGAAAGGTATCTACTTTTGGCTTAAGAATGCCTGCATGTATGTATGTACTAATGTATGTATGTATGTATTCCTCACCTTATCCCCAGAAGAAATTTAAGCCAGCTTGCTGTTAATCCTTTCAGTTGAATATATTTTTATTTCCTGAGTATATTTCCTATAAATGTTTATTTAAAATTATGTAATTCTCTCTATCCTGTGTCATACTCAATTATAGGCCAACAACTTTTTAAAAAAATTAACTATGTCGTCAACAACTCTTCCAATGTAGGTGTCGTCATGTCTTGGAGCTTAAAAAGATGGCAGACTTTACAGTCAAACTGACCTTGTTTCAAACTCCAACTCTTCCATTTACTAAGTGCATGACCTAAGGGAACTGATAAGCTCCCCAATGGGAAAGTGAACATATATTATCTATTTTGCAAGATTTTATGAGGATTAAATCATATAATGCATGTAAAGAACCTGGCATATTGTAGGTGGCTGATAAATAAAAGCTATTAAAATCAGAACATGAGATAATACTGAAACCTTCAACTGTCTAAAAGTACATCTTTTCCAAGTGACTGGCTTTTACTTCTGTTTTTAGGCATTATATCCCTGGTAAGCTGGTCACCTGGAAGCAACCTGTCAGTTAGCCACTGAGGAGGGTGAGCAAAATGCTTACAGGCAATTAGTGAAAGCAATATAAAAGTGTGTGTCGGGGGGAGGCCTGGACAAAAACTTAAGGAAAGCATTTGACTCTAGATCAATTTTCTGACCTCTTTGGAATCCAGTTTGTTTAACTACACAATTAGGAAATTGGACAAAGTCCCTCCGGATTTTCATGATAAAAAGCTCTGCGGTTAGATAATTCTAAAACATGCCTGTCTCATCTCATGCCTTCTCCTCTCCCATTCTTGAAGCTTTAGTACACATATTAGTATATTCAAGGCATCTGTTCGATTTTGTTTTACCTGGCATTATGCAAACTTATTTGTCTACAGACCCTGCCACTTTTTTTTTTCCTTCAGGTAGTATTTATTGACATACTTTGGAAAAGACTGGATGAGTTGACCTGCAACTTCCCATTCTAACATGTTTCTCTGAGTCTTATAACTTTAGCTAAATGTTTTAAGGAAAAAAAGTGAAGACATATGTTATAATTTTTATTTATTGATGCTTTTTCCTATAGCAGTGCTTTTATAATTTGAGAGTTGAAGAAACATCTATCATGATTTCAATATTTTAGACAGATGAACACCAAGCCATTGGCTGAATTACTGTACTGTTGATGTGATTAGGTTATGAGGCCAGGTTACTGGGACACAGCTAGCAGTTCTGGCAATCAATGAATAAAATGAACCACTTATGTAGTGATCAGACTGATTGTTCAGTGGTCAATGTGACCAAAACAGAAAATAACCATGAGACAAGTTAACCTGTAGGTTGAAAGACTGGATTCCATGATATCACAATAAAACTGAAATGGAGATACATGATGAATAATTTTTAATGCTATTATACATCAAAGTGTTAAAATTATTTTTGTTAGTAAAATACTTTCACTTTTTCTATCAATCTATCAATATTTACTTTTATCTGAAAGGAAGGGACTATGCTAAATGTTGCTGGGACTAAAAGGATGTGTGGTAAGGGAGAGGCCAAAGTTCCAACCAGAAGAAGATCTAGGAGCCAAATGTCAGTCTGTCAACCCATGTAGGCTCTAATAAGTCTTTGTTTTCTCATTTGTAAAAATAGCTATCCTTAAGGAGCTTGTAGTTTAGTCGATTATATTTACAAATTTAGGATTTTCATTTAATGCCTTCTTACATTCCAAAATCATTCTTAATTTGTCTACATAACAGAGATAAGAGTGAATGAATATTGTGATGTTAACTAATTAAATTCCATAAAGCCCCCTCCTTCATCTGAACTGCAGGAATTCCACGAGAACCTGTTGCAATGTTTTCCCTTGTTCTCTTGATATGATTCTTTTCCCTCAAGGCTGCTAATTAAAGTGTTCATATCTTTTCATTAAAAAGTCTACCAAATAAAACAAAGAATCAAACACTTTTCCTGTTTCTCAAAAGGAAATATATATATATATATATTTCCTTTATATATATATATAAAACAATTTTATAGTATCCAAAAAATGAGTAGTAGTAGAGTGACCAACTGCCCTGGTTTGCTCATACTGAGGAGTTTCCCACTATGTGGGTCTCTCTGTGATAAAAATGAGACACCCCCCTACAAAACAAAACAGTAGGTCACCTTAATGGTGGCTTGAGAGAAGGACTGGATGAGGCATGGATACTGGCATCAGAAAGCTACAATTTTAGTCCTCCTATTGAAAGTACTCTTCTTTCACTGCTAAACAGCTGTGGAAAACAATCAAACACCAGATGGATGAATGAATTTAATGACCTTTGAGTTTCCTTTACATCAGTTTCTTACTAGAATCATCTGGTTAGCTTTTTAAAAATGATACTGCTCCCTCATTTAATTGTTCTGAAGGTGAGCCCCTGTCATGGGCAGGTATGTTTGAAGTTCCCCTGCTGATTCTCATGTAAGTCAGGGCTAACACACACTATATACATTCCAAGATTCAAACTATAGCTCTAGCAAGAGCTGTTCAAAGCAAGGAAAAATCCACTTTATGATCTCTGACTTTTTAAATATTACATGCAAGCTTCTACTTCACATTTAAAACAAATGAGAACCCACAAACTGACCTTATTTATTCACCTATATTTATTTATTCACCTAGGGTCCATGATATGTAAGTTTCTTTCTTATATACATACAAGTTTGCATTCCAACCATCAATTGCCACCATCTATTGACATGTTTTTTTCAAGAAACTGTATTGGGTCCTGTGAGGCCATAAAGATTTAAAATGCAAGATCTCTGTCTTCAGGGAGCCTACGGTGGAATATACGAAACGTGGTAAAATGATCAAGGCAAATGACCCCAAGAGGAGCTCAAAGAGGAGGTGGTCATGGCCTGAGACAATTAGGAAATCTTCACAAAGCACACATGATTTTAAGAAGGCCTTGAGGACTGGACAGAATTTCAATTAGAAGACCAGGGAAAGCATCCCAAAGAGAAAGAAAAGCAGTTTAGGGGTGGGTAAGAAGCAATCAGATTACCAAAGTTAAATAAAATACAAATAATAAAGTTCACATTCTGAACAGTGCAAACTGTATCTAAAGATGCACATAACTTGTATGAGGCCAACTGCTGAGCAAGGGAACATAATTAGCCCAATCACTTTTTTGGTGCTAACTACTGAAGACACTGAAGAAGAGAATTAGACTGGCTGATGAAAGAGCTGGTGCAGCATAAACATCAGACAAGCTTGGTCTATAATGCAGAGAACAAGCCACTGAACAGCAATAGCTCAAGTCCCTTCCCCCTTGTACTGGGCCCACTGAAAAGACCTGATCACCATGACATTGAGGCAGGTGCTGCATGGGTCATTGCCAAACCCCTGAGGTTACCACTTTATCTGATCCAAGGAGGACTTAATGATGACGAAATAGATTTAGAACACAAATCATGCAAAAGGTACGAGCTGTCTTACATGTGATTATCAATCACTGATTTTCAATTACTTTTATAATACAATGGTCTTTCCTCTGGATTTTTGAATTCAAGAACCTCTGTTCCATTTGTTTTAGACTCCTAGAGTACTTAATTCTCATATTTATTCCAATATCTGGTCTTCATTTAAGATGTTAACTAAATGCCAATGAATAATCTGGCTATGCAACTCAGGAAGTCAGTTGGCAAAATTAACATTTAGAAGTAGGCACCACTGGTTATTTCACACATTATTAACTTATATTACAATTCAAATAAGCTTACAGCTGGCAAAAAAAATCTCTTCTGTAAAGTGATCTCAAACATAATAGGCTTAATCAGAGATAAATTAAATTAGGCAGCCATGCATACTACAGCATATTAATTCTGAGTAGTTATTAAATACATTTTCTGTTATCACTGGTGTGAACATTATATGCAAACAAATTCTTCAAGAGGGTAGCAAATAAAGTTTATGTTTGGGATGTTATGTGCCTGACATTTTCCCATGTTTCCTTAAAATGTTAAATCATCTTTTCAACTAATAATGGCACTGGGTTAAGTCCCCATAAATGAGTCAACTTCACTCCTAGGCAATTAAATAAATGAACAGCAGATAAAACTGCCAAGTGTGGTTTTTGGATTTTTCCAAAGAAAACTTTTCTACTTTTTATGGCAATAAAAAAAGCATTAATTCTGTTAGAGCAAAACTGCCCAAAATATAAGGTAGTGAATATTTACTATGTTAAAAATCGATGCATCTCATTCTCTGTTTGGGTGACCTATGTTGCCTTAGAATACTCAAAGAAGGAAATTATTAAGGTTGCATGCTGTTTTGTAAAGAAGATCCTACCGTTCTCTCTTTCTTTCCTTAAACATGCTAGCAAATGACGCTTTTGTGAAAGAAAATAAAAAGATACATCTAAGCCTTTACACACACACACACACACACACACACACACGTTACCTTCTTTGATGCACTTTTGCCATATTACTTTATCATTTTATTAATCAACCAAGTCCTTTAATTTCTATATCCAGAAGCAATTCAAGTTTCTAAAGGCATGATGCGCCCCCACCCTTAAGTCTGAGACACATGTTTGACATCCTTTGTGCTTTGTACATTTAAAACTCAATGTAAGGTGACAAGAAATTAAGCTGCCCAGTGAGCAAAATGTGAAACTAATCGCTATCTGTTCTACAGATAGTGGGTAGAATAATTGGCAAATTAAAGTGCCTGAGAAGAGCTGGGCCACCTGCATCAAAAAGCATCACCTTGGAATGGCTAATGAAGATAAATGTATGCAGCTAGCTTTACTGACAACTCCTTCAAACACTGGCACACCGAAAAAGCAACATTACAATACTTAGTTCATTTACTGTACAGTACACACCATGTAGAATTTTTGTTATTTAAAGGAAAAACCCAACTACCCACAATATCTTATATATACCTTGGAATGGCTAATGAAGATAAATGTATGCAGCTAGCTTTACTGACAACTCCTTCAAACACTGGCACACCGAAAAAGCAACATTACAATACTTAGTTCATTTACTGTACAGTACACACCATGTAGAATTTTTGTTATTTAAAGGAAAAACCCAACTACCCACAATATCTTATATATACCTATGGGCTGAATTCAGACTAGCACTTACTCCTGAAAAGCCAATGCTTTCTTTTTTTAAGCTGGCAAATTGGCATAAACTGGCTTATTAAAATGTTGAATTTATATCTTTATGACAATCAGGTTCAAATAAATTTAAAACTTACAAAAAAGGAAATAATCTAGTTTTAATAAAGTTGCTACTATTCATTCATTCATTCACCCATTCATCCATTTATTTGATAATTACTGAATACCCACTATGTGCTAGGCACAGTGCTTGATATTTGGCATAGAGAGATGAATGACATTTCCTTAAGGAGCTTGTGAACTACGGCAGGGAAAGAGTGTGCTTGTAGGCGTGCATACAGGCAACTAAGAAGGACTGTCTGCTGTTGGAGTAACGTTTTCAGAATGGGAGCCTTTTCTGGAGAAGACTCACTCTTGAGCTGTATTCTAAAGTGATTTTCAGAGTTTTTGATGGTGAATAGTCTTCCAAGCAGTAAAAACAAATAGCACATGCAAAATCAACAAGAAGGTCATGGTCTGCTTGAGGAAAAGAAATTGCCTTCAAAATATATGAAGGAAATAAATAACAGGATGCCAGAGGTCAGCAAATGATGAAGATGAAAGCTAGACAAAGGTGAGAATATGAAGGGCCGCAGAAGACATGTCAAGGAGTTTGGACTTAATCCTGTAGGAGAGTAGTTTTCAAAATACATGCCAGAGAAGCCTGGGGTCCTGGGGAGGGGGGGCAGGCAGGCTGGGAGAGAGGGAATGAAGTGACGGGGGACAGGCAGGCAGGACTCGGGCCTGCAACCCTACTACAACCACAGTAGCTTTGCTAATACTTGTTTTACATATTGGGCCTTCATATTATTATTATTATTATTTTTTTTTTTTTTTTTGAGACAGAGTCTCACTCTGTTGCCCGGGCTAGAGTGAGTGCCGTGGCGTCAGCCTAGCTCACAGCAACCTCAAACTCCTGGGCTCAAGAGATCCTCCTGCCTCAGCCTCCCAAGTAGCTGGGACTACAGGCATGCGCCACAATGCCCGGTTAATTTTTTCTATATATTTTTAGTTGTCCATATAATTTCTTTCTATTTTTAGTAGAGACAGGGTCTCGCTCTTGCTCAAGCTGGTCTCAAACTCCTGAGCTCAAATGATCCGCCCGCCTCGGCCTCCCAGAGTGCTAGGATTACAGGCGTGAGCCACCGCGCCTGGCCTATTATTTTAAATAACTTTTTATTTCGGAATAATCTTAGATTCACAAAAAAGTTGCAAAGATAATACAGACAGTTCCTACATATCCCTCCCCCAATTTCCCCTGATGTTAATATCTCGCATGACTGTGGCACCTTAGTCACAACTAAGAAGCCAACACTGGTGCATTACGATGAACTAAACTCAAGACTTCATTTGGATTTTACTATTAATAGTTTTCCCTCTAACGTCCTTTCTCTGCTCCAGGATCCAACCCAGGATATCGCACCACACTGAGTCATCCTGTCTCTTTAGTCTCTTTTGTGCTGTGACGGTTTCTCAGTCTTTCCTTGTTTCCCATGACAGTGAGTCTTGAGTACCAGGCAAGTGTTTCACAGAATGTCTCTCCCTTTGGGGTTGCTGATGTTTTCCTCATGACTGATTAGGGTTATTGGGAAGCATATCACTGAGGAGAGCTAAAGTCATTGCAGCACATCAGGGTGCAGGCACATGACATCAATATGATTTGTCACCCTGGGGGTATTAACCTGGATCACTTGGTTAAGGTAGTGTTTACCAGGTTTTTCCACTGTAAAGTTACTGTTTTTCCTGTTAGAAGCCAGTTACTAAGTCCAGCCTACGTTTAATGGGGAGGGTAAGCTTCACTCTCTGGAAGGGATGATATATCTACCTCTACTACTTGGAATTCTCCTATGAGGAGATTTATACCTATGTTTCCTTATAAGAATTTCATAGTTTTAGCTTTTACATTTAAATCTTTGATCAATTTTGAGTTATTATTATATTTGGTGTCACATAAGTGTCCTAATTCATTCTTTTGCATGTGGAAATCCAGGTGTCCCAGCACCGCTTGTTGAAAAGACTATTCTTTCCTCCATTGAGTTGTCCTGGAACCCTTGTTGAAAATCAACTGACCACACATGTATGGGTTTATTTATGGATTTTCTATTCTATTCCATTGACCTATCTGTCTATCCTTATGCCAGTACCACGGAGTCTTGATTACTGTGGTAAGTTTTAAAGTTGGGAAGTAACAGTAGGCATTGATACCTTTATACTAAAAACTACAAAATATTACTGAGAGATATTAAAGACCTATGTGAGTGGGGAGAGAGTGTATGCTCATGGATTAGATGGCTCAATATTGATGAGATGCCAATTCTTCTCAAATTGACACCTAGAATCAATATATTCTCAATCATAATCCCACCCAGCTGATTTCTTGGAAATCAGCGAGCTAATTCTAAAATTAATCTAAAATTTTATAGGAACTGGAATATCCAAAGCAATTTGGTAAAGAAAGAACAAAAAATGGAGGGCTTATACTTTTGACTTGAAGACATACTATAAAGCTACGGAAATCAGTGTAGTGTGGAACTGGCATAAAGAGCTACAAAATCAATGGAACAGAGCAGAGAGCTCAGAAACAGATGTACATTTATATGGTCATTTGATTTTTGCACACAACAGGAAGGAATTCCAATGGGGAAAGAAAAATCTTCAAATAGTGCTGGAAGAATTAAATGTCCATTTAGAAAATATAAAAAAGCCCTACCCTGACCTCATACAATAAATAAAAGTTAATTCAACATGGATCATAAATTGAAACATAAAAGCTAAAGCTATAAAGCTTTTCAAAGACATCACAGAATTTTTTTTTTTTTTTTTTTTGCTTAGGGACAAAATTTTTTAGACATGATACAGAAAAAAATAACCATAAAAGAAAAAAAAAAGCCCTGATAAATTAGACCTCAAAATTTAAAACTTCTCCTCAAAAGAGGCATTAAGAGAATGAATGGGCAAGGTACAGATTGAAAGGGAATTGCTTGTAAAATATATATCTGATAAAATACTGGTCCATATTTTTATGCATATATTTTCATATATGGTTCATACATATAAAGAACTCCTACACCTCAACAATAAAAATACAAACAACCTAATATAAAAATGGGACAATTATTTTAATCAACACGTTACAAAGGAAATTATAATATCTGAATGACCAGAAGCATATGAAAATGATTTCAACATATTAGTCATCAAGGAAAACGCATATTAGATCATAATGAAATACCACTACAAATCCATCAAATTGGCTAAAAGTAAAAAAATTGACACCACCAAATATGATTGAGGATGTGGAAGAACTAAAACTCTCATATATTATTGGTGGGAATGTAAACAACTAGATCTGGCGATTTCTTCTAAAACTAGACCAGCACCTACCTATGACCACAATTATACTTTAGATACTGAGCTAATAGAAATGAACACTTCCCCTCACAAAAACACTTTTGCAAGAATGTTCACAGAAGCCCATTCATACTAGTCAGAACATGGAAGAATGGATAAACAAACTGGTAAAATGGAATACCACTCAGTAATATACAGATAAGAACTACTGATAAACTCAAGGACAGATTAATCTCAAAAACATGATGCTATGTGAGAGGAGCCTGACACAAAAGAAAACATAGCATGTTTCCATTTAAATAAGATTCTAGAACAAGAATTGATTTACTCTGCGTAGGGTAGGAATTTACTGGGAAGGAGCCGGAGGGAACTTTCTGGGGTAACACAGATTTCAGTGGAACAAATGTACAGACTTATCAGAACTCATGGTGATTCATTCATAAAACTTGTGTATTTTGTGACATGTAAATCTTATCTCCAAAAAAGGAATCATAAACAAAATTTGAATTCTAGTAATAACAGATGCTGAAGTATTTAGGGGGAAATATAATGATGTCTACAACTTACTTTGAAATGTGTCCAAAAATAAGATGGATTCATGGATGGATAGAGGGATAGAATGATGCACAGTGGTGGGTATATGAGTGTTCACTTTAAATTTATTTCAACTTTTCTGCATGGTTAAGCATTTTCATAGTAAAATGTTGGAAAATAAATCCTTTAAAATGGAGTCTTTCACAATAAAAAATAACTAAAAAAAAACTAAAAGGAAAAACAGTAGAAAGCAATCCCAGCTTTGTAAGTTACTAGCTACGTTTCTTAAATAAATAATCTAAGCCTAAATTTCCTCATTTACAAAATATAAATAATATCTACTACACAAGATTGTTAAAGGACTATACTTGCTAATATATGTAAAGAACTGTTCCTGGTATAAATAAGCACTGAGTAAATGTTTTACCTACTATTTTTAGTAAGTGTGGAGTACCTATGGCCATAAACTCACAAAAATAAAATTTCTTAGAAACAGAAGAGGATAATGTTTGCACACTTTGTTAAAGAATTTTAATGTTTGTTGCACAGATAAAATCAGATTCACTGCGATTTTTTTTCTACATGTGAATACCACTTATTAGGATCCCTAAGTGAATGAGCTAGTAGAAAGGAAATACTATATTTCTTAAAACCCATAAAGCATATTTTTAGAAACGGTATTTCCTTGACTTTCATTCCAGGAAAATGCTAACACACGGCATGAAGCATGTGGGTCCCAGAAAAGCAAGCCTGCCAGATGCCACAGTAATAAATAGAGCAGGGCCTTGGAGACCAAGCATAAAAGGAGAATGTGGAGTACTACATCTCCAACACCCTTCCCATCTGGTATTTAGCCCACTGAAGTTATGGGATTTTTGGAAACTCACCTTTGTACGCTACCTTTAATTAATTTTCTTATTTATTTGTTCAGCAAACATTTAAATCATGGCCTAAGATGAGCCAAGTTCTATGCATGCCTTCCGGGACCTCAGCAAAATGAAGCTGGGTAAGGTAATTTTAGAAGAAAAAAATGTTCTAAGTGCCGTGTAACGAAAGGTTAATACTATTTATATCCTGCCATCCCCCTTTTCAATATTCATTTCACAAATACAAGTTTAGCATTTTCAACCAATAGATTAAGCAACAGCATATTTTCTCAAATGACAGGAATTCTAAGATAGGGAATAAAGGTAGCAGAATTTCTTACATGGTATATGTATTACTTTGCTAAGAAGTGCATAAGCGAAAATAGGCTTTTATAAATTATATTTTCTATGGGGCTTGTATTATTTTTATGAGTAGATATTTTCAATGCAAGTGGAATTTTTTATCATAATATCTATTACTTTCAATGTAGTTATGTTTCTGATGAGAAAACTGAGCTCCAGAATGTTGAAAATTGTTTCATCCTCTCATTACTGCCATCCTTTGGCTTGTCAAATGTATATACTTGTGATAATTCTAAGAAACTGTGCTTAATGGATTTTTACCCCAAATTTTAAAACAAAAAGTAATTTAAGACTGGTCAAGTGCAGTAGTGATAAGGGATGAAAGAGTAGAAGAAGGAGTTCAATCTGCAACTGACTGTGAACAAGCAATTGAGATGACTCACTACCTTCAGACAAGCCCCCCAAATTCTTTTGAATTAAATGAAAAGTACATTCCCTTTCCTTAGCTCAACTTTGGTGGTGGTGGTTCTGGTGGGGAATTACACATTCTCTGCTAAAATTTAGGATGGAATTTCTAACAGTGATGGCACTGTTCAGTAAATAACAGTCTTTGTGTGTGTGAAAAATTTAAAGCGAATGGAAATGATTTCAGAAATTTCATCTGGAAAATTTTGCCTATAGTATTTATTCAGGTGTTATTCATATTTTAGGAAAGAGTTTAGAAAAATGTCTTTTTCATAAAAACATGTTCCCTTGTGTCTATTTAAAAAGGAACTCCCTCTCTTACCTCCAGCACACACACTCAAACTGTGTGCTATCTATGGAAGCTAAAGATAAAATTAAAGAAACATTGGCCGCATGCCAAATTCTGGGATAAGAGGGAAGAGAAGGCTGGCCAGCAACCACCCTTCTTAGTCCTTATCTTTTCCTCCCCTTATCTCGCCCATGCTAAGGATGCTGGGATGTCTGCACTCTAGCCTCTCTCTGAGTGGAGACATAAGCTCTAAGTCAGCTGCCCTGCACTTTTAATGTCTTATTGTTCTTCCCCTTGAGTGAGACCTTACCCTTAAGAGGAAATACAATTCTATATGTAAAAGAAAATACTCAGTCACTTAGAAATCATCTTTCTGGGTTATACCAACAGTACACCTGCAATATTAAAACAGCCTTTCAATTTAAACAGTAATACATTTGTCAAAGAAGTAGATTAGGAGACCTATATTCCAATTAAGTTTACCACTGACTTCAGGCTTTCTAAATGAATACAAGTTGCTCAGGATGGTAAAAGGCCAAACTTTTGTAATTCTTCCCAGTGTGTACCGTTCCAGAGTAAAATTATTAGGGGAAATCAGGGACTCATGAACCAGGACAGAGAGGATTTTTGTTGTGGAGGTTTTCGTCAGCCACAAGCTTATATTACTATATTTACTTGAGAGTGTACAACTGCCCTTGAAATGAAACATGACATAATCCCAACAAGTGCACTCTCTCCCTAGTTCACCCTAATTAGGGAGGCTTCCTTATATTAATTGTGTCTCTTACACAAGCATCCTTGAGACTCTTTGTCCTTAATTATATATGTCTGTCTCAAGTATTAAGAGCACACTTGAAGTTTAAGATTTTTCCAAGCTCCTAACACTTATCAGCTTTATTTTTTGCCTAAACCTGTTAATCTAATTTTGTCTTCTCAACACTTTAGGGAATAATGCACTGCTTATCTTTACATTTTGCATAGCTGTTTCTGCATTAAAGAATTCAAATTTAGGTTTCAATGTATTCAAAATGAAGTTGCTGATCCTTTAACTGGAATTAAGAACCACACTTAATTTTTTTTTTTGCTCTTCTCTATTTCATTTCAAATTTTAAGGGAACTTTCTCAAATTTTATTGGAAAAATATATAATCCAACATCATGATCAATCTGCATTCTGCCAAGCCATCAGTGGTCTAATTGTTACTTTCTGAAAAAATTCATATGGACCCTGACATAAAAAGAAAAGAAAAGGCCAGGTGTGGTGGCTCACACTTGTAATTCTAGCACTTTGGGAGGCTGAGGCAGGAGGATTGCTGAGGCAAGAGTTGGAGATCGGCCTGAGCAACATAGTGAGACCTTGTCTCTACAAAAAAAATAGAAAACCTAGCCGGGTGTGGCAGTGCCCACCTGTAGTCCCAGCTATTCAGGAGGCTGAGGCAAGAGGATCATTTGGGCCCAGGAATTTGAGGTTACAGTAAGCTATGAAGATGCCACTGTACTCTAGCCCAGGCAATAGAGCAAGACCCTGTTGAAAGAAACAGAGAGAGAGAGAGAGAGAAAAGTAAAAAAGAGAAAAAAGGAAGGAAAGAGAGGAAGGAAGGAAGGGAGGGAGGGAGGGAAGGAAGGAAATACAAAAAAGTAGAAGGATTGCATCAGGCCTATTACTAGACATGTTTTCTCACATTCCTCTGCAGCTTGGTCTTGGTTGGCATTGAAACCCAGTGGCTCCAGTCCAGCTCCTGAGAGAATGAGCCTACAGAGAAGGGAGAGGAAGGCAAGGAAGACGGCAGATCTGCTGGTAATTTGAGCCGAGTCCCCATGCGATAACTTGGAGGCAGACAGATTGACAGAACAGCTATTTGATTTCCTAAAGTAAAATCTGCTGGAAAGAGAGAGTTTATAATCTGTTGGAATTCCACCACATTTATTAATAAATGTGCCAAATGAGAACCCAAGGCCATCAGATCTATCATTATGGTGGATATTGATAAATAGCACAAGTTTACTGTTAAGAAAATAGCACTAATAATCTTATATTGAAAATATCAGTACTACTACAGAACAATTTCTACTTAAAAACATCTGTGAGCTAAGACTGAAAAGTTACCCTGCTGATTCCAGAGGCCCATGACAGTCTAAGCAGTGTGGTGACGGCCAGCGGGGCAGCGATAGGGCATGTGTGCCCACATTTCTGATGGAAATTCTATTTTCTGAGGACTTATGCTCAGTTACAAAAGTCTGCTGAAAACTAAAATTGGCACAAATCTTAGCTTAGTAGAATTCTATCATATACAACAAAAATGAAGATTAAGAATGGGGAAACCCTACAGCCTTGACTTTCAGAAAAGACCAGAGCATTGCTAAGGAAAACCAAAGGATTATTAATTAATCTTTTTATGTAGAAAATTACATCTGGAAAGTGGTAAGATCATTAGACTGGAAGTCTAATAATTTCCAGTATCTGGAAGGGTAATAAATAATTTAAAAGAGCAATGATTGAACACAGGAAAAACTATATCAGTTTTAGAAATAATTGCTTTTACTCTTAAATGTTTTATGTTGTGTATTTTTAGTGGTGGCAACTGGCTGAGCCCACGATCATATACAAAAATATAATTGACCCAAAAAAAAAAAAAAAGCTTTACTCTCTTAGAATAGCAAAACCAGAACAGAATTTGAGAATAGTCTAAACTCAAAGATACACAGTTCTTAAAATTTTAACGTAGAGGATACTTTTTTTTAGAGCCCTAAATAAGCTAGGAATCCTAAACACAGACTTTAATTTGAATAATTCTTGGAAATTGATGCTCTCAGTTAACTCTGATCTTCCCTTTGTTTATAGATCTCAGTTTTTTAGTCATAGGAGGTCTAAGCATTGACATTAAGTGTTCTAGGAGATGAAAGATGATTAATAGAAAATTTAACATACCTCCAAGTCAAATGAGCATGTAACTTCTACAAATATTTATTACTAGAATATAACCCGTACAAATATTTATTATTTTGTTTATTCATTCAATTACTCAAAAAGGATTTGTTTAGCACATGCTAGGCAAAATGTTCCATGAAACAACCCTAAAATCTACCAAAAAAACACAAATATATATTCATTTGATAATTTTTGATAGCTCCCATTTTGTGAAGGTACCAAACACTAAACAAACATTTAAGTGGAGATAGAGCAGAAATCTTTAACAATATACCAGACTTTTAAAAAAATCATGCACATTTTTCTAACATTCTCATGAAACCAGACAAAAGGGAATTTTTTTCTTGTTCTAATGGAAAAGAAAAGGCCTCTAAAAGGAGGTGACCTCCAAGATAATGGAGTGTTAAAGAATGTGCAAATGTACTTCAAAAAGTATCCTTCCTGGACACCAATTGAGTCTTAGAAGCTAAGGGCAGGAAATAACCACTTCTTCCTTCTTTTACTCTCTAGTTTGTCTTTTTTATTTTTCTGGTCAGTTCTTACTCTTCAGACACAATTTTACTCGATTGAGATGGAACTGGTAAAGCCACATTAGAAAGTGCTCATGGAAAAAATCAATAGAAAAAGCATAGAGGCACATTTAACAGAAACAACAAAACAAAACAGAAACTTTGTTGACAGGAAGAAAATAAAAGATTTTGTAGCAGAATGTAAAGAACAGATATTTCCCAAGTGCCTATTCCATGGCAGGGGGATACGGTGTATAGCATAGTAAACTCACACATCTGCCGTGAAAGATGAGATGGGGGCGGGCAGATGACTGTCCGGAAAAAGCAAAAGACTGGTGAAATGTTCTGTCATAAAAAGTTGAACGTACTTCGTTTATGGAAAACCATACAACAATTAACTACCACGAATGAGCCAGACCTGCATCTGTTAACAGAGATAATTCTAAAAAAATTAGTGTTGATAAAAAACAGTTTTAAAGGTATGTATTCAGTATGATCCCATCTATGTAAACTTAAAAATAATACTGTATATATATAAACAGACATTAATTTCGAATATATATATATAAAACAAATGGAATAACGTACAACATCCTTGTTACATTGAGATTACCTCTGGGAAGGGGAGAATAGGAAGAATGGTGGGTTTTTCTTTAACTTTAAAAGTTAGAGATCAGAAACAAATATGGTACTATCAACATTTTAAAATATGGGGGTAGATACATAGGCTTTATTCTTTTCTGTAGGTTAAAGCTATTTCATAATAAAAATTAATATATTTTTTGAAATTTCTTATTAAAAAAGAAAGCTGTAGACATTGAGACAATTAGAAGGAACTGTTCCAATAAGTCTAATTTTCTTGCTTCTGAGCTGGGAATAAATAAGGCTGATTATTTTCCACCTTCAAAAATAGGAATGACGGGAAGTTAATGTGGAAAAAAAGATTGTCCTTAATATGAGAAGTCACTGGCACTTTTGGCAAATGGGTGGTCATTTCCAGGTAGAAGTGAATTATCTGAACCTAATTATATTGAGTCCTTGTGATAGTCTGTTTTGCATCACAATAAAAGAATACCCAAGACTGGGTAATTCATAAAGTACAGAGGTTTATTTGGCTCATGGCTCTGCAGGCTGCGCCACTGAGGGCTTCAGGGAACTTCTCATCTGATGGAGGTGGAAGGTGAAAGGCGGCAGGAGGGTCACATGGCAAGAGAAGGGACAAGAGAGAGGGAGGAGGTGGGGCCAGCTTCCTTTTAAACAACTGGTTCTCCTGTGAACTAGTAAAGCCAGAACTTGCTCTTTACCCTGGGGAGGGCACAAAGCCATTCATAAAGGATCTGCCCCCAAGACCCAAACACCTCCCAGCCGGCCCCGCCTCCAACACGGGGCATGGAATTTCAACATGAGATTTGGAGATGCCAAATATCCAAATTATATCAGTCCTCTAGCTTTAAAAGAGTGTTTCAACTCATACACTATCACATGGGTTACTCTTTCTCTTCCTTATGGGATGTCAATGTAAGGTTTAAGGGACATAGTTAATGGATGCCACATTTTCACTGTTTCTAAAAATGTATGATTAGAGCCTGGATTTTGGAATAATAATTTGCACACTTATAAGTGTTGATTAGCTGTGCAAGACCACAATTAACATTTTATTTTTGAGCTCCTCACAAAAACTTCCTTTTCATTCAAAATTGCCAATTAACATTTTCTAATACAATTCCCAAAGAGCTCATTCATCGGGTGCTGGGGGGGCTCCAGTAGGAAGGAAACCTACTAACATTTTATTAATTTTGGATCATGTGTAATTCTTAGAATTAATGGCAACGAGCCAAAGAAGGTTTTTTTTAAATCATAATGGAAAATAAGCTTGAAACATTTTACTAGTGAGGCAAGAGGCACTTGAGATATATTATTAAATATGAGGGGTAGAAATAAATCACAGACACAAGTGGTATTACACAGCACGCATTTTTCTGAAAAAACAGACTCTATGCATAAGGATTAGATATACACCCACAATAAGAGGGCATATTGATCTATAATTTTCAATATTACATCATTGTATTTTTTATTATATGCTATTTTTCAACTAGTAGAGGAACATGTTCTCATAAGGCTAATATTTATTCTTCCATGTTTATAGAGCTAGGAGTGCATTTCAGGAAATGAGAAATTCTGAGAAGCCAAATATAACTTGATGTCCTACGCACAAAAGAAGACAAGATAGGAAAATCCCCATGTTTTAAAAACCTGACTCAGGAACTCAGTCATAAAGCTTTAAATAATTAAATAACACAAGATAATGGAAGTCTTTTGATATTATTTTTTCTATCCCCATAAATGTAGCCTTTTTATAAGATGATACATCATATCATGTAGGATTTCTCATTTTACTAGAAAGCAAAGAAAAGGCTCCTTTAGTCCAGTTCTCATTTTCAACTCTCTACTTTGTGTATTTTGTGGAAGCTTAGGCAGATATTAAGTGTAATCCCACTGTAAAAACTGAAACACCCCTACTTAGAACTATAACCTTAACTCCTGAATTATCATTTTGTTATTAAATAATCCATGCACTAGGGAATTCAATGATTTCTTATCTTACACCCAAAGAAAATACTCATGCATGAGAATTTGGGTTTCCACGGGGAGGCTGTACCCATGTTATGGTAAAAGTCTCAAGAGATAAGAGCCTTAGCAAAGCTTTTGGGGGGAGAAATTTCCCAAAGGTCACTTGTTTCTACATCTTCACCTTTTAATTTATAACTTTACTTGAGCCCTTGGAAGAATCAGGAGAGAGAGAAGTTACCATTTCCTCACATTCGGCATGCATGAAGAAGGAACTGGGGGCCTGCGACAGGCGACAGGCGGGTGAGGGAGAAGGCAGAGATGCTGACGAGGACAGCAGGGGAGGGAGGTAAAGGATGTTGGACTGAAGGGAGAGGGAGGTTAAGCGGGAAGCAAGCACCCCTCGGGCTCCCCATAAACTGATCCTTGCATTTCTGAGGAAACCTGTGGCCTAGAGCAGAGTTGAAACTAGGGTGCTTGGTGAAAAGCAAGTGAAAAAAATAATACTTCATTACTTACCTTTTCTTCAGTCTTCCCTCAGATTTCCTGTTTTCTACCCCTTCCACTCAGTGCCTGACCTCAGCCTTCGTGCCCCACCACTTTCCCTGAGGCCCAGGCCCCACTATCCCCAGAGCTGTCGTCTCTCTGCCATTTCCTGTACTGAGTTCTAACAGTATCTTTCCCTGATCCAAGTTCCTGGATGAAACAAAAATGATCTCTTTAAACACCAAACCAGAATTTCTGGTTCTTCGAAAGAGTATATCCATCTATAAATGCATGTTAGTGTGTTTCTAGACAGCTGAAAAAAAAAATAAATGTAAGCTCAGAGTAGAAGTATAATAGCATGGAAGGAGAATGGTACCCAGAGTTACATACAGAGGGCTGGGCCCAGCTGTACCCTGCTCTAGACTCTGCCAGTTCAGAACCCTCAACTGTTAAGTGAGGAGTTTGAGGTCTGGGCAGTCACAGGCTTCCTCTGCAGGGACGTGGGAAGGAAAGTTTGAATCTGGTCATAACAATGGCTAAGGGCTTGGCAGGACTGTTGGCCTTTCGTTCCTCAAAACCAGGATTAGTATATATGCTGACATGCATGGACAATCTTTCATCACAAAGACTGTCCCACTTAAAATGCCATTGAGAAATATCAATAGATGATTTTTAATGCTTCTTCAACCTGTCTAGATTCTTAAACTTCAGTGAAATGCAGGGAACTTATGAGACTCAGCAAAGAATTGTGAAGATAAGTAACAATTTGGATTGTACAGTTTTATAGGAAATTTTTTTTTAAATGGTCTTAATCTCCCCCAAAAAGAAAAAGGATGATTTGAGAACTGAGACTATGATGATACAGGTGGACTCTGACCAATACTTTTTCTCTTTCCATAGAAAAAGAAATAAAAACAAGACAAGGTATCAAAGGAGGGGACAGAATTTGCATTAGACTTGCGGTTAGAGCAAGTGTGTGTGTGTGTGTGTACACACATGTGCTAAAGTGGGCAAATAACGCTCAGTCTGACCTCAATCCCGGGGCAAAAGAAAACTAGAGAATTTCAGGAACCAGGGCAACATGCAGAAAGTGGGCCAGCAGTCCTCGGAAGTCCTGCAATGGTCAGCATGCAGCTATCAATGTAGAAAAAGCGTTTGACAAAATTTGACACCCTTTCATGATTAAAAAATAAAGAAGAAGAAGAAGGTAGAATGGTAGTTGCCAGGAGCTGAAGGGAGGGGAAATGGGGAGTTGCTTTTCAACAGGTAGAGCTTCAGTCATGCAAGATGAAAAAGTTGTAAGGATTTGCTGTACAACGATGTGCGTATAGTTAACCATACTATACTATGTACTTAAAAATTTGTTAAATGGTAGATTTTGTTTTGCTTTTTTTTTTTTTAACCACAATTAAATAAATAAATAAATAAAAGGCAACTGGGTCCCTGGGTATGCTGGATATGAAAGTTTCAAAACAGATTCTTATTGGTTTCAGACAATTCACATGGAATCTTGCTTGTAGACTAGGGAGGAGCATTTAAGTAACTTCTCAAGTCCTTTCCAGTACTTCTGTTTCTATGGATACAGTTATTAGGTTCCAACACACTGTGACATCCTACCAAATTGACAAACTGGACAGTTGGGGATGGAGGCACCACTTCCATCTGCCCCACCCCCAGCCCATGGCCTGCCTCGCTCTTCAGTGTGAGTTAACTACGAGGCCTAACAATCAAGGGTGCAGTGGGGAAACTGGAATCTAGCCCAGCAGTACAGTAACATCTACTTTGACTCTCAGTAGAAATAAAAAAAAAAAAAAAAGTGAAACTGCAGTAAAGGGCTATTAAGGGAGAAAACATTTGTCACCGTGGACAGAATAAAAGTCCCACCAAATGAAATAAATGCCTGTGGGAGAAGATGTGTCAGGCTAGAAAGTACTGTGTTCCTTCTCCTTTGCTCTTCATTTAGTTTTCGTCCACTCAATGTACCAAGCTTTAACCTACACCCTGTCTCGTTTCCCAGCTATGAAAGATGCACGGACTGGAGTTAGCCTTTGGTTAGGTTTGTCAGAAAGTACCTTCAAAATAAAAGTGTTTTACTTGGTGCTATCTCAACAGCAAACATGTACTTCCAAAATGAAATGCTTGCTCTGCCAGCAAGCTTTTTCCTTGAGTAAGCAACAATATTGTTAGCAATTTTTCAAACTTTTAATATACAATACAAACCCCATTCTATCATTTATAAATCATAGGGTGAGCACCCCCTGGCAGAACTAAATGAAAACATTCTGGCCACTCATTTTTATAATTTGAAAAATGTCATAACAATGACAATACTAGCTGATATTGACAAATGCAGTTTTGATTTTCGATATTTCAAAATATAATTTATCCACAAGGTCTTAAATAATTGAAAGTACTTAACAAAATCTGATATATGTAGACACTTGATGTAAATTTATTGAGTCTATTCAGTTAGAATTTATGAACACTGAAATAAAATTTGTTTTAAACCAATGTAGGGTATATTTTATTTCTAATGTCCTTATAATATCCCATAGAGTATACACAAATAAATACAAGAAGATATTTCATTTCATTTATATTGTTCAATGAAATTAGAAGATTATAATATGTGCAAAATCTACTTCCAGAGTTCTAATTGAAATAGAGTATGACTATTATCCGCTTAAAAAAACATCCCTCAAAGTTAGTATCTTCAGTAAGGAAAATGGAAAAACTAACACAAACCTTGAAACTGCCAGCAGCTCAGAGGACAAATGTGTTCTTCAGGGACTTGATTGAAATAATGTATTCATAAAAGTCTTTTAAATGGAAGCTGTTCACAAAGGAAGTCCCATGGAAGATTGTGCGGCTCTGACATACCAGAGGCTTCTGGAAAGCAAAGAAAAGCACACTATTAGGAAATGTCCAAGGCACCATTACTGCCTGGCCCAGCCATGGTGGTCAGAAAGTGCTGGATTAGCACCTGCAGGTATTATTGGCCTGATGGTATTAATTTCTATTAATTTTGTACCCCACATCTTGTTATTCATAAATGCTAGAGTGGGACAGTAACCTTTCAGCACTGTATTTAGAATTTTCTAAAAGTCAGGAGTATTTTATAACAAAGCAAACTTCTGCTTTTCCTCCTATGAAACGAGGTGAGGACTGAAGAAGTGTAGGCAGGGTATGGACACAAAGGCGGTGACAGCATTTACTGAGTGCCTACCAGGTGCAGGGGGCTTTGTAAACATGGGATCTTTACTCTGAACAGCCCTGCAACTGGAAAGTACTGGCTCCGCTCTACAGATGAGAAAACGAAGGCACAGACTGCGCAGCTCAGGCTTAGAAACTGCATCTATCAAAGCCCAGGGGCCTCAGAGCAGGTACTTTCCCTCATTTCACTCCAGGTGATTTAGAAAAACGTTTCACAAACAGATTTGACAACAGAACAGATAACACTGCAATATACCGAATTAATTCAAATATTAAATTAAGAAATTGTCTTTCTTAATTTGCTTTCGTTCTGTATTAAAGATTGTCTTATTCAGGCAGGTCTGCAGACACATAGCTTTAAGCGGTGCACTTTTTCTCGCACCTTTCTTCCTTACACAAAGAGAGAGAACTTGCTGGAAACCAAGGAGCTGCCCTGTGTCATGGTGTGTGTTTGTGTGCAGTACTACATTAAGACTGGTGATGCAAACCTCTCATCTTCCTCGGGCCCTTCACATGACCCAGAGGTCCTCTGCTGTCCCCAGGAAAGGGTAAACCTAGTTTTCCTGATGCAATTAGGAGCCAAGCCCACAGCCTCCGTGGCTGTCACTGAGTGATTACTGCACCTCCTTGTGGCTACATCCATCTTAATGGCTGAGGGTGACTGAGGGCTCTACGTGGGTTTCTATTCTCGTTTTTAGGCAATTTTCTCCATGTTCCTGATGGCTACAGTATCAACACAGAGAGCCCCTCAGTTTACCCCCCCACCAGCTGTCCCAGCCCCAACTCTCACATTGCATGTCAGGGTCACTGCCCACCAACTAAGCACTTCAACATTTCCCTCAAAATGCCAGCTTTTAATGCCACAGACTTTTGTCTGAGTCATACAACTTTTAGCTCATGGCCACACTACACTTGGGAAGTACCTCAGAAAGGCTAGAAAATGATGGAGCCAGGAAGGTCATGTATAACTTTTTAAATTTTTATTAAATTAAAATAAAATTTTTATTTTATTTTTGGCAATAGGAACTTCATGAATAAGGAAATAGGAGAAAATGATTGATAGTATTTTCAAGTTCTATGGAACCAAAGCCTAGGATAATTACCTGGGGAAAAAAGAACAGAGAAAAACAGAGTTGGTTTATCTTTGCACAAAAGAAGAAAGCAGAGCTTGACAAAAAAATGGGGAAAAAACATTTGGACCTTAGAATCAAACCTAAGTGACAGGAATGCAAACTGAATAGAAACTCTCCTTAAAACTTCATATATTAGCATTCTGTGTTCTTTATTCCACTCACTCAAAAACGAAGTTTCAGGTTGAATGCCTAAACTAGCAGGCCCCTTTGTCATAAAATTCCAATGGCAATTTTTAAGCATTCACTGAGCCACTATTTATTGGATACTTATGAGTCAATCAATAAGTTGGAAAATTCCAGTAACACTGAAATAAAGAAGATAGTCTTTTAGTCAAGCATCTCACTGTCTTGTAGTGGAATACAACTGGGATGTCAAAAACGGTAAGAAGGTGATACCAATTAGTGTTTACAAGAATGGGATTTGGAACCAGACTGCCTGGAGGTGTTCCTGATTCATTCCTTAGGGGCCATATGGCCTTAGGCAAGGTACACAAACTCTATAACCTCAGCTTCCTCATCTGCACAACACACTTCCCTCACAGGTTGTTTCGAAGATTAAGTAAGATATGTGCACACATAGTAAGAACTCACTGAATGTTAGGAATGTTATGAAATATAAGGACTGTTGTGTAACAGATCATGGGTAACATCAGCAAGGGGAAAAGTGCTCTGAAGCTTCAGAGGAGTTGGAGATCCTGTCTCTTGGCGGTGAAGGGAACCAAAAGGGCTTCAGTGAGGAAGGGAGCATTTAAGATCAACTATGACTAAACAAAAACACATGATTAGGCTTTTACAGAAATCCTCTGATAATAATTGAAAAGCCAGAAAATGAGGAACTTTAGGGAAAAAATATGTCTATGAAATTAGACATTTTTTTCCAGGGTCTGATGTGAAAGCAGATACCTAACATAACAACACAGCCAGGGAATGATACAGAGAAGACAATTCATGCATTGCTACCAAGAGAGGTACTCTATCCCACAGTGTCCTGTTCTGTTCAACTGTAATCCAAAATGACACCATGGCTTTTAATGGAACCTGGCAAGCTCTGGACATGCCAATTTTAAACTTAACCTCAAATTTATATCATAGGGCTTGAGACTCAACTCTCCAATGCAACCTTTCCTGGGCATTGTTCAAGAAAATATGTCTGTCACTGTGGACAGAAACCATATGCCCTTTTGCTCTGGAAAGTTTAATGGAAAGATGTACTATACTGTTGGTGGCTATGATTCTCTAGAATCAGTGAAAACAAACACTGTTTGACTTTGTATCATTCATTTGGAGATGTCTTATCATATTAATGAACATTCCTACTATTTCCCCCACATTCTGGACTTTATTTAATTCAAAAGAAGCTTGGCAGGAATCTCATCATTTATGGGTTTAACATACAGTCTCTCTGAATACGTTCCTTTTTCAAGGGCCCACTAAGTCATGCTACTTTTTCCTTGCCAGACCCATACGATGTTGTATTAATACTACACAGAGTAGCTAAAATCACACAGTGGTTTGAATTCTCTCACACCCTACCTGCCTCCTAATCCTGAGAGGTCTGCTTAAGGAGAGTTCTATGGTTCGCATGTGTCCCCTCTAAAATTCAGGTGTTGCCAAGGTGCTAGATGATTAGTCCATGAAGGCTCCTTTCTCATGAATGGGATTAAGGCCCTTACAAAAGTGGCTTCAGAAAGGATTGACCCTTTTGCCTCTCATCACGTGGGGACACAGCATTCCTCCCCTCCAGAGAAATCACCTTGGAGGCAGAGAGTAGCCCTCACCAGTTGACTGATCTTGCCAGTGCCTTGATCTTGGACTCCCAAGCCTCCAGAACTATGAGAAGCTAAATTTATATTTTTTGTAAATTACCCAGTATTTTTGTTGTAGCAGCACCAAAGAAAGACAGAAATTGGTACCAGAGGAATGGGGTTATGCTATAACAAATACCTAAAAATGTGGAAGTGGATTTAGAACTGGGTAATGGATAGAGCCTGGAATGAACTTGAAGGGAATGCTGGAAAAAGCCTGGACTGCTATGAACTGAGCATTAAGGGCCATTCTGGTGGAGGCTCAAAAGTAGATGAAAGCTGTAGAGAAACCCTGATTCTTCTTACAGATTACTTAAGTGGCTGTGAACAGAATGTTGGTAGAAACATGAATAATGAAGACTGTTCTACTGACGTCTCAGAAGGAAATGAGGACCAAAGTATTGGAAACTGGA
The DNA here is from genome assembly GCA_028533085.1 of Varecia variegata. Lineage (NCBI taxonomy): Eukaryota > Metazoa > Chordata > Mammalia > Primates > Lemuridae > Varecia > Varecia variegata. Next base: position 20,879,853 of record CM052445.1, on the reverse strand, counting down.
GGAAGGGCCATCCTTGTTATAAAGTAGCAAAGAACTTGGCTGAATTATGTCCTGTCCTAGGCCTTTGTGGAAGGCAGAACTTAAGAGCAATGGATTAGAATGTTTGGTGGAATAAATCTCTAAGCAACAAAACATTCAGGGTGCTGTGGGGCTTCTCTTAACTGCTTATAGTAAAATGTGAGATGAGAAATGATTTAAAGTTGGAGTTTATAACTAAAAGAGAGGCAGAATGCATAAAGATCTGGAAAACTCTCACCCTGGCTAAGTAGTGAATAAAAAAGTGTGTTTATAAAAGGAAACCAAGGTTGTGTCCAAATGACTGTTTGCTAAGTAGACTGGTATGAATAGAAGGAAGTCAGGTGCTATTCATCAGGACAGTGGGAGAATGACCCTGAAGGCACTCTGGAGATCTGTGAGGCTGTCCCCCCATCACAGGTCCAGAGTGCCAGGGCCTTGAGTGGAGAATGGTTTCTAGAGAGGGGTCCAGAGCACCCATGGGACCTTGGAGCTCACTGCCCAGGGCTGCCTCAAGTCTCTGCTCCCCTCATTCTAGCATAGCACTTCTTGGCCACCCCAGCTGTGGCTCAGGTGGGCTCAGGTGTGGCTCAAGGCACCGCTCTAGAAGGCAAAAGTTGTAAACCTTAGCAGCGTCCATGTGGTGCTAATCCTGCAGCCATGCAGAGTACGAGAGCTATGGAGACACCTAGATTTCAAAGGATGTTTCTGTGGAGGTATTTTTTTTAGATAAAATTAGCATTTAAATCAGTAGACACTAAGTGAAGCAGATTATCTTCCATAATGTGGCCGGGCCTTATCTAATCAGTTGAAGTCCTTAGGAGAAAACAGACTGGGGTTCCCCAAGAAAGAGGGAATTCTGCCCTCCACACTGTCTTCAGACTTAAGCTGCAACATCGTCTCTTCCATGGATCTCCAGCCTGCTGTCTTGCCCTGCAGATTTTGGACTTGCTAGTTTCCACAATTGCATGAGCTAATTCCTTAAAACAAATCTCCTAAAATACACACCCTCTACCCTATTAGTTCTGTTTCTCTGGAAAACCTTGACTGTTTTTAGTCAGTGTTCTCTAGTGAGATAAAACTGATAGTGTATATATATATATATAGAGAGAGAGAGAGAGAGAGAGAGAGAGATGAGAAGGGATTTATTAGGGGAATTGGCTCACTTGATCATGGAGAAGTCCCAGGACAGGCCCTTTGCAAGCTGGCAAACCAGGGAAGCCAGTAGCATGGCACAGTCCATGTCCAAAGAATTAGAACCAAGAAAGCAGATGGTGTAGCTCTCAGTCCAAGGCCAAAGGCCCGAGAGCCTGAGGAGCTGCTGGTGCAAGTCCCAGAGTCCAAAGACCACAGAACCTGGAGTTCTGACATCTGAGGGCAGAAGAAAAAGGGAATCTGGGCTCCAGGACAGAGAATAAGAATTCACCCTTTCTCTACCTTCTTGTTCCATCTGGGCCCCCAGCTGAGTGGATGGTGCCTGCTCATGTTGAGGGAAGATGTTCCCCACTCAGCCCATGTACTCAAATGTCAATCTCCTCCAGAAACACCTTCACGGACACACCGAGGGCAGCCCAGTCATTCTAATTAAATGTCAAACAACCCAGGCTTCCCTTTCAGCAGAAGAGGAACAAGCTCCGTGCCTACTGAAACACCAAGATTAATGCTTTAATTAATGAATGCTTATTAATCTGGGTATCCCTTAATCCAGTCAACACCCAAAATCAACCATCACAATAATTATAATTAACTAATACATAAACCCACAGATAATAACCACCCACCATAGCACTCATCACACTGAGTTATAATTACTTTTTAAATTCCTTTCTAATATGATAGGCTTCAAGTTCTGTCTAGCCAGGGACCAAGTTCATCGGGTTTGCAAACCCACAGCTCCCAGTACTGTGCCTGGCATATGACAAGTGCTAAATACATACTTAATCAAACAATTGAGTAAGTGTGATAAAGCCTCACCGGCAGTGTTTTCATATAACCTAAAAAAAGTAGCAATCCCCCAACTTCTTATTGATTACAATTACAGGTATCTTCAAAAAAAGTACAAATAAACGTGACAACTATAAGATGGCAAATACATTATTTCACAATAATGAACCAAGAGGTAGAGATGAGACAAATCATAACACCCTTGGTGACTGGAGTGGAGATTTTATGGAGGTGGAGAATAAGACTAAAGTGAACTTCAGAGTAACATTTGAAATTCCATAGACTGTCTTAGAGCTATCAGAAGTATTTTTTGTAACAGATTTTGATTAGGAGTGTGATTTTGAAGATGAGTGTGGCATCAAAATTTAGAATTAAAATAAAGGAGGGGGCTACTGCAAAAAGTGAATTAAGAAATAGAAGTGGAAACATAAAGGTGGGGTGAATGGAAGAAAAAGTAGAGAGTAAAATAAATTCCACCTATCAGATGAAATTGCTGATGAAAGAAAAGCAGTCAAAGATTGTAAGTATATTTTGAGGCTGGGTCTGGGGGAGATTGTAAGAACACTACAGAATTTGGAAATTCAGTGGGGGCAGCTGGTGTGTGCCTGCACCCCTAGGCAGTGGAGAAGGTAGTAACTTGGCTTTGTGATATGCCAAATTTGAGAAATGACACATTCCTTCCTATATTTATGAATGCCGAAAACCCAAGGTTTGATAAATATTTCCCCAGAGATCAACAGAGAATATCAAAGACTATGTCTTTAATTTTTTATCTTTCAACTGGGGTATAATTTACATACAGTAAAATAATTTTAAGTGTACAATTCAATGAGCTTTGTCAAATACACACTCTCAAGTAACATGCACAACAGTCAACATAAAAAGCATTTCTATCACCCCAGAAAGATTCTTTCTAGTCAAGCATTCCCAAACATAAAGTTCTGATTTCTGTCCCCATAGATGGCTTTGCCTGTACTTGAATTTCATATATATAAAGTCATACAGCATATATTCTTTTATGTCTGGCTTTTCTTGCTCAACCAAAAGATTATGATTTATTCTTGTTGTTAAATCTACCAGTAGTTAATTCATAAGAATTATTTCATTGTATAAATGAGTGGTATCCTATTATATGAGTACTATTTCATTGTATGAATACACTATAATTTATTATCCATTTTCCTGTTGATGAACATTTAGATTGGCCCAGTATTTGTTTATTATAAACAAAACTATTATGAAAATTCTTATAGAAAGTTTTATATTCTTATGCAAGGCTATATATGCTTCCATTTTTTCTCAAGTAAATAACTAGGTGTAAGATTACTCGGGGCACAGTGCAGGTACGTGTTTAAGTTTATAAGTAACCACCAGTTCTCAAGAAAAGCCTGTAATATTTTACACCCTCACCAGCACTGTGCAAGAGTTTCAGTATTCCCACATCCTCACCAGTATTTGATGTCTTCAGTCCTCTTACTTGTAGGTGTCCAGTGGATGTGAAGTGGTACTTAAATTTGCATTTCCCTCATGATTAATGATGTCATTATTACATATTCAAATTTTTACTGAGCATTCTTATATCTTCTTTTACAAAAGTTCTGTTTAAGTAATTTGCTTATTGGGAGAGGGGTTTTATTTGTATGTGAGTTGTAAAAGTTCTTTATATATTCAAGATTGAATTCTTGTTTCATATAAATGTATTGCAAATTATTTTCCCTCTGTGTCTTGCCTATCAACAATATCTTTTAATAAAGAGTTTTTAATTTTTAAGTCAAATTTGCCAACTTTTTCCTACAACATAAGTGAGTGCTTTTGGCATCCTAAGAAAAAATTACCACTTTTCCACTACATTTTTTTCTAGAAAGCTTATAGTTTTTACTTTTATGTGAAAGTCTGACACACCTTCAATTAATTTTTGTATATGGTATGAGGAAGGTATTAAGTTTCACTTTGTTTCAATCAATACAATTTGTTCCATTTCTTACTCTTTATCTCATAAAATTACTTTGGTGCCTTCATTAAAAATCAATTGACGGGATAAGTGGTGTCTATTTCCTGACAATCTATTCTGTTCCATCGATCTATTTGTCTATCCTTATCTAACATCATATTTTCTTGATTATTGATGCTTTTATAGTAAGACTTGAAATCAGGGAGTATTAGTCCCCCAGCATTGTCATTCTTTTTTCAAAAATGGTTTGACACATTTTAGTCCTTGTAATTCTATATAAACTTTAGAGCCTACTTACAAAACTCTATCAAAAAAAAAAAAAAACCCTCAAAAACCTTTTGGGACTATGTTCAACATACACCTTATTTTGGGGAAAACCACATCTTTTTTCTTTCTTTCTTTCTTTCCTTATTTTAGAGACAGAGTCTTGCTCTATTGCCCAGGCTAGAGTGCAGCGGTGTCATTGTAGTTTACTGCAGCCTCAAACTCCTGGACTCAAGCAATCCTCCTGCCTCAGCCTCCTGAGTGATGACTGGACTACAGGTGTGCACCACCACACCTGGCTAATTTTTTTTTTTTTTTTTTGTGGAGACAGGGTTATGTTGCTCAGGCTGGTCTTGAACTCTCAGGCTCAAGCAGTTCTCCTGTCTCAGGCTCCCAAAGTGCTGGGATTACAGGCATGAGCCACTGTGCGCGGCCAAATCAGTATCTTAATACAGAGTCTTCCATTATAAAACATGTTTAATCTCTCTATTTATTTAGGTCATATTTAATTTTTCATAGAAATGTTTTATAATTTTCAGTGTAAAACAAGTCTTATACTTCTTTAATTATATTATTTCATGGTTTTAATACTATCCTAAGTGATACTATTTTTAATTCCATTTTCCAACTGTTTCTTAGTGTATAGAAATAGAATTGATATTTTATATTGACTTGTATCCTGAGACCTTGCTAAATGCAATGGATTTTTGCTAAGTTCAAATAGATCTTTTTTGGATTCCTAGGGATTCTGTATATAAATTTTCTATTGTTTGCAAATAGAGACAGTTTTGTTACTTCTTCCTTTCTAATCTGTATGCTTTTTATTTCTTTTAGTGGCCATACTGAATTGGCTATGACCTCCAGTACAATATTGAATAAAATTGGTCAAAGTGGACACCCACACCTTTTTTCCTGATTTAGAAGGATAGCTTTCCTTGTAAACATTATTAGTTGAAGGTTTTTCATAGATCAAGGAAGATACTTTTTATTCCTAGTTTGGGATTTTTCATCATGATTAGGTGCTAAATTTTATCAAATGCTATCTCTGCATCTATTGAGATAATCATGAGATTTTATCCTTTATCAAAGCAGATTGATTTTGAATATTAAAGAATATATATATATATACATATATACCTGGAATAAATTCAATTTGGTCATTATGTATTATTCCTTTTATATATCACTGTAGAGATAAATTCCTAATTGTGTGTTAAACATTTTTGTGTATATGATCATGAGAAATATCAGCCTGTAATTTTTTATAGTGTCCTATCAGGACTTGCTATTAGGGTTATAAAGGTTTCAAACAATGACTTGGTAAGTGTTCTCTCCACCTCTATTTTCTGTATTTGCTTAAGTATTACTTCTTCCTTAAATGTTTGAAAGAATTCATTAGTGAAATCATCTGGAAGTTTTCTTTGTGGAAAAGCTTTAGATTATAAATTCAATTCATTTAACAAATTCAGAGCTATTCCCATTCTATTATTTCTTATATCAATTTTAGCAAATTTTATTTTACAAAAAATTGTCCATTTCATCTGAGATGATTTGATTTGTCTCTTATGACTTCTCATACCCCGTAATAACAATCCCTGCACTTATGTCTTTTCCTTTTCATTTCACCTGACTAAACCATATACATGTCCCTGGACCTCCTTTCTTAACATATTAAGCTCAATATTATTTGTTTCCTCTTCTGAGAGCTTCTCCAGCCCTTACTGATTTAATTTTGCACTGCCATGTGTTTTTCATTAGCTTTCATTAGTTTATCTCTGAAAAGTAGATTACAGGATCCTTGAAGGCAGAAATATCTTAAACTTCCTTGTTCTCTATAGCATTTAGCATAGTTTTAACACTCAAAAATTATTTATGAAATTATTGATTTGTCCACTCTGTGGGTTAGTTTAACCTCTATTATGACTGAGCCTGGAGCATCTTATGGTGACAGGAAGCATGGAAGTGTTAAAAATGATGATGTTAATATAAACTATGATTGGGTGCATCAAAAGTCACCAGAGCCAACATGAAAGAGCTACTAATGGCAAAAACTAGAACAATTTGAGAAATAAAGATAATATTGGGCCACATAATCCAAAGAATAAAATAAATATCCATGAGTCCAAAAATATGAAAATAAACAATTGAATCTGTAATATGTAAATATGTTAAATAAATTGGTGAGAAGAGACAAGTATCTTTCTTGTAGAATTCCAAATTTTAAAAAATGTAGAAGGAATGAAGAAAACAATATTTAGAACATCCAGTAGTAATTGCTATGGGAAAAATCTATTGATGAATACTAAAATAAGTAAGCAATACTTTAATGTGGAACCAGATAGTTAAACAGACTCAAAGTAGTCCCACTAGGATATTTATTAATTACTATGGTGGTTTTAACGGGTCTAAAATTCTTTGATACTCTTTCACCCAGGAGTTGGAACTTAATTTCTCTCCCCTTGACTGAATGCTAGACTTAGTGACTTGCTTGATACTAATATAATATAGAAAAGAAAAATAGTAATTATGGAGAAACTTGGCATATACTACCTTAATCAAGTGACCAAGGTTCATATCACCACTTAAAATCATGTTGATATCATATACCTTTGATATGATAAATGCACTTCACCTATGTGATATTCTTCCCTAGAATTCATAACCCTAGTCTAACTGTGACAAAACATCATTTAAAAAAACTGAAGAATATTCCACAAAATATCTGACTAGTATTCTTCCAAAACTGTCAAGGTCATGAAAATCAAGGAAAAACTGAAACTGCCACAGATTGGTAGAAATTTAAGAAATATGATTCCTGTGGTATCCTAGGCTTGATCCTGGAATAGGAAAAGAACAGAGTTGAAAACCTGATTTAAAAAAAATAATAAAGTATAGGCTGTAGTTAATTGTATCAATGTTAATTTCTTAGTTTTTATAAATATACTACGGTTAGAGGTAAGCAAGAGCAATTTAGTATTATAATAATATCATCAGTAATAGCCATAACTATGTCCAAAAACAACATGGGATGCCATTAGAGAAATAAATAATAAAGGTCAATATCCACACATACACAGACTCTGGCATTAGACTCTTCTACCCACAGACCTTGGCACCTGGCCTACCCCTGGACCCTGCCAACTGGCCTGCTCACATTTTCTTGCCAGGCTGACTGGTGATGGGCTTTCCCTACCAAAGCCAGTCTATAAAGACTGAAAGAGGTGATGGCTTCTTCACATTCACAGACACCAACACAAGGCTACAAGAATCATAATGAATCAGGAAAACATGATACCAAGAAAACGACAAAATAAAGCTCCAGTAACCAACCCTAAAGAAATGGAGATCTATCAGTCATCTGAAAAATAATTCAAAACAATCATCTTAAGGAAGCTCAGTGAGCTACAGGGAACACAGATAAACAACTAAATGGAATCAGGAAAACAAAAAATGAACAAAATGAGAAGTTCAACAAAGAGATAGAAACCATGAAAAAGAATCAAAAAAATTCTGGAGCTGAAATTGTAATGACTGCACTGAAGAAAGAATCAAAAAAACTCAGACATGTTATTTCAAATTATTTAGTCAGAGGAGCAGAAAAAAATAAGTGTAAAGAAATCCTGTTATAAGACATCATCGAGAAAACTAATATATACATTATGAGACATGAACAAGAGGAGAAAAAGAAAGGGGCAGAAAACTTATTTAAAGAAATAATGGCTGAACACTTTTTAAATCTGAAGAGGGGAAATAGACATCCAGATTCATGAAGTGCAGAGAACTTAAAAAAGTCTAAGAGACAAATTATAATGATCACAAGTCAAAGACAGAATTTTGAAAGCAACAAGAGGAAAGCAACTCATCACGTACAAGTAAACCTCCATAAGACTTTTAGCAGATTTTTCAACAAAAATATTGTAGACCAGAAGAGAGTGGGATGATATATTCAAAGTGCTGAAAGAAAAAAAAAACTGCCTTCCAGGAATATTATACCCGGAAAAAACTGCCCTTTAAAAATGAATGAGAGATAAAGACATTCCAAGACAGACAAAAACTACGGAACTCATCACTAGGCCTGACTCACAACAAGTGCTAAAGGGAGTTCTTCAAGTTGTAATACTAAACAAACAGCAACCTGAGAGAATATGAAAGTATAATTCTTTCTGGTAAGAAATAGAGAAAAATAAAGAATGCATATTGTAATGGTGATATGTAAATAAATTTTAACACTAATATAAAAGTGAAAAGACAAAGGTATTAAGAATAACCACAAAAATTTATTAATGGATGCACAATATAAAAAGTCAATTCTGTCAATAACAGTGTGTGGAACAAATGTGTGCTTGTATGCAATTAAAGATAAGTTATCATCTTAAAATAGAGTGTTATAAGAAGTTTTATGTAGGCCTCATGGAATCAAACAAGAGATCAATAACAAAAATAAAAATGAAAAATTCACAAATTCATGGAAATTAAAAAACATTCTTAAGTGACTATTGGGTCAAAGGAGAAATAAATGGAGATTGAGAAAATATCCCAAAAAATGAAAACAAAACATAGCATACCAAAACTTATCAGATTTAGCAAAAAAAGTACTAAGAAGAAAGTGTGTAGTGATAAACACCTACTACAATAACAAAAAAGATCTCAAATGAACAACCTAATTTTATACCTCAAGGAACTAGAACAACAACAAAGGTTAGCAAAAGGAAAGAAATATTAAAGGTTAAAGCAGAAATAAATGAAATAGCAAAACATTAGGAAAAAAATTAACAAAACTAAGAGTTGGTTTTTTGAAAAGATACACAAAATTAACAAGCCCCTACCTAGACTAAGAAAAAAGGAGAGAAGACTCAAAATCAGAAATGAAATGGGAAATTACAACTGATGCCACAGAAATAAAAAAGGTCATAAGAGATTACATTTTATACACCAACAAATTGGATAACCTAGAAAAAATGTGTAAATTCTTAGAAACATATATTCTACAAGATTATAATAAATCATGAAGAAATAGAAAACCTAATCCAATCAATAACAAATAAGGAGATTCAATCAGTAATCAAAAACCTCCCACCAAATAAAAACTCAGGACCAGATGACTTCACAAATGAATTCTATCAAACATTTAAAGAATTAATAGAAATATTCTTAAACTCTTCTGAAAATAGAAGAGGGAACACTTCCAAACTCATTTTATAAGGCCAGTCATTGTGATACAAACCCAAAGACACAAGAAAAGAGATCAATATCCCTGTTGAACATGGATGCAAAAATCCTCAATGAAGTAATAGTGAACAGAACTCAACAGCTCATTAAAAGGGCTATACACCAAGACCAAATGGAATGTATCCCCGGGAAGCAAGGATGGTTCAACATATGAAAATCAATGTGATATACCACATTAATATAATAATGGATAAAAATCACATGACCATCTCAACAGATGCAAAAAAACACTTGACAGAATTCGACATCCTTTCATTGATTAAAAAATTCACAAATTAGGTATAGAGGGATAGAAAGGACATGCCAACACAATAAAGCCCTTATGTGAAAAGCCCACAGGCAATATCGTACTCAAGGGTGAGAAACTTAAAGTTTTTCTTTAATCAGGAACAGGAAAGGATGCCCACTCTTGTCACTTCTATTCAAAAAAGTACTGAAATTCTAGCTATAGAAATCAGATAAGCAAAAGAAATAAAAGGCATCAAAATTGGAAAGGAAGAAGTAAAATCATCTCTGCTGATGACATGATTTTATATTCAGAAAACTCTGGAGTCCATATAAAAACCTGTTAGAACTAATAAATTCAGTAAAGTTGCAAGATACAAAAATCAACATATAAAAATCAGTTCTGTTTCTACACACTAACAATGAACTATTTGAAAAGGAAATTAAGAAAACAATCCCATTTACAATAGTATCAAAAAGAATAAAATACTTAGGAATAAACTTAACCAAGGACGTGAAAGATGTATACACACAAACTATGAAACACTGATGAAAGAAATTAATGCACACTCAAATAGGCAAACATACCATGGTCATGGTAGATTATGCAAAGAAAACTAAAAGCAATTAGAAACTCTAAGGAAAATAAAAAGCTAAACAAAATAAAGCACTGCAATCATAGTATACTACTTAGATCAGCTTACAAAGAAATCGTTAGGTATTATGTATAGTTGATGAGACAGAAATAAAGGAAGAAGTGTATTATTTAAAGGTAGACTGGTAACAAGAGAAGAACTAAAAATGAGAGTATATTGTGAGTGGGGAGACAGTGGTACAAACAAGCTAGGTCATTGTCACAATGATTAAGTCAACAGATAATAATCATGAAATTTAATACATCAAGAAATTGTGATTATATACACATGTAGTTGATTCAGCCATTATTATAAATTTATTTAGAGCACTATAAAGGAACTATCAAATACATAAACACAGAAACAGTTAAAAGAATTATAAGATTTTCTCTGGGCAATAAGTCTGAAGGTGGGATCCAGGACTATAGTTTTTAATTATAAGCCTCCTGCATTTTTAATTTTTAAATGCATGTACATGCATTTTATTGATAAAAATAAATGTGAAGCATTTATTAATATTAAAAAATACATCTGGAAACCATCCAACTAGACTAATGCTTCATCATAATGCAACCCTCAGCATTTACATAAGGTCTTGTTGGTAATTCAGAAATTAAAACACTACATTTTTAAGTCTCAAAAATATCTTCTACAAATTTTACCCTGTGGCAGAAAATATCACAGCAACATTTTAGAATAGAAGACAAAATAGCTTACACTTCAGGGATATTAGGTGTTACAGAAAAAAAAAAAACTGTGGTTAAAATATTTGTGAAAAACATGAGGGGAATAAATGCCTGACCTAATAATGGTACCTAACACATGTCAGAGAAAGGGGCACATTGGTCTCTTTGCTCACTAATACAACAATGGACGACTGCTTAAATGGAGCCACCCTGAAGTATCCTGAGTCTGTCATTTATCTCTCCATGATTTCCAAAATGAGCAAGATTACAAATTGCCCATCAGAATTGGGGTCTATGAGCTACATATCCAAGTTTTATTCTAGGACACAACACTTCTACCATCAAACATGACATAGCTCAGATGACTTTAGGCATAGTAGGACACCACAGAATTGTCACTGAAAATTTGGGATATATCTGATGTAGCATGGACTAGACTTTCTGGATGTATTAACTACATTGAAATACAAATTTAGAAAAAAGTAAAAATGCAGGGGAAAACCTTAAAAAGGGACAAATATCAAAGATTGTCGAGTTTGTGGATGGTAATCTCATTCATCTTAAAATTTCCTTTGCTCAGTGTTTAAACATTTCAAATGAGTTTTTCCAGTGTCATTTGATATAGGCAAACATCTGAAATTCAATAGCAGACTTTAAATACTCCCCATTTTGCAGAAGCTTTGAAAATGAATGCTGGCTTGCTTTTCTGAAAGAAAGAAAAAAAAAAAAGGGCTCTCCCCCCACCCCACCCCCACCCACCTTTTCCTGAAGGAGAATTTTCCAGCAGCTGGATGTTTCCAGACGCATGTTCTCACCGCTTCTGACTATTCCTTTTTTGCAAAAATTAGGACTAGAAAGTTTCATGAGTAGTATTAGACTTCAGACCTCTGTTGGAAGTCATTACAGAAATTATCTCTACATATATAGATAGATCTAACTAGGAGAGGGAAGTCACCAAATGTTTTTATAATAGAATGACAACAAAAAAAGTAAATCTGTAAGTATTACAGGATTGTCTTGCTGTGGATAAAATCAGAGATTAAAGAACCTCCAGATCATTCCATGTGAGATTTTGCAGACCTTCTAGAATTGGTAAAGGACAAGATCTTGCTTCCCTGCCAGCCTACACTACTGTTTCTGATACATTCATATGTAGTAGTGGCTGTTACTAACATTATATTAATAGTTACTACACAATCCTTTTAAGAATGTAAGTTTCATGAAAGCAAGGATATTGTCTTAGTTACTAGTTTATTCCATCATCTAGAAGAGTGTCTGACATATAATAGGTACTCTGTAAAATTTTTAAATGAATAAAAACTCCATTTTATTTTAAAGAGCAAAGGAACAAGTACAGGTGAAAGTGCTTTGCAAATTCTAAAACGTTCTAAGATGTGAGTCATTGTATAATCCAATCCCTGTTGGGGCTAGCTCCTAAGGGCTCTGACCAAGCCATTCTCTGCATTGCATTTTTAATCCTAATACTGGCCGTAATTAGACTCATCTACAGGTGAGACACAGGATAATGCAGTTGTTTAAAGTATAAACTCTGAAACTGAACTGCCTGAGTTCAAATCCCACCTCTACAACCGACATAATTACTAGCTATATGATCTTGAGAAAGTTATTTAACTTCCTTATGCTTAGTTTCCTCATCTGTAAATTAGGAGATAATAATGGTACCTAACTTATAAGGTTGTGAGAATTAAATAGATTACTTTATGTGACTCATGGAAAACAGGGCCTGGTACAAAGAGAGCACTAAATACTGCTGCTAGTGCTGCTACTACTATTATAGGGATGCAGAAAATATATAAAGGAATTTAGCAATATCCATACTGTGATTTGTTTTACTAATGTCATGCAAGGTTAAGGCTATATTTTATATTGCTGAATCCCACTGAAGATTAAACTTGATAATACTATTCTTCTACGTATCTAGTTCCTGAAAGAGCCCAGTGGAGCTATAACTCAATACAGTATGTGTTTGGGATAAAATAAGGATATGAGCTGAGGCATTTAATCACAGCCTTATCCATTCTTTGCTTGTTTTTCAAAGCACATTGCTAAATATGTTTTCTCTTTCACAAAGGTTTTGTAAAGTTACTTGGACATGACAAGATTCTTTAATTGTAAAACAATTCTAATTTTTCTGAGATTTGCTTTAGAAACATTCTTAGTGTTGGTAACTGATATATTTTTAGACAGTAATTTTATTCAGAAGAGCTTATTTTATAGATTATTATAACCGAGTCTGTACAGTTATATTGACTCTGCTCCATTAGTATTGAAATCCAAATATCAGTTTATTTCAATATAAGCATATCTGATTGACCTGAATTTCTCTGGAACCTTTAAAAGGAAAACCCCCAAATGAAACAACACACTACTTTTGAACCACATACTCTGTCATTCAGCAAGACCTTTCAGTTAGAACTTACTAAATTAGGTCAAGAGGTTCTCCTGGGGAAAAGTACTTTGCCAAAGAAACTCTAAAATTCCCAAAATAAGGCATAAAGCAATATGCCATTTCGCTGATTCTTATTTGTTCTTTTATAGTGCTTTGGGAAATGTTAGACCATTGGTCTGCATCATTTCACCTCCTTGTAGGGGAAAAACTGTCACCAGCAGCAGCTGCTTCAAACTGTAATAATCTTCCAGTTTCATCCTAGGGAATCCAAGAGGAGAGAGCACCAGACATTTCCTTTCCGTAGGCGATCATACAAATTCACTAGGGTAAGGCTGAGAAGTGTGTGCACGTATTTATGTATATTATGTATATATACACAGTCTATGGATATTATATAAACATAATCTATGGATACTATATGTATATAATTTACATATATTGCATGTGCATATCTAATATACATATATACACATGCATTGATCAATTGATTGTTTTATAAGATCAGATTGAGCTTTTCTATCACTGGCAGATCTACAAAGGCTGTTCAGATTTAAACCATTACAAACAGTTATACAAAAATCCTTCCAGAGTCACAGAGCCCAGAAAGTTAATTCTAACCTGCTTTCCTTCTCATTGTACTATACACTTCTAAATTACACAACATGGTTAGGCTCTTGTACCATTTCACATATTTTCATCCAAAAATTCAAATCTACTCCATCCTGAGAACAAAAGCTGGCAAGAAGCACTCAAGTGATGGGTGAACAAAATGCAATAAAAAAAGCAACGTACTGACATGGAAATGTCATGTGAGCTGCTGAATGGCACGCAGCTCCAAAGTCTACCATAATATTTTGGAAAACTTTGGCAATGAGCATATAATTGACTGAAGGACTTGCCAGCACTATTCTAGAGATGTTTAACATACTACATAATAAAGAAAACCACTTACAAAAAATTAAATGTTAGAAATATATTTTTAGAGAGCTTCCAAAACCAACGTGTGTGGGGGTTTTTCTTTTTTCCCATTTTGGGCCAAGGAAATAACTCTGATATTATCAGCTTTGGTACTTTGACTTTCATACTGTACTTGCTGCCTGTCACTTACAGTTCTGCATGACACTCAAATAAATCAGTCAATAATAAACCTGTACTTATTATTGAGAACCTAAGAAGTACAAATTTCCTGGCTCAAACTACTGTAAAATCCTGCCTCATGAGGTCAGTATCTGTCCTTTTTTACGAACATTGTATTTTTGCATCCATCCATCCATCCATTCATCTTTCTAACAAGTATTAGTCAAGTACCTAACGTGGGTCAAGCATTGCGCTGGATGCCAGAGAGATAATGAAGGACAAGAAAGAGTGACAGTCATCATAGAGTTTATAGCCTTGCTGGGGAGATTCACAGTTAAAGAAATCATAATCATAATTTGTGCTAAGTGCTAGGATAAAGAGCAGCACTTGGGAAGGGGGAGTACAGAGAAAGATCATAAAGGAATCCTGAAAGAACATTTGTTCTGAGGCCTTAAGAATAAGTAGTATGTGGCCAGGAAAAAAAAAAGGGAGTTGGGGGCCAGAGGGAACAGCACAATTAAATAACCAGGGGAAGGGAGGGTGTGAAACATTTGTGAAAAAAAAAATCTTAGAGAAGGAATGGCTGAACTGTGGAGGGTAAGAAATAAGACTGGACAGATGGGCACCGGCTAGTACTACTCCTGTTTTTCTAAGAGTCATCCTTTGCTCTTGATCCTGCTTATATGATCATGTATGGTTTTAATAAATACTGGATGGGGTAACTAACAATACATCCTGAAGTAGTAATAAACAATAAGAGTATTATTCCATTATTCTTAACACAGACTTCTCATTGTAACCCAGTGAATCGTCTATAACAAAACACAAAGCAAGTATCCATCTACACCACCAGGAAATTTTGGAGAGCTTTTAATGATAGGTCAAGCTTTATAATCATATCTACATTTATGATTTACGTCTCCTTTATGAGGTTTATTTTAATGGGGACAAATAACACAAAAGTAATGAATGCATTTAACGTCAATAAATAAAAAAGGAGAAAAATCACAAGTATCCCTTTAAAGTAAAAATTCGCCCTTAGCTATTGATCACTTAGTTTGATAAATGATAGCATTTTCAAAGAAAAATAAGGATCTGAAAACTACGATTTGTCATTAATTATATAATGATTAAATGTTTTAATAGAAAACATCAAAATCTTTAACTATGAAATGAGTGAGTTAACGTAATGCTTGTTTACATTCAGGTACATGGCTTATACACATTTGTACATGCATCTATTTCTCTCTTAACAGGCAGTTACAGAAGAGTAATAATTAGCTTTTATCCTTGTGGGTTAAGTAGAGCAAGAGTACTTTGTGTTCACCTCTCGAGACAAAGAGGCAGTTTTGTATTTCAGCTCTTTTTCTTGTTGGATTCTATTAAAATTGAAGTAGAATTAAAACACAGCCCAAACCAGTTTTATACATCTTAAATCTGCAATTGAGAGTTGTTTTGTTTTTAGTCTTAAATATTTTGGCTTCCATCACAGGAAGTCCCTATGGGTAGCTGCTATATTCCTAAATCAGAAGCAACTATATTTCAGAAAAGAATCATTCAAATGTTTATATCTAGCACCAAATATATTTTTATCTTAATAAATTATAAAACATCTCTCCTACCCTTTCTTTGTTTTAATAAATCTACTCTTGCTTCTCTTTTCACTTTGGCAATGAACTTGTACTTATAGCCAAACATGTAACAGGTCGGTTGAAATGGGAGTGTTAACTTAAACAGCTGGAAGGGAAGAGTGCAGATTCTCAGCCAGCCGGCCCTCTTGTTCCCTCCCCACCCAATCCCACCAGCCTCTTCTAAGTAACCCTTTCATATTCAGTTGTCTGAAATGATATGACAAAACTTACTAGCAGTCTCATTTTGGCTTAATTTGTAGACTATTCCTACAAAGAGAGCTGTCTAATAATAGGAGGTTTGCCTTGTAAAGTAGTAACTCCCATCTATGGCTGCTGAGCACTGGAATATGAGCTGGATAATCAAGATGCCATAGAAGAGAGGTGGTTTCTATGGAGAAAAGCTGCTAGAGGTCCAGCTTCGATTGCAACCCCCCTTCCTAAAATAACCCTGCCACCAGGATTTTGAGGCTTTCTGTAGGTCAGACTGTAGGTTGAGGCACCCATAGTTTCGATAACAAAACCACTTAGCAATGGTTGCTTCATCAGTGCCTTTCAGAGACATGTTGTTCCATTTTCACAGTAGTGCAATGATATTAATCACAGACAAAGAAATAGATGCTCAGAGCATTAACTGATTTGTCCAAGGTCATGCAATCAGTACACAGCAGAGCTGGGACCAGAACACAGGTCTTCTGAGACCCTGTGGGTCACAAGCTCCAAAAGGGAAAGCTCAGGTAAAGTCTCACAAAGATCGAGACCATCCACATGAAAACTGATGTGGGTGATTTTTAAAATGCACATTCCTGGATCCTAGCCAAGACCTAGGAATTATATTCACTGAGGGTGGGGCCAAAAATCTGCATTTTAATAAACTCCCTGGGTAATTCTCATTCACAGTAGAGTTAGAAAACTGTGAAGTCTTTTCCTCTATTGCTAAACTTGGAGGGTTAGTAAGCTTTTCATTAGCAACATTTCTAGAATTTTTAAATTCATTGTTTAAGTGTCTCATGAACAAGCCAAATACTTTTGTAATATTTACTACATGCTATGTCTTGTTAATTGATTAAGCTCTCACAAAAACCTTCAAGGTAGATAATAGTATTATAACACCCATGGTATAAATGAGGAAATTTAGGCACAGAGATGCTAACAGGACTTGCCTCAAATCACACACACAAGATGTGATCCTAGGCCATCTGGCTCCAGAGTCCATGTGTCAACCACCACACTGTGCTAGACTTGTAGTTTCAAACAAAGAATTACAATCGCCATGAGAAAGGTGGGAAAGCAACTGCTCACACGTACCTTTGATCTGAGCTTTATGGACCAGCTCAGAGTTCCTCCAGGATGACCTGCTCCGTTCTCCAGTGCCTTCACAAGCTCTCTGCTCCCTCCCACCCTGTTTTCATATGGCTAATTCCTCCTCATCTGACAAACCTGGACACTGTCTCTGGATGTCTAGAATGAGTTAGATGTCCCCCCTATTTGCTCCTAGCACCTGGTGCACACAGGCCTCATGGCACTAATTACACAGAGCTACACCTGAAAATCTAACCATGTCTTCCACAGGAAACTAGAAACCTCCTAAGGGCAGACATTAAGCCTTATTTATTTTCTGCCATAGGTATCTAGCAGTGAACAGGGACTCCACAGATGCTTGTGGGATGAACGAATGGTTGAATATAAAGTAAGGAATGGTTATTCACTTTATAAAAGAATTTGCCAAAGGTTTCCAAATCGCTGTGTTCATTGGCATGTCATTAATTTCTTGACAGAAGACCTGGAGGGCATAAAGTTAAAGCCACCACCAATTGATCAATTTCAGATAAAACATCTCTGAAAATATAAGTCAGTGGGAAACGTTCTATGGGATCCATGAACATGGGAATTAAACACAGGTTTTCAGGGACACTCCTGTTGCATAATAAAAGGGAGCACACACATGAGAGCAAGTTGGCCTCTGTGCTATCAACACGTACGCAGATGGGGAAGTGGAGCTTAGCTTGTGAATTTAGTCCTTTTCTTTCCAGCTGGCCAGACGCAAGAATTTTGAGGGCTCTGCTCTCCCGGCTACCTGAGGATCATGTTTCCCTGCTCTGCAATGACTGTGGAAGCCATCTGGGGAAAACAAAATTCTTTTGCACAAGAAGAACATAGGGAAAAGTAGGGAAAAACAAAGCTGTAGTATTTTGGTTCTTAGGCTCCTGTGTCTAGAACTCTCTCGTTGTTTTATCTGGCTTGTTCTCTCAGAGGCCTAGTGAATCAAGCAACTTAGTTGCAAAATGTTCTCTAGTCTTACTTAGGGAAGAATTTCTTACATGCCTTGAAAGTCAGCCGAGTTGTAATTAAATTCTTCAAACAAATAAGCAGCCTCAAACAACCCATATTGGCTTCTCCATTTTGTATAGTTTACTAAAATCTTGAGATTGTGTATATGTTAAACAGACTCACTGACATTTTTCTTCCTTTAAAAGAGATTGAGTTTTCACTCACATGAAAGAGTTCATATCAAAGAAATACAAAATGAAATTTGTGATTAGTAGAAACAGACCATATTAATTTTTCCTGCTAAACAATACCCTAAGACGAAAACAAGCTAAAGCCATTATGCTAATCCAGTGATGGAGAGCTCAGATTACCACACAAATAAACAATGTGCTTTAGATAATACTGACTATGCTGTACCTAGCAATTATGTTTTATGGTGGAAAATATGTTTGTGAAGCTTTTGGCCTGGTAATTTAAATAAACTGCTCTCGAGTTTTTAGGACTCTAAGTTTCATGTGAAATATGTAGTTCTGTGAAAGCCAGAAATAAATCCAAGTCAATGTGTTTGACCAAAAGTTCAGGAGTGAGTGTCCTCTGCCTAAGTAGTCATGGTTGTAGGTCTGATCAACTCCAGTGTGGGCCAATTATCTCTGCTGCTATGGTATAAATGTGCATGTCTCCTCAAAAATCCTATGTTGAAATGCTAATCTCCAAGGTGATATTATTAGGCAGTGGGGCCTTTGGAAAGTGACTATGTCATGACAATGGGATTAGTGCCCTTATAAAAGAGGCCCAAAAGAGACCCTTTGTTCTTTTTATGTGAGCTAGAAGGTGCCGTTTATGAACAAGAAAGTAGGCCCTATCTAGACATTAAATCTGCTGGCACCTTGTTCTTGGACTGGATCTTGAACTGTGGGAAATTTCTGTTGTTTATAAGCCATCTAGTATTTTGTTATAGCAAGTGAACAGACTAAGACATCTGCTCGGCCCAGTGATAAAAGAATGCACTATTATTTCCTTTCAAAGTGGATCTGTGGTACAGTAAGTCAGGAAACAGATGCATGATCCAACAAATAACATTCTCAAAACAAAACCAATCTAAGGAGTGCATTCTTTACCAAGAAGAACCCATTGACCACATTAACATGTTTTCTTCTCTTCTCTTTTAAACTCCTTTTCCACCCCTTTTAATTCAGTTCATTCTCAGAAAGTATGTTGTAAGAACAGATCTAAGCCAATTTGATCATTTATAGATACTAGGTTCCTTCTGATAGGTGAGACATGTAGGTCTCCTCTCCCATGCCTTGCTACCAAAACCTGTCACACATACATCTATTAGCAATCAGACACACAAACAGTTATGCAATCAGTTCCATCAGAGTCATTCTCTCTGCTTTTTTTTTCTTTTTTGGTGTACAACAGCATTTTGCATCAAAAGTTCAGTGGAAAAAGATGCTATGATGTTAGTGCAACACTCAGAATTATTTTAGTTAGTACAGGACAGTCCTTCTTGCAGAATGGTCCACATCACCTATAGTAATATTTGAAAGGTGGCTGGATTTCCACATTTGGTTCACTAGATTCTTCAATTTTTTTCATGTAATAGTAGAGAATCCATAAATCTCGAACTCCATTTCACCATTGTAAGAAAAAAAAATTCTAAGTCCTCTTTGTTGATCAGATTTAAAGATGATCGAAGCATTTATGGTAACCACCTCATGAATCTTTCAAATACTAGCTAAGCACCCTGAATTGAATATTCTCAATTAGGTGCTTCAGATATTGGTTTACCATATTTGAGAGATAGATTAATTCACATGTACTACACATATCCTGCAGTGTCCACACTGAGGAATTTAAAAGTAAATTATAAAAATATAGTCAAGTGAAATCTCTATTAATTTTAACATTCTTTCATGAAGTTTAGCACTGAAATAAATGCGTCAAGGCAGTACATGATAAAACTCTCCCCTACCCAAGTCAAGAATCCTTAGCAGATCTTATTTCCTTTCTATAGCATATAAAAAGCTAGGCATCTAGAGAGTATGGGTAGAGAACAACAACAACGAAAACCCTGGGTGTTAGTTCTAGCTGTGCAAATAACTATGCAATTCCTTTTAATTAAGAATCTGTGCTGAAGTTTCCCCAAGAGGTACTGTTAGGCCAACTGAGATGCATGTTAGTTCATATTCAGGCAACTACAATGGACTTACTTCGATTGAATTAAATACAATTACGGAACACATGCTTGTGTTTTCCTCAATCTCATCATCCACCCTATATGCCTGCAGTCTCCAACCCCTGGGCCACCAGTACCAGTCAGTGGTCTGTTAGGAACTGGCTGCACAGCAGGAGGTGAGTGGCAAGCAAGGGAAGCTTCATATGTATTTACAGCTGGTCCCCATAGCTCTAATCACCACATAAGCTCCACCTCCTGTCAGATCAGCGGCACCATTAGGTTCTCATAGGAGCGAGAATCCTACTGTAAACTGCGCATGCGAGGGATCTAGGTTGCATGCTCCTTATGAGAATCTAATGCCTGATGATCTGAGGTGGAGCTGAGGTGGTGATGCTAGCACTGGGGAGTGGCTGCAAATACAAATGATCATTAGCAGAGAGGTCTGACTGCACGATAAATGTAATGCACTTGAATCATCCCCAAAAGACCCCCTCTGCCCCCGGTCCATTGAAAAATTGTCTTCTATGAAACCGGTCCTTGGTGCTCAAAAGTTTGGGGGCTGCTGCTATATGCCACCTCTGACCCATCAGCCTATAGCACTGTATTAATCACATGCCTGTTTTAAAAATCTTATCTGCCTACTAATAGGAAATAGATTCTCTAGCCTAAGAACAAAACTTCAACCTACCTCTACAGCCTGACTGGCCACTACTTTGACCACTTCTTACCATTCCTTGCCTTTGCACTTCAGCTCAAGCTATGCACAACTGAAATGCATTTCCACACCTCTCCAGGATCTCCCCTTGACTAACTCTGAGATTGTGATAAGTTCATCTCGGTCTCCCTGCACACTTGGCAGAAAGCCTATACTGAATGCTTGGCTGGCAGCCAGACAAATTGGGCATGGAGAAAGCAGAGACCAGGAGAGCTTAGACCACAGAGCACATCCTAGAAGCAGCAGGCTTCTTGCTTTCTAGACAAGGTAGCTAGAAAGCAACAGAAGGCAGAACCAAGCACAGAGAGTCCAAGGAACTCTTCATCCCCTGTGATCTTCTCTGACCTGGTCTGTGGGCCTGAAATGTTTTGTGCCATAACCAACCTTCCTGGGCAGTCCCAGACTCATATTCAATGCCCTTATCTTCTATACAAGCTGCTGCTTTTCTCTATGTCCTTCATTGACTGATTTTTGTTGTTGTTGTTCAATGGTATTACATTTATTTTCATATGTTAGATCAGCCTCTACCTTTCTCATACATTTTCTATTAATATAATAAATTTCCTGTTTCTTTTTTTAAATTTCAATAGATTTAGGGGGTACAAGTGTTTTTTTGTTACATAGATGAATTGTATAGTGGTAAAATCTGGGCTTTTAATATACCTATCACCCAAATAGTATACATTGTACCAAATCTACTCAAAGAAAAAGAAGTGATTATGTCCTTGATTTAAACTAAGGAGCTAGATCTGGACTTCCAGTGGGTTCATTGCCCCTCCTAGGCCCACAGTGACATGTATAACATCGCCACCCCTGCATGTTTAGCTCGCTTTTAAGTATCTACTAATGTGTCTGACTCCCCACTGGGCTATAAGCTTCCTAAATGATCCTGGGCCACATTCATCTTAGTGTTCCCAGAACCCAGCAAAGCGCTTAGCTCAGAGTAAATGCTTTTTAAAGCATTCATCAAATAATTGAATAAACAAATGCAATCTAGTTTAGAAATGTAATGGCGCCTCTTGACTGACTGCTCCACTGGCTTGGCGATCTAGATTCTCATCACCACGGCCCTGGACAACACACATCCTTTAACTGACTTTGCCATAGTGGATCAGAAGCAAGCCCTTGAGCCCATTCCCCAGCAAGCTTGGCTGGAGCAGACTTCACTGGTATTGTCCCTGGTTGTTCATTATGTTCCCTTAAGTACAATTCAGTAGTCACTTGGCACACACACAAGGTATCTCGATGTTCTAATTATCTTACTAATTAGTTCCATAAGGTAAAAGGAAAGTTTTTTTTTTTAATAATTATGACTATGTATTCTTAACAACTCTCCAATATCAAATAATAAATACTGCATGCAAGAAACTAGCTGCATAGGGTCAAAAAATGATGAGACATCATCTGTCTTTTCACAGAGCTTTTTATCCATATGGGGAGATGGAATATATACTCATGAATAAAACCATCATCAAATGAGCTACACAGATATAGGACTAGGGAGGCTTCGCTGGGGTGGCCGTCAGTCAGGCAGAGAAGATAGGATTTGAGGAGAAGCTGGCATGAGATAGAGGACATAATTTAAGCACTTTAGTGTCAAGAAAGTGGCAGCAAGCAGGTCTAGGCTCCAGAAGACTTTGCAAGAGTCCCTGCAATGCGCGGAGGCCAGGGTTAGGCTCAGGGGAAAGGCAGGGAGGAGGCAGGCTCTATGTCACAACCATAATGATCATCTCCACAAACAAATAATATGATTTCTTCCAACTTAGTTAAAGGGAAGAAAGGAAGAGAAGAAAGATAGGAGGGAAACTCTTAATGTAGTAACTTCTAGGAATTTGGTAATATATGTGCATTTTGCAGGAAACAGTTTTTCCTTTGTTTTGTTTTTGAGACAGGTCTCACTCTGTCACCCAAACTGGAGTGCAGTAGCATGAGCCTAGCTTACTGCAACCTCCAACTCCCAGCCTCAAGCAATTCTGCTGGCTCAGCTTCCCAAGTATCTAGGACTACAGGTGTATGCCACCACAACTGGACAATTTTTCTATTTTTTGTAGAGACAGGGATCTCCCTACTTCCCCAGGCTGGTCTTGAACTCCTGGTCTCAAGCTCCCAAAGTGCTGGGATTACAGGTGTGAGCCATGGCACCCTTCACGTAGGGACACATGAGGGCATATCACCATTTCCAAACAAAAGCCAGAAGATGATGCTCTGCCCCACTCTCTTGTTTGGAGCTGTGTGAAAAAATGAAAATAATTTGACTTTTGTCCAAACCTTTTGCATGAAGTAAACTGACTCCTTGTGTCTGGAAATAGTTTTTTTCCATAACAGAACAATTAAATTCTATATTTAATAGATATATTACGAAAGACACTCATCGATAAGCTCCAAGGGATGTGTTCAATACTAGACCAGTGACCTAGCCACCGTGAGATGTATTTGGGTACAACCTGATGTTATGACACACATTGTGCAGAGTATCTCAGGTCCCTAGAGAGCAGCAGTCTGGATTGTCCATGGACTGATGAGGGAGGCTCATCTCAGGTTTCTTAACAATGGCTGATCTGGGACCGGGTACTCCTGCTTGTCAGGAGGGGTTGTGCCCAAATTCTCAAAGTAGTTCTTTGTCCCTGAGCCCTACAAGACCACTCTCATGTCGCTCCCCCTACCAAGGAAGATATAAAATATACTTTGCCCTAGAAGGTCCTGGCTTAGAATAAATGTGAAAAGAAGTCTGAGTGCAAAAACTTAGTGAAAATATAATTTTTCCAATACTGCATTTATACAATAATTTACTTGTAAGTGTAACTCCTCAACTGGACTAGGAGGCCCCTGAGGTCAGGTCTGAACGGTGTTCCTGAGGCCTCGCTCAGCGCTCAGCAGACCGTGTGGGCTCACTACATGCTTTTTGAGTGCACAAAAACATAAATGCTGTAAGGCAGGAGAATGGCCCTAGATAAAAATTGAGTTTTAAAGCTGATGTGGCACACAAGCACTTAAAAGACACCACGGAGACTGATTCGTATAGAATCATGAATAGAATGAAATCCTAGGTATATAATAATTTATTTGCGGACAAGACCATTTGAGCAGCATTGTGGATGTCAAAGTGGACCCACTTTCTGATAAGTCAGAGGCCGACACTCATTTGCGTGTACCCTTAGTCACATCCAGTTTTTGAAGCATGAGGGAAAACTCTATTTAAAAGTAGGGAGATTGAAAAAAAAAATGAGCCTTGCATTAACTAGATTCAGATAATTTAATATTTTTACTACTAAACCACAGAGATCTAGATTACTAGGGAATAGCAATTGCCTTGAATTAAATACCACTCTGGGTAAGCCAGTATTGGCTTAATGAGCTTTTTGTGTACTGGGCTTAATAAAAAATTGTATTAGTCATTTTATACAAATATGGTAGAGCTGATGAATTACTCATAATGAAGAAAAATAATCCCTAATCCATTTTAATAATTCCCATTTTAAAAAATATAGAAATTTATCCTTAAGCACACAGAATCCTAAATGATGATACAGGCCCAGAGAAATGAAGTTGTTAGTGGCCTCAGAGTGGAGGTTTTTCCAACTTCTTGGTGATCACCAGGAAAAAAATTTCAGTATCCACCACATAAGCCAAGCAAGTGACAGATTATTATTGTTTTTTTTTTATTGAAAGAAAAAGTACACAACAGAAAGACTGAGGGCAGGCTGGAAAAGAGCAGCTGCCCTGGGAAGAAGTGGTTTTTGGTTTTTTGAAGTCCTACTGATTCAGGGGAAGAATATTCAAGCCTAAGGGGTTGTCATTTACTAAGAATTTGGGGAGCAATTCCTAGACTTGGATTTCCTCCCATTTTTATACTTTATACGGTTGTCTAAGAACTGTCACGGTGATTTCAAGGGTGGAGAAGTTCTAAAACCGCAATGTAAATGATACTGTAATTAGCCAAAGTTCATGTAAGGTGACAGAGATAGCTGACAAGCCGGTTGAATCCAGTGCTTGCCTGTGGTTATCAGCCTCTCTAGTTGGCTTCTGCTTGAGGGTTGTTTACTTTAACCCTGCACCTGATCTTCAAGCCCCTGCATCTGGTCTCAGCCCTGTCTCCCAGTCTCCTACTCTAACAAAGTTATTTGCCAAAGTTACATAGTTAACTAATAAAGGAGATAAGATCAGTGGTTTTCAAACAGTGCCCTGTAGAACCCCTTTAAGAACAAGGAACAGTGTGCCGGGGGGACTTGGAGGGCAGAGCTCCACTCTTGGTATCATGCTGTCGTTTCCTGTGGACCCTCATGCTTTAGTACATTAGTACCCAGATTTGATTTCATGTCATTAAAAAAAGGAACTAGTACATCCAGTTACCATGATGTCATAAAAGAAGGAATATTTTAAAACTCAAAACATTTGGAGGCCAGAATCTCAGAATAAATGGAAGTTCTTTATAAAACACAATATGGTCCCACATTTTTCTCATTTTGCTATGGGTAAGAGAAAAAAACCTCAATGTGGAAAGTCACTGTTCTGTAGACCTCCATTTGGGAAGCAGTGGTTTTGTGGCAAGGACATAGAATTTAGCTCCCAAACATATCACAGTAGCAGTGCATCTTTGGGTGAGTCATTTTGATCTCTAACTTTGTTTTTTATCCATAAAGTTCAATAATAATCCATGATCCTTCCCCAATGAGTCCCCCCCCCCACCCCATATTCTCTGCAAGGGTTGCTCATTTCAAAGAAACCCAGTTTGGTTATTCTCAAAATGTGGTCTCAGGACTTACCTGTATCAGAACCATCTGAGGTGCATGTTCAAAACCCCAGTTCCGTGACCCTACCCTGGATGAGGTTCTCAGGAAATACGGTCAAGATTTAAGGGGTCCAAGTTAGAAGGCAGGAAGCCTGGGTTCTTCTAAATGATGGTTTACAGCATCTGCCCTAATTACCAGGGGCTGATGGTAACACTATAAGCATAAAATTCCTTAGAAAAGCTACAATAACCATAAAAGTGGAAAAGAAGGGAACAGGGAAAGGAGGACAAGAGCAAGGAGGACGGGAACAAAGCGAACCTTTGAGGAAGGCAAGTCACTTACTCTCACGTCTCTGTTTTCTCATCTGATGAATGAGGATTGTGAACTAGATCAGTGACTTTTTAACCTCCCTTTTAGCAGCTAAACTACTTTCAAACAAGATCTTTGAGGATATAAATCTTTCAAGGAAAAAATATCTTCCAACAAATGCAGTGCTGCTCTGGTAGAAGTGGCCCATAGCCCCGTCCTGTCAAATGCCCCTCTGGTCCCCTTCCTGCTCCTGGTAGCCTCTGAGGTCTCCCATGTGGGACGATCATAGAACTACCTCATCTCTGAGATGTCATTCTGGCCCCAGAGAAGTGAGTCTAACCATTAGCCGTCAACCAGAGCCATGGGTTTGGATAGAATTGGCACAGAAAACGTAGCCACTCAGTCACCAGAGTCTCCTTGACGAGGGACTCACACACAGGACATCTTGAGCAGCACAGCAGCCCACAATCAATGAGAAGACGCTTCACTCGATGTTTTTAGGCCATTACTGTTCTTCCCTTAACACAGAGGTTCCGACCAAGTGTTTTGCTCCCTTCCTTCCTTCACGGTATGTTTGCAGTCTTGCCCCTTCCCCCTTCCTTTCCATCCTCCACGGCTACGGCCACAGTGCAAGTTTCAGGAAACCATCTGGGCCACTCCCTGCTTTCCTCACATCATCCCAGCCTTCAGAACTTTTCAGTTAATCTCAGGTCTTCTTGCCAACTCACTGTTTTGACAATGAGATCTGAAAATCCAGCTATGATCAGATTTGAGCTCTCACCCCATGGTCTTCACAGAGACACCTCCAGCTCACTAACTCCCGACCACTCACATTTCCTCTCATTAACAAGCACCTCTGCCGAGTGGTCTTTCTGAATCGTCAGCGTCCAAGCTCTTGCTCCCCACCCTGGACACTCTTGCTTCCTCTCTGGGTCCCCATCTTGGTAGATGGACACCCCGTCACCTAGGTGTTGAGATCAAACCCATATAGTCATTCTTGGTGTGTTCACTTCTCTCGTTCCCATCCAACCCCCCGTGTATGAAATACGGCCCCCTCACCACGGCCACTGTCATGCAGCCCTGGCCCTCTCTCTGCGCCATCTCCCACCACCGTTCCCCTTGCTCAGCTTATGCTGCTCCAGCTCCCTGGCCTCTTTGCCATCTGCAAACGTACCAAAAACACATTCCAGTTTCTGGGTGTCTGTATGTGCCAGTTCCTCCACCTGGAATACTCTTCCCCAAGAAATGTCCATGCATACATTCCTCTGTTCGTTAGATTTCTGTTTAAATATCGCCTCTGCAGAGAGGTCTTACCTAACCACCTTATTAAAAGAGTGCTTCCCTCACTATCTTTACCCTGCTTCATTTTCTTTTCATAAATGCCCACCTGAAATTCAATTACATATGCACTAGTTGGTATGTTTACTGTCTGATTCCACTCTCACTAGTTGTTGAGCAGCATTGAGTCTGAACGATAACTATTTCTGACCAAGCATCCCTGGCGCCTAGAATAATACAGGGCATTCGATAAATAATATAAATAAATAAGTAAATCTAAAATTTGACTTGTCCTTAAATCCCTCATTTTATCAACTACTCTTTCACATTTAATGTTAAATAATGTATATGTTTTTAAATTGTGGTAAAATGCACATAACATAAAATTTACTACCTTAACAATTTTAAGTGTACAGTTCAGTGGCATTACGTGCATTTACATTGCTATGCAACCATCACCACCATCCATCCACAGAACTCTTTTCATCTTGCAAACCTGAAGTTCTTTGTCCATTAAACAGTAACTCCTCATCATTCTATTTTCTGTTTCTATGAATTTGACTACTCTAGGTACCTCATATAAGTGGAATCATACAGAATTTGTCTTTTTGACTGGCTTATTTTAGTCAGCATAATGTCCCCAAGGTTCATCCATGTTGTAGCATGTGTCCAAATTGTCTAAGACTGAAAAATATTGCATTGTATGTACACGCCATGTTTAGTTTACCCATTCATCTGCCTATGGACACTTGGGTAGCTTCCACATTTTGTCTATTATGAATAATATTGCTATGAACATGGGTGTACAAATATTTCTTTGAGGTCCTTGCTTTTAATTCTTTGGGGCATAGACCCAGAAGTGGAATTACTAGATCATATAGTAATTCTATTTTTGCTTTTTTGAGGAACTGCCATACTGTTTTCATTTCATATTCCTACCAACAGTGCACAAGGGTTCCAGTTTCTCCACATTCTCACCTACACTTGTTTTTGTTGGGTTTTGTTTTTGTTTTCGTTTTTGAGACAGGGTCTCACTCTGTCACCTGGGCTAGAGTGCCGTGGCATCAGCCTAGCTCACAGCAACCTCAAACTTCTGGGCTTAAGCGATCCTCCTGCCTCAGCCTCCCATGGAGCTGGGACTATAGCTGTGTGCCACAACACCTGGCTAATTTTTCTATTTTTAGTAGAGACAGGGTCTCACTCTTGCTCAGGCTGGTCTTGAACTCCTGACCTCAAGTGATCCTCCCACCTTGGCCTCCCAGAGTGCTAGGATTACAGGAGTGAGCCACTGTGCCTGGCCTATTTTGGTTTTTTTTGATAGTAGGCATCCTAACAGTTGTGAAATAGTATCTCATTGTGATTTTGATTTACATTTCCCTAATGATTAATGATGTTGAATATCTTTTCTTATGCTTATTGGCCATTTGTATATATTCTTTTGGAGAAATATCTATTCAAGTCCTTTGCCCATTTTTAATCAGGCTGTTTGGTTTTGTTGTTGAGTTGTAGAAGTTCTTTTATACTCTGGATATTAATCCCTTATCAGATATATGATTTGCAAATATTTTCTCCCATTCAGTCAGTTGCTAAATAATTATAATTTTTATTTCTCACATTGGTTAGTGTTCTCTCAATCTGTCCATAATGTTTTTTATTTATTTTGGACAGTGTGCTCCTAGAGAAGAGAGATAGTGCCTGTTTATTTGATCCATACAATGCTTAACAAACAGTGTTCTATGCAGGCTTAGTGTTAAAGTGTTTTGAAGTATTTTGAAGTATTATTGAAATAATACAACAATGCAGTGTATTATTTGGTATCACTTTTCTTTCAATAGTGGTGGACAAATGGAAGTACAACTGTTAATTAAAAGCACATAATGTTGCCTGATTATGAATAGAATGTCCCAGCTCACTAGAGCATAATTTCTACAGCATTAGTGGAGAATTAACTAGCTTTATTAAAGATTTGGAGGACTAGTCACTTTTTCATCTTTCTTTAATTAAAACCTCTACATCTTCCACTTGAAAGCCTTTGTTTCGTACCCATTATTTTCATTCTTTATTTTGGCCTTGAAAAAACAAGAGTGAAAAATAGTAAAAGCACAAAAGTTTCTAAATGAGCTTTTCATGCTGTAATAATAGAAAGACATAGTTTTCTGAAATATTGAAAAAAATAAGATTTCAATGTTCTTTGAACTAGAAGGCCAAGGGGGGAAAAAAAAGAGAAAAGCAGTGTTTAACAGAACTCTTTTGAGTTAACATTTCTTTTATATTTGAAAATGAATTTATGTTAATATACAATTTATGTCTCCCTTCCTACTCACACTAACTGAAAAATGACATAGTTGAAGGGTACCAACTCAAAGTTCTAAAGTGGAAAGCCATTCAGTCATACTACAGCCTACTTTCTTCTTAACTTAGAATCATTATTTGCTTGGAAGTAAATGGCATGGTGCTATGGTTTAAGTGTGTCCCCTCCAAAATTCAGGTGTTGAAACATAATGGCCAATGTGATAGGATTAAGAGTTATAGCCTTTAAGGGGTGATTATGCCATGAGGGCTCCTTCCTTGTGAATGGAATTAAGGACCTTATACAAGAGGCATCACACAGCATCTGGCTGTCTCGCCCTTCTGCCTTCTGCCCTGTGAGGATGCAACGTTCTTCCCCTCCAGGGGATCTGGCAACAAGATGCCATCTTGGAAGCAGAGCATAGCCCTCACCAGACAGCAGAACCCTTCTGGCAACTTGATCTTGGACTTCCCAGCCTCCAGAACTGCAAGAAGATAAATTTCTCTTCTATATAAATTACACAGCCTCAGGTATTTTGCTATAGTAGCACTAACGGACTAAGACACATGGCAAGATATAACTTCCCTCAACCTAAGTTCCCTTTTCCCAAAGACCTAGGCATAAGAGTATCCAGAATGGTGCCTCACATATAGCAGACACTGAATAAAAGTTTGTTAAATAAATTAATAATTTTAAAAACACTAGCTAGAATTTCTTGGTGTTATGTGCCAGGCCTCATGCTATGTGCTTCACATTCATAATGTCATAACAACTCCAGAGGCAGCTGTGGTCTGGTCACTTTATGACTGCTATAATATACTACATTTATTTCTATATTTCTCCTCTTAACCCCCTACCCCCAAGTTATAGACTTTTTCTCCTCTAAAACTTCTCGTGTATGCTACTTAAGGAAAGAGGAACTTGATTTTTTAATATATTGATTTGGGGGCCTATTTTTCTACATCCTTTTATACAACTAGAGTTCATTACATAGCTAATTTCATCCTAGCTGAGATGAAATCTAAAAATACTTTTCGGTTTCATCCTCTGTCACTAAATTTAGCCTGATGCATTTTACAAGAAGAAAAATCTGATATTATGTACGTGAAAAAGGATCTGATTGATGGAAAGCAATAAAAGAGCCAGCTCACTTTCTATACCAGAATTATTATTTGTATGATTAAAATATAAAGACACCTGAATTTATCTTTTCTGTTTATATAGTTTGAATCTCATTAAGACTATGTTTCTGCTTTCTTCTAAATATTGCTTTCCATATTTCAAACGTCTAATTAAGTAAACACAATGCAAAGTGAGATGATATACTGTTTGGAAAGCCATAAAATTATAGAGTAGATAGACTTCCATTATGATCCAATTTTCATTCTGTCATAATTTTCCAAAAGGGTTTCCTTTGGGGTTAAAATTTTCTAAGCTTGATTTCAGTTCAAAACTGGATGTTTTGATTCACTTGAATGTGGAGAAGATTCAATTCAACCTTTACTCTGCTGATCATATGAGTGTATTTCCTTTAAAAGTAGATCAGGTTTAATTTCCTTTTTGTTGATGAAGCCTCAGACAGTTTTCAGACCCACCCTACTTCTGAATTTTGGGGCATTTAAAATAATTACTTAAGTAATGTAAATGGTACAGAAGCTTACAGAGATGATGTTTCTTTGCCCAACTCTCACAGTTAGTCCTACTTCTGATAGATACAATATACCCCCTGATACACACCCTTTGTATACATAGGGCTTTTGTCTTCCTATAGCAACCTAAAACTAGAATGGTTGGATCAAATGGAATGTGCATTTTAAATAGTTACATATGCTGCATTTTAAATAGTAATACATGCTGCCAAACTATCTGCCAAAAAGGCTGCGCTAAATTATTATAATCTCACCAAAAGTATATATATAAATAAGAGTGCCAATTTCCCATATTTACCAAAATTTAATATTATCAATCTATTGGATAAAAATTTCAATTGTTATTTTAATATAAAACTCCATAATTATCGAGTTTGAGTATTTTGTCCATCTTAAAAATTCTATCTCTTGTCTTGCACTTGAATATTTATTTTTCATTTTGCTGTAGATCTTTAAGTTATTCTTTTATGGAAGCTTTTACACCTCTAAAAATATTTTACCTTTATATTTGAGAATTCTAGGTTCAAAATAAATTTCCATGAGAATTTTAAAGTTTATGCTTTATTGTATTTGCAGAATCCAGAGTGGCCCAAAGGAAGTCCATGAACAGAATGCTTTCTTTTATTTTTCTTTTCCCATCCTTGAAAATAGGATTTTCTCTTTATCCTAGGAGTTCTGAAATTTCATCAAGATGCTACATTTAGGTATAGACTGTTTTCTTTTTCACTGTGCTGGGAAACTGGTTGACATTTAATCTGAAGACACAAGTCTATCTTCAATTTAGAGATATTATCTTCTTTTATTTCTCTGATAATTTCTTTGATAATTGTCTTATCTATCTTCTGTTCCTTTCTTCTAGAGCTCCTAGTCAATAAATATTTGATCTCTAGGATTGATTTTCCATGCCCCACTTTTCTCTCTTGTTTTCAATCTTCTGTCTCATTGCTTTATGTTTTGGGAGGAGTGCTTTAATTTCTAAAATCACCATTTTGGCATTCAACATTATTCATTCTATTATTTAGCCACTCCATTGATTTTTTAAAAACTTTTTGCCATTTCATGTTTACTTTCCAATATCTCCCTCTTATTCTCTGGCTCTAACATTTCTGTTTCCTTATTTTTAAAATCTGAATAGTATGATGTTTTGTTAGACTTGAAATACACTTTAATGAGGTTAGAGTATGCAAAACTTGACTTCCAACCCACAACTAGTCTAATACTAAAATTTGAGTTTAGATTGCTCAATGCAGAAATGTGTGGTTTTGCTTAACAGTATTATGTGTTTACCTAGATAAATAATTATAGTAATAATTGTAGCTAATTTCTGTTGAAAATCTCTTGTTTTAAATATTTTATATGTATTAGCTCATTTAATCCTCAGAGAAACCATTACAGTAGACCTCCCTTACCCACAGTTTCTTTTGCTTTCCGTGGTTCCAGTTATCCACAGTCACCCATGGTCTGCAAATAATAAATAGGAAATCCCAGAAATTAAAAGTTCCTCTGTTTTAAATTGTATGCTGCTCTAAGTAGCGTGATAAAATCTTGCATCATCCCACTCCATCCTGTCTGGGTTGTGAATCCTCCCTCTGCCCAGAACATCCACACTTAGCAGGCAGCTTGGTTATCAGATTGACAGTCTTGGTATCTAAGTAACCCTTATTTTACTTAATGATGGCCCCAAAGTGCATAAGTAGTGATGCTGGCAATTTGGATATGGCAAAGATGAAGCTGCGAAGTGCTTACTTTAAGTGAAAAGGTGAAAGTTCTTGACTTAATAAGGAAAGAAAAAAATCATATGCTAAGGTTGCTAAGATCTATGGTAAGACCAAATCTTCTGTGAAATTGTGAAGAAAGAAAAAAAATCGTGCTAGTTTTGCTGCCACACTTCAAACTGTAAAATTTATGGCCACAGTGCATAGTAAGTGCTTGGTTAAGATGGAAAAGGCATTAAATTTGTAGGTGGAAGAAACGAACAGAAATGTGTTCTGATTGATGGCAACCTAGTTTGGTACTATCCATGGATTCAGGCATCCACTGGGGGTCTTGGAAAGTACTCTCTGATGATAAGGGGGACAACTGTGTTCCCATTTTACAGACAAAGACACTGACAGAAAGAAGCTAAGTAGCTTTCCCAAATGACACTACGAGAAGTAGAGGAGCCGAGTTTAATCCCAGGCCAACGGTCTCTAGGGCCCAATCAATTTAAAAAGCCAATATACTAATAATCGTCTGCACAACTATTAAAACATCAAATTAATTATTATTAATAACAAATTATTAATTATTAAACAAATTATTAATATTAATGAAGCTATCATACTAAGTAGACAAGGTATTTGGGGGACTTAGTCTGTGAAAGGCAGAGTAAAATTTCTCCAAAAGATCCAAAGCTGAACAAAGGAAAGGTGCTGCCATTCAGTTACTTCCTACTTATCACTTCTGATAAGAATCCACCTGGGAGGAACCTGCAGTCTACCTGTGTTAAAACTCCCTCACCTGGAGCTCATGATGCAAATGGTGCCAGGAAATGAAAATTGTATGGCTTAGAAAATGGTTGTAGCAGAATGCCAACAAGCAGAAATCTCTCATATGCAGACATCATGCAATGCCAGATGTGAAAATAGTTACCTTTATACATTAGTCCCAAGGTATGTGTCAAATAAACTAAGTTGAGAATGATTAAAAATTAGAAGACTGCAATTATAGCCACAATAGTATTAAACAAAATGTGTCTAAACTGAAAGCACCTCTGGCTATTTTTAAATCTTTTAAGAACAAACAGAAATTTGCTAAATCATTAAAATCAAATTAACATAATTAAGAATCTAAAACTGTTAGAGTATTAATGTGATGATTACATTTCTTTAAACTCAGTTAATGAAAAATTACTGTTACTTCCTTTTTAGAAAAAATTACATTAACTGATATCATTGGGTACCATTTAGATTAGCCAGTTAATCTCAATATGAGCCAAAATCTGTACCAGTAATAGCACTGCTAATATTTTATATATAATCAGAATGAAAGCTTCTTGGCCATGTACAATGTGGGAAAGTTCTTATGAAATAATTAGTGGAAAAATAAGTTGTACTACTCTATGAAAAAACACTATGCAAATATAAATACAAAGCAATAAAAACTAAACTGAACAAGAAGTACAAACAGGGTAACAGGCCTACAGGTGGTTTTGTATTTTCTTTAATTTTCAAAACCTTTCATTTTTAACACATTAAAGACTGAATAAATGATAACTGTTATAAAGTATTTTCTGTAATAAATTTAAGAAACAAAAAGATGACAATGAAAATGACTTTCTATCCAGTTTTAATATTTTGGTGTATACTTTTCCAGTTTTTCTCTTGATTTGTACATATTTTTAATTTAAAATCTATAATTTTAACTATAACATTAATAACAATTCTGTCCCTTTATCACTTGACAATTCACTGTGGACTTTTTCCACATTTTAAAATGTTCATCTACAACAGTAGTGCTCAAAGTATGGTCTGCAGAACCCTAGGTGTCCCTGAGATCCTTTCCTGTGGTCCGGGAGGTCAAATCTGTTTTCATGATAATACTAAATGTTATCTGCCTTTTTCACTGTGTTGACATTTGCACTGATGGCAAAAGCCAGAGTAGTAAAACTGCTATAGGATTAAAAAGAATCAAGGCAGCTTTTGAGTTTTGGTCTAGTATCAAAGAATAACATCCACAGTTATCTGAAAAGGCTGTTAAAATACTGCTCCATGGATAAAGAATATGAGGTAGATATATACCATGGAATACTACTCAGCCATAAGAAAGGATGAAATAATGTCTTTTGCAGTCATGGATGAAACTGGAGGCCATTACTGTAAGTGAAGTAACTCAGGAACAGAAAAATAAATGCCATGTGTTCTCACTTATTAGCAGGACCGAAGTGATGGCTATGTAAGGACACACAGGATGGTACAATGGACCCTGGAGACTTAAAAGCAGGGGAGGGTGGTAGGAGTTGCCCATTGGTACAATGTAACACTTCCAGTGATGGGTACACTAAAGGTCCAGACGTCACCACTGTACAATATGTACATGTCACACAATTCAACTTGTACCTCCTAAATCTACTGAAATAAAAAAAAATAACCAAAAAGAAAAAATATGCCTCCATTTACAACTACACATATTTGTGAGGCTGGATTGTCTTTATATTCTTTCACTGAAACACAGCATATCTAAAGAGTGACACAGGTAAGAGAATCCAGGTGTCATCTATTAAGCCAATCAAGTAAAATAGAGATTTCAAAAAATGTACAAGAACATAACCTTCTTGCTAATATTTTTTATTTTGAAAAATACTTTTTTGAAAATAACTGTATCTTATTTGTGTTAATAGGTAATATATTTACCATTATTTTAAAATGTCTAGTTTTTCTAGGATTTCCAAAGAAGCACGTTGAAAGAAGTTGAAATATAAATTTACTTCAGGAAGTCAAATGGTATTTTCCTTTAGCTCACATTAAGTTTCTCATATATATTTTTTTTCATTTCTGGATTGATATTTAATCAAGTTGAGAACTGAGCACCTGAGTTTTGTTACCTGACTCCCTTCCCATCTTCACCACCTCTGAGTCAAATCACTGGTAACCTGCATGGCCCTTAGTGAACTAGAAGAAATATTATTTAAATCTGCCTTTTTAAAAGAAGGTTAAGAATATATTTATAGCATTAAGACTCATGACCCAGTTTATATGTTTTGTAAATCTAGATTTTCTTTTAAGAAAATTACCTACACTAATTGGTTTTTAAAATTAATTTAAAATTTTTTTGAAAAAACAAAGTCTGCTCAGATTTCTAAAGCATACAAGTTCTATAAAATGCCATTCTCTCATGTGTTATATTACTTAAAAAAATTAAATATTAATATATAGAGAGCTAGCCTCATTAAACTCAAATGGTCCCTGGGGGGAGGGTCTACCTATGTAACTCTGAAGCAGACTATACTCCCTAAAACGTATTCTGAAGTACTTAGGATTTTCATTGTTATAGAGGCATTTGAGCACCCATTTTAAGTAATCCAGGGCATCCACTGCAGAGTGCTACAGAGAGTGGAACTAAATAATGGTACAGCCATGTAAGGTTCTCAAACTGCGGACACTGGTGCTGTACATTCTGTATTTTAGTGCAAACTGAGTATGGGACTCTTTATTAATGATTTTCAAACTCAAAAGTTAAATTTGTCCTCCAAAAATTTATACTGGCTCTTACTATTGTAAACCAAACTGCATCCTCCTGATCCAACATGCCCCTTCCATTTTATGAGTCAACCACAAGCAGATGCTGGATCCTGAACAAAAAAAAAAAAAAAAAAAAAAAAAAAAAAAAAAAACATATGAGTGGAGTATGTAACAATCCACTTGGGTCCTTACCAAGTTCCTTTGC
This sequence comes from Varecia variegata, assembly GCA_028533085.1. NCBI lineage: Eukaryota > Metazoa > Chordata > Mammalia > Primates > Lemuridae > Varecia > Varecia variegata. The sequence goes on along the minus strand of CM052445.1, from coordinate 20,842,944 downwards.
ATTTGGGCCAAGGCTTGTGTTCTCAAAACCAGGCCCAGTGCATCTGGCACCCACCACATTAGGACTCTTCCCAACACTATAACACCCCTCATCCATGGCCCTACTTCTAAATGTCTACCCTTTTCCTCTCCCAGAATAGGAAAGTGATTTCCATACTGTGTAAAGAATCTGATCAATTTCTAGGGATAATGTTTTTGCCTTCTCTCACTTCTATAACAGAAGGAAAAAAAGGAACTATTTCCTCCCATATCCCCCAACTCCTAGAGGGTGGAGAAATTAATGCCATAATAGACTTAGGAAGGTAAATGTCCCTGAGCTAGGTCTCCTAGGGGTTGTTGAAAGTGATGCTTTTAGTCTCTTTGCAAATTACAGTATTTCCAGATAACCATAGTGGGAATTGGTGCTCCTAAAGTAGATACCTAAGGGTGTCTTTTCAGTCCAGTTCTTACCAAATGGCAACAATCTTGCCCTCTAGGAGACATTTGGCAATTTCTGGAGACATTTTTGGTTGTCACCATGGGGGATATGGGGAGGTTGCCACTAGCAACTAGTAAGTAGAAATTGGGATGCTGCTAAACATCCTAAAATGCTCAAGACAGCTCCGCAACAAAGGATTATGTGGCCCAAAATGTCAATAGATTAAGAAACCCTGCCGCAGTCTAATGTAAAACACATGCTTCTAGGTCCATGGATATAAATGGAAACACTGCTTGCATTACTCAATAGTTCATTCAACTATTTGTATTTGTGTACTGTTTTCATTATCAGAGGGATCTGAGACTGGCTCTAACATTTGCCAGTTGTGTGACCTTGAGCAAGGAATTTAAACTCTCCATGCCTCACCTATGAATGGAGAAAATAATTCTTCCACACAACTGTCATGGAGATTACGTTAGATAACACATACAAAGTGCTTAGTGAATAAATGAAAGTTCCTGCTGCTGTCACCATCATCATCATTGAACACATAGTAACTACTAGGTGCTTGTGTTTGGACCCCAAAATACAGGAATTTGAATAAAGACTAGGAACTTCTCACTAAGGAGCTCACAGACACAGCCAGCTAAGCAAAAATACAATCAGAAGACCTATCCCACTACTCAATAAGATACATCTTTTCATTTGCCTCTAGCATCCCAGGATGCAATGATAGTCCTGATGGGGTCTTCTAGTACTCCAGGTCCTCACTACTTCTCCCCTCCATCATGAACCAGATACTCTAGATTGGTACCTCAGGCACTTTGTGGCAGAGTTACTCTCACAACAAAGAGAAAAGAGCATGCAAGTGAATGACTTCCAGCGGACCTCAGAAAGGGAACAGAACTGAAAATGTCACCATATTCAAGATTCAGCAGTTAAAGTTTCAGCCTGTGAGGAGCACACATTCAGCACATACCACCAGGCTACTTGCTCCAGACAGCATTTTTGGCATTTGTTAGCTAGAAACTCTTAATTTAGCAGAACTAAGCATCTTTCAAGAAAAAAAAGATTCCCCCTGTGAAAAAATTCTTCATAATTTATTTTCCTTACTGTATCAAGTGACTTTAACTTATCCTTCTTATATCACCTGATACAGCTTTGCTCCTTGCTTTGTGCAAAAAAGTTATAATTTGAACATACATATTATAATTTGTAACTGTAAGAATGACTGCCGTGTCACATTCACTAGAATAATGACCCATAGCATAAATAAATAGGGGTCGTAAGGAAGGCATATGCCTTAGGAGAATATCCTTTAAGCTCTACAGTTCAGAAATGACGTTCTTGCGCTGTTCTACAAATTCAGCAGCAGGAAAAATTACTTGAAAGGTAAAAGCTCCATTTAGATGCTGTATATTTTTTGTTGATTTGGATTAAGCCCAAATGATTATTTTTAAGTTAATGTAGAAACACTGTGGAAAAATAAATCATGTTTTAATTGCTATAATGCTGCATCATTTACTTAAACTAGAAATGATTGGTGAATCTGGTTTTGTGGTACATCCTAAACAAGCAAATTAGTACACAGATTAACCTCTGTAATCACTCTCTAGCCAATTGCTTTCTATAATTTTTTCATGAAATTTGTTTGCATTCATGTTTCTTAATGAAGCAGGTAACTAGCCTTGCATTTTAGGAATTTGGTCCTCTTACATAGAAAAGTTTATAGTGTTTGCTTTGGAGAAATTTATTGCTGATTTACTTGCATGTAATATAAAAATCCTATATTTTGCTGAGAGGCTTCAACCCATAAGAGGATATGAGATAATTAGTTTTTGGACTATTTATAAAGCAGAATTTCATTAAAAAAAAAAAAAAAACTCCATGGTTTCTCAATTCTATAAACCCTTCCATTCCAAACCAGAATGATAAAGGAGGCACAGAAGTGTCTTCATGACAGCCTTCCTCCTTCAAAATATATCCATCAATTTCTGTAACATTAGCTGTATTATTCTGGTCACTCACAACCTTACATGCTAAGGAAAGAATATTTTTGAGATATAACTGTAAAAAGTACAAAGCTGTTCACTTTTTTGTTGGGGAAGTCCTAGTAGTATACTTGTCCTATATCTGTGCTGATGCTCTATTTGTATCCATATGTATCAAGTGTATCTGACACATACAGAGGACTATGAAGTAGATGCCCTTTGGATCAATTTACATAAGGAACCATGACCAAGTGGGTTTTATCCCAGGGATGCAAGGGTGGTTCAACATACATAAATCAATAAATGTGATTCATAAATAGAAGCAAAAACAAAGACTAAATGATCATCTCAATAGATGCAGAAAAAGCATTTGACATAATTCCATACCCCTTCATGATAAAAATCCCCAACAAACTAGGCATAGAAGGATTATATCTCAAAATTATAAAAGCCATATGTGACAAACCCACAGCCAATATCATACTAAATAGGGAAAAGTTAAAAGCATTCCCATTAAGAACTGAAACAAAACAAGGATGCCCACTGTCACCACTTGTATTCAACATAATATGGGAAATCCTAGCCAGAGCAATCAGGCAAGAAAAAAGAAATAAAGAGTATCCAAATTGGAAAGAGGAGGTCAAACTATTGCTTTTTGATGACAATCCGATTTTATATCTAGAAAACCCCAAAGACTCCACCAAGAGACTCCTAGAATTGATAAATAAATTCAGCAAAGTCTCAGGTTACAAAATCATTGTACACAAATCAGTAGCATTCCTATATACTAACAACAGTCAAGCTGGGAATCAAATCAAAGGCTCAATGCCTTTCACAATAGCTACAAAAAATAAAATATCTAGGAATATATTTAACCAAGAAGGTAAAAGATCTCTACAAAGAGAACTACGAATCACTGAGGAAGGAAATTATAGATGACATAAACAAATGGAAAAACATATCATGCTCATGGATCAGCAGGATCAACATTGTTAAAATGTCCATACTACCCAAAGTGATTTACATATTCAGTGCTATCCCCATCAAAATAGCAATGTCATATTTCACAGATCTAGAAAAAGTAATTCTATGCTTTGTTTAGAACCAGAAAAGAGCCCAAATAGACAAAGCAATCTTAAGCAAAAAGAACAAATCTGGAGGCATCACATTACCAGACTTTACAAAGCTATAGTAACCAAGATAGCATGGTATTGACATAAAAATAGAAACATAAACCAATGGAACAGAACAGAGAACCCAGATATAAAACCATCCACATATCACCAACTGATCTTTGACAAAGAAGATAATAATATACACTGGGGAAATGAAGCCCTATTCAATAAATGGTGCTGGGAACATTGGATAGCCACATACAAGATCCATATCTCTTACCATTCAGAAAAATTAATTCAAGATGGATAAAAGACTTAAATGTAAGGCATGAACCCACAAGAATTCTAGAAGAAAATATAAGAAAACTCTTCTAGATATCAGCCTGGACAAAGAATTTATGAAAAAGACCCCAATGGCAATCACAGCAACATGAAAATAATTGAATGGGACTTGATTAAATTAAAGCTTCCACACAGCTAAGGAAATAATCAAAAGAGCAAACAGATAACCTACAGAATGGGAGAAAATATTTGCAAGCTTTACATGGTATCAATAGCTAATAATCAGAACCTACAAAGAACTCAAGCAAACCAGTAAAACAACACACACACACACACACACACACACACACACACACACACACACACAGAAACAATCCCATTAAAAAGTGAGCAAAAGACATGAACAGAAACTTTTCAAAAGAACATAGACAAATAGTCAATATGTGAAAAAAGGCTCAATGTCACTATTCATCAGGGAAATGCAAATTAAAACCACAATGAGATATCACCTTACCCAAGTTAGAATGGCTTTTATTAAAAAGTCCAAACACAATAGATGCTGGCATGGATGTAGAGAGAAAGGAATACTTACACACTGTTGGTGGGACTTCAAATTAGCACAACTTCTATGGAAAATAGTATGGAGATTCCTCAAAGAACTAAAAGTAGACCTACCATTCGATCTAGCAATCCCACTACTGGGTATTTACCCACAGGAAAAGAAGTTATTTTGTCAAAAAGACAACTGCACTCAAATGTTATTGCAGCACAATTCACAATTGCACAGATGTTGAATCAATCCAGGTGCCCATGAATTCTTGGGTGGATTAGCAAAATGTGGTACATGTATACCATGAAATACTACTCAGCCATAAAAAGGATGAATTAATGTCTTTTGCAACAATATGAATGGAACTGGAGACCATTATCCTAAGTGAAGTATCTTAAGAATGGAAACAGAAACACCACATGTACTCACTATTAAATTGGAACTAACTGATGAACACACATGTGCACAGAGGGAAGTAAAACTCAGTGGAAATCAAGCATGGGGTGGGGAGGGGATGAGTGGAAACCTACCTAATGGGTACAATGAACACTATCTGGGTGATGGGCACACTTATAGCTTTGACTCAAGCATTACAAAAGCAATCCATGTGACTAAAAACATCTGTACTACTATAATATTTTGAAATAAAAGATTTTTTTAAAAAAGGAAACCAACAAAAAGAACCAAGGAGCCTCCTAGGTTAGGGATGGAAGGAAAAGGAGTGACAGGGAAACAATTTGCTTCTAGGACAAGGGACAATGATGTCAGAAAAAAGAAGTAATGCTGAGAACAACACATAGTCTTTGAATATTGAGAGACTGCTCCAGTGGGCACACAGGATTCTGCAGTACAGAAATTACAATAAATGTAGAACTAAAAAATGAGAATAGTTTATCTGAAATCTCAGTGGGGCATGAGAAATGCAAGATATTAGTAGCACTTGTCCAATAGCATTGGTCAACCTAAGGAAGATAACACTCATTCCTGAGTAATACCAAAGTGCCCTGGACATGAGGCTCTGTCACCTTGGATGGGTATAGTAGATGTCACAACTCCCAGTTACCAATGACATGGGGACCACATGTGAAGGCACAGCAACTGGAAACCTTCCCCAGGGTAGAAGGGAAATAAAGTTCCTGGTGATTAGCAGTAATCAAGTGGCCTCATTCACAGAATACATGTGAGACACTCACTGGTGACTCCAGAGCTATTTGGGAGGAATCTGAGACAGCCAGCTGGAGCCAAAGAAATACTGTTTTGTAACTGTTATTGTGATTTGTTTTTATCCCCAGGATGAAGTGGTTTGGGAAATACAGGAAACTTGCAGAAGTAATAATGATGACTGCGAGTAATAGCTACTTCATTTCCTACGTAATTCTTGGCATTGTTTCTGTGAAGTAGAACAATGATATCAAAATATTTCACTGGAAATTAATAAGCTCTCAAGTTAAATTATAGAATATCCTGTGATGTGAGACACAATATCCACAAGTATTGAACCAAGTAGAAGAAACTGCTAAAAACCAATGTTTTCTCTATCTTCTCATGATAAACCACAGACAGAGAACATTTCCCAGCTTATTCTGCTTGGAACTAAGGAGTAGAAGAAATACTATCTCATTTGCCTGGAGTCTAAGTGCTATGTGGGACACCCCCAGCACCTGCCCAGTTTCTTACCCAGGGGCAGGGTCCTGGGAGGCAGACTCCTCACAGACATCTGGAAGCAGAAGACATCCTACAGAGTACTTAGCAACCAGACAATAGTCCTGATTCTCAGTGAACTTCCATTTCCTGGGCTCTGCACCCAGCCTCCCTGGACCTACGACAGCCACCAGTCCTCTCAGCACTAGCTGATATCCCTCAGCTCATCCTAGGGCTTGACCCATCTGATCAGACTGCCTCTGAGTCTGGCCGTCCCCGCCAGTTCTGCACTCATGTCAATAGAGATACTCTTTCAGGTTATGCCTAACTTAAGACCGTAACAATATGTTGACCTAATGCTACCATCCATAGGCATTCTGTATGGTTTCAAAAATAAAATATATCCTTCATTTCTCTTTTATCAACTGTTTTTGAAACCGCAGAGAAGATGAGCAAACAAATGTTGAACGGCATAGGTCTGATAGGGCCAAAATGACCCTGACATGACACACGCTTCAGACTGCAGATTTGGGGTGTACATATATAAACTATACTGTAGACTTTGGGGAAGATTAAGAAAACTTTTTATATTATGAGAACTTGCTTTTTTTATTCCTGGTATACTAAGAATTACTATCATAAATTAATGCTGAATTTTAATAAACACTTTATTGGCATATAATGAAGTAATCATGTGATTTTTCTCCTTTATAAAATTGGTGTGGAAAATTATGTTAAACCAATCTTGTGTCCCTGCTTTAAACCAATTTGCTCAGGTATTAACTTTGTCACATACTACTTGACTTAGCTTGCTCATATTTTCTTTAGAAATTTTGCACTTATTTGACATAAAGTTCATAGTATTCTCTTATTATATTTTCAGAACCTACAAAGAACTATAGTGATGTCACCTTTATTCATTCCTAACATGCAGATATTGTTTTAATCTCTTTTTCCTTGTCTGAGCTTCCCAACTTTAATAGACTTTTTAGAAACAAAATTTTGGCTTTGATGATGGTTTCTGCTATATATTTGTTTTTTGTTTTTGTTTTAAATTTCATTATTTACTGCTCTTGTCTTTATATTTTCCTTCCTTCTACTTTCCTTCAGTTATTTTTCCCATCTTTTCCTAAATTTTTGAGATGGATGTTCAGTTTAACAATTTTTAGTCTTCTTTCTAACACACACATTTAAGGCGATAAATTTTTCTCAAAGATAGCACTAGTTACATTCTATACACTTTGATATGCCAAAATTTCAATATCATTCTGGCCAAAATATTCTCTAATTTCCAGTGATTTCTTCACTGACCCATAATTTATGTAGAAGTATATTTCTTAATTTTTAAATATGTAACTATTCAAGATTTTACTGTTGTTTTCAGGATTATTATTGCTGATTTGCAGCTTAAATAAATTATGATCAATTTTTGACCCTTTATAAGTTTTTAATCCTCTGAAATATTTTACACTTGCTTCTTGGCTATCTAGCCAAGATTTTTATGTTTTACATACACTAGAAAAAAATGGTTTTCTGCAATTATTATGTGTTCAATGTCTTTATGGGTTCATAAGTAAAGTTTGTTATTATATTATGCAAATCTTCTAAATGCTAATTTTTGTCTGCTCTCTCAATTACTGAAAAATATATCACAATCTTTTACTATCTGTGGATTTTTCTATTTCTCCTCATAGTTCTGTCAATCTTTTTTTAAATTAACTTATTAAGTTTCTAAAACTTGGGGATTATTAAATTTCCAAGTAAATTAAAGTTTGTATGCTAATAAAATATCCTCTTTATATCTGGTCATGTTTTTAGCTTTAAAGTCTTCTATAAAGTTAATGTATTAATATAGCTACCATCAATCTTTTGTGTGTGGGGGCATTAGTATTTGCATTTTACACTTTTTTCGTCTTTTTACTGTTAACATTTTTACATACTTATAATTTAAATATATTTCTTGAAACTAGTAGTAATTCAGGGCTTATCCAGTCTTATAATCTTTGTCCTTTAATTGGAACATTATATCTATTTACAATTAATATGATTACTAACATATTTGAATTTAAGTCTACCTTATTGCCACCTACTCCGTTTTTGTGAACATCAGTATCAACTTCAAACATGGGTATTATGAAGATTAAACAAAATTTGAGCTTTGCATAAATGTTTTGAAAACTACAATGTCCTTATGCAAGCCTTCCATTACTAAATATAGTTCCATTAAAGATTTTCCAAAAAAACTGTGATGTAGGCTCTTGAATGTAGTTTCAGAGAAGTTTAAAAAAAATCAAGTAATTGCAGCATAAGAATATATGCAGTCTCCTGAGATGACTCTTTTAAAAGAAACAAAGCTCATGATACTTGGCATACAAAGGTGTATTGGAAGGCTCTCAGTCAGGAATAGAAAGGGGGCCAGTGTGACAGAAAGTGACGAGACTGGTGAGATGCGCGTGAGCTAGATCCCACAGTGCTTTGCAGTGTTGTTGACCTTGTTAGAAATGTACTTCCCAGTATATAAAGCAGTGTCAGGGTCAGATTTATGTGTTTAATTATTTACTCAGGCAGTATGGTGAACAGTGATTAGAGGAGGCAAGAATGAAGTGGAGTGTGGTCTTCTAAAGACCCCTCTTCCCCACAAAAAGGTGGTACCTTAGACTAGTAAAACATAAGCATGTGGCTTTGAGGTGCCTCTGAGGGTGGAATCAACAGGATAGAATATCGTCTCATGTAGGAAGTAAGAAAGAGGGTGGTGGTATCATAGGATGAAGTCCATGATTCTGGATCAGGCAATACTCTGACGGGAAGTGTTTGCGGTGAACTTATATCTACTGTAAAATCTAATGCTTACAGACCATTGATCAAATCTACTGCTTATTACTTTGTCTTATTTCCATTATTAATATAAGTAGCAAGCTTATGAAAACCTCTCATAGTTCCACACTCTCCAATATTTTCTAATTTTTTTCTTTGTAGTTTTTGTGCTAAAAATGATTTCAAATAAAACTGAACAGTGTACCACATACTATATTACTCTTCTCACAAAAGACAGTACAAGGTTCAGTCAGAAATCCTCAGAGGTTCAGACCAGGTTGACACTATCTCAAAAAAAAAAAAAAAAACCCACAAAAATTTCATTGTATTGCATTTTCACAAGGAAATAAAATTGAAATAGACAATCTTGGTAAGAGACGATTTGTTTCTTCCCTAACACAAAACGCTGGTACTGCTGCTTCCAAAAGAACCATTTCTATTATACAATCATCATGTTTGTAATTGAAATGATAACTGTCAAATAATTACTACGCCTGCATTTCATTTAGGTTTCAAGTTTTGAGCTGTCTCCAAAATAAAAAGATAAAGTTTCTAATGGAATTGTAAAATTGTTGAGTAACAAAATTTTTTTTCCAGTTATAAAAGTTATATCAAAAAGTATCCAAAAAAAAAAAAAAGAATGTTTTCTGAACATTAGAGAAGCTTCATTTGCTGAAGGAAAAGTAGTCGTAATCTGTAGAGTCATAATCTGTAGAGTATGGACAGCACATGATACACTTCCTTCATCTGCAAAAATGAAGTGGTAGAGATTCCAGAGATCCCTGGAATTCATAGCACAGGTGCCTTAGTTCATTCACGCTGCTCTAGCTGAATACCATAGAATGGATGGCTGGATGGCTTATAAACAATAGAAAGGCTGAGAAGTCCAAGATTCAGTGTCTGGGAGGGCGTACTGCCTGGTTCACACACGGCCATCTTCTTGCTCGGTCCTCACATACCGACAGGGACTGGGGGAGGGAGAGCTCTCTAGTCTCTTTTATAAGGGTACTATCCCCCATTCATGACCTAATGACCTCCCAAAGGCCCCACCTCCTAATACCATCATCTTGGGGACTAAGATGTCAACATATGAATTTTGGGGGGGGCATAAACATTCAGTCTATAGCAACGGGTACGTGTGGAGGCTGAGAGGAGGGGCATGTATGTTGTACATGGGAACATGGAATGGGAAGGGCATGAAGGAAGGTGAAGGGTGTTAGTGCTTCTCTTGTTTGCTACCATGATGTTTCCCCTGGGGCGGACGGATAAAGAGAGGAGAGGGAAAATTGGGGGATTAGATAGAGTCCTGTTTTTCAAACATCACATTGTGAGACATTAGTGAATGGATCATGAACAGAATGTGTTTTAGTTAGTTAGAATACAAGATATCAGAGTATATGGTGCAGAATACAGGTAATATTTCATGAGACTTTTGTTTCACATATGTGTGTGTGTATTGTGTGGGTACATGTAAATATGTGTATATTGATTTGTTATATAAAATGTTTTTCATTCTATGGTTTGCAGTAAAAAATGGCTCTCAGAGCTATAGTATTTAAGGTTCCCTTGCCCTCTTCCTTCCCACAGTAAAGGACAATTATGTTAAATACCTATTGTTCATTTTTTACTTGTGTTTTTACACTTTTAGAATGAAACACTGAGTTTCCTCTTTATTCCTATTACCAATAATGGAGCAGAGAAGAAAATCTTGCTTCTGACTTTTCAGAATTTATTTCTCATTCCTCTTATTCTACATCACATGTTGATTGTCTGTTAAATAGTTCTCAAGTCCCTAGCCATGTTAGCTCACTGAGCTTTCAGATTATGACGATCATCTCTCTCCTTTATCTCTTTTGTTGATGGTCTTAAAAATTGGCATACGAAGTAGTTTTATTTAAAATATATTCCTATCTAAATTATCGTCCATCTGACAAAAGAAGTACACAGTGAATCAGAATCACTTTCTTGCTGTATAAACTTGAACATTTATTCATTCTCTCTGAGCCTCAGTTTCTTTGGCTGTAAATTAAATAATGTTAATATTATCTCCTTAACTAGATTTTTGCAAGGAGTGGAGATGATTCATGCAAAGTGCTTGATCAAAGCTAAGCATTCAATAAATGATATTTTGAATTATAATAAAATGAGAACCCAAGCACACAACTGTTTTCTTAGCCGCCTCATCTATAAGCAGGCATCTTGTTGTCTATTGTCATGAAGAGCACATTTAATCTCTTTTTATCCTGAGGGCCAACACATGGCCTGACACACAACTGATGCTTGCTAAAAGTTGACGGAATTGAATTAAGGAAGGGTGCTGCTGTGTTTTCTTGATAAGAGAGTCTGCTTATTGACAAAATAATTATAGAAGCCATAGCTTGTTAATTTGGGGGGACAGGAGCGTAATCACGATAGGAACCACCTATCTCCCAAATGATCCAACTACAAAGGGAACCAAAGTCAAGCTTCATCAAGAAGTTTCACCTTACCTGGCAGGAATTTAACACGTCTCTCTGCGCTGGGAAGAAACCAATAATTGAAAGCACCTGCCGGTCAAAAGAAGTGGCAGGCTTAGGCTGAGGAGGCAGTTATATTTTTGCTTATCTTCAAAGGGATGAATGAGTTGATAAGAGAGAATAGTTGTTTTGCTCTGAAACAAACCTACAACAAACCATACTGAACAGAGGCCAGTACTTATTTTCTTTTAAATACTTCCTTTCTTCTGCTCCCATCTATACATAAACAGCACACACCCCTAAAACTCCACGCACTGTTCTGTCCTCTAAATTCTTAGCCCCCTGGGTGACGGTCGAGGTGCCACTGTACCTGGCCTCCGGCAGCACTGAGCTCCCGTGACCACACGGCTGCGTCCAAGGGAGGTGGGGGCACAATGTTCAACATCTCTTTGCCATCTCAAAGGAATTCCAGGTATCATTAAAACTGTGTGCCTCCAAATAAAACAGGCCGTATGTGTTTTAGTAAACTGACAGTCATCTCTAAAGAACTCCGAGGTGTATGAAGCTACTGAGTTTTCCCATCCTACTGTCTTCAAAGCAATAAAGAAAATGCAATTCTTATGCAACTAGCCTTTCCAGCTGACCCCTGGGTGGCATTTGCTGTCTATTCTGCTATTAAACTACCTCACAAAAATAATCTGTTGTCGAGTTTCTTTCTGTTTCCTTTCTCACACACAAAAATAAGAGGCCCCCGGGGGTGGAGGAAATGTTTGGGTGGGGAGGGATGGAACGGGCTCCCCTGAAAGGCTTCAATCAGAGGCCTGATCTGCGGCCTGTCACCGTGAGAGGTCGGCTGGGAACGCTGAGCTTTCCTGGACTCGGCTCTTCTCCCTGCTTTCTGCCAAGCAGCAGGCGGACGTGGTTCATAAAGCAAAGCCAAAGGTCACGGATGGAGAAATGGCTAGAAACTTTCAGGAACTTGTTGATTTTGAAAACTTAATGTCCCTGCAGTGTAACAGTGTGCATGTTCCCTGGGGGTTAGGAAATTGCTGTTTATGTCAGAAAGATGCTTCGGGGAAAGATGCCTCCTCTAGGCAAGTAACATATGTCTAATTGTTGGCACCCATTATCCTCTGTCCTCTATCACTCAATAAAAGGAGCCACCTTATCTGAGCTATAGGGACCTCTGAGAGGTGCAGGGGAAGAAGTGGGAGGGAGTGCTAGTTCAACGGGTTGACATTTTCCCTACAATGCAAGGGGCAATAAAACCATTTGTTTATTTTTAAAACATGTAAAATAATGAAGCCGCACTCGAACACGTCTAGAAATTTCAAATGTTCAGTGTTAACTGAGCTGCTGTATTGTGCCAGATGATATTTAAGTGCTAGAAATATAGTGGTGACATAGAACAAGTATTCTAGCAGGAAGAGACAAAATAGACAAGCTAAAAAATAATTTCAAATAGTGGTAAGTGATATAAAGAAGGTAAAACATGGTCATTCAATGAGAGAGTGACTGGCTATGGAATGGGGGTAGATTTTGGCAGGTTTAGAAAAGGCCTCTGGGATGAGCTGGCATTGAAGCTGAAAGTTGAAGGGTCAGAAAGAGCTGCCAAGCGCTGGCTCTGTTCAGGAGCACCCCAGGCAGCAGATGCAAATGCCCTGCAGTGGCGGTGCAGGACAGGCACTGTCTGTGCGCTGGAGCCTGGCAAACAATGGGCACATGCACGAGAAGAGGTCACAGGTGCGGAGGGAGGGCCAGACCCCACAGGGGCTTGTGGCGGCTGAGGAGGACTTCCGACATCACTCCGACTATAAAGGAAAACCACTGGAAGGGACCTCAATCCAGATGAATCTCCTTTGCCACCTCCCCGCGTGACTCTGGCTCGCCACATTCTCAGGAACCATGCCTTCCAGGCCACCGCACAGAGGGACATTCCCCACACCCCCAATTTCTGCTTTTTCATTGTGATTCAACCAAGACTGAACTTTGATGACAAATTGTTTATGTATAAATAAACCAATCCTAAAAAATGTATAAGATCTCTCACCTACCCTTATACTTCTCACCATTCTCATGCTTCACAATGACTTGAACAGAAAGAAACAGAACCAGAAAATAGTCAACACAGTACAAATTAATCTAAATTATCCTTCTCACAACATCCCTGGGATTGACTTGCCAAGTCCCCTTGTCAGACGGGATTCCCTGGAAATGAGTGCCTTCTGAAAAGTATCTCAGACATGGATAATGCAGACAGGACTAAACTGCTTTTCTTCCCATTTGAGTTGTCAATACCTCCCTTTGGGCCAATCAAGGATTATTGTTTCAACAATGCTTGCAAGCTCATTGTTTGTTAAGCTGGCTCAGCCAACCATAAAATCATAGGAGAGTCAGGCCTGGCCTGTCCTCTCGCCTCTGAACTGGATCACAGTGAGTATCACAGAGAGCCCCACCCCAGGTCCACAGACCAACTGGGGAATATGGCTCTGTAGCAAAGTCTGATCTTTGCTTCCATGAGGAGACATTTCCCCAACACAATCAACTACTTTTTGTCAAGTTCATATTCTTAAGTCTGTATCTGTTTGGTTTCCTTAAAGGAAAACAAGCCAGAGATAAAAGTATGGATATGAAATGGTTTCAAACAGCCAGAGTGCCCTGTGGAAGAGCACATTAAGTTAATATGTACTGCAAGATAAATGACAAGATATGGGTATAAGGGAAGCAAACTTCTAAAAAATTCATTAATAATGGGTGAAGATAAAAGTTATCTTTGATTGAAAAAGGTAACTGATAAAGACATCAAAGAGAAAGATCTGAAAGTGAACTTTCACCAGATAAGACAAATATAGGTACAATGTGGGTTTGTTTTATTCTTGCAGGTCCAAAGGGAATACTTTTATTTTGAAAAATTTGTCAGCAAACCACTGAGGAACTTTTACTGTTTGAAATGACTAACAACAGTGGTCAGATATTACAAAACCATGTTCTGCCTGAATATATCCATACATCTTCAGATGGCTCACAAAACCTACGCTGAAACTAAACAAGAGATGACCTTCTGAGAGGCTCTTCCGGAAAGTGGGACTCTCTGGTACACAAGGAGAAAGACATCATTGTGAACCCCAGGAGAGAGAGCTCTGACCCTCAGTACTGTCAGGGAAGACAGGTGCAGACCCTAAATTGGTTTGCAGGCTTCTCCTCCCCACTGTTGGGGACAGCTACATCCAGAAACCTAAGCCCTCCCCCAAGGAGGTGGCCAGAGAGTATATAAAAATAAAATAAACTTTTTTTGATAAAATAATGATTTTTTAATAGTTTCAGGACTGAGCTTAAATTTCTGATTATTTGAACCCATTATGAAGAGAAAAGGAGTTTCTCTTGTAGAAAAAATGTACTTATTTGGAAACTGCTACAGTTCCTTTTTATGTCAAAAATAACAAAATTTCTTAAAAGCAAAACAATTTGTGCTCCTCCCCAAAAAACCCTTTATTAGATCTATTTCAGTTGCAAGTGACAGAAACTCAATTCAAAGTGACTGAAGTAGAAAGGAAGATTTATTGACACAGTTAACTGAAAAGTCCAAGGGCTAAGGGGTCCAGGTATGGGTAGAACTAGGTGCTTAAACTGTAAGAGCCTTCTCCATCTCTTAATTCTGCTGCCCTCTGCACTGGCTTCATTTTTAAATAGTTTATATCTTTAACTGGAGGCAAAATGACTACCAGGAGTTCCAGATTTACGTTGTATCATAGAGCAACCTCAATTTTAAAAAATAAAACAAAACTTCTCCCAAGAATTCAACAAATGTCCTAGGCTTGGGTCTCGTTAGCCTGGCGTGGTTCAAGGCCATCCCTGCAGTCTGCACGGCTACGTGGCCGGCCCTGGCAGCCAGCTCCTGCAGCTGCACCACTCAAATTCCGCAAGCTGAGAAGGGAAAACCTGAGGTGCTGTTACCAGGAAAGGAACGCAAGCTGCCATCTGAGACCAACAGATGTTTACTATATAACGTCCATGCTGTTCCCTCCATCTACCTGTTTTCCCTTCCTTTAATCAAAAGCCTATCAAAACTGAGTTCAGATATTGCCTCCCGCAAAAACTCTCCCCATATTCCACTGAACTGTTTGCTTGAAAATGGTTCATTAAAAAAAACAAAACTCTCCCCAGACCCCCTCCCTTTGGTGGAGGCCCTTCCTAGTCCTCCCATGGCCTCCTGCACTTCCCTCAATGGCGGAATTTACTACACTTTTTGAAACTCTCTGTCCATGTGTTTGTCTTAAGTATAGTAAATTCCCAAAAGGCATTTTATCCTTGACACCTAGGACAATCTTTGGCACAAAGCAGTAAAAATTCATGGAATCAGACTGGTTGATGGAGATAATTGTTCTCTCTCAGGGTGTATCAATCAGTCCACTGTAAGATCAGTCACACCGAATTTATTCTGAAGTAACAAGGAAACAGTCTCTAGCAAAGCATCCATCTTTAATGTCTTTATCTTGTAAATAGATATTTGAAAATTCAATAATAGAAATGCATATTTACCTGGACAATAAGGTCCAAACTCAGATAAAAAAAGCAAAATATTAACTGCTAAAGTACTTTAAAATAATTTATTAGGAAGTGCAAGTCCCTCTATTCAACTCAAAACCTACTAAAATAGCTTTAATTCATTTCTGACTTCATTTACATTTTCAGTTTATCTTCTGACTTCACAAAAATAGAAGTTTTGTCTTCCAGTCTGATCAATACTTCATGTAAAAATAGCCTATGGGAAAGCAATGCATGATTTTTCAGATGATGTTATTTTTAACACTGCTGTAATTTACCATTACTTAAAATATACTAACTGCATAAGTAGATTCTAGAAAGTACTATTCTGTATCTTGCAAATGTATATATATATGTGTGTGTATATATATATGCTCTGAGGCCAAGGCTCATATGTCCCCTCCTTGGTCTCTGATGAAAATGAGGACTATCCCACAATAACCCAGTTCCAACATCTCAGGTTTCAGAACCATCAAGCCTTCAAAGCTGTACCGAATCCCACATTCAGGTCCTACAGGTTCAGGAGAGACTAATATCAAGGCACTAACGTCAAGGGAAAGGTAAACTGATATTAACTGTGCCAGGCTTGGTGCGGGTAGCTTACACACAGGTGGAGACCCACCATGTGCAATTTTCCACTCAACAAGGCATCTTCCTCCAGTGCTTACCAGCAGCAATCTGGTCTCATGCTGGAGGGACCATGGGCTGTGCAGGACTTCCTCAGAGATGGTATAAGCAGGCAGAGAACCATGTTTGCTGTTTTTTATAAGAAACTTACATTCATTTCAAGAATAGTTTTGCCTACACATATTTCTCACCTTGTACCTGTTTGCAGGTAAGGTACATCTCATCCCTGCTTGAGATAAGATGTGATTGCACTGCTCAGTGCCTCCGTCCACCACCACAAAAACTATGAGAGGGTTAAATGATTACTGGCCCAGTTGATACATGAGAAAACAGAGCCTCAGAGAGGTTATGTAACTTTCCCACAATAATGTGCTCAAAAAGTACAAAAATTTTCCTCCTCCTCACAAAGATTTTAAGAGCCATCTTAGAAGGATACTAGTACATAGCAAAGGAGTTGTACTTTGTATTGTGTTAAAGAGTTGATCTTCTTCATCCAATGAACCTTTTGTGAAATTTCAAAGTAATTTTAATCACCAGTTTATGTTATTAAAGCAAGGGTTTCATAGTACAAAATATGTCTCTTAACTATTTAAGAGTTTAGATCAGAAACAACCCATATTTAGAGAATGAAACCCTAGTGTAATCATGTTTTACCCCAGTAACATCTTTCAAATACCCTAATGCCCAAGAGACAAATTTTTTTTAAAGAAATTTCTCATAAGTCTTAAAAAGATACACAATCCTAAATTTAATTTTACTTGGCTTGTTAAAATAAAACCAAAATTGCAGATGCTATCTGCTTAAGAAATGCTTTTTCAATTCTTCCTCCAAGCGTAACGCACCTAAACACAGAATGTAGCTGACATTTGTCCATGGTGAGGCTTCACCATGGAGCAATTAAATCAAGTTTGGGGGATTATTTATCTTCTAAAAATTACATGGTCTATTTCTGCTTCAGTAAGCTACTGACCTTTTAAAGCTACAAAGCATTTTAATACATACACACATAATTTTTATCTTAAAAGGTACAATTTAGCCAAATTTGATAGTCATAGGTTTAATAAGCTGCAACAGTTGATGATTGCATCTGATAATACAATGACTGAAAAGTAAAAGGACATTTGGTATCTTAATACTAATTTAAATTGCACCCAATATCATCATGGCACCATTGTCCCTGAAACTGCTCTGGCCTCTTGGGGACTCCTTACAGCTCTCCTCTCCTAGGGTACACTCAGCAGGGGAGGAAAGGATGGGCCCAACACAGCTGTGCCCACATGTCAACTCAGATAAGAGGAGCTTGTTTTGATTGAAGCTCTGACTCTGGTGGGGCAAAGGCAATATATGTAACCCAAACATTTGTACCCCTGTAATATGCTGAAATTTAAAAAAAAGGGTAGTGTATTCAAATTCTCTTCACACTTGTGCTTCTTTAGTTTAGAAAACATTCATTTTATAAGGAGCTGGGTTTTGTTCTTAGCCTTTCTGTATTTTAATGTCCCACAGGCCTGTTCCAGTTCCTACCTGATGCCCTGAGTCATTTCCAACCTGTGCAGGAAGGAGCAGGGACCGTTAGCTCTGTCACTTTCAGAAATTTTTGATCCCTTACCAACCCTCTTAAAGGGTTCTGACTTAGAGAAGCAAATGCTTAAAAAGAAAATGCTGAAGTGTTTATTGGCAGCCTCGACCTTGTTGTGGGAGGCATTCTCCAATGTCTTGACAGGCGCATGCCAGGGAAGCCACACGCCAGCTGATTTTCTAAATTCCTAGAACCCACAGAAAAGGGTTTACCCCTGCTCTAGGAGCTGAACAGCACGATAGTATATTTATTAACCTGGAGGCTTTTAGCTAAAAAATGCAGCCTTTTACTATACTCTTAGAACCCCTGTCTGACCTCTTTCACTTCATATCTTATTCCCTCCTGTTTTCTTTCTCATTCACACAGAATCTCAGGGCAGGAGAGATCCTGAAGGTTACATGCTTCAACTCTTCTGGCTGCATGTTCTCCTCCCTTGGTATTTCTGTGCGTCTCCATGCCCCGGCTTGCTTCCCCTCTCCTCTGTGCAACCGTTCTCCCTCCTCCAATTTGTTCTGAAATCGCTGCTGCCTGCAGGTAGGCACTCCTGCCTACTGGACATAGGTTTGCCTATGCCATTAACTGAGGACCAACACACCCAAAAAGGCTCTACCTAACCTTTATCTGTCTTAGTACATGAAGGTAAGAGTAGGCACTCAGTTATCTGTTGAGTTAATGAATGAACAAAGTATTGCTTTTCCAAGAAAATAGCATATTTGAAGACTATCAATCTCCATTAAAGTGGAAACACACCCGAGGAGAACTAAGGGAGAAGCTTCATTGGTCACAGACACCTTATTATAAATTAGTTTAATAATATTACTTTTTCCTAGTTTAATCAGTCATAAGAAAAAAAATGGGTTTTATAATAATACTGAGGAAGAGAAGGTAATTTTGGAGACCACGATATTCTGTAGGGGAAATATGAGGGGACCAGATGGGAGATGAGAGGTCCTGAAACAGGAAATCTGGCAACCTAAAGACACCACTGGCACCTAGAGACAGGTGTGAGGGGCACTAGGGTGAGGAAGGCACACAAAAATGAAAGATAGCAACAAAACTGAACATAAATGTTACTGTTTGGCATAGGATTATATAGCTATAACACCTATATGCTGAATTGGGAAAACTTTCATTGAGTAGTTGATGAAAACGTCATGACACAAGTTAATACCACCCCACCACAACTATTTTATTTTCCAAAATGAAACAAACAAGAAAAAAATGCCACCGCATAAGACAGACTGGGCTTGATGCTTGGCTGCCTTGACAACAAGGCTCAAAGAAAAAGTTTGTATTTCACTGGTGTCAAAGTACTCACCACTTCTTTAAAACAGTCTCACTTAAATATATTTGCCTTTTCCTGTTTTGATGTCATTTGTACGATTGAATTTTGCTTTGGTTTCTGGTTTTGCAAATTGTCAGTTCCTGCAGATAATAACAAGTAGAGGGATTAAGGGAAGTGTACAATAATGAACAAACAGAAAACATGACATAAATCAGGCACACAGTGTTGTTTACTTAAAGTAGATATAGTAAAGAATTGGTTTGTCAGTTTTTGTTTTTGTTTGTTTAACCATTCTAGGATTAAAGTATTCTGAGAAATCACAAAGTTGAAGTACACTGATGCTACTTGGAGAAAATATAAATAACTACACGTGGCTCCAAGATAATGAGATATTCCTTGTTACTGCCAAAGAAATTCCATAATCTCCTCTGGGGATTGCAAAGAGATTTTCCATCTCTTCCAAAATGTATATGGAATGCAAAATGCAGGTATACCTGAGGATCTGTCTACACATTGAATCAGAAGGAACAACAGGGGCAAGACTAGGGAGCAACATTACTAACGCAGCAGTGATCAGCTACCATTCTATTTCTGCCCACATTTATCTCAAAAGGAAGCCTTTGCTGGACTCATGTAATTGGTAATTGCAAGTGGTTCAAAAAACAGTTACATCTCTATAGTGCTGTACAATTTACAAAGTAATTGAACATTAATTCCTTTGATTTTTATAATTGTTTGTATCTCTAGTTCCAGAATGAGGAAATTGGTACCTAAAGGACCTGTGTGGCCAGTGCAAGGACAGGGTGCAAAGGCAGGACTCCACCCAGGCTTTCTGACTCCCAGCCCAGCACGCCCTATGCTACACCAGCAATGTTTTCTTATTTTCAAAACTGAGCTCATTAGATCCTGAACAAGAATTAATACTTCTAAGACATTTTGAAAATGCAAAGTAGCTTCTATATGTATAACAAAATGATCCTTGTATTCTTATCATGTCTTTCTATCTAAGAGCAAGTGTTAAATGATACCTTCCTGTCTATTGGTATCCTGAGATAGCAAACTCTAAAAAATAAATCTGAAATAAGTTCAGAACCCACTAATATCCCAAAGCTTTCACAAGTAAACAGATGTTAGGGTTAAGGGGAAAAAAAAGCATTATGATTAAAACATCCTTTTAACTGTGTCTTCATAATGAAACAAAAGACAACTGCCATCAATGGTATATGTGTCCCCAAGACCATTTGTGTTCTCAGCCCTTGCTTTTTTGCCATGTAGCAAACTTTGCTAATTTCACAGTACTGTACAATACTTCTTGGTATTATGTAAAGTACTCTATTTAGACATGTTGACTTCACTAATTAGTCTATAAATACTTGACTTTTACCCACTGCTTTGGTAAGTGAGATAATTGCTGAGGAAAGGCCAAAGCATTTATGGTCAATCAGATGAGGAAAAAAGGAATATGGTCTTTGAGCTGAGTAAAATGTAAAACCTTATGTGGCAAGGCAGAAGCTATTAACAGGATCAATATCTCTCCTAGTACCGTAATAAATCATTACATCAAAGCCCTACCACAGGATGGAGAAAACCTCAGTCTACCTACATGGAAGCTTCCAAACTGGAAAAAAAATTCCATTTAAATTACAAAGACCTAATTGGTGAACAAAGGAAATGACAAGCTACAAAACCAGTCTCCAAATTCTGGATGTGTTAAGAGTTTTGAATCATTAGTGAAGGAAGAAAAGCAGAAAAGACAAAGAACACTGTTATTCTCTGGGCTGCGCATTTCTAATTTGCAACTGGTAAATATGTATGAATCTGCTCCACTGCAGCTAGGGATGACATACTGCTTTTTAGAGATAGCACAGAGCAAAGAAATCAAAGTATAGAAGGCTCAACAGTTATAATCTACCTCCTCCCACATTTAACAGTTCTCGATCTTCTCAAATCTCCCCTTACTTAAATTATTCTCCTTTGGGGATGGCTCCCTAAAATGAAAAGTACTTTGATACCGATGGATATTCAATGTATAGCGAAAAGCATCCCATGGTAAGCTCTCACTGTATCACGAGGCACAAATAATAGTATTTTTTCTAAATCCTTAATCGCTCCCATTCTCTTTGATGCTTCCAGGAAAACAAGCAAGCAATTAAAAGAGGTTACTAGGCTTACTTGCCTATGTTTTTTTTTTTTTAACTCTAGAACTAATTATTTTTCTTTTTTAATATGTACCAAAGACAAAAAAATATTTTGTAGAGATTAATAGCATAGAACATTAGGCTTTCCCTTAAGGACACTGTACTTCCTTACTTATAGAGATGACAGTGAACACAGATACTATTTTGACTCTATATAACTTTTTCTTTGTACTAATAATGTTTAATTAAAAATATTGTTCTCTAACAAGCTCAAATTACTTTATTACAGATCTCTCAAGCCTCATAGTAAGTTAAAGCTAAGAACTAAAAGGTCATATGAGGAAATTTGTTTTAGAAAGGTCATAGCTGGCAAATTAGCAACATGGGAAAGCAAGGCTCCCCAACGTCGTGAAACATTCGTTGGTGATTAATTCTTTCTTTCATTCAACAAATATTTATTAGACACTTCAGTGTTAGGCTTAGGCTTGATGATAATCATGTCAAAGAAAGCTCCCAGAAGGTTCTATCCTTAAAGAGTTTGCCAATATAAGTGGGTACATAAGGCACATGACACTTAAAAAGTTAAATAACATAAGAAGATTTAAATTATAATACAAAAGAAAAGTCGACTGACACAAGTACCACATATGATTATGTGTCAAAGAAGGGCTATAGTAATATTTGGAAAAGAAACATCTATCAGCAAGGGGTTACCAGGGAAGGGATTAGAAGAAAGGGTAAAAGACCTGACCTAGACAGGATTTGCATAGGTGAAGAAGAAAAGGACACATATTCCAACCAGTAGAAACAGCTTGGACAAGCAGATGAAAATACACAGTCCAACCTGAAGCAGGAGAGAGTTCACATCACAGATCAGTGGTGGGTCAGGGCAGGAAAGTCCCACGCCAGCCAGGAAAGACAGTGGCTGCATTCCATAAGCCTCAAAGCAGGAAGGTTTCTACTTAAGATGAGAGAGAAACAGGGAGTCAGGAGAATTCTCATACCCGTCTCCAATTCCGGGAGCATTTGGGGAGTCAAAATGTTCCCGGAATTAGGGATAGCCGCTACATAAGAGGCAAGTTTCATCTATGGCAGGAGGTGGTAGGGGTGGGGATTCCATACAGAGGTCTGAGGCCGTCAGGAAACCTACTCATTACAGAAAAGAGCTGTCAGAAGACCCAGGAGCAAACCACAATTTCAGAGGAGGGACACTGGGAGGATGGTACTTTTGTAGCAACTCCCCGGCAGGAACAGGGATGAGGGCATGAAGGGGAAGCTGCTGCCTGGGAGAGGCGAGGAGGGCAGAAGCGAGAAGCAGGGTGGTTTGAAGGAAATCTGGTGTCATGCTGGTTCAGGAGCCTCACTTGGTGCTAGAAACAGTATACCCACCCCCACCACACCCATCATGGGCAAGGGTGGTATCCTAAACTGTCTTTCAGTCAAACCTACCAGGTCCCAAGAGCTGACGGAGTTGGATTAAAAATAAAAGATTCATTTTGTGGCTATAAGTGGAAAAAAACAGTAATGATGAGAAACAAGTTATAGGGAGATTTTTCAGTTAGGAGGTCATAGTTGACAGGACCTATGCTACTTACTATTAATACAGCAGATTTTCTTCTACTTTCACACTATCTCCTCCCTTATGAAGTTGGAGCAAACCTAGGCCCAGTGTCCTACTGAGGGAAATCACAAGAAGGGTTGGAGGAGGTCCTGCCCACGAGAGTTGCACCTTCAGCTGATGCTACCTGCTTCTGTGGTACGTTCTCAGAGCTGGGAGACCAAACCATCATGGTGCAGAGTTATCAAGGAGGCAGCACCCGCTGCTCTGGGTACATCTGGGGAGATGGGGAAATGTTTCTACCAGGCAATCAGCTTCCAGTTGGCAGCTGCCCTTTCTGCCCCCCAATAAGCACCTTTCTGACTACTGTCAGTGTCTCAGCAGAAAGGCCATCGGCTGTTGTGTTGATGATGGGGCTTCACTGGTTGGAAGAATTTTGCATTTTCCAGTCTGAACTATTCCTCTGGGTGTCCTTGTTTAAGCAGCAGTTAATTTGAAAACAATTAGCCGGTTGTTCACTTCCTTGAGGCATAGAAAGACTGGATGGGCTAGCAGACTGGCCTAAAAGCCTAGCACCGTACTCCAAAAGAGCCGGCATGTTTCTAGGATGGGTCTGGGTTTGTGCTGGCGTCAGGGAAAGTCCAGCGTTTCTAAACCAGATCACAGCGAATTAGTCACCATTTGCTTTAGTTGCTCTGGCAGGTTTTCATTTATTTATTTTTGCCTCTGTGACAAGGAGACACTTCTGCCTTTCAACACTAAATAGACTGGACAATTCATTAGTTTTCTTTCTTTTTTTTCCCCAATCTCCCAGATAAAGGGGAAAATGGGTCATTATGGCAACTTATAGATGGGAAGTTAACAAAGGATAGATTAAAGAGAAGTAGATTTTTATAAGAAAGCTATTGGATTTGTTTTTTTAAAGTACCAGACTTTCTTTTACCAGCTGGTTTGGAGATACCTTTCTGATAAAAGAGTATTTCTTTTATGCCACTTAAACCTCTACTTACATCCTCTGCCTCATTTTGCCCCCTTAAAGAGGACAATGCAACATGAGAAAACTGTTTTCCTCCGCCTTCCAATTCCTCACCCCTCTGCTCTGCAAACCATTTGGCTTCCAGAACAAAAAGGGTGCCACAAACGGTAAAAATCTGTCACTAGAGACTTTCTCAGTTCAATGCAGTGCTCACACACATCTGGCAGGTCTCAGTAGAACCGAGCTGTGCATGTACAAGGAAGCAGGGGAACAGCACTTAGAGTCGGACATGCCCTGTGGCCTGCTGACTCCACAAATATGTGAGGGACACAGGTCACAAAAATGTCCCCTCCAAACACATGTGCCCTTATTTGGTGTTTTTAAACTTTTTTCTTATTTTCAGTGCTGAATTCTCTTCTTTAATTAGAACTGCTTTTGTTCTTTGGCTCTTTATAAACTGCCCTGGAATCCAGTATTCTGTGCACAACATCATGTTCTATGTGACATGAAAGACAATATAGGATTCAGAGGGACTTAAAACTGAGTCTATGGACCCCAAACCCCAAACTGCAGATTTAAACAACTTCTGAAAAGAAGTACTTATTTAAATATGCTTCTTCCAATGTTTTGGGGGTATACATAAATTATCCCAGATCATAACTATTCAAAATTGTGAACAAGAGAACAGGGACCTTAAATGCAGAGAATATGTGGATTTCTTTTCCTTCAAGTCAGCTGCCAAAGACAATATAGTGGCAAAGGAACCATACAGAAATAATAATGGGAGAGTGTGTCATGTAAGAAGTTAGCAAAATGTTTTATAACTAAAGAAACTTATTTTCTAATAGAGATTACAATATGCTAGGAGCACAGATCACAAGAAAAAAATATCTAATTGTTTGGGCTAAGTAACTTAAAAATACTAAAACATAACCTCCTCTAGTAAAGTGCTTTAAATATACTCTAATGAGGGTTTTTCTTTAAGATATGATTAAACTAAAAGTTTCAACTAGTATAAAAGACTAAGAAATGTCAGCTTCCCTACCCCCAGTCTCACTTTCTAGAGATAATAACTATCAAAGTTTCATGTGCAGCCCACATATATATAAGCATATGTATCTGCATATTTGCACATGTGCATGTTTGCAGATACATGCTTAAGCTATATGGAAACACTTGCTATTTTATTCAAATGTGCTCACACTATATATATAGTATTCCTGAGCATTGTTCCATATCATTGATTGGTTTGTTCTTTTTAATGGCTACATTGTATGTTATTGAACAGGTATCCAATAATACCTATATTCCTGCTGGTATACTTTTAGGCTACTTCTAGGTTTTAATTACTACAAAAAATAAGCAATTGCAATGTGCTTTCCTACAATTATAGATAGAACTAAAACTCCTTCAAAAAATATTTTTCCAGTCTACACTCCTTCCAACAGTATAATAACTTCTTACCATCACTGGGTAGTATCAACTGTTTACATTGTTTTCAATTAACAACTGAAAAATACTAGCTTATTTTAAAATTGTTTCCATCATTAATGAGGCCATGTTTGTGAGCAATTGTATTTTTCCTTGAACTGCCCATTCATATTCTTTACTTACTTTTTCTATTGAGTTGTTACTTTTTATTGATGCATATGAGCTCCCTATTTAGCAAGGAAATTAGCCTATCATCTGTCCCACGTATTGCAAATACTTTTCCTAATTTTTCATTTGTCTGTTGGCTTTGATTTTGTTTTGGAGTGGGAAACAGTCTTCTAGAAAGAATACATTTTAAATATACCAATAACTGTAAAGCATAAATTGCATGGTGCCAACCATGATGTGCTCTGTTCAGGTGTGATGCTTATTTTAGGTAACAAGGTCACCAGGACTAATTCATGAAAATCCTCGAGTTTCACATAGTCGTAGAGGCCTTCCATAAATTGTTCCTTCTCACCTGGCAGCCTCCTGTCTTATTCTCAGCTGAGATTCTGACCCGAAAGTGCTTGCTCCTTGTATCTAGAAGTCACTCAAAAGGCAGTAAACAAAATTTCTGTTCTCATTTATTTCTTCCTCTGCTTCCCTACCAACAATTCTGGGAGGAGTGAGAGAGAGAGCAAAGTGTATAACCAAAAAGGGAGACCTAGAAAATTATTATTCTATTGATAAAAGGATTCAGCAAATCCATAGGATTCCTTCTTCACAGTGATTATCTTAGATCTTATATTTTAGGGTTTTGCATCCTACCCTGTATCATTCTCACTAACTAAGGTGTACCCTGTGTAGGGCGCTGACTGAACTCACCACTGGTATGCAAAGAATGTGCAGGCAAGAGGCCAGCCAACAGAGAGCTTGCCTATACTTGTGCAGACCGGAAGGCAGAGCCTGGGCCCTGGAGCAGGGCAGCAAGGTGCAAATCCAACTTGGTAACTGTATATCCAGAGCCAGTTAGCATCTCAGGGCCTCAGATTCCTTATCCATAAGATGCAGACAGGCACAGTGTGTCATTATAATAAGAGCAGCAATATCACAGGACTGCTGTAAGGTGAAAGGAGTTATTACATGGAGTAGTGCCTGGCATGCACGTGGCAACCTGTAAATAAATCTGGCCAACACAATAATAATTAATAGAGACAACAATATAAGTTAGAGTGTGATGAAGTCCAGTAAGCCTTACAACAGACAAGCAAGTACTGTATGACCACGGAAATGAAACCCCAAAGGAGCAGTCACGAAATGCAGTGAGAAGTAGACAGGATTTGAGTAGGAGGCCTAAAATAAGCAAAGACAAGTGTCGTGTGTATTCCAAAAGTGGGGAAGAGCCTTACAGAAACATTAGTTACCTTAGGGACAATGAGTAAACTAGTGGGCGTGCAGTGAAAGGCTGTGTTTGGCTAGAAGAAGGGAATTTCTTTAAAAATATAGATTGCTAAGGGGCTATCCTCTCAAACATCTCAAATTCTGTTTATTTAAATTAAAAAATGTTTACTTATTCTTTGATCTCAACTAATAAACGGAATCAGCTATTATCAGAGAATAATCTCCAACTTAGGAAAGGAAAGTTACATGCCAAAAGTTATCTGTAAGGCAAATATTTAAAAAGAGAACCACCTCTCCTGTAGAAATACTGCTGTACAGGACGGAGGAGTTCCCAGGCTGGTCCCTGACTACCAGTGCTGCTCAGGCAGAGTCGTGGGACTGTCATAAATCTCATTCGTTAACTCAATGAGCATTGGATGAATGCCTACCATGGTCCACGGCTGTCCTAAGAGAGGGACAACAGTGACGAACAAAGAGAAGCAAGGTTTCTACTCTCATGAGGCTTCTCTTTTAGTGCTGGGAAGGGGAGTAGCCATGGACACAAGGCATAAAAATCAACAAACAGATGAATGAAATTACTTCAGACAGTGGCAAGTGCTATGAGGGAAATAAAAGTGAGTGCTGCCATGGGGTGGAAGGCCACTCTGAGGAAGGGACATCTGAATTGATGGCTGAATGAGGAGACAGATGATAAGTGACAGGAAGTCCCTGGTAGAGAGAACAGCAAGAGCAGAGACGTTGAGGCTGGAAAGAGCTGGATGTGTTCACAGAACAAAAGGAAGGGCGTGAGGCTGGAGCCAAGCTGAGGGAGTGCCAGGGAAACACGTCCTAAGCAAAAAGTAATTCTGGATTCCATCTTTGGACATCAAGCACTCATCCCCCACTTGCTTTTGTCGGCTGCCAGAGGTTTAGCAGCTCCTCAGCTCTCCACACACGGCACATGAGGCTGAGGCTCAGAAGCTCCAGTGGCCTGGGGCTCTCTCACGGATCCAGGCTGGAGCCTTGGGATCACAAGAGCCTGATGTGAGGACAGGGTAATTGGGGCTCACAGCTCCTGTCCCCACAAAGACACACTCTAGGGAATTTCAATCCCTATTCAATTCCTGGGGTGGGGTATTTCAATCCATTATGCAGAATTTTAGTATAACTTGTTTAGCTAAGGAAAGATTCCTGTCTTTTGTTTCCTCATTTTGTCTGTGAACTTCCAAATTAGCGCTATGGACAAAATCAACTGGGAACAGCAGAAAAATCTAAGGGTAGGCTGTGTGCAAACCAAGAACAGGGGAACTATCCTAGTTCCCAGTGTGTCACTAATCTTTTAAGACTTATGTTAGAAAACTAACAAGCAAACAAAAAACCCACCATGCCACTCTAGTAAATATCCCTTAGGATCATTCTGAAAAATAAAACCATGATGGATAGAAAATGAATCTCAACTATTATAGCAATGTATAGAAAATGTATAGCAATGTATAGAAAAACAAGATTTTTCTATTTTTAAATGCTTGATCTTTGTAACCGCCATCTATATTACAGTAGCAAAATAACTTGTGACCAATGATAACTGACAATAGGAAATTTAAGAAATGCTTGTTTTCCTGAGCCAAGTTTCAACTAAATGTTTTTGCCACTAAAATTATGCTTTCCTATACAAATGTTGACTATAAGTAAGTTGCTTTAGGGATGTCAGTGTTTACATTTTTTCCCATTTGTTATTTACTAGCATGAATTAATATGCTAGAGTATAAATGATGCTAGATTTTTTTTTTAAATCTTGAAATAATAAGACTAAATTTCTCTGTGAGGTCATATTGCTTTCTTAAAAAAGATGATTATTCCACAGTCATATGGGGTAAAACTCAACGAACTTGGCCACACATTGTAGATATTTTAACACTTCAGATATAGTCATTTTAAGGCAAACCACCAATGCATACATAGATCAATGAATTTTATATTTACTATATCATATGAATTCTATTCTACTTGTATTTCTAAGGAAGACAAACACCCAGGGTGAATAAATGTATTTTATTTCTGGGTTTGGAATATACCCTTATTCTCAACGGCAATAGCATGTCTATGTTCTGCCAGAATGTGATTTTAAAAAATATTTCTATCTGCAGCAATAAAGAAGGAACACTGGTTATTTGAGGAATAAAGTATTATTTCTGAAAGAAAAAGAGCAAAGACTAGAAGCTAAGAACTTTGAGTTATCTGGACTAGTATCATTTGAGAAGAGAATAATTATGAGATACTGTCTCCACCTTCGGAAGAAAACTTTAATAATTTACAGGACAATACTTATACTCTAAATGAGTTTAAAAGTTTACATGTGTGAAAATGCTTTGCAAATTGTAAACTACTGTAAAATGTAAAGGCACATACCATTATTATTTTTGGAGTTGGTTTATTATGGCAATTCTTATAGCTAACGCCCTATTATTATTTTTTCAGTGACCAGGTCCAGGCCATCTAAAATGAGAATAAGCAGAACAAGCTACCCTCCCAGAAGTAGAGACAGCCAATGGAAAATGTTATTCCATCCAAGAAATCAATTTGTTTATTTATAATTTGAATAAAATATCACCATGCCAATTCCTGATTGGTCTCTCCAAGAATTTTTTTTTTTTTTAACTCACCAGAACAAATGGAGGGAAAAAAAAATACAACTAAAACTTGATAGCAGGCTTGGGGAGATGGCTCACGCCTGTAATCCTAGCACTCTGGGAGGCCGAGGCGGGAGGATTGTTTGAGCTCAGGAGTTTGAGACCACCCTGAGCAAGAGTGAGACTCCGTCTCTACTAAAAATAGAAAAAAATTAAATGGACAACTAAAAATATATACAGAAAAAATTAGCCGGGCATGGTGG
>CM052445.1:20793104-20812784 GCA_028533085.1 Varecia variegata | reverse complement strand
AAAAAAAAGAACTGTTCTATCTAAAATATCAATATGGTGATGCAACAGAAAATTTAGAAACCAGCTGAGAGCAGGAAATTATTTATTTATTTCCATGTGTGATAAATCAAGTGGATAAAAAATAAGTAACACAGAATATCTGAATAACATAATTTAAATGGTAAATCACATGTGGTATGACCCACTGCATGTATATATCATATCTGCACCCTGAAAACAAAGCAAATACCTTCTTTTCTAATAGTATCCATCAAACATGCACAAAATTTGACAATCTAATATGCCACAAATAACACATCAATAAATTCCCCAAACAGAAAACATTCTTGCATCATGATGCGATAAAACAATTACTAACAAAAGTAGAAAAAATATGTCCTATCTTCTGAAAATTATAAAATTCCCTCATAATTTTGATGTCAGAAAAGGAAAATATTAATAACATCTAAAGAACTATATTTTGAAAATCCATGGGATAGCTAAAATCATGCTGAAAGGAAAATTCATAGGCTTAAATAGTTTATTAATAAACATGAACAAAAAATAAATTAAGCATCTAATTTAGGAAGTTAAAGGAAATGAAGACTATAGAAAGCATAAAAACTAATTTATATAAATATAAATTAATTGAAAGGGAGAATAGTAGAGAATTAATAAATAAATCAAAAAGCTAATACTTATCAACAATTAGGTAACCAAACCAAGGGCAATAAGGAAGGAAGCTAATAAAATTACAGAAAATCAAAACTAATAAGAGGCAAATAATACCAATATAGAAGACATTTTTAAAAATTATAACATATTTCTTTGTTCAACTCTGTGCAAATAAATTTCAAAACTTGGATGAAAGAGATAATTTTATAGAAAATATGGTATGTCAAACTACCTCTAGAAGAGAGGTAAAATCTATCAGACCAATTAGCACACAAATATAGAGGACTGTTAGTTATCCCCAAAACTAGAAACATAACACACATGCACACAAGGCCTAGATGAGTTCATAGCACAACTAGCCAAACTTTTTAAATAACAGAAAATTGCAATACCATTTAAACTCTTTCAGAGCATAAGGGGAAAAAAAAAAAAAACTAGGACAGTTTCCAAATTCTTTTTACAATGCAATGGTAACACTGATACCAAAACCTGACAGACTGCACCAAAAAGAAAATTATAGAACAAACTCATTTAGGAATAGCAATGCTAAAGTCCTAAATTAAACATTGACAAATAGAATCCAGTAGCAATTAAAATAATACACCATGACCAAATGGAATTTATTTTATTCAGGAATATAAAAAAAGATAAAAAACTTAGGAATTGCTCACTATGACATTCAAAGCCTTAAAGCATTAAAGTTTTCTTTTCCACATTAATCCCACTATTCTAATGATAGTCAAACAATATTACTCATTTTTTCTCATACTTACGCTATTTCTTGTCTCTTGACCTCTGCTAATTTTGTATCTTTGTTTGAAATGCCATCTACCCAAACTTCCTCCCAGTTCTAAATAGCTTACCCATCTACAAAAACCAATTTAACTATTAACTCATAACAAAAAGCTTCCTTGACTCTCCCCACAATCAGA
Organism: Varecia variegata; assembly: GCA_028533085.1. NCBI lineage: Eukaryota > Metazoa > Chordata > Mammalia > Primates > Lemuridae > Varecia > Varecia variegata. The sequence goes on along the minus strand of CM052445.1, from coordinate 20,811,198 downwards.
AACCTTTCTTTTGCTGAACAACCAAAATGCTTTCTCTCTCTCTCTCATATCACTTGTTTTATTTAACCCTGTATTACAGATATTTGCATAAAGGCTCTGGCTCTCCTATTAGACTAGAAACTTTGAGGTCAAGGGCTATATGTCTTATGTACCTTTGTATTCTAATCACCTTAAGCGCAAATCCTTACCTACTTGCACATTTTGGTGTGTAACACAAACAGACAAAAATCCAGATCATAAAAGCAAACTGAAGACTTGTGAGTAGTAGTTTTGCTTAAAATGCTACTAAACGTGCATAGAATGAAAAATTGGAATCTGAAAATCAGCAGGGCACTGGCCACATCAGCCCCACTGTCATCCTATAGCCGGAATCATGGCAGCATGAAGTGCGCTCAAGCTCCAGACTGAGAAATTCTAATTACCTTCAGCCAGTGAGTAAACTGACTGTAACTACTATTGCAGAAGGCAAAAAGCAGCTACAACCATCAATTCTAGGCACGGAGGTGGGAATGAGTAAAGAAGTAGCGATGGAATTGTTGGTTTCATTAGGTTGTTGGTTTGGAAGCAAGTACTTCACCCACACACACACAAACACACACACTCTGACTCTGCACATACTTATCCTCTCCATATTTTCATTTTGCATAAAGCCCAAATATTAACCTGTGTTCTAAAATTTCAGTGAAAATGTATAAACTTGTGAGAGAGTCATAATGTCGAGTTTCAAAATGTACGTGTAATATGTTATGCACGGCAGGGTTAACAGTCCTATCAGAATTGCACCCGAAAGTCTGCTAGGAACAGAATATTAAGCAGAGCAGAGACTATGGAATTGAATGTGATAAACTGATATTAGGTTAGAATGGTACAAAAAAGCCAAATTCCAACCATTGTTGATACACTTCTGGAGAGCTGGACTTTCAATAGAAAGCTGTTAATCTGGGTACCATTTCAAAAGCAGCAAAATACAACGAAATGACAAATTTCTGGTTCATTCTGAGTACAAGATTTACACTTTATTTTGAGAGCCTGGGAACCAAACAAGTTGACATAGCCAGTACTTCGCCAGTAGGGAAATCTAGTAGTTACCTTTTATTTCCTTCTCCCCGTGTTTACCAGTCCCTCCCGCCGCAGCTTTAACACCAGCCTAACTACAATCAATGTCTTCTGTCACCAAAATCTCTATCTCCAGACAAGAATTAGATCCCCGCTGTCCCAGTTTGCTATCGAGATCACATGCATAAACGGCCATCACGCTCCACATTCCAACTACGTTAGGTTGAATGATGGCCCCCCAAAGATGTGCCCGTCCTAATCCCCAGAACCATCAAATACGTTCTGTTATATGGCAAAAGGGATTTTGCAGATGTGATTAGGTTACGCATCTTGAGATGGGGAGATTATCCTGGATTATCTGGTGGACTCGTCGTAATCACAAGGGTCCTTATACAGGGGGGCAGAAAAGCCAGTAGTATTAGAGCGACTTGATGTGAGAAAGACTTGATGGGCCACTGCTGGTTGTGAACTTGGAAGGGGGCCACGGAGCAAAGAGTGAGAACAGCTTCTAGGAGCTGGAAGAGGCAAGGAAGGATTCTCCCCCAGAGTGTGCGGAGGGAGCACAGCCCAGCTGATACCTTGGTGTCAGCCCATCGAAACCCATTTCAGACTTCTGACTTTCAGAACGGTAAGGTAACAGATTTATATTGTTTTAAACCACTAAATATATGGTAATTTGTTACAGCAGGGATGGGAAATAAACAGACCAATCCTCTTCTTGGTTTATGGCACTGCCTCAAAGCATCCTTATTCATGGATCACTCTCAATTACCACCCTGCCACATGACTTGCCAAGACCTACTGACTCTCTCTGCCTCCTAAATTCTTAAGTTTTGCTTTATTTTCAATAGACAAATAATAATTGTTTATATTTATGGAGTACAATGTGATGTTTGCATACATCTATGCATTGTGAAATGATCACATCAGGCTAATCAGCTTATCTATCACCTCAAACATTTATCATTTCTTTGGGCTGAGAACGTTTAAACTCCTCTCTTTTCCTAAGTTCTTTATGTTCTCTCCCACCCTGTCTTTTCCTGGCTCCATGGGTACTCCCTGAGACAGACTTCCATCCTGTGACTGCTCACTAGTCACCCGGCATCTACTCAGGCCACTGCCTCTTCCAACCCCAACCTGAGACAGTCATTCTCCAAACTGCTCCAGAAGACCTTCATGAGACACAAGTCTGTCTCAAGACAAATGGCTTGATGTTGACATCTGATTGACAATTAAGTATCCTGGCCTGATAAATATCTTTCATATTCTGACACCCCACCTCACCCTCCAATTGTGATCTCTCTGCCTTCTGTTCAAACTTGCAGCTCCAACCAGCATTACATTCATATTTGGTGCCACATCATAACTCTATGCCTTTGTCTGCTGTTCTCTCACTACTTGTCTGACAAACTCCTAAATATCTTTCAATACTGAACCAACCGTGTTGGCAAGCTCTTGACAATGAGGTCCCTGAGTGACCCCTTTTCCTCTCTTGCCCACAGTGCCAAGCCCAGCCCTCACTCTGAATGAACAGGATGGACAAGCCTTCCCTTCTCGTGACCTCTGGCATACAATCTTTCCTGTTGCACTATCATTCTTCTACTTCTGGCTCACACTTGGCTTTGGAATTCATTTCAGAATGAACATCTGATACCTGCCCAATTAGACACTGATGCCTTCACACTCCTGTTTTATCAGTGAGCAGGTGCGAGATTTGAGAAGTGGTAAAAGAACAATCAGCCCTGGTATCATGGCCACTTCTTCTAATGCTAAGAACTTCACCTTAAAAGATTTAGGGCAAGAAGCACTTGTCAGTCCCAATTGTGCTATAGATGGTGACCCACTCAAAATCACTTCTATGATTTCCCTTTTTGGTTATAAAGAATTCAACTTTCTTTCAGTTTTCAGTGTAGATAATATTTTTGCTTTCAAATCATTTTCATTCCTTTTCTCTGGCTCATCTACAATTTCCTAATATTGTGTTTAAAATATGGAGCTAAAAATTAGACTCTAATATGTGCCTTATCAATGTCAAACACAGTGAGTAGATTATTTCATGGCTACATTCTGGTTAATGCAACTCCAGATCTTGTTCACCTCTTTGATAACAGCCCTGTATTGCTGACTCATATCCCTGAGTGACAGGTGAGAATGGATTTTTACCTGTGGAATACTTACATGTCAATTCCATTCTTTATGATGGCTAGGATAATCTAGCAGTATTTTTTTCCTAGAGTAATAAAAACCTCACTCTTTTGCAAAAACTGTCTAATGTACTGACAGTATAGCTCATCGTGACTTGATATTCCACTCTATAATTAGAACCATTAGACTCAAATCAGAGCCTCAGAAAGTGTTCTAGGAGTTTTATTTTTAAACATGTTATATATTTATGTGGGTGAATAACAATTCAACTCAAAGTAAAAATAAACACACATTTTTCAACCATCAGTTGACGCAACTTCATTTTAGAAGCTATAAACACCAGAAATAATGATTTAGACAAAACATGTGGAAGTAGTTTTAGGAGCTAAACTCTGATTTCATTAACCTCTTTGTATTTTTTTTAAATTCTAAAATGAGAAAGACATAGTTGAAGGCAGAGAGTGCCTTTTAAGTTTTCTGCCTTTCCGATAAAATAATGGAAATGAAGACCCAAGTTATGCTCAGAGTGAAATGGGACAAGCTGAACAAAATATTTCATCTCTAACTGGCTGTTGGTAAAAAAATCTCAATCCAGATTAAGTATACTTCCATTAATTTATGTAAATTAGTTAATTTGTAATTAGTTAATTAGTAATTAGTTAATTATGTAAATTAGTTAATCTCACATTGACCTGGTAAAATTAAACCATACAAATATATTTAAAATTTTCTGACATATTTTAAGATAAACAATATTATCTCATTAAAACAAAATGTATAAATAAGTGGTTTGGGAGTGAAAAAATCTGGATCAGTCTTAACTCATCCACTATTAGATCAGAAAAGTCACATTACCCCGCTAGATCTCCATTTCTTTGACTTGATAATGACAATCAGTAATCATAGTAATGTTTGCACTCTGCCTTCTTTCCTATGTTGTGGGTATAGCTTAGAAAGCCACATAATCCTTAAAAAAATAAAGAATAAGATTGAAATACAAGCCTGTAATGTGGACCAGTACAATTTGTGGACTAGGGCTTGGAACTTCAATATAGGTACGATGAGGTAGGAATTTGAAGCCAAAAGTCCTACTTGAGCCTCATTCCCCATACCTCCTGGAGATGCAGCTTCTGAGCTGTAGTTTCCTCATCAGTGCATGACATCAACTGCAGCAGTTTCAAGTTTTCGTTCTGGGGGTGCAAATGTGCTCAGAACTTCGGTAAGCAAATGATGAGAGCAGGGCTGCTCTGGGGATGCAGACGTTGAAGACGCCAGGTGCCCCTCTCTCTTACCCTCCATCCCATGGCACTAGCTCCAACGCCGTACAACGAAATTTTAAAACTAATGGATGAGATTTAGACATGATTGCTTCCAATCATCAAGTCTTGGAGTCTCTTAACTACATATAGTGCACTAGCAAGATGTGGGGTGAGGGTGAAGTGGTATTTTAATGGCAAAGAGCCAGCGCCAGACTTGAACTTCTAACCAATGGTGAACTAAATATTCAGGAAAGTGTTCCTGTCACAAAACACTTAGATGTTGGATAAATAACAACTAACTTACATGGAAACACACTGCTGAGCTCTCCAGAAAACAAGAGAAGCTAACAAATGATAAAACCTACAAACTAAAACCAGAACAGTAAGCAAACCCTGAAGCCATAGCTTCCCTGAGGAAAAATGACCTAACCAGGCACCCAGGGCTTTGGACATTAATGGAAAAGCAGCAGTGGGTCTGTGGAAAAACAGGGCTGTCAAGCCTGGACTACTAAACTCAACTGCTACTAGAAGGAACCTCACTCTCAGGGAAAATGAGCACTGGAAGCCAACAGCCTGTTGCACAGAAGCAGATAGAAAACCTACTTGTCTCTGTCTATTCTCAGAATGAATAAAAATAATAATGAAGATAATATAATAATATTTTCACTTAGAATCTACAACAGAATATCAGATTCCATATGGTATAAAGCTTAAATTTATATTACTTGAGCTGTCAGGAAAATGCTAGGCCAAATAATTAAATAAAAGCTGCCCTACGTTGGCAGCACTCCCTGATGTCCCACTGAAGCATAGGCAAGTCTATTCTAAACAAAACAGCAACCTTAATATAGGTTCCTCATAATTCCCACAGATTAAATTCAGCCAAATATGAGCTCACAATCAAACATTACCATATGTGGATGAGGAACCAAGCCAGCAGCAAGCCACAAATTTAAAACCTTCATGGCCTCAAATATTAGCACAAACTGATCCAGCATATAAAATTGTTATGTTTTAAGTGGCTAAAGAAATAAAAGAGGAAAAAAAAATTTTTTTTTTTTTTTGAGACTGAGTCTCCCTTTGTTGCCTGAGCTAGAGTGCCATGGCATCAGCCTAGCTCACAGCAACCTCAAACTCCTGGGCTCAAGCGATACTCCTGCCTCAGCCTCCCGAGTAGCTGGGACTACCAGCATGCGCCACCATGCCCAGCTAATTTTTTCTATATATTTTTAGTTGTCCAGATAATTTCTTTCTACTTTTTAGTAGAGACAGGGTCTCACTCTTGCTCAGGCTAGTCTTGAACTCCTGACCTCAAGCGATCCTCCCACCTCGGCCTCCCAGAGTGCTAGGATTACAGGTGTGAGCCACCATGCCCAGCCAAGAGGAAAAATTTTTAAATGATCAAAAACTATCCAGTCATACTTAATAACAAAACAGATGTTTTTAGAAATAAAAAAGAAAATGTTTCAAATTAAAAACTCAATTACAGCACAAATTAGAACACACCTGAAAAAAGACTCAGTGAACTAGAAGAAAAATGTGAAGGAATAACTCAGATTACAGCATAGAAAATAGAAAATACGAAAGAGAGTCTATGAGGCATGGATTAGAGAAAATGAGAAGTAGTACATTACAATTAAAATTGTGTTTATCAAAAGACACCATACAAAAGTAAAGAGTTAATCCACAAATATGGTGAAAGTAAAACCCACAAAGGATGTTCTATAAAATATATAGAGAATGCCTGTATATCCAAAGATAAAGACAGCCCAACAGAGAAAAGGGAAAATGTCAGAAACAGATATTCCAAAGAAGAGGAAACACAAATGGCCAATAAGCTTACACGAAAATCATCAAATAATAACCAGGGAAAGATAAATTTACACCAGAAGATACCATTTGCCACTCCGAGATTAGGAGAAAATTAGAAAGCTTGTGATTTCCAAATGTTCACAAGAACACAGAGCTCTGAGAACTGGTAGGAATTTAAATTTGTACAACCACTTTAGAAAATAATTCAGCATTATATTTAAAGACTCACATTGCTAATCATTTCAATGACTAAATACATTCCCCAGGGAATCACTGGCATGTTTGTATTATAGACTTGTGTAAGAAAGGTCTTAGCAGCATTGTTTATAGTAGCAAAAAAGAAAAAAATTAAAAATATGACCATGAATAACTCAAATGATATCCATCAATAGATCATTAAAAACTTTTGGAATAATCATACAATAGAGTATTTTACAACAATAAAAGTTAATGAAGCATCACTACACAAATTAATATGGATAAACCTCAAGAAAATAATTTTAAGTAAAACAAAGCAAAATAGACTATGATTCAATCTATATAAACCTCAAATGCATATAAAACAATACTTTGCAGATACACACATGTAGGATACAATTCTAAGACAGAGCATTACAACCACAGAAAAGTGGTTTGGTGGGAGAGAGAGGAGAGGGAGTAAACTGGTGAAGGGTGTATAGGAGGCACTCTGTTTATTGGTAATGGTCTATTTCTTTAGCTGGATGGTGCACACACAGATGTTAGTGCTATTCTTATAATGTAAATACCTGTTATGTATTGTATGTTCTTTTATGTGTATGTAGTATTTCATTAAAAATATTCAAATTCTAAAAAGAGCACTGGAGTTGGGAGTGAACAGCAAACCTTGGTCAAAACTGAGGCCTCGGCCAGGTTTGTCTTGGATCCCTCCCACCTGCCTCTTACCGTTCTCATCCACGAATGCTGCCAAAGGATTATGTGATAATCATGGTTTGGGCTAATAACAGTTTGAGGTAACTCCTCCCAGGGAACCTTTCAAGTCAAAAGACCAGCCAGGCTTTGAAGCCCTCCCTGGAAATCTACCATGCCAGGGGTCACCTTCTCACCGCAGCCCCGAAGCCATGCAGCTCCACAAGGGAGCTGACGGGAGGACCGGCCTGCGTCACACAAGGGCTTCCCGGAGTATCCCAAGAGGGCTAGTTAACCCTAGAGATCACAACACTCAGAACAGAGTTTTCACAAGGTACATTCAACAAGTTCCTAATCGTTCATCTTAATTGAAAAAAAAATCATTTGAACTTCTTTTTGACTAGATATAAAATATGAAAGGGATCCAACAAAGTATACAAGTAAAATTTCTTGTAATTATATTACACTTTAAATGTAAGTGACTTCTGGATTTAAGGCTTGTGTTACTGTAAATTAGCTAATCCTGTGGTCCCCAACCCCCAGGCCATGGACAGTACCAGTCCATAAGGGAACCAGGCTGCACAGAAGAGGTGGGCAGTGAGCAATGTGAGCCAGTGAGCAAAGCTTCATCTGTATTTACAGCCACTCCCCATCACACTCATCACCACATAAGCTTGGCCTCTACCTCCCGTAAGATCAGTGGCAATATGAGATTCTTGTAGGAGCAGGAACCCTACTGTAAACTGCATGCGAGGGATCTAGGCTGTGCTTCTTATGAGAATCTAATGCCTGATGATCTGAGGTGAAGCTGAGGCAGTGATGTTAGTGCTGGGGAGTGGCTACAAATACAGATTATTCTTAGCAGAGAGGTTTGACTGCACAATAAATGTAATGCACTTGAATCATCCTGAAACCATCCCCTACCTCTCCGGTCCATGGGAAAATTGTCTTCCATAAAACTGGTCTCTGGTGCCAAAAAGGTTGGGGACCGCTGAGCTAATCAATATGTTTGCTGAAACACTCAGTCCTTATAAGCATAACTTATTAGTGCATATTGCAGTAATTTAAAACCTTGAGCACCTAGGACAGGTAAAAGTATGTGATTAAGTAATTTATGGGAACATGCATGTAGTTTTATGCATAGATGATTTAAAATACTATCATTGCATTTTTTTACATAAAAACAAGAACACATAGAATGGACACAAAATTACAGAAAAAAATCATATTAAGGAGTAGTCTGTTTTGAAGCTAATAGCTTGATTTATTCTTGTCAATAACAGAATATCAATATCTATTAGTATGTGATTTAAGCTAATTCCTCAAAATTAGTTTGGCTGGATTTTCGATGTTTCTACATCAGTATGCAAAACTTATTCGTATAGATTTTTCTATGCTGAAATTACAATCTTAATGAAATATATTATGGAACAAAAGGAGGGAGGGAGGAAGGAATTAAGATTTTTCCGAAGACAGCCTACATGATTCAACTAAGCCAACTTAACTTGCAGCATTGATATTTGCCAGATTGCTATCCTCCTCTGCAGAGAAAAGGCCCCGAAAACACTAATGTTTATCACAGACTCTCTCTTAAAGTCAAATTTGGATCTGATAAAGTCAACAATTCTTCAGCACACTAAAAATTGATCTCAAGGAGAAGTTGCCTTATAATTATTCGTTTGCCAGCTATCCCACTGGCAACAAAGGGATCCTACTGACTAGCCCAAAATGCACCCTCAGGCCTACAGCCTTCCAGGGAGAAGGAACAAAATGAAGAAACGATCCCATAGCCTTACCTACATCAGGTATCAGAAATAAAATTGTTTGGGGATGAGGGTGAATGGAGAGAGAGTGACTCTTGGAGAATGCTGTAGGAGGGCCCTTCCAGGTCTCTGAGGCAGCTGCAACATCCCCAACTTTGTATTCTTGGTTGCCCTGTCTGCATTGAAAGCCTTAAAACAAAACAAAGTAAAAGAAACCCTTCAAAGCTCCCCTGGGAGGTGAATGGAATTAAGGAGGAGCTCCAGAGAGAGTTCCCCACTCAGAAGGAATCAGAAAGGGTGGAGGCAACCACAAAGGCACCCTCACCCCCAAGGACCCACTGGGATTTGTAATTCTATTGCCCCTACCCACCCCTGCATGCATGCGTGTGCACACACACATACACACAGGCACACCTCCCCACCCCTTTTTTGAGACAAGTTCTCACCTGTTGCCCCAGCTAGAGTGCAGTGGCATCATCATAACTCACTGCAGGCACCCCTTTAGAAACAATTCATCAAGCTTCCCTCTGGGGAAGGTCTTTGAGTATTTAAAACTCAATTCATAGTGAAGATGCTTAGTAAATATTAATCTTCTTAATTCCTTTTCCTTCTCCTATCGTCAAATCTATGACCTGCCTTGTGCAGAAGTTATTGAGCAATGGAGTTGAAAAGCATGTGAAAACTGAAGTTCATCCAGTTAAATCCATTTGGGTTTTTGTATCAGAGTCTGATCCTCCTGTACTCTAGGACTAGTAGTATCTCTGCAAGATCAAGTAGGTGTGCCCCCACCTTAGTGATTCTCTCTTACTCAGCCCATCAACACCAAGCCCCATTGTGCTTGGTAAGTAAAGGGCATGGAATTGCAAGGAAAGAGGGCAGAAGGAATTCTTCTAAGATGGACAGATACGTCCCTTCTGATATCTCTACTCCCTTTGCAATCTGGAATGCAGTATCCAGAAATGTGATACAAAGCTTTAAACAGAGGATTTGGATGGTCATCAAGTGTGAATGGCAGTGGTTAAAACAGCAACTGGCTGGGGTCTACAAACTGAGGTCAAGGACATATATTCATACGAACTTAGCTAGCCAGTACCTATCTGGTATAATAGTGTGAATAAAGACTACTTTGCACACATACACACACACACACAATTCCTCAATAACATCTTCATGTAAGGAGAGTTATATTTGTATTAAATAACGTGTTTGGAAAATTATAGGCAATGTTGCAACAATTCTTGAATTATTATTTTGTTTATTTATCACTTCAGTTCAAAAGGCTGATTAGTATTTTGTTTAAGTTGCAGAAAGAGGGGGGCTGAGGATGACATAGGGCCCACAGTATATAATCTTTGGTTTACATAGGAAGGGGTTAGGATATATCAGGCACCGTGTTGCTCTCCATTTATTATCTCACTGAATTTTCATGATAGCCCAGGAAAGGAAGTATTATCACCTCCATTTTATGAGTGAAGAAACAAAGGTTGAGCTAACTATTAGCAGAGCCAACACTGGAACCCAGGATTAACTCCAAACCCCACACCCACAGATGAACCAATATGTATCAGGAGAAGAGGCAAATGTCAGCCAGGGAGGAGCCCAGCTCCGGTCTCCCTTCAAGACAACCTGCAACGAGGAGCATGGCTGACTGACAGCCTCCGGCGCTGCACCTTGGCATCTACCACAGCTTTCACTCCAAGACCAAGAGTCCGCAGGGCATCTCTCAGCACACGTCTGAGCATGGTGGGGTACTAGAACTGGCCCACTGCCACCAAACCTGGGATCCCTCTAAAGCCACACAGTCTAATTCAGTAGCCACTAGCCACATGTGGCTACCCAGCATCTGAAATGGGGGTGGTGTGATTAAGGAACTGAATGTTTAATTTTATTTCATTTTAATTCATTTAAACCTAAGTAGTCACATGTGGCTATTGGCTACCACTGGACAGCAAAGACAGCATTACTCTAAAGAGGCAAAGTTTACTCAGAGATGTCATCGGGCTGAATGCACAGATCCTAACGGGAGGTAAAAAAGATTTACCTTAGAGGCACTTCCCCACACACTGGCAGGCACCAGGAAGGCTGTCACAGGTAAAGAGTTCAGGTGATTCAACAAAGAGAGGTAGGTAGAGAGCCAGAAGGACAGTGGGCATGGATTTCAGATGACTCCCCAGGGCTCCCCACGGCTGGACCCACAGCTAGGGAGAGAGATGGTGCCTCAGAAGGGGAGAGTACCTAGGTCAGAAGAGGCTTAGTGCACCAGATTTTATGGGGCTATTGAGAAGGAAAACTAGGACCCAATAGAGGTAAAGGTCTGGGAAGAATAGAAGTTCATGGAGTAATACCAGGTAGGAGTTATTTACATTTACCACTTCACTTTCTCCTATCCTCTTCTTTCTCCTTGATTATCTGACTCTCTGATTTCCTTATAAAAACTTATTCTCCCTCTTTTTCTTTAGCCCTCCAATTACCAGAAAAAAATACAGTTGCAATAAATATTTTATTTCTTTTATGTATTAGACTTTTATGTTCATTCTTCATACAGATTAACTGAACATTAAAAATTTTCTTTTTCAAGAAGAGTTAACTGCTCTTTTAACATGTGTTATGGCGCCCAGTTAACACTCGTTCATGGGGTCCTAGGGCCAAATGGCAAGACGGGGTTACACTGTTCACTTTCATCGGAGGTATTTTCACAGGAAAATACTGGCTAACGTTTGCTTTCTTGTATGACATAAGAATAAAACACTAGTGAAAAATCAAATGTACTTAGAAAATATATACATGTATCATTTCACTCACTAAAAGAGCTATAATAAAGGCAGAGCTCTTTTCTTAAAGCAATCAACTTCAGGAGCTACTTGTAAATCGTAGTCTGGTCTGTTCTTTACCTGTCATTAGCCTGAATTGGCACCCAAGCCGTGATAGGAGAAAAGAAAGGACTCATAGAGATGCTTTTAAAATTCTTTAGTCTCAATTACCAGATATGCTCTTATTAATAATAATTGTTTCTATGAATTCCTCTTCATACGTTCATCTGGAGAGGCAACTGAGTTTTCATATATAGCTTAAAAATACAAACTTCAGAAACACAGATGTTATACCAAATTCTCACTTGCTTACTCCCAGCTGAACTCAATCTCTGAGCTCTAAAAAGATTTTCTAAACTGTTAAGGACAAAAAAATAAATGACATTATACATTCACATCTGGCTCTGTCCCCATTTAGGGCATGTTAATATACACATTAAACATCTGGGCACAGGGGCAAGGATCTACTGGGAGCTTTTAGCTGCCATGACAACTGAAGTGCACTGTCTCTCAGACAGTTCAGTTTCTGATCCTCCACTTTCAACACCACCACAGGCTCTCCATTTATAACCATCCTAAAACACCAATCACCACAGTAAGTAATATTTATGTGTGGAAAGTTCCGAGGGAGTGTTTCTCTTGCTTCTGTCCTGCTTTAATCCTATAGGACAGATCCTTTCCATTTGCAGCAATACAGTTAAACTCGTTTGGATTTTCTGGCTTTTAGACGTGGAAGTCCTTCCTCTATTTCTGAGTCACTCAAGAGAAGGCTCCTAATAACAAAGGCTTAATGAAAATGGTGAAAATGACTCATCGTTATTTTTCCGAGGAAGTAGCCTTCTTTAGGGTGTTCGAACTTTTATCAGCATTCTAAAGAACACAGAACGTGGGCAATGACAATTATAGCTTCCATGTATCAATGTTTTCTGTATGTCTACAATGCACTTTAGATGCTCTATTTTTTCTTTATTCTTCAAAACCACCTGTAAAGTCAGTATTATTATTTAGACCTCATAGTTAGGAAAATTAACCTATGGCGAGAGGTACGACAACATTCACACAACAACTATGTCCTGAGTGCCTGGTATGTGCAGGCACTGTGCTGGGCACCAGGAGTATACTGGTAAGAATGACAACATGCCCCTACCATCGATGGCCAAGAAAGGGAAAGAAACAGCCAGTGACAGACCGAGGTGGGAATGGAATGTAAGTCTGACTTACATTCAAACAAAAACTAGAACATCAGGTCTAACTGACTTCTAAACCAAAAGCCTTGGAGTCTCCTTGGACTCACTTCTTCCTGTCACACACTACACATCCAATCCATCAGCAAATCATGCTGGCTCTGGCACAAAATATATCCAGATTATGACCATATCTAACCACCCTGGTCCACACCACAACCGTCTCTCACCTGGACTGTTACATCAGCTCCTAAGTAATCTCGCAGTTTCTAGCCCTTTCTCCATTTAGTTGTTCTCAAGAAAGCAGCCAACTAGGTCTTGTTAAAACATTTTGTCAGACACATCATTCTTCTGCACAAAACCCTGCAAAGCCTCCCATCTCACTCAGAGAGAGCTAAGTCCTCACAGTGGCTGCAGGGCCCTACACAACGTGGGTCCGCACCACCGCATCCCCTACCTCTCACTTCCTCGCTCGGCTGTCCCTGAACATGCCTGGCACCTCCTCACTTCAAGAGTCTGCACTTGCTGTTCCCTCTGCCTAGAACTCTCTTCCCTTCCACCTGTCAGCAGCTCAACAAGGCCTGTCCTGAGCGCCATCTGTATGACAGCAACCCTCCTCTAGCATCCCTGTTCTCCCTTCCCGGCTTCATGCCCCACGGCACATATCACCCCCTAACGTAGCATATATTTTACCTTTTTTCTTTGTTTAGTGGCTGCCTCTTCTGTCTCTCCCCAGTTCCACAGAGCTGACTGTACCTGTGAGGATAGAGCTGACTGGTCTTTAAACAATATGATTTTTCCCCCAAACTTAAGTTATTTCTATTCTATTTGCTATCACAAATATTTTACCTAGTATGTAAAAACATTGTGCTAGGTGTCGAAGGACATAAAGATGAATCAGGAGTAATTCCTTCCTTTAAGGAATCACCAACTAAAAAGATGGAAATCTTTCTAGAAGACTTCTTTTACTGTGCCTACGTTCCTTAAAAGGGTATACTGAATTTTAAGCAACTTTTCCTTGGTAACTCCGGGTCATCGTGATGAGCCAGCTGTGCTGCTGGGTCACCACGATATGCACAGCTGTGGCTAGAAATGAGTGAGCCACAGGATCTGAGGGCCACTGGTCACAGGAATTAACTGAGAACTGCCTTCTTGAATTGGATGGATGCTGGAAGGATTGATGGATAAATACCTCTGATATCAGTTTGCTTTCTGGTCTTTTCCCTTTCTTCCCATCCCATATATAAACTAAAGACCTGCTTTATGACTAATGTGCTTTGAACATGCACAAAATTGCCCTTAGCCATCACGGAGGTACAGGAAGCAACAGGTGAAGCCTTTTCCCACTGAGCGCCCAGCAAAGTCTCCGGGGTGGACCTAAATGTTACTCCTTAGTGCTGGGCCTCTTCTCTAGTGTCAGCGTCACCTACCCACCTCCCTTTCGTCACTTGAATTCCTACACCACTTGGATTTCTACACCATTTGCACCACCCCCTTCTAAACTCTGCCAATTATTCTGCTATTCAGAACACTCTCTGTTCTTCTCGAATTACAATGTGTATAAAATGCCCAGAAGAGTGCCTGTCACAGAGCAGGCACTCAATAAATATTAGAGCCCTTTCCCTGTTTATAGTACAATCTGTGATCTGACATTTTCCCCAGTTTCTGTGTCTTTTTACAATCCGGTTGGTACATATAGAACCTTGGCTTTATGGTCAGCAGACCAGCAAATCACAATCCATTACTATTTGTACATAGCTGTGAATAAAGTTTACTCTTTTTCTTTCACCCCTATGACATATTTATTATGTTTGTCTATATCTTAATAACATTTGTAACTGTATCATTTGATAGCTTAAAAGTTACTTATTATTTTCATAAATTTTCTCCACCCAGTGGTTCTAATTTAATAAAATAGTCACTTTTGCTTTATTTACATTTTTATAAATAGTTTATATTCTGGCATAATGAATAATTCTGAGTTATTGTGGATATAGAATTTGAGCTTTCTAGAAGCTGAGTCACCACCTTTCTGATGCTGCCTCCTCTCACCTAATAACAACCCCATAGATGAGATAAAAGTCTAAGAGATCCAAGTATAACAGGCAAAGCAGTTATAAAGTATGACATATTACCACGGTATTTTTTTTGCATATAACTTTACATTTGCAATTGATAAAAAATGCTCTTTTTAAATTTGTAACATAAACCATGTCATTTTATTTTATTTTAATCTCCTTGTAAGACTCTCATTAATGCTTGCACACAGATTACTGCATTAAAAAGTAACAACTATTACATTATTATAGCATAAGTTTTTTTATAAATCCACCCATCTGCACACTGAGACATAAGAATTAATGTAAGGCACATCAACACAAATACTAAAAATGACCATCACAAATACAAGAAACATTAATCCACAACTAGGGACTTCATTTATTTAAGAATTTTTCCCATCTTCTGTTCATCTGGAGAAGAGTGAGATAAATTAATCTCTGATTCCAAACATCTCTTTATTAATACAGTTGTTTTATCAGATAACAACTTCCTATTTTCCCCCCAGTTTTAAAATGTTGCACCCTCTCATAAATATATAAGAATCCAAGCATTTCACTTTGACCCATTTCATATTTACACAGCAGATTTCCAAATGCTGGGAATTGCAAAGTGCCCATTCTTAGCACATGATATCAACCATCTGCCCTGGCCATCAGGACAGGGTCCAGATATTTCTCCAATGTAACATTATAAAGTCAAAGTGCTCTTAGCACTTGTGTAATGTTTTTGCAACATTTCAGAGGTGATAAGTGGATTCTAACTTTTCCAAACTGGGACCCATCTAATCACATGCATGTGAGTACTTTTCCTGTGCTGTGTATTCAACCGTGTATGCTTATACATCCTCACTCTCCGCCCTCCTCCCCCAACACACATAATTTGCCAGACCAAGACTGATTATGTGGGTGCCCAGAAAGTCTTAACGTTTGGTACTTATTCAAAATGATATTTTTGAAGTACGTATTCAACATTTATTAGGTGGAGTTAGGTAGAACTTACTTTCCATTCAGAAAAGTGTGTACCTCTTTATGCTTGGTTAACAGGGTTAGTTCACGCAGTAGTTGAACGTATCACTTTCACTAGTGTCAGCCTCTTTCATTTCACAATTTTTTGGTTTCTCATTAGCAGATGGCATTAGTTATTCATACTCAGGAGGGCCGAATTAACTCTCACAGATATAAGGACAAAGTTACAAAAATAGATTTCAAAGTTCTTTTTGTTTATTTACTACCATGTTGTTAAAACATTTCCCACTTTTTGATGACCCTTTCTTTCAGTTCAGTTTTCTTTTATGACTTACCAAACTACGCAAATTCTTCAAAAGTACACTAACAAGTTTTAAATTTACATATTAAAAACAAATCACTCATTGCCAGTAAGATCTACATAAACTACTACTCAGTATAAGAATGTCAATAACATCGAACTGTCAAATTCAGGCAATTTTAAAATAGGGTGGTGGCAAGGCCTGCTGTTACACTGTGTAAAATATTTAATAGACATAGTTCAACAATGGCAACAACTATTATTGTCATCTCCTTCCTACCCCACCTTGAGATAATACATTTTGTAACAAATTTTGCTTGCCAATTGCCTAAAGTGTTGTATGTGGAAATCTGAATTAATAGCTGCCACGTTTCCCATCTATACCAATGACATTCCAGTACAACATGTCCAGGGAAACGGCCATTCCTTAATCCAGCTCCATCCACCCAGATGTGCACATGCATCCATCGATCCCTCTTTTAAGCATCAAGAATTACAATACTTAGAAGAATAATCCTTTGGTATAAATGTTTAAATGTTAAACGCTAAATATACACTGAAGGATTTTAAACAAGGAACTTGCAAACACTGACTCCATCGCACAGCTGGTTCAGCCCTGTCCAGATGTCGGAATGCATCAGTCATTTTGGATTTATTTATATTGAGAGAAATCAAGTCACAGCCCATATAGTCTCAAAAGGCTGCTTAGATGATGATGAAGACCTATGCTACTCCCTGAAGTAGAGCTGACTCTCCAATGTTATTAAAAAAATACGTTTCTGACATGTTAAATATCTTAAGTCAGTCATTTTAACCACTTGGGAAAAACAATGTTACAGCATGTAATTTAGGTTATTTCAACAGAGCCAGTTCAATGTTAAATCATCATTTCTAATGTATTCTAGCAATACTTCTTTTGTAAAGCCACACTGCACAATAGTGCCAGCAACCACAGACTGTGACTTAACAACCAATTACTTGTACAGTTTGCAAAACAAGTAAACCTCTCAGCAGTTGGAAGCTTTGCCCACAGGCCTGGGCTTGCCCCTGGCATGGTACCTTGCTCTTCTTCATGGGTTCCAGCAATGTCACATTGCTTTCCAGCCTCCTGATGCACTGGCCTCATGAACACTGGTTCCCTAAATGCTCTCCAAGAGTCTGATATCACATCCAGAGTGAACGCTTTTTTTTTCCATTTTTTGCCAATTCTGCAAATTTTTTTTCAGTTGTTTAATATCCAACTAATCACTGTCAACAGTCATCGTCACATATGAATGTTAATACTGCATTACTAAAGAGTTCTTGGCAATTTGTTTTGTGGGCAGAGTTGATGAGGGGTGACCACAGGAAAGGAAGCCAAAGGAAAACCATTTAAACTACTCTGGAAGCTGATCTCTGGAAAGCAGTCAGACAGAACAGGCTAAGAGGCCAGGCAGGCTCCTCCAGAATAAGATGATGCCTATTACAGCCAGGAAGGGCAAACAGCACAGATCTCATGGTGACCAGCCCAGTTCACAGTAGTTGAAAATGTCAGTGATGAAAACACAGAGGTACCCTGTATGGATTATACCCCTACTATTAATGGACCATTAGTGTGAGAGTACCATACTTGAGAGACAGAGCTTCTCTTTTTTTTTTTCCCCTGGGAATTTTTTTTGAGTTTTTTTTTTTAATTTAAAAATATTGT
The DNA here is from genome assembly GCA_028533085.1 of Varecia variegata. Classification (NCBI taxonomy): domain Eukaryota; kingdom Metazoa; phylum Chordata; class Mammalia; order Primates; family Lemuridae; genus Varecia; species Varecia variegata. Next base: position 20,793,267 of record CM052445.1, on the reverse strand, counting down.
GCTCGCTTCGGCAGCACATATACTAAAATTGGAACGATACAAAGAAGATTAGCATGGCCCCTGCGCAAGGATGACATGCAAATTCGTGAAGCGTTCCATATTTTTCACAGCAACAACAAAAATAAATAAATGGGACCCGATTAAATTAAAAAGCTTCTGCACA
>CM052445.1:20758879-20792604 GCA_028533085.1 Varecia variegata | reverse complement strand
TCACCTAAGTGCACATTTGGGAATAACACCAATTGTGTATTTGACAGAGGCAGGGGGGTGGGAGGAGGGGGATGGGTGTATACCTACATGATGAGTGCAATGTGCACTGTCTGGGGAATGGGCACGCTTGAAGTTCTGACTTGGGGGGATGGGGGTGGGGGAGGGGATGGGTGTATACCTACAAGAAGAGTGCGATGTGCACTGTGTGGGGAATGGACACGCTTGAGGCTCGGACTCGGGGGATTGGGAGGGACATGGGCAATATATCTAACCAGAACTTTTGTACCCCCATAATAAGCTGAAATAAAAAAAAAAAAAGATCTAATGGGCAACACGTGAGGACTCTAGTTAATAATAGTGTACTGTACTCAGAATTTTTGCTAAATGAATAAATTATAGCTACTCTTCCTATGGAGATGGGTAACAATGTAAGATAATGAATATGTCAATTTGTTCCACTTTAGTAACCATTTTACTCTGCATATGAATCTTATAACACTATGTTGTATACCTTAAATATACACAATAAAAGTTATTTTTTAAAAAAGAATACATCCTGGAAGCGGCACCCACTATTTGTATTTATATGTCATTGGCCAGCGCATAGCCATCCAACACCTAACCACAAGTGAGACTGAGAAATAAGTTTCTGTTTTGGGTTGCCATGTGTAGCTAAAATTCTACAATTCTGTAATTGAAGAAGAAAGTGAAGATGGATCTTGAATGGTGAACTTAGCTGTCACCTTTTATAGAAAGCCTTCCTAACCCCCTAATAATCCACTAGTCACTCCCTTCACACACAGACTAAGTGATTTGCCCAGCTCATTAAACAGAAGGGGAGGAATTAGTCTATGACCCAGGCAGTCTGTCTTGAGAGTGCCCTGAACCACTACACTAAGTTTACTTCTTAATATTTCCTCATTAATCTCTATGAGGACAGTAAATTGCTAATCTCAGGTGCCATTGCATTGTCATTACCTAGTCCACAGTCGTACACTTAGCAAGTTCCAAAAAATATTTGGTAAATCAGCAAAAAGGCAAACGTCTCTCATTGCAATCTGCCATTGGCCTGTGTTATCTCCCGGACCCAGGCAAATTATACAGGGTGAAGAGTGGCTAGCCTCTGATTTATAGCATGATCATCTATTCCAGTCCCTCGTGTAACAACAGAAGAAAGTAAAGAAGAGGAAAAAAAAAAATCTCACACCCAAAACAAACAAACAAAAAATATTATGGGGTACAAATGTTTTTTGGTTACATGTATTGATTTTGTTAAGCTTCAGTCAGGGTTATAAGCATGCCACCATCCAGATAGTGTTCATTGTAGCCATTAGGTAGGTTTTCGCCCATTCCCTCCCTTCTTCCTTGATTTCCACTGAGTTTTACTTCCCTGAGACAGAGCTTTTCTTGATGATTGAGAAAGATAAACAAGCATAAATAACATCTTTGTTGGTACCTCACTGCCATCAGTTATAAAGGACAGATTTTTTTGCTAAAAGCTTAGGAATAGAATTTGGGGTACTTTCCAAAAAGTATAAAGTGAAAACAGACTTTATGGCTCCTGGAAAGTTTTTACCCAAGAATTAATTCTCTGTAATACAGACTTGAAAATTAATGCTTTTTCCTCCAGAAGAATTTCTTTCAAAAATTTAATCTGGTAACTAATTAATTCTCATACATTCTCCTCAGTATTTTTCTCACAGACTTTCATGATATGAATAATATCAAAATAAATCAGTAGCATTATGATCTACTTCCACACAGTACTTTGTCCCATAAACACAATGCAATGAACATTTATTTCATGTGTCACTACTTTTTACTCCTTCAATATCAACAAAACTTATTTAATGCATAGTTGCCAATAAATACTAAGCTTTATGCTTTGTAATAAATATTTCCAAGTGATGAAAAATGCTCTTAAGAAATAATTGCTATTTGAGGATGGTATCTGAAGTAATACATATGTTAATTAGCTTAATTTAGCCATTCCACAATGCATACATATTAAAAACATGTACATGATAAATATATACAATTTTTCAGTTATGAAAATAAATATTTGAGTGTGATAAAATATTTTATTGAGTGATAAAAATATAGACCAGTTATAACAATGGGATATATACCTTAATAATTGTATTGTTTGCTAATCCATCTTCAACTACAGTCAAAAATTGGTCCCCAAAGTTCTTCATATCTACTACCATATTTCATCAAATTTTTTATGAGCCAAAAATAGGTTCCAAGAAATCCATTATATTTATACAGTTCAAAATGGCTCAGCCTGCTAATGGGTACAAATTTTCTTTTAGGATGGTGAAAATGCTCTAAAATTAAATTATAATGGTTGTATACTCTGAACATAAATGAAAAACTATTGAATTGTACACTTTAAATGAGTGAATTTTATGGTATGTAAATTACACCCAATAAAGCTACTTTAAAAATAGGTCTATGACAGTAAGAGCTTTTTGAAAAGTTCAACAAAATTGACAAACCTTTAGCTACACTACCTAAGAAAAAACGAGAGAAGATTCAAGTAAAATCATAAATGAAAGAGGAAGCATTATATTACTAACTGATGCCACAGAAATTAAAAGGATAAGAGACAACTGTGAATAATTACATGTCAACAAATTAATGAATGGATAAATTCCTAGAAACATACAATTTACCAAAACTCAATCATGAAGAAATAGAAAATCTAAACACACCTACAACTAGTAAGGAGATTGACTCAGTAATCAAAATCCTGCCAACTAAGAAAATCTCAGGGTAAGATGGCTTCACTAGTGTATTCTGCCAAACATTTGAAGAATTAATGCCAATTCTTCCTACTCTTTCAAAAAATTGAAGAGGATGGAACATTTCCAAACTCACTTTGTGAGTCCAGTATTACTCCTATACCAAAGCCAGAAAAATACACTACAAGAAAAGAAAACTACAGGCCAATATCCCTGATGAATATAGATGCAAAAGTCCCCAACAACATATAAGCAAACTGAATTCAACAGCACATGAAAGGGATCATATACCACGACCAAGTGGGATTTAATCTTGAGTTTCAAAAATGTCTCCATATATGAAAAACAATCAATTAGTGATACTACATTAGCAAAATGAAGGACATAAATCACAGGTCATATCAATAGATGCAGAAAAAGCATTTGACAAAATTTATCGATCTTTCATGATAAAAACCACTCAACAAACTAGGAATAGAAGAAAATTACCTTGTCATAATAATGGCCATATGAAAAGCCCACAGGTAACATTATACTCAATAGTGAAAAACTGAAAGCTTTTCCTCTAAGATCTGGAACAAGGCAAGGATGCCCACTCTTACCATTTCTATTCAACATAGTACTGGAAGTCCTAGCTAGAGCAATTAGGCAAGAAAATGAAATAAAAGGCATTCAAATTGGAAAGGAAGAGGTTATCTATGGCTACAGATGATATGAAAGTATATACAGAAACACTTACACAGAAAACCCTAAAAATTCCTCAAATTTTGAATAAAAATGTAACTATTAGAATAAACAAATTCAGTAACGTTACAGGATACAAAATCAACACTTAAAATTCAGTTGTGTTTCTATACACTAACAATGAACAATCCAAAAAGGAAATTAAGAAAAAGATACCATTCACAATAGCATCAAAAAGAATAAAATACTTAGGAATATCTTCACCAAGGAAGTGAAAGACTTGTACACTAGAAACTATAAAACTTGCTGAAATAAAGGCAATGCAAATAAATGCAAAAACTTCCTATGTTCATGAGTTGGAAGACTTAATATTGTTAAAATGTCCATAAAAAAGAAGGAAATTCTGGCATTTGCCACAACATGGATGATCCTTGAGGTTATTACACTAAGTCACAGAAGGACAAATATTGCATGATTCCACTTATACAAGGTATCCATTAATAAAATAGGCAAACTCAAGGGAGCAGAGAGTAGGACGGTTGTTGCCCGGGGCTGGAGGGAGGGAAAATAGGGAGTTTCTGTTCAATGAGTATAGAGTTTCAGTCCCGCAAGATGAAAGAGTTCTAGAAATCTTCTGCACAACATTGTGATTATAGTTAACAGTACTGTACTGCACACTTACACATCTGTTAAGAAGGTAAATTTCATTTTGTTCCACAAAAATGAAAAAAAAAAAAAAAGGCGGTCAAATCTTCCAGGAATGCAGAATATCACAGGTGAGACAACAGGGCTTCTGATGCTTTTATTTGTTTACTTCGATAATAAAAAGTCCTATGTCTGCTGTCACTGGAATAGTATTTACTAGAAGCAGCCTCTTCAGAGCCCTCTACACCTGTCTTTGCCCACCAGGAATCTGCAGTTAGCTTGACAGCATAAGGAGTTTAATGTCAGATTTACTATGGAAAGACTTTACTGTGGCATGAGGAACCCTAAAACACTGGATACAGTCAGATTCTTATGACAGTTTCCAGAAGAAAAGGTCACAGGTTGGACAGGCTGCCTGCTGGAAGGGCTGTCAGTGCACGCAGCATGCCCTGAACCCTGAAATGGAAGTACCCGTATCTGTGTGACCAGGGCTGAACAATTCTAAGCTCTTTTTCTAAAGTCTCAAATTCCCACGAGAACCTCATACTCCCTGCCTCACCTGTGGTTCTGACCTCAGGCTAAAAGTGAAAATAGTCTGCCTGTTTCCTCCTAAACATTTCCCCAAAGTAAATAAAGAGGCTGCTTCTTTTTCAGCACTTGCTCACTTGCATCAGTCTGTCTCTCTCTCTTTCCCCTCTTCCTTATCATCAGCTGAGTCTCAATCCAGTTTCTTCTACACTTAGATTCATGATTATGGACCCACCAGCTACCCTTAAGAGCCACAGGCTGGAATGAACACTTTCCCTGCAAATTACCTGTGGAGGGAATGGGAGGTGCCCCCCACTTCCAATGAAGATTTATCAAGTACAGTTAGCATGGTTCGGAGACTGGATCCTGGCTATACACAAAGTGTGGTCTGAGGACCAACAACAAGGCATCATGTGGGAGCTTGTTCAATAGACAGAACCCTACACCCCACCCCAGACCTGCTGAATCAGAACCTGCATTTTAACAAGACCCTTTGATGATCTGAATATACATTACAGTTTCAGAAGCCCTGCTATAAAATCTAAATATATTTTGGGACAAGACTGTGGAAAGGGCCATTTACAGAGTAAATAAATAATATTAATTGAATACATATTTTTTGAATGACTGAGTGATTTGCTTTCTTTAAAATAAGAGAAATAAATAAATTCAATTACTACACGTATAGGGCCTTAAAACATCAATGAGCTTAATGAACCTTCAGCAGTAAAACTTAACTACATATTCTTTTTCTTTATATTTTAATAAATCTGCTTGCATGAGACAGCTTCAAACTGTATCAGTGACAAGTAGGTGTGTTTTCATAACTTAATGTATAGCAATAACCACCCCCCAAAAAAAACGGGGGAAGCAGTGCATAAAGAAAGTGTATGTGTCTAAACAGGTGAATCTAGCATGATGTGAAGGGAATTTAAAGGCCAGGGCCCTCACCTGTACTGGTCTCTTCCAAGGACCAGGAACTAACTTAGTCAAAATTTTGTTGTCTTTTCTTACAGATAGCTTCAAAGATTATGTAACCTTAAAACTCCAGACAACATGAACCAGCTCTAATTTAATTAATTGTAAAAACTATTTTTAAGTTTGGCATATACATTTTTGAAGTCCTTTCAATACACTAGGAAATACTTAGAATTTCACCACTACCATTCTATCTACAAATAAAGAATATGTAAATTTATGTCTTTTACCAAATTTGAGAAGTCTTCAGCACTGTATCTTCAGGTGCTTTGTTGGCACTGCTCACTTGTTCCTTCTTTCTGGGACTTCAATGCCATGAATATTAGAGCTTTTGTTATAATCTCACAGGTTGATGAGGCTCTGTTCGTTGTTTATCATTATTCAATTTTTCTCATTGTTCAAATGGGATAATTTCTATCATTATGTCTTCCAGTTCATTGATTCCTTCCTCTCTCCCTTTGATTATGCTTTTGAGCCCATCCACTGAGCATTTTCAGTTTTTGTATTTTCAGTTCTAAAATTTCTGTTTGGTTCTTCTTTATATTTTATATTTCTTTGCGGAGCTATGTTTTCATTTATTTCAAGTGTGTAATTTTTTGTTGGAGCATTTTTATCATGGTTGCTTTAAAATCCTTGTCAGGTAATTCTGACAGTCATCTCAAAGTTGGCAGCTGTTGACACTTTTCATACAATTTGTGATCTTCCTGGTTCTTGATATAACAGTGATTTTCAAATGAAACCTGAACATTTTTATATTATGCTCTGAGACTTTGGATCTTATTTAAACTCTCTGTTCTCACTGGCTTTTTCTGATCCTGTTTCAACAGGGGAAGGGAGGACACCACCTCATTATTGCCAGATGGAGACTGAAGTTCAGGTTCACCACTTGGCCTCCGCTGCCACCCCAGTGGGAGTTCCTTGTTATCACTGGGTTTGGTTGGAGTCTCTGGCTCCCCATGTAGTCTCCTGAGGCACTGAGCTGAGGGTGGCCTCATTACTACTGGGCAATGGGGAAAGTCCTGAGCCTCCACCAGGCCTTCTCTATCACAACCCCAGCAGGAAGGGGAAGGGGCACAAAACTTCTGCTGTGTGAATGTGGAAGTCTACCTAGGTGGTCTCTGATACCAACCCAATAAGAGAATTGTTACAGCCTCTGGAAAGTGAAAGAAAGTCTATACTCCCTGCTTAAACTTCCCCGGCATGGGTATGGGTGAGGCACATTTTTTTCTGTGGTTTTGTGAAGTAGAGAAATTAGCATCTACAAGTTTTCTGTCTTGCTTTGTTGTCCCTTTCTTACTTTTCCAGCTAGAGAGAGTAAGTTTCATTGGGGGCTTTTCTGTCTGTACTCATTGGCATTCCCAGGTTGTTGGTTTCTTGAGTATCAAGTCTCAGATACATGAGACAAAAAGAAAATGTAGGGAACTCATCCCCACGCCATTCCTCCGGTTCTGATGTCCCTAACCAGTCTGCCTCCTCTCCACCTTTCGGAATCCTCTTGTATTTCTTCTATATCTAATGCCCAGCATTTTCAGTTGTACGTAGTAGAAGGACTAGATAAAGTACATTTACTCCAATTATCTGAAAGTAGAAGTCTGCATTTTTAATTTAGATAGCTATTACCTAATTGCCTTCCATAGACCAATTTACATTTACACGTCAGTTGAACCAATTACATTTCTACAGAGTTGACACTGCTTTACGACATTGGTTTTCATTGCAGAAATTGTTTTTGCCCTTACACCTAAATTAATCTGGTCATAAGGGTTCCACACTTGCCACTTTACAGTCAACTTAAGAATTTTTAAGGGAAATTCTTCCTTATAGGATAGAAAAGAAGTAATGGTGTTCAGAAGTGAGCTTCCTGTAGATTTCTCCTTCCTTCCTTTGCCTCCGACCCAGCTCCTGTTCATCTAATTTGAAGGCTACGAGTGAAATGTTCTGAGCCTTCTCTGCTTACAGAAATGAACACTTTCAACACTGGTGTGAACAAAGCATTCCAAGAACAAGAGGGGAGTAAAATTAGGAATTTCTACCATTTAAAACAGGAATATAATTAAAACACCCTCCCCGCAGGTAAAGCTTATTGCCATCAATGCACAGTCCCCATAAGGGTTTTTGTTTTAATTCAACAGCTGAAGCTCCTGCTTTTCTCTACAAAGAAACACATATACATGAAGTAAAAGGATTATCTCCTTGTCAAACTCAACAGAGGGTGTGTGTATAAATATATAAAAACTTCTGATAAAATATTTGTTCATAGATATTTTGGAGAAAAAAGAAATACATAAAAATGTTAAATCTACATAATACCACCTAGCTATAAACTACTTTAAATATTTTCAGAATATTTTTCTCTGGTCTCTTCTATATTTTCCTTTATTTTTTCTTTTTATAAAATGGACTCATATCATAAATACAATTTGAACCCTGCTTTATTCACTTAACATAATAATGTGTTTTCGCATTTGGTTAAGTGGTCTTTAAAATCACGAGCCTTTAATGGCTGCAATAATAATATTCTACCTTATGAAAGTGCCATAATTTATTTAAATATTCTTCTATTTGAGGATATTTAAGTTTTTACATTCTTACCATTTTTATTATAATAACCCTGCAATGCAATATCCTTTTACATAAATCTTTGCCTTTATTTTTTTCTCTGGGTGGAATGCTAGAATTTGGATTACTGGATTGCAGCACTCTGCTCCCTCCCAGAGCTGGGAACACTGTTGTGGGCCAGGGCCAAATTCACTCTTGGCTACAGCACTTAGAATTGACTGCAGATTCTGCATCCCTCTCGCAAGACACTGTTGGGCTTCTCTTTTACAGTGCTTATTTCCTGCGCAGTGGTGTGGCCAGGTAAGCCTAGAGCTTTTCCAGCTCGCACAAAGATGTATTTGCCTCTCCTTGCTCCTTGGAAAGGCTGCTGGGAACCAGGGAAACTGAGTTGTGTATGTTTACTTCTGGTTTGCACTCTGCCTATTCTCACCACTAGCATAGTGAGGACCAAAATGAGAGTGTGAGTTAGTAGAAAGGTGAGAAACATTTTTTGTAGGAAGCCCTGCTGCTAATTTAATTCAGGACAAATAAAATAGTTTCCATGCTATAAAAAATAGCATTTTTAAAACAAAACTGGGAACACTATATCTCTATGTAAGTAAACGTTTGTGATTTTTTTTTTTTTTTGGCTAAAATTTAGGCACTACATAGTTTCACTACACTGATTGTGATGCTTCACCTCTGATCACATGTTGCTGTCAATAAGGCACATTTGAAGCTGTGTTTTTCCTTTTTCTTAATAAATCTTGTAGTTATTTAACTGTAAAAATGTGGCTTATCATAACATTATATTCTTTAAAACAAGAATGCTTTCCATTGCCACCAAGACAAATAGCAGTAACTTTATAGAAAGAAGCACTCATCTGTCAACCTACTTTAAACACCAAATTTCCATTAGCTGTTTGCTCTTCTTGGAGTATCCTTAGCAGGAAAGGATTTACATTTTATTTATTCATCTCCCTTGTTCAATTTTCTATTGAGGTATTAGGGTTTTTTCCTTCTGGATTTGAGAAAGCTATTTAAATACTAATGATATTAACCCTATGTTTATCACATTGTTGCAACTATTTTCCCCAGTTTTCATTGCCACCTGATTTTATATATGGTGGATTTCTTTTTTATCATTCAGAAATATTTAAATATAGTACATAAAAATATTTTACTTTAACATTTGTTTTGTTTTTTTTTGAGACAGAGTCTTGCTCTGTTGCCTGGGCTAGAGTGAGTGCCGTGGCGTCAGCCTAGCTCACAGGAACCTCAAACTCCTGGGCTTAAGCAATCCTACTGCCTCAGCCTCCCAAGTAGCTGGGACTACAGGCACGTGCCACCATGTCCGGCTAATTTTTTTTTCTATATATATTTTTAGTTGGCCAGATAATTTCTTTCTATTTCTAGTAGAGACGGGGTCTCGCTCTTGCTCAGGCTGGTCTCGAACTCCTGACCTCGAGCTATCCACCTGCCTCGGCCTCCCAGAGAACATTTGTTTCTTTATTTTCTCAATTAGGACACTGCCCCAACCCCAAAATTATATATATTTCTTTTCATTAATTATATTTTCTACCTCCAGTTTCATTATAAACTTAATATTTTTTTAATTTAGTTTTACAATTTTAAACAGTGATTAAATATCATTTTTGAAAAGTTCTTTGATTCTTCATTGATTTTGATACTACTTTTATCACAAAGTAAATTATTTCATATACTAGGTTTTTTTATAACTCTTCTAGTTGTGCCACTGCTGATTCTTAGACTGTTTACTAGAGGTGTGTCATATATTTAGTATCTTGTAAAACAGTACTTCTATTTTATCATTACTTTTTATTTTCCTCAAAATTGTAAGTAGCTCACCCATTTCTTCTTCTAAATAAACTTTAGATTCAATAATTCAAGTTTCAAAATTTCTAAATAAACTTCAGAATCAATAATTCAAGTTAGATTTTAAACATGAGATTTAAATTTTATGATTATTTAAGATAATGTTTATAAGCAGTAAATATGTAAAAGGCATTCAACCTCACTAGTAACCATGGAATTGAAAATTATTTGCCAACTAATAAGTAGGTAAAAAATTTTAAAGCTTGATAATGTCCTGTGTTGGTATTAAATACGAGTGACATAGGCATTTTTATAGACCACTAGTGAGAAAAGAGATTGACAGTTATTTTAGAGGAAATTTGTCAGATTCTATCAAAATGCAAAATGTGAGTACAATTTGTTCAACAATTCCCCTTCTAGGAATCTATCCCATAGGCATTCTTACACATGTACACAAAGATATAAGGTAAGTCATTGCAGCACTATTTGTAATAACCCCATACTGGAATCCATATAAAATTTCACCTGCAGGAGAATGATAAAGTAAATTATGAAGTATCCATAAAAGGAATATAGACATTAAAAAGAATAAGTAGATATATATAATAATATGCAAAAATCTCTTAAGATATATTACTAAATAAAAAGATAAGTTTCAAAACAATATGACCAACACTGCCTCCCTGCACCCAGTGCTAGATGAGCTCTTCCTGCCTCCACTTAACAGACTTTGACGGTATGTTGTGCAGGACAGAAAGCCCTACCACCTAGGATGGGTTTTATTCTTCTCCTCCAGCACTACCTACTAAACAAGGATGGTAAATTTCTGGGAGTTGCAGTTTATGAATATATTAAAAAGCAGTTGTTACAGAGAAGAAGATCTGCTACAGTATTCTGAACATGTCAAAAGCACCACCCACAGGAGATGATTGCCCAGGTTTTCGGAGGGGTATGCAAATCCAATGTTGGCCAATGATATTTATTCTCAATTCAGTTCCATCAGCCTGTAATCAATAGAAATTCCACTAGAAACCCTGCAAAAGGCTATTGGTTTTATTTTCCACCAGTATAATGTTTTTGTGTGTCACCATTGGTATGGAATGTGGAAGTGGAAATGGAAAGTTGGGAAAGGCTGCACCATGGTCTATCAGCCAGATGACACCATAAACATATTATTTTGTGTTTAAAAGTAAAGTCCAAAATGTAAAATAACAATGCTAATGGACAAAAAGGCCATAAACAAAAAATATATGTGGGCACACACCATTCTCAGAACACTTTTCCCCACCATGGTGGGCGTATCTGCTGCTTACTAACCAAGGACGGTGACTCTCCAGGGTTTTAATTCCCCCCAAGGACCAAGAACCCATTTATTGTGTGTATGTGCAGAGAACAGGGAAATGTTTCTATGGCAGCTGCTCTGAAGCACAGAGGCAAAGGGAGAGGAAGGAATGAAGGGAAGAATTAAGGACTACAGAAAGGCTGAAATCTGGGTAGAAATAAAGGTAAACAGTGAGGGATAAATAGGGGATTAATACCCGTGAAGTGATGAAAGAGCATCGACTCCAAAAGGGGGTATAAGAGAAAACACCATAAATAATCTGTGGGAGAAGGAAGCTCCACTGGAAAAGACATTCAGCTTAGTTTTGTTCAGACTTAAAACTGGGATTTAGTGCCACCAGAAAATAGTCGGCAAGCATGACAGCTTAGGCCATTTATCACAGTTATCATTTCTACTGATAAGCATTTCTTTGTTTAAACAAATGCCTGTTATGAAAAACAAAGCCTCAATTGTATTAACAATTCAGCATCTAGTGATGGTCCCTCTAAAGAAATGTCGGCAAAAATATAATATAGAAAGAATCATTATGTGATTTTTTTTGTCTTTTGATGGAGATAATGTGCTAGAAGAATATCTCTCACTGTTTATTTTAAATGTAGAAATTTATGTTCAGTTTGTATATTTCCTGTAAATTGTCAGGTGAGAAATGTTTGAAATTATACAGTATCAGTAAAATATGATGTATATCACGATTTTGTTGGCTCTTGTTGGCTACTCATAGCAAGATAAGGCAGCAAAGGAGCCTTGCAGTTTCATTAGTCTTGCAGTTAGAGCAAGTGTGTCTGAGTGTGTGTATGTGTATGCACATACTTGCACACGTGTGCTGCAGTGAGTAAAGCATAATACTCACTCTGATCTCCATCCAGGGGCAAAAGAAAACTAGAGAGTTTCAGGAACCAGGGCAACACGCAGAAAGTGGGCCAGCAGTCCTTGGAAGCCCCCTGCAATGGTCAGCATGCAGCTGTCTATTAATGGAGAAGCAGCAGGGCCCTCTCCGGGGACTGGACTGCTGGAGTAGCCCAGCTCAGCACAGCTAGCGGGGCCCTCATTCCTAGTGTGGACACCAAACGACTGAATAAGAAGAGAATTCTGACCGACCTATACCACCTCAGGCTGCTGGAGGCGTAGGAACTAATAGTTTTGCTATTAGTAAGAGGCACCAAATGGCAGAGCTGACAACGGGTTATGAGCACCGAGTACCACACCCAGGGTCATGCAAATTACAGTAACACAGCAAACACCATCGATGGGTCTCCCACTAGCCGTAGTAGCATAACATCGCATCCAGTTTCAAGGGATAGAATCTTCTCAAAGGTGAAGTTTTCTCATTTAAAGTCTGTGTTAATCACTGTTTCATGGAATCACAGGAATGTTAGGTAGGGACCAGAAGGAAGGGGAAAAGGGCAGAGGTAAGATAAGGGAGAGATACTGGGTAGGGATACTGTTGCTGGCCAATTAGGATGATAAGAAAACCACAAATTGAAGAGATGACCCAACCACAGAAACAAACACCTTGGGGCAGGCACACAGATGAGCTGGCAGGACCTTAGGTGAACCACTCTCATTAACATAGTAAAAATCACACCCACCAGGGCCATGACAGTTTACAAATGTCATGGCAACCCCTGGAAGTTACCCTATAAGGACAAGTTAACGGAGGGTCCCCCGGTTCCAGGAAATCTCCACCCCTCTTCCCGGGATCAAAGTGAATCTTTGCTCACCATTTAGCACACCATAAGATGTAGACCTAAAAGTAGAAATGTGTTCAAAACCCAGGGTCTTCTCCACTGTGGAGACAGACCTGTTCCCACTCCAGAGCATACTGTGCTTTAATAAACCTTGCCGTTTGGCTTGTGTATTCCTGTTTGGCTTGCTCATTCATTCTGCTGACTCTGTACCAGTAACCATCCTTTGGTCCTGAGAACCAAGAACCAGGGAACACGACACGAACCCGATCCTGACAGGAAGATGACTCTGGAGGAGCTGGCAGACCATCCAGTGCCTGCCCAGGCTCCAGTGTAACCTGCCATTTGACTCTGAACATTATCACTTTGCCCTCGAGGGCCTGGATTTTCTCATCCCAATGGTCTCTATGGCCCCCTCTGAAAACTCTTAAAGCCCCATAAACTTTTGTTATGAAGCTCTTATTGCAAATATTCTCCTAATAAAATTATTTTCACACACTCAAATATTCAACAAATCGAAAGGAAATAATCACACTCCAGATGAGATGTCCACAACATTCCAGCTTGTTTCACAGAAATCCTTTGAAAAGTAGACACGGCAACAGCATACCAAAGCCTCAGGTATCAGAGATCCAAGAAGGCAAGTCAGGAAGGAACAGTGCTAAGGAGGTCAGTCAGTCACTGAGGGGATGCCAGGACACTGTAAACAATTACTAGGCAGGAAGGTGCAGCTTGGAAAATCAACTAAGAAAAAGGGAGGAAGAGAGGAAGGAGGGGTGGGCAAACGCACATTCCATGTTACATGGTGCACTGGGGAAAACAGGACCATGAGTGACAGGTTTGGACCATAAGTCCTGCCTTAGCTCAATTTGCAACTTTGATCAAGTTACAACTTTTTGAGCTTTGGGTTCCTATCTGTAAAATGAAGATTTGGGACTGTCCAGATTACAGTTAAGGATAAATGGACTTTGCACATACTTAGGCGAACAGAGCAGAGCCTCATACTACGTGGACCTAATTTTATGGAGAAACGTGTGCCCTTTCTAATGGGACTGTTTGGGTGTCCTGCTATATAAAGCCCAGTGTGTTCAGTTCAGAGCTCCTCATCTTTCATGGAATTCCAATCCTGACACGATGCTCATACCTTAGATTTTTTTCAGAATCATCTTACCAAGAGCTCAAAATATTCCACGGAAGTCTTTGAAATGAACAAAGCAGGGTTATTCTTCTGTCTTGTTTAACAGGTAAACCACCATTTAAAGAGAACAGGCTATTTGCCACAGATGATACAGAAAGTTAAGGAGGACACTCAGAAATACTGGTCCCTAAAAGAGGGGGGAAAAAATCAATAGCATGTCCTGGAGCCTTTGTCCTCTGAAGGTCTGCAACCCACAAACAACCAGAGGCAGCCAGGCCTGCTCACAGCCCTTCCTATTCACAGACACTGATATAGCAGGAGGCAAATTTAGAGCATATGCAGATTAGATTTTTCTGACCTCAGTGGACAGTTGCCACATTGGAATTTAAGACATTCAAGAACAGCATTCTAAAACATGCTCACTAATTGTCTCTGCTTTATCTATGGAAATTATCAACCCACTTTTTCATCCACCATTTCTCCCCTCTTACTAACAGCTGCCCCCCTCAAATTTACAGTACAGTAAATCTCTAATGGCTCCTTCACAAATAATCTGAAAATGACAGGCACGTTTCACCTTTGTCTTGCCAGGATTTCACAAGGTTGAGAAGACAGGTTTACTGTGAAACCCATCACTACAAAACCATCCTCATCTGGCAAAGGGAAAGACCCCAATCAATAATGTTCTGCTGAGAGTCAGTAGAGAAAACCAAAGCCAAAGCAGGGAAAGGGGGCAGAGAGCAACTCTAACTTACAAAAGCACAGCCCACTTCGTTCGACTCACAAAATCATAGCCTGCTTTGTTCAACTTGTCCTCTAAAGAGGATATATGTACTAGAAATTTTTTATTGCCGCAGCCTCATCCACAAAATAAGACTACATTTACTCATCTTTCTGGACGGCCAAGAAATAATGATACATCTTGTAAATATAGGTCGGTTACTTCAGGGAGGGGGGTAGGAATTAATTTCAAATCTATCACATAGATTCAAGCTATTTCCCATGAGATTTCATACCAGGCCACAGCACTGAAAGCCATAATTTCCATATTTATTGAAAACAGCATCTCAGCCAAAGTGGTGCATTGTGTCCTCACAACGAGACCTCACCCAAGGAAATAGAATTACCTCACACTATCATCATAAGTGTCTAGGGTCTTTTTCAGAAAACTATAATATTTGACCCCCTAATTCAGAGAAAGTTTCCTTAAATGCATTGAGCTTTTGCAAAGACTATAATTTAAAGAACTGGTTTCTAACCTAATAAACTTTCTTGCCAACAAAACCAAAAAGTTTAAATCTGTGTAGTACACAGTAAGTGATAATAGAATCAAATGGTTGTTATTTTTTTAATCCTTGTACCTCCCAGCAGCATTGCTGTGTCTTTATTTATTTATGATTATGTATTTTATTCTCCAAGGTTGTTTCACAATCTGTTTATATAAACTCTGTGTTCATGTGTGTGTGTGTGTTTATGTATGTGTGTTTGTGTGGGTGGGGGCACAGACTCATCTAACTTCAGACTGTTACGAAATAGCTGATGATAAAAAATGCTATCCATGTGTAATATATGTAAATATTGACTTTTAAAACTACTCTTGATGGATGGCATTATGTAATTAATTCATTGTGGCTTCAGGCTCAGATTAAAACTTTCCACAAATCTGGTTATTCTGTTTTAGTTTTCCTTTGTTCTAGGAGTATTAATACCTTTTTGGGAACTATAAACAGCAAAGCATTGGCATGTACATTTACCAGAAAACAAAAAAGTTACATATGCAAACTTTTTCATTAAGAGAAAAAGTGTGGAAAATTATGTAAAATTAATT
This sequence comes from Varecia variegata, assembly GCA_028533085.1. Taxonomy (NCBI): domain Eukaryota; kingdom Metazoa; phylum Chordata; class Mammalia; order Primates; family Lemuridae; genus Varecia; species Varecia variegata. The sequence goes on along the minus strand of CM052445.1, from coordinate 20,776,655 downwards.
AATGAGAACAAACTATTGTACATAACTGTTAAGGGCCCAAAATTTTCTTAAGAAGTTTTGTACTGAAGATACACTGACAAAAGGCTAAGATTACCAGTACCTGATTCGATTCATATTTATTAATAGAAATGAATTGAAAATAAAAGGCATTGATTGGGCGGTCTGACTTGGGGGCAAGCACTTAATCTTTAGGGTTGACAAGCAACCTCCCATAACACATCTATGGTGTCACTGGATAGACCATGAGTCTGACCCAGCATGGTTTGTATGTTTTAAAAAATAGACTTCATATCTGTAAGTGCTTTCTCTAAAATTTTTTCAATGCTGTTTCAAATAAATTAAAAATCGCCATCTATTGTTATTCTTGATATTATTATATAAAAATACATATTCTGGCCAACTTACAAAATTAATCTCAAAATATTTTCTCAATATTATTACATTAAAATTATATTATATACCCTCAAAAATGAGCATCTGTTTTTAATCTCTGAGTAGTTGAAACCATGCAATAAGTTTATGCCCTATTTAAAAATGTCATCTTTCTAAGGGAAAAAATTAAATTTCAGGTTGATCCCAATCATATCTACTACTATTGCTCCTCAGTTCCAGGATGCATGCTTGTTTCATATTTGAACATTTCTGACAAAAAGACATATCTCAAAGTAGTATCTATATTAAATGTTGTGTTCTCTCTTTTCCTTCTAAAACACTGTTAATGCATCTAGCAATCCATGGTAGATCAGACATGAGAAAATGCACTATGTTCTGCATGCCTACTACTTACCATGTTCTTCTAGATGCTTACTACACAGAAATCTGTGACAAGCAGCCTCAGAACAATAGGCCGATTCCTCAGGAGACAATTTTTTTAGAGTGCTAAACTGTTACTTGAGTAATATGCACCAATCAATTCAAATTTCATCATGTAATCCTTCATAACTAGTACTCTCAATTGGCAAAAAGTCTGCTCCCTCCTCCTCCACCCATCTACACAAAGAACATCTGCCCAGCATCATCTGTCTATCTCATTTGAATACTTCATCGATATTGCCTGCTAAAATTGTAAAATCAAATAAGCACGGCTGATGGTCATGGAGTAAAGAAAGTGAGATGTTTTATTATTTAAGATTTAAATCTTTTAATATCCCTCCCAATTACTTGCTTGATTTTGAAAGCACACACACACACACACACACACACACAAACACACACACACATAACCTACAGCAAAATTGACAATAAGTAAAACATAGAAAAAACTTTCACTATGTTTTCCCCAGACCATTGATCCTGCCTGGGGCAAAGAAAGCAAATGACTTAGTGAATCTAAACATATATTACATTTTTATTAGCTAAAAGTCATTATACCTCCATTAAATAAATACTGAGCAAATACTTACAGATTTGGAAAAGGCATCAAGGTATAACTGACCAAGAAACCCCACATACCTTGGACCAGCCCTCAGCAAAGCCAGAACCCAAACCTCAGGCCTTTCTGTTTCCAAATCTGGCTTTACAATCTCAAAAATCCTGGGTTCAGAAAGGTAACTCAAGAAACCCCACCGCTAGTAAGAAACAAGAACCAAATTCAGGTCTCCCTCTTCCACACTCCAGGGTTTTGTCCAAATTTGTTGAGAACCTACTCTGAATAAAGTGCTATCCCAGAGCGGTGTACACAAGACAAGATCCTGCCCTCAAGGCCCTTGACTCTCCATAAGGAATTATGTGATTTAAATCAATTCTTCTGAAATCAGAGACAAGAAGTAACACAGAGTAACAGAAATTTTTTTTAAAAGAAGTTTCATGTGCCTATAAAGATACTGCAAATTAGAAGAACCTTTTCAGTTTGATAAAGTCCTAAAACATAAATAATCAAGATAAAAATAATTATAAGTCATGTTAATATTTAATATTTATTGAACATTGACTACATATCATGCACTTATTTAACCCACAACAAGATCTTTAGATATTATCATCCTAATTTTACAGAAGAGGAAACAAAAAAGCTACAAGAGTTACTTAAGAACTTACCCAAATTTACATATGCTAATAAACGCTACAAAAATCAGCCTCCAATTTCAAAAGATCCTGCCCTTATCCTACAAATAGGATAACAACTCTCTTACATACAAACACACACACATACAAACACCCAGGTCCAGTTTTACCTGTCTCTCTTTATGGTCTGCTTGCTTTGATTCTCTCAAAATTGAATCAATATCGGGAAAGAGCTGGGAGCTGGAAGCTGAGAGAAATACTACCTATACTGAGTTGATCATTGGTGATAAATAAATAAATCAATAAGGTGATGAACAGGAAGAGTTTAAACAAGAACGTTTCCACCATGTTACACTTTAATTAATTGTGAATTGAAGTAATTATTGGGAAGAAAAGGACAGTATTTTTAGAAAAGTAATTAAATTTAGTGTCACTGACACTAAGGTCATTTCAAGAAAAAGGATTTTCACAGTAATAGAAGCAGAACTTAGGGCCGAAGCACCCAAGAGATGGTTACAAGAGAATGAAAGACCAATTTGCCCCCATGTTCAAAGAGAAGAAAGTATAAACCCATGTCCCCAAGATTCTCCTGGGATTAGATTCCTTTATGTAATTAACTACTCATCTATGATACTATCTAAAAAATGCAACCCTGCAGTTTTCTACAGATAACTTGCTGTAGCCTCAACAACTCTATTTATTGGAATTATCCATTTTCCTGTCTAATAGAGCCCGGAGTTTAAACTACCTTCACTTGAGCTGATATCCTAATTCCTCATTTATGCTACAGGTGTGTTTGTACCAAAAGTTATGGAATATTTATGTCCATGATCATATAGAGTCCAAGGTAAAGAAAAATACAAGTAGCAAATGAAGAGAAAAAAAACTCATTTCACTGTCTTTCACAGTATTAAATAAAATAATTACAATAATGTGGGGGAAAATATTATCTATAAAAATGAACCCAAGCCATTTTTATAGAAATCATTTGAAGAAGAATTGTTATCATAAACTGATTTACATGTTTATACATGTTCCATCTCACTGATGTGCAAGCTTCCCTACCACATAATAAGGTTCTTAAGGACAACAGTTAGATTCAGAAACCCCATCTCCTACACGGGATATGCCAAGGACTGAGGGTGGGTCCACTGTGTCCCCACCATCTACCTCCAGTTGTGAATGAACTGAGAAGATATGCTAATGATCAGAATCAGGTTAGTCACTACAGAGCGAGCACAGCAACCTGCTCAACTATGGTAGATGCTTATTTAATATGAGCTGGATGAAACAGAAATAACATCAGTGTTATCCAATTTCTTCCATTAACAACCACTTGAAACAAGCTTTGATGTGTCTTCCAAATTGTTTGGTTTGTTTTCTCCCTTTGGAATAGCTACTATTTTAAAAGTTGAGGCATATGGTAATACTTAGCAAAAAGTAAATATTTAACCCAATCCCTACTAAGTAAAGCCCTTTTTAAATATAATCTGAAGACATCCTGGAGACAGATAAATATATACACTCACACACACACACGCAAATATACATATATAAGCTGGCACTATGATGTAGTACTATTTTCTACATGGTAGCAGCAAATCGAGATTTACACACCAGGAGGAAGCATTTATTTTCCATCATTCTACCTGCTGAAACACATTAACTTTCCCCTCTCTTTCTCTACCTCTTCAGTCATGTCTACCTGTAAGTTCAAAAAACAGAATCTGCTTAAAGAGTACAGAATTTCACTAAATGGTCTTCTGCTTCGTGTGCTGTCTCATTCCATTCCCACTGCAAAGCTTCTAGGTTGTTTGTCAAATCTAAAATCTCTCTCCTACTTTTCATTGGAGAGATTGATTCAGTTGATAAAAATAGAATCCCAAACTGTCACAGCTCTTTTAGTCATCTTAATTAATTATAATTAGTTTTAAAATATTCAGTTCCTGATTTCCCATAAAACCGAGGGCATCACGCACATGTGAGCTGTCATTATTTCTTAATACCGGCACTTGTAATAGAAAGGTAACCGGCCATTCTTTCCTGTGGTTTTTCATACTTTCAACCTTGATTAGGAGGTGTGTAGCTGGTAAATAATTAAATTAATTTTATAGTGAGTGACATGTTTTGAAAGCTGCAAAGTATTTTATTCTGGGAATTTAAGCCAACCCTTGCTTTTCCCTAGATAGCTCTGTGTATGCCTACAATTATAAATTGAAGCAGATTCTTGACTTTCCCATTAGCATCTAACAATTTATAAGCTTTTGATATCCATGGGATGATTTTTAAATGATGATTTTAAATCCCCAATGCACCTAGATAACTAGAAAAATAATAGACAATAAATGAGTACTTTAGAGAAGGAATTTAAGAATTTAAAGCTTCATCCAAGCTGAAAGTAATCAAAAAAACTTTATAATGGTCCTGAACTGACTGTAATGGTCCCTTTACAATATTAAAAGAATGCATCAGCTTCAAATAACTTATTTCACGTAAACCACACAACTATCCTATTATGCAGTAATCATTATATACAATTTATAGATGAGAAAACTGAGGTTCAGATATTTTAGTTAAAACTGCAAAATTAGGAATTGGAAGAGCTGGCTTTCAATTCAGATCCAGCTGCATTTAAAACCATGTTCACAGTATTGCACAAAGCCCAGGTAGAATGTGAGTCCTTGACATTTACAGTACCTTGTGGGTATATCAAGCTTAAATCTAAAAAATATATCCACAGTTCAATTATTTGGGTTCAATTTATCACTGACTACACACTGAGTAGGCAGTGACAGATAGTTCTATAATTTTTAACCATGACTACAAACATGACAGCATATTTTAAGAATTAATTAAAAAATCAAATACAAAGAACTTTGTATATCAAATAATTTTCCCATTAATAATTTGCCTAGGAAATTATCATGGAAATCAAAGAAAATCTGTGCTTTTCTAAGTAAAAATCTTTACATAAGCTTCAATTAGCATCACCCATTGTCAAATCACAAAATTTATATTTTCATTTACTCCTGTTACCAAAGTTGATCAAAGAGACAGTCAACCATATGCACTTTGTACATTCCACGTAAACAAACTTTCATTAAAATATCATTTAATTACCAACTCATTGGATGTTCTGCACTCCATGAAAACTGTATTTAAGCAACAGGTTTGGCTGAATCCCTGTTCTAAATTATTAAGTAGAACTCACTAAGGGAAGAGACTTAGAAAAGAAATTTTCTTTCTCAAACAGAATTCAGATTATATCAATTCGCTGGTAAAATTGTGTATAGACAACTTTTATGGCTATTATTAGAAATTTAGCTAATTATAAATTAGTCTCTACTAGGAGACAATTCTCCATCCTGAAACACCTTTTGTGTCAGACTACCTTTTCCGGGATGTCTGTAAAGCAAACAGCCTGAGAGGATGAAGGATAAAGATGTGTCCAAGACAAAAGATAGTTTTGTTTTCTGGCCAGGGTCATAAAGATAATGCCTTCCTCCAGGGCAAAGGCTGGGCAAGTGTGCCAGGAACCGTTTATAAGATTGGTGATTTTCTAGGCTCTGTGTTCCTCAGCTTTGACACAGACCCACCATGTGTGAAGCATCCCCTGGGTCCCTGCATTACCCCCAAGGGAGTTGGGGACCAGAGGAACCAAAATGCAAGCATGAAGCCCATGCTGCCTGCTGCGCCATGAGCAATAATGTCCTTAGTGTCTGACCCAGGAGTTTTGTGTCTTCTGCTAGCATGTTAAGAAACGGGCAGGCTAACTAGTTAGCTTACAGGCAGGGTAAAGGCTCTCAGACCCTTCTGTGCTCTTGAGAGTTTCCTATGATCAATTAAATAAGTGTCAGCAGATGTTGGCTGGCTCCAAGGTAAATTTTTACTCCTCCCTCTGAAACCTAGAACTCACAGGTGTCATTTATGCTCATACAATTAGGGCAAAACCCACTGAAGAATACCATCTTGGTACATGCAGTTCTTGGGATTGCCTGGCCACCTTACAGCTACTAAAATGAGGACTGTGTAGGCAGGTGAAGGAGGCTTCCCTTCTGATGACCGCCCTTGGGTTATCAGAGAGAGCCCTTGTATGTACACTGAGGACAAGCTACCCTTCTCGTGCCCTGAGCGATTACACACTGTCACTGGCCAACACGTACATCCCTGCTGTCAATCAGCCTCCCTCATGGAGGCTCTGGGAAGAAAAGTGCCTGCCTCAATCACGCTCTCCAGTTTGCCCCAGGGTGACACAAGCCAGACAGATTCTCAGGGCGCCAAGGTGATGGCACTTTCCCTTCCTCACCTCCTCCTTCAGACACATGGACAGTAATCCAGCATTTACAGAGCACTTCCCCATAATCGCTGATGATCCTTCTTCCACACTGGAGATGCAGACAAACAGAACTCGTATTTTCTCTTCACAGAGGCTCAGTGAATTGGCCCAGATCTGGTAACCAGTGAAGCAGACACACAAACTCGGGGCTTCTGACCATTCCGTTCTCTCTACCTCCCCAAACCCAAAACTCCAGCAGACAGTTCAGCAAGTGGCACAGAACATAACACGCTCCTCCTCAGCACACTCTGGCCACTCTCGAATGGGCCCCACAGGAGGCAGAGGAGCACAGTGGTTAGGGAGCAGGGTCGAGGACAGACTGCCTGGGATGTTTAAATCCTGGTCAGTCACTCATCAGTTGTGTGATCTTAGGCAACATATTTAACCTCTGGGTGCCTTAGTTTCATCATCATCTGTAAAATGGGGATAATAACAGCACATTTATTATACGATGATGTAAAGATTGCATAAGTTAAATAAATTACTCTAAGCAGGCCTGCAGTCAATGAGTATTATCGGTCACCACCATCGTTACCATTATAGCTGCTGTGAGTCCCCTTTGCACACCTGATCCCACCCTGGTTAGCAGCCCAGTTTTTGACTGTCAGGCCTGGTTATGAACTCAGGTGAACTTCCCCAGGGTCCCCATATGCAATCCTACAAAATAACAATCTAGGCCCACTCTACCATTAGAACAAAACTGTCATAGAGAATGTAACAAGCTCCACAAATACTTCTTGTTAAATGAATAAATGACCTGGCAAGACTTTCCCTTTCACAATATATATTCTGGAAGAAAAATGAGGCTTTGGGCTTGCCCATTCCCACACCTCCTTTGTGACTAAATCCATGCAATAGGTAGAATAATGACCTTCCTCCAAAGACATCCAGGATCTACTCCCAGGAATCGGTGAATATATTAACTTACATGGCAAAAAGGACTTTGCAGATGCGATTAAGGTTAAGGACCTTCAGATGGAAGATTATCTCGGATTATCCAAGTAAACTCAATCTAATCACATCAGTCCTTAGAGCAGAGAACCTTTTCCAGCTGTAGAGAATTGGAGAGATGGCAGCATGAGAAAGACCTGAACCCCCATTGCTGGCTTCAGAGATGGAAAGGGGCCACAAACCAAGGAATGTGTGTGACCTCTACAGACTGGAAAGTGCAAGAAAATGGATTTCCCCCAGAGTCTCCATGGAGCAATGCAGCCCTGCTAACACCTTGTTTTAGCCCAGTGAGAACCGTGTTAGACTTCTGACCTCCAGAACTGTAAAATAATAAATCTGTGTTGTTTAAGCCACTAAATTTGTGGTAATTTGTTACTGCAACAATGAAAAACTAATATAATCTCTTCAGATTCTTCCACTAGGGAATGACCACAACCCAGCACTGGGCCCTATACTGGGATTAAGCAACAAGAAAGCACATACTTACTCACTAATTCATTCATCGATTCACTCAGTGAATTTATTGAGCACCTACTACAGGCCATGCACTGCTCTATGTGCTACCAAATCAACAGTGAGCCAGAGAATCACAGTCAGCTTCTGCTCCCAGGCAGCTTATCATCCAGAGGTGAGAGACAGACTAAAAAAATCAATCAATAAATTAGACAATTGAAAACAACGAAGAGTGCTGTGAAGAAAATAAAACAGGATGATGAGAGAGAGAACACAGGGAGCAGAGCTGGGGAGACAGAAACCCCAGATTGGGGGGATGCAAGGCTCTCAAAGAAATAACAGTTGCTGGCCAAGCAAACATCCAAGTGAGCTCGTAAGGCGCTAGCTTGTGGCTAACTCAGCCTTCAAAAGGATGCTGGAAGAGCTGAAACACCCATTTTGAGAAATTGACATGACTTCTTGCTCCAAGGAAAAGTGCACTGTGTGAATTGCTACTCTTATTTTCCTGTCCTCACTATTCACAAGCATGACTTGTAAGGCTTTATTTTTTAACATATTTTATGAACAGTGTAAAGGCAGCATTATCCCAGAGCCCCTGGATATCATTCTCTGTGAGAGCACTCAGTGTTCTCCTTATCTGAATATGGATGTGGTTAGATTCCCGAGACAGCTAGATTGCTATTACTGTGATGGATTTCCCCATGGCTGGCTGTGGCACGTATCAGGGACACCAGCCCCAACACCAAATCCATTGCTCAGGTTTAGACTCAGAGCACGAGAGCCTCTGCAGACCACAGCTGGCTCCATTGCATATTTAATTATGACAAAAACATCAAGGTAGAAAGGTAGCAAGTAAGTGTATAAAATTCTCTTTCCTGTCATATCATGTGGGAATGATGGTCTTTGATATCCAAATCATGCAAACACAGAACAGGCCACTCGATTTATTTATTGCACAGTGCCTTGCTCAAATGTCTACAGTAAAATACTGAAAACAGCTCCAATTTTTAAAGATGTCATAGTCTCAATAATTACTTCTCACAATTACTCCTTTCACAGGTACTTTATGAAAGTAAAACTAGCACAACCAAGTAATCTGTCTCAAACTAGAGTTGCAAGACATGCGTAAACAACCCAGAGCAGTACAGTCTACCTTTTACACTCTGGTTGGAGTTTGTTCCACATATGCCTTCCCGTGTGAGAGGGTGATTAAGCTGAGACACAAAATGATTCCAGGTCTGGAGCTACTCTAACCATTTCTGCTGTTTGAACTTACAAACAGACTTCAACACCATTGAATGAGAAGGCTTTTGTGTTAGGGGTAGGATGTGGGGCAGAGTTCACACTTGGAGTAGTGATAATTCATTGACTCTGAGAATGGTGCTCAGGTTTTAGAGCCAGAATATCTGGATTTCCAACTTCACCATATACCTATATGACCTTGAAGAAGAGATTTTCCTGACCAAGAATCAATCTTATTTTTCTCTATAAGTCGAGGTCAATAGTAACACCCATTCTGCCTGCTTCTGAATTCAGAATTACAAAATGAGAAACACTCTGTAAACTACAGAACAAATAAAAAAAAAAAAGACTATAGAACTATAGAACAAACTATAGAACTATAGAACAAACTATAGAACTATAGAACAAATAAAACTATAGAACAAATAAAAACCAAAAGTCCCCTGGCCTCCCCACTCAGGGTGTTACAAATATGTTGTATTTAAGGCAACAGCCTAAATCCCAATTCTCTGCACTCCAGCCATGGATGTGCAGTAAGCCTAAGCTTTTCCTGGGATCCCCCACCTCAGTTTCTTCCAGGACTCCCTGGGTGGTGGGAATGACATCTACCAGACAGACCTAGGGCCTACCACTGGACAGTCCTCCTCCCCAGTCTCTGACATTTTTCCTCTGCTCCACTGACCTTGGTCACTCTGTCGCCCACATGTCACAGTCAACACCTCTGACGCGAGCAGATGACTTCCTCTACAACACCAACCTCAAGGCCTAGCTGGCAGGGGGCCATTTCCACTCTTGGGCCCTGCTGTTTTATAACAGGGTTGCCAAGGCAGCACTGTTCGGTATCAATGACTAGGTCTTTGCAGGAGTCAGCAAACTTTATCTGTAAAGGGCTAGATAGTAAATATTTTAGCTTTTGCAGACTACATGGCTCTGTAGTACATTCTTCTTTGCTTTTTTAAAAATAACCCTTTAAAAATATAAAAACAACTCTTAGCCCTTGAGACCTACCAAAACAGCCACAGGCTGGATTTTTCTCAAGGGCCATAGTTTGCAGAGCCCTGTTTTACAACAGGGCCCTGGTTTATGCCATGGCATACTTGTTTGTGTGAAGAGGAGTCTGTTGTTAGCAGGAGGGGTTGGGGGAGGCTGGTTAGGTCAGAGGAGGTGCCCAGAACCACAGAGCCCTTGGACATCCAAACCCTGCAGCTCAGTCTGGTCCACGTTGGTAGATTTCTTTACTCATGGCTTTCTCTCAGGGACCTCATCACTTCCCCTCCATCCAGCCTCTTCTGGGGAATCCCGAGCCATGGGAGAGATCAGTGCATGTCTGAACTCCGAAAGTGAGTCAGGTTCTTACACTCAGGGCTCCTGCGCTTGGTGTGAATCAAGTGTGTGGCTTCCATGTCCCTAAAGATTCTAGACAATTAGAAGGCTGCTCTGCCCACAGCACAGGAGACCTCTGTGGTTGGAGTTTCCTATGATCCAATCAAGCCCAGTAAAATGCATCTTTGAGCCAGTCAGAATGTTTTATACATTTATTAGTCACTATGATTACTATCAAAAAAGGAAGAGGAAGAGGTAGGGGAGGGGGAGGGGAGGAAAAGGAAAAGGGGGCGAGAAGAGGAGGAGAAGAGAAATCACTGCAGAATATTTTGTCTGGATGCCATTATCATCACAAAATTGTCTTCACCTGGTACTTACAACAAATTCATTAAATATTGTCATGTAATCAAAAGCAAGATTCCCCACCATTTATAGTTTCTAAAGGACAGCTGCCTTTTGACAGTTCGCCCTCTAATTAGAAGACTTCACTTTGATTCTTCTTGATTCTCACATACATTCTATAAATCAAGGCCTCAATAAGCCTATAGGATACCTAGCTGCCAATTATTAATAGTAAATGATGTTTCCTTAGCCCAAAAGTGAAATAGCAAACGGTGCCCCTTCAGGTCTGTGTCTTAGCACCATCTGGCTAACTAAAGGTCCCTGTGTTGGGGGAAAAAAGCAGTGAGGGGTGGAAGTCACCTCTTAATCATGGCAGATCCAGCAGAGCCCAAGGACACACACGGTGCGCACAGCCAAGATTTCTGGCCCTGACTTGAGCCCTTTGCCAGGTGCAGGATAACACAGAGGTCCTGACTTAGGTTTTGAGCTAATCTACAGGCCAGACGAATTTAGCCCATTTTGTGCAGCTACTAGTAATATGCTAACATGCTGGCAAAGAAGTCTGTGATAATATGTATGGCAATGGTGGTGGTGATGGTGCCACCAACAAGACTTGTCAGCTGAGAGCCCTTGTTCATTATCACTTGAAGAGGGCTGATTTTGAGAGGAATTGAGATAACTTAGAGGGTAGAGTGTAAAGCAGTCCACAGGGTTGATAATGTGGAAGGATGGTGACGAAGTCCTGAAAGATGTATAGCTCAGAGAGAAGAATGTTTAAAAAATTATCCTCAGTGCTTTGCCAGAGCAGAGTGCGGAAGTCAAGGATGAATGTCTGCACCCTGCAGAGAATGCTGCACTCAGGAGGTCTACACTGCAGGACGACTTCACTGCAATTGCGGGCAGGAAGGTTTGGGAGGCTTCGCTTTGGCCTAATGGAAGAGGGGAGCAGCTGAGAAGCCAGGAGGCCAGTGATGAGGTTGCAGTGGTCAAGGGGGGAAAGAACAGAACCTGGTGGTGGCCTGGAGATGTCCAGGGAAGAGAAAACGCGAGGCTGCCTGGGAGATGCATGGCACATCCCTGCAACAGATTGGAAGGGGGAGGAGAAAAGGTCATGGCAGAGCCAAGGATGACTGGAGCTCCTGCCTGGGGAAAGGAAGGATGGCTGCGTTTTAGTTGCCAAGACAACAAGCCTCAATGGCAGCCAGAGAGGCTACAGAGTCCCTCTCCGGGATTCTCCTGCTCTTGGTCATGCAGCACAGGCAGACCTCCTTCCACTGGGAAGTACAATATGCTGCTCTGTTTCTCAAGGTGTGTTTATTACTGAAATGACTCACCCCCGATTGTACCAGAATGCCGTAGGCTGCAATCACGCTACAGAAACACATACTATTCAGCATTGTTAATGGAAACAAACATCTGCAACACCTAATCGAAACCCATTCCTCGGAAAGATAAAAACATTATAACCTTTAGCATCATGCATAACTTTTTAAACACAGAGAACCCTACAGCAGAGATCTACCTTTGGAAACTAAAGATAAATTAGAAAACATATATTTCTTCAAAGTATTAATTTTTAAAGCGGCCAAAATTGCTAACAACCAGGGAAAGTACTGATTTATAAATTATGTTCTCAGCATATAGTATATATTGTGAATTTGCATGCATATTAAATGCAAATAACCAGAAGAGCATAACATTAAGGCTTCAAATTTATATGTGCAAAAGACAGTAAATTCTAACATTAAAATTCTTTCCAGAAAATATTAACTCCCCACATCCCATGTGACTGTCACATACTCAGCTGAGTAGTCTCACTGCAGAGCTTGCGAAGTCAACAACCTTGCTCAGTCAAAATCTGCATTCCCCATGCCCACCCCACTCACCAGGCAAAGCAGACAAGACCATCTGGCACCATGTGAGATGGAGGTTAGGTGCTACCATTGCCCAGCTTTTCAAACAAACTATCTTATTTAATAATTTGACAGAAAAGAAAAAGCATCACTAAAACTACCACCACTGAATCACTAACAGAATCTTTACCATTGAGGAAATGGGGCATAATACTGCTGACTCTGCTCTTTCACTGTAGTAACAACAAGACATTTATGATGGTGAAGTTCTGTGTGTCAATTTGGCTAGGCTCCGGTGCTCAGTTATTTGATCCAACACTACTCTACATGTTGCTGGGAAGGTATTTTATAGATGTGATTAACATCTACAATCAGTTGACTTTAGGTAAAGAAAATTACCCTGGATAATGTGGATGGGCCTCATTTAATCAGTTGAAGACCACAGAGCAAAAATTGAGTTTCCAGGAGAAGGAATTCTGCCTCATGATTATAACAGAAATCCCACGTTTCCAGCCTGCCAACTTGCCCTGCAGATTTCATACTCAAGGCTATACCACCACCTGTTACCTGAGTTTTCAGACTGCTGGCCTGCCCTGTGGAGTTTAGACTTGCCAGCTCCCACATTTGCATCAGTCAATTCCTTAAAACAAATCTCTTATATATATGAGTGTATCATATCATAGATGTGTGTGTGTGTGTGTGTGTGTGTATTTGTGTATCTTTAATGTACAGATAGATTCTGTTTCTCTGGTGAACGTCGATACAAGATTCAAAGGAATTTCATAATGTAGTCTTTGTTTAAATAACCCCATCACTTGGGAGTGCAGGATTTTCTTGAAGATTTCCTTCCTGACACCCACTTAAAGAATTTCCACAGTCAACTGTAAGGACAATAAGGGTGAATTGTATTTGTAAAGGAGAAGGGGCTCGTGAAAATCTTTCTGGTGGCTAAAGATCTGCTCAGCTATGCCGGTTTGGGAACTCACCTTGCTGTATTTATATTGTGAATTCTCCGTGGATGCTAAGTCTTGAGGGATGGAACTGTCCCTTCCTTTATGTAAAGCCTAAAAACACAAAACAGACTGCTCTAATGAAGCAAATATCCACTTACATTCAGATCAAACAAATTCATGGGTTTAATGCCACTCCAACCACTCCTCTGTTTTTGTTCCTTGGCCTTTTCACAGAGCACTCACAGTATCTGCTCCAAGTCTCTGCCCTGTCCCCTCCTCACTCTGTGGCACGGAATGCTCAGATGAGCCTAGACCTGCACTTGCCCAGACCCAATTGTGTGTGTGCACAGATGAGCCTAGACCTGTACTTCCCTCCTTGACCTCTAAATCTGATCCTTTATATTCTGCATCTGGATGATCTGGGAGTGCGTGGGGAGAGGGAGAGGCACATAGCACATCCAAAACAGAATTGGTCAGCTTAATACATTTCTATCTTTTGCAAACTGTTCCATTTCCACTGGTCCATGATTTATAAGCTGGGAAGATAACTGACCTATTCCAGAAGGTATCTGGACATTTTCTGGGTAATCTTGTGGACACCCTGCTTTTTGGTTTTTTGTGTTTTTTTTTTGGACTGGTGGGGATGGGAGTTGTTCTCCAAAGTAGCAATCCAGCCTTGACTTAAGTTCTCTATAATGTCTCTTTATCTTCTATCTTCTTCAACAATTCTGTCGTCAAGTCCAACCCCTTCTCCTTCCCCCTCTTCTGCAGTCGTTCTTATCATGACAGCACCAACTGTCTTCTTCCTCTCTGAGCTATTTTATAACACACAGCAAGACTCATCTCCCCAAATGTCATTTTGATCATGTCACTTGTTGCCAAATGTTCCAAATGTTTCTTCTTAAATTAAATTTCAACCCCAGATCTACATGTCCACAGCTGACTCCCTTGACCCTCCTCTTCCGAGCTTATCCCTACACCCCCCGGACCCCCACTATGCTCTCCCCAACCTGCTACGCCCGCTCTGCTCTCCAAATAGCAGGACAAACCCTTTGCTCCCATCACCTCTCCTTTCATAGCTTCCTGTTCTCCTTTGAATCTCCACTCAACAGATCTCTCTGAACATTAAAAATGACACCTGCTCATTTCTCACTGGGAAAGTTCAAGAGCTGATAGCTTTCCTTGGTCCCACCTTCCAAATAACTAGTTCACCATGGTTTTCTACCATTCCTGATTCCGATCAGAAGGCTTGGGCCATCCAGGAAATCCTAGGGCAAAAGGGTAGTGACTACCTGAGTAATCATTTTCTTGACTTCATCTGAAATCATCCCGATTTTTACCTTTTCTTATAATGATGTCTCAAATGAGAAACCTCTCAAAACTTGGTATTTCCTCTCAGCAAATTTCCTTACATATATAAACTCATCTAAGCAAGTGTTATTATGCATGTGTATCCGAATACATTTCCCATTGTGATTTATGCACATGTTACATATAGTTATGGATATATTTTTGGAAAACTGTTTTTTAAATATTTAATAGCCATTAAAGGGGTAAAATAATACTCTGCTCCGTATGGAACAGTGAGAAGCCGTTCTAGCACTTTTGCAAGTATTTGCAATTGTAATCAGTAATGCAGGCAGAAAGAATGCCAATGTTTTTCAATCATCACTGGTAAAAATGTAAATTTTTAAAAATTAAGACTTTAAAGTTCACCTGCATTAATCTTCTGCTAATATAAGCCGGGACTATTTCCTAGGATTCTGAGCGGTTTAACATCAAGACATGTCACCAGCTTCATCCAAATTATTCAACGCATACCATACATTATTCTGAACCTCTCAGAAGATGAAACAGGGAGAGGCAATGTAAGTGTTTGAAGAACAAAAGGAAAAATGAAGCATAGAGACCTCAGGCTAAAAGTATAAAACCCTTGAGAAAGTTTTAAGGACATATTAGAGGTCTGAAAATTGAGAACAAATCAGTAGGCCCATTAGCTAAGCAGCAAATGAAAGCACCATTGTTTCCAATTTCAGTCTTGAATATGGAAGACACCAAATGGACCGCGTTCTCAGTACTCCCCCCAAAAGAAGAGTGTTCTCTGCCATGTATTCTCAAGTGCCTTTCTTTTTTTACCAGCTAATTTAGTGAAAAAATGACTATCAGTTTCCTAACTCTTCTCCTAAATCATTATTACTAACTTCCCTAGGAGCATGTTAAAGGGACAGCAGGAAAATAATCAATTGAAGTTTCAAAACACCAGCTATATTTCTCATTAATTTTCAACTTCTCTTTTTCTTCTAATTAAAAATTGAAGTTTGCTATCTTCAGATTTATTGTTCTTTCTTTACCTTAATCCTTGATGTAAAATATAGCATGTAGATAATCCACAAAATGAATTTAAGACAAACTGCCTCTACACTTAAGAAGTAGACCATATTCCATAATTGTACACATTTTGTCTTCTCACTTCATGAAAACAGAGTTGAAAGCAACTTTCTCCAATGTCTTGAGAAGGCAAAAAAGATCTAATAAGACCACATAAGAGTTTTTCTTTTTTAAATTAGTTTGTATTTAAACCAATTTGTTCATGACATAGTTTCAACTGCTAAATAGTATTAGGCCCAGAGAAAACGGCTTTCAATTCTTTAAGTAATTATTTTGGAATTTGTTTCTACATCTGGAAATCAGAGCTTCCCAACTGGTAGGCCTTGGCACACTACTGTGAAATGAATTGGTTCCAGATACGCTATGAGGTATGGCTGCCCGTAGGTCACGGGGAATCAGGTGGGGCCTAGGCTAGCTGGGGTCTCTGGGCAGGTCACACCTGGCCATCAGCTTCCCCAACCTTCAACAGGAAGGTTGGCAGCAAGGGTTATTGATATAGGATTTATTTTAGGATGGTTCTGGCTAGGCCTGCCTTTGGGGAATCCCTGATGTCAGCATCTTTGAGTTTTATTTTTTAGGTTAGATTCTCAGAGAAGCTTCCTGGAGTCTCCTCCTAAAGCATTATCCTGGCTGCTCACAGCAGGGATACGGTGCTGTGCTTCTTAGGATTTGATAAATCAGTGTAATACACTAGACTTCAAGACTATAGTATACCTTTTTGAGGAAGATGCAGTGGCAGGTGCTATGGAATTCTAGTCTGCTCATTCCTGCTCCTGACTCACTGCTGTTCACTCTCTCGGGAGAACAGGCTGGTCAGGACACCACGCCACAGCACTGGCTTTTAAAGATGCTGGAAAAACCCCCATGGAACCAGCAGTGGCACTGAATTAGAATTACCCTAACCAAACCCCACATAAAACCCCCGGAGAAGGTGTGTACTGACTTGATCAGATGCAAAGGAAAAAATCTCCAAGTGAAAGGTCCAGTTTGGATGCCTACCAAGACTCTGAGAATCACTCCAAGGAAAACTCCTTCTGGTGAAGGTTCTAAGACATGGGATCACTCCCAGATGAGAATCCACAAGCGACTCATTGACTTTCTCAGTCCTTCTGAGATAGTTAAGCAGACCACTTCTATGGGTATTGAGCCAGAAGTTGAGGTTGAAGTCACCACTGGAGATGTGTAAGTCAACTATTTTAATAAATTGGTTACAAGCTGTTTAAAAAGAAAAAGACTATATGATACTACTTTTAACTTTGCTGGATACTTTTCAATCCAGAAACCTTCTGTTTTATCATCTCTATAGAAAACATAACTTCCATCCCTCTTTTAGAGTGGAAGAAGGGCAGTTATGTGTTTGTATAAAATTGGAGAGCAGACCTGAACTTTCAACCAATAGTCCTAACCTTAATCCTATTTTCACCCTCACTTCCAGGGGTTTTTATTTCTGGACTTTTGCAGGGTTCATCAGTATAAATTGGTCTACTTCTTCCTTTCTCCTCTGCCAGAATTCCACTTTCTCAGGTCTTCTAAGCAAGTTACCACTCATCTATATATATTGGACAAGTGATTCCAAAATGCTGTGGCTGTTGCCTCCTTTCTTTGTTCTTATAGGTGTGTACCTTTTTAAAAACTCCCTTAAAACGTCATTTTAATGGAGTTTCCAGAAGGGCCAGGAACAAACACGTGTATTCATCTTTAAGCTGAAGCCTCTCAATCCCCTTTGATCCTTTTATATTGACATTGGAATGGGATTACTCATTTTTTTTTTCAGACATTAAGCTAAGGCCAAATGTTCAGGAGAAACAGGAAGTAGGAAAAATAGCCATTTTGGGATTTAGATGAAACTGAATTTAATAACTGCATGCTCTTATAAGCTAGTATATTTCATTGCCCTAACAATGTGTTGAGCACTGTGGGAAACAAAAATA
>CM052445.1:20716366-20758379 GCA_028533085.1 Varecia variegata | reverse complement strand
TTTCCAATCCCCAAACCATGGGAAACTCTGATCCTTTTACTGTCTCCATGGTTTTGCCTTTTCCAGAATGTCATATAGTTGGAATCATACAGTATGTAGCCTTTTCAGATTGGCTTCTTTCACTCGGTAATATGCATTTATGGTTCCTCCATATTTTTTCATGGCTTCATAAGCCTTTTTTTAAACACTAAATTCTATTGTCTGGATGTACTGCAGTTTATCCATTTACCTACTAAAGGGCATCCTGGTTGTTTCCAAATTTTGGCAATTATGAATAAAGTTGCTATAAACATTCAAGCACAGGGTTTTGTGTAGACCTAAATTTTCAACCCATTTGGATAAATACCAAGGAGCACAGTTACTGAATCATATAGTAAAGAGTACATTTAGTTTCATAAGAAACCGCCAAACTGTTTTTGCAAGGTGGCTGTACTATTTTGTATTCTCAACAGCAATGAATCAGAGTTCCTGTTGCTCCACATTCCCGCCAATATTTGGTGTTCTTAGTGTTATTGATTTTGGACATTCTATTAAAATCTGTAATGGTATCTCATTGCTTTAACTTGCAATTCCCCAATGACATATGACATTTCAAAATATTAAAAAGGTACAAATGTTTTTGTTACATGGATACCTTCTATAAGGCTTAAGTCAGGGCTTTTAGCATGCTCATCACCAGAACAGTTTTCATTGTCCCCGACAAGTAAGTTTTTACCCCGTGTCCCCTCCCAGCATCCCCCCTTCTTGGTTTCCAATGTCCTTCACATCTTTTTGTACCTGTGTGTGCCCATCATTCAGCTCCCAATTATTAGAGAGTATGTGTGGTGTTTGTTTTTCCATTGCTGAGATATTTCACTCAGGATAGTGGTCTCCAGTTCCATTTGAGTTGCTGGAAAAGACATTAATTCATTCCTTTTTATGGCTAAGTAGTACTCCATGGTATATACATACATACCACATTTTCTTAATCCACTCATGAATTGATGGGCACTTAGGCTGATTCCACATCTTTGCAATTGTGAATTGTGCTGCAATAAATATTTGAGTGCAGGTGTCTTTTTGATAAAATGAATTCTTTTCCTTTGAGTAGATACCCAGTAGTGAGATTGCTGGATCAAATGGCATACTTTTATTTCTTTGAGGAATCTCCACACTGTTTATCACAGAGGTTGTAATAATTTTCAGTCCCACCAACAGTGTATAAGCATTCCTCCCTCTGTCTCTGCATCCACACCAGCATCTGTTGTTTTTTCACTTTTTAATAATAGCTATTCTGACAGGAGTAAGGTGGTACCTCACTGTGATTTTAATCTGCATTTCCCTGATTAGTGATATTGAACATTTCTTCATGTTTGTTGGCCATTTCTCTATCTTCTTTTGAAAAACTTCTGTTCATGTCATTTGCCCACTTTATAATGGGGTTGTTCATTTTTTTCCTTGTTGATTTGTTTGAGTTCTTTGTAGATTGTGGATATTAGCCCTTTATTAGACATATAGTTTGTGAATATTTTCTCCCATTCTGTAGGTTGTCTATTTACTCTCTTGATTATTTCCTTTGTTGTACAGAAGCTTCCTAATTTAATTAAATCCCATTTACTTATTTTTGTTCTTACTGTATTTGCCATTAGGCTCTTAGTGATAAAATCTTTGCCTAGGCTAATGTCTAGAAGAGTTTTTCCTATGTTTTCTTCTAGAATCTTTATGTTTTCATGCCTTACATTTAAGTCTTTTATCCATCTTGAATTAATTTTTGTATACGGAAAGAAACAGGGGTACTGTTTCATTATTCTGCATGTGACTATCCAGTTTTCCCAGCACCCTTTATTAAATATGGCTTCCTATGCCCAGTGTACGTTGCTGTCTGCTATGTTGAAGATCAGCTAATTGTAGCTTTATTTCTGGGTTCTCTATTCTGTTGCATGGGTCTATGTATCTACCCTTATACCAGTACCGTGCTGTTTTGGTTACTATACCCTTGCACTAAAATTTGAAGTCAGGTAATGTGATGCCTCCAGATTTGTTCTTTTTGCTGAAGATTGCTTTGGCTATTAGAGCTCTTTTTTGGTTCTTAATAAAGCTTAGGATTATTTTTTCTAGAACTGTGAAATATGACGTTGGTATTTTGATGGGGATTACACTGAATCTGTAAACAACTTTGGGTAGTATGGACATTTTAGCAATGTTGAGTCTACCAATCAGTGATGAGCAAAGGATTATTATTATCACCTTATTTCTGCATCATTTATGAAACTTAGTTTTGAAGGATATAAAATTCTTGGTTGGCAGTTGTTCTGCAAAGAAAACTAAAAATGGGGCCCCAATCCCTTCTGGCTTGTAAAGTTTCCACCAGAAGTCTGCTGTTAGCCTAACAGCTTTTCCTTTGTATGTTAGTTGTTGATCTGGTCTTCCTGTAAGGTTTTTTGGATTGGCTGGTGCCAGAGAAAGAAAGATGAGCAGAGTTGAAAGGGATAAGTAAAGAGGCTTTATTGGGGTGCTCCCGGGTGGGGGTAATGAGTCCCAAGAGAGGGACCCACGTGAGCTTCACGGGACCCACGTAGTGGGACCAGAGAAGTCGTCCCGCCCAGAAGTCTGGGTGGGCTTATATACGTTTTTGGGGCTAGGGGATGGGAGTTTCTCTGGAGGGAGGGTTTCAGTGGGAAGAGTGAGGAATTTCTTTGTTTCAGCTTTAGGGCGGGTATTGAGGAATAGGAGGGGCTTCTTCTTTTTTCATTAGGGAAGGGAGGGGTGCCTGCCACCAGCCTTACACTTCCTGCTTGTAGAATTTTTTCCTTCTTTTTGACTTTGGCCAAGTTGATGACTATGTGTCTTGGCAATGTCCTATTTGCCATGAATCTTCCCAGTATTTGATGATCATCTTGTACCTGGATATCTGAATCTCTGATGACACCAGGGAAATTTTCCTCAATAATTTCCTCAAATAAATTTTCCATGCTTTTTGCTCTTTCTTCCTTACTCTCAGAGATACCTATAATTCATATATTGGTTCACTTCAATAGTCCCATATTTCTCTGAATGATTGTTCATTCTTCTTTATTCTTTTTTCTGCATCTTTGACTGGGTTAGTTCAAGAGCTTTGTATTCAAGCTCTGAAATTTGCTTCACTTAATCTGCTGCTGAAACTGTCTGTTGTATTTTGACATTCTCTAAATGACTTTTTCATTTTTTTAAGTTATGTGATATCCTTTCTTTGTTGTCCAGCCCTTTAGTGACTTTTCATTTTTTTTATTGACATCCTGAAACATTTTTTTGGCTTCTTTGTGTTGGTTTTCAGCTTTCTCTCAATCCCATTTATCTCATTTGCCATCCACATTCTAAATTCCACTTCTGACATTTTGACAATTTCCTTTTGGTTGGAGTCTACACTATAGATCCATTTTGATCCCTTTAGGGTGTTGAACTAGATTGTTTTTTCATGTTGTTAGAGTTCTTTTGCTGATGTCTTCTCATCTGAAACCCCTTCTCTCAGCTCAGGACAGTTAGGTTTGCAGCACACCTGTTCTCCTTTGCTGGGAACTCACCTCTTAGTGAGAAGAAGGAGAGGTTTGTAGATGGTGCTCTTGTGACCTACTCTGGAAGACTGACTTGGCAGGGGAGGGGCACTGAGAGACTGTGATACAGCTGATTTGTGTTGTCTTGTTCCCCTGTGATAGTCACAGTCCAACCCTGTGCTAAATTATCTTTGTGCAGAGTAGTGAGTGGGTTCCCCACGCTGCTGTTGGAAGCTCGGGTTGGGGTCTGGTTGAGTCCCTCTCCACAGAGGTTAGCATTGCAAGAGACTGGTCTACCTTGGTCTCCCTGTAGCTGTGCTAGGCTATCTAGGCATGGTCGTGGGTGTTGGAACTCGAGGTTTTTGCTCTAACCGGGTCCAGATGCAATAGTGGCTCAAGGCTGGAGGGTCAACTGGTGGTGTGTTGGACTGTGGGGGTAGTTCCCATTAGGCAACCAGTGGGAGCCGTGGTGGTGAAGCTACAGGACCCGGCAGCAGCACTGAAGCCTTAGGGGTAGGTCTGTAGGTCCTGCGTGTGGCACTAGATCCTTGGGTATGGGGCTACAGGGCCCAACAGTAGCAGGGTAGCCTCGGAGCTGGGGCTGTGGGTCCTGGCTGCAGCGCTCAGCCTTAGAGGTGGGGCTGTGGGGCTGTGTAGTTGTGACCCCTTGGCAGTGGGGTAGTCTCAGAGCCGGGGCCACGGGCCTGGCAATGGCACTGGAGCCTCAGGGGCATAACCATAGGGCCCAGGGACAGTGGGGAAGCCTTGGTGCTAGGGCTGTGGAGCTCGATGGCAGCAGAGGATCCTGGGAACTGGAACCTTGGAGGTAGAACTGTGTGACCAGGCAATGGTGCTGGGGCCTCAGGAATGGGCAACAGTGCAAGAACCAAAGGTGCAGAGCCACGGGGATGAGTGGCAACTTGGGGATCACAGGGCTGAGGATGTGGGGCCGAGCTGCTGAGGATCCAGGGCCCCCCTCTTCCCAGGTCTCATGGAGGCAGCCACCACATGGTTTCTCAGGTGGTGTCTGTGGCACCCGATCTGTTCAGATCCCCCATGGGGGAGGAGTGCTTGGCTCCCCATCATGGGACATGCAAGAGTGTCCACTCTCCCTGCTCCCTCCAGGGCCAGCTGGGGCACTGCAGAGGTGGCTGTAGCAAAGCTGAGCCTGTGTAGACCTGGAGCTGTGGACCTGAGAGCTCAGAATGGCATCTGCTGCAGAACCCAGGAATGGAAGCCACCAGCTCCCTACTGTGCCCATTTTCTGGTTCAGTGTCGCTGCACAGACTCCAAGCAGCTCCCTTATCAGTCCAGAGGTCTGCACTGTTTGTGGGGCCCCCTCACGGCTCTGGTGGCAGTGTCTGCAGGGGTAGCGTGGTGCCCAAGGTTTCTCTCCTCCCGTCCTTGCCCACATGTGGATGCCTCCCCCAGGTACCTTCTGATCTTGCTGAATGGATCATCCTGTCATCTTCTCCTTCACTCTGAGTGTCCCCCATCACTTATCTGATGATTCACAATCCTCTTTCCCAGAAGGCCCATCCATAGGTAAGCATCCACCTGCAACTTCCAATCTTCCCTTAAGAGGCTTGTATGGGCTGCTTCTAGTCCGCCCACTTGCCTCTCTTCTCCAAAAAACAAACTATTGAATGTAAATGAATATTTTCTTCGTAGAGAACAGCAAGCTTTCCAAACAGGTTAGAAAGGGCTTGATGAATTGGGCAGAAATGATAGTGTGACGAGAAGTGCTTGATAACGCACAGTTTTAAGGACTGTAACTTTTGCCCGAAGCAGAACTGACTTTAATTGGATGGATATAGGTATGAGAAGAAAGATTCCAAGTAGAAGATCGTGCATGTTGAAAAACAGGATGGCAGGGTGAAGAGACAAATCTGTCTTCCCCATCCGGTCTGGGCAGGGCACTGCTGGAGGTGAAGTATGGACAGCAGCAAAAGTCTGAATGCAAAAGCCATTAGTAGGGAAAGGGCTCTAAAGTACAATGAGCCTATAACTTTGTAGACAAAGAAGAGACACTGACGTTTTCTGAATAGGGAGTAATGTCATCAAAGTGATATTTCAAAAAATATAATCTGTCAATGCTGTACAGGGCAGAAAGTTTGGTCACAGAAAACAGTTAAGACACTAAATAATCCAGAGATCCAAGGTCACATGAAGCTGGACTCCCTGGCAGTAAAAATGTGAGAGAACTCACTTCAGAGCAAGAATCAATGAAATTGAGTAATCTACATTCTCAGTACCATAGATATAGACAGTCAAGTAAAAGGAATGGGACTCAATGCATACTGATAAAAGGACTTACACTGAAATAGTTTTTAAACTGAATCCATGATAACCTTTGGTTTTCAATTCAAGAAACATTTACTGAGTATCTACTATGAGTAAGGCATACAGTCTTTTCTCATCATTTGTCTCATTATCTCAGGAGCCGAATGCAAAAAATTCCAGTTAATTGATTTCACAGACTGATTGATGTTCTTCTGTAAGAACAACAGATTGATTTTTTTATAGAAAGCAATACTAATTCTTTCATCATGTCCTCCTTTTTCTGTGCACATGGCCCAATCGACTTCAGAGCCAACGCACTACGAAAGCAGAAGAAAGGCATTAAGGGAACAAGGTCCATTAGGCCCAATATTGCCTCGATTACTTTAATTCCATTATTCCTGTTCATATTACTTCTTTAATCAATAACTCTTTTCAGTTGTTCATGTTTACCCCTTTCAAAATCACAACTAATAGGATTATGGTCTTTTGTGCTCAGTGGGAACAGAGTTTCATAAATATATTTCTGAATTTGTGATTGTCTCCAGATCTGTAACTGAGAAGTCTGAAATTGAATCAAGTTTTCCAGAGGCCACTTTATATAATAATGCAGAGCTGTGTAATGCAATATAGGTGCTTTTATCTGCTATGCCATTTGTCATTCAATGTCAAAGACAATCACGTATGCTGAATGGCTTCCTAGGTGTCTTCTTCCCGTGTCCAAACCTCAGGGTAGTTTAAGTGATTTTGAAATGGGATCTCTTTTCTGTACATATTTCTGCCTTTGGTTTAATGTAATCCTTCCACCTTCACTGACCATTATTCTGCCCTGCAAATGTTTCATCTGGGCTACTGCCTCTTCCACATGACAATTAATCAATCCCTCAGTTCCGCCTCTGTAACAGCCTTACAAATTAAAGGGACCCTGTTCCCTCCATTCTTTTCACAAACATCAGTGCAGTGTCTACTACATGCAAGAAGCTTCACTTTTGGCATAAAGAGCATACTAAGGTATGTAGCCCTTCCCCTCAACATGTGGGTAGTCCTTCCGAGAGTGTTATAAAAATAACTTGTGATAGAAAAAAGCAGGCGAAAATTGTGATATGAGAAATCTGTTGAAAATTCCCCTGGAATTCACAAAGGCTAAAATCACTCATGAGTAGAGAAAAGTTTTCCTAAAGGATATGAATTTCAGTGAGATCTTGAAGGTTGGGAGGATTTTGAAAATGGAAGCTAAGAGAGGAAAGTAACAAATTGTGTATGAGAAGCAAAGCCGGCAAATCTAGCTAAGCAAATGATTTAACAGAGTAAATAAAAGAGAGAAAAGGCCTGAATTCCCCTTGGAAGCAGTGAGACCAGAGCGAGGGTCACAGGGGAGGGGTTTGGCAGGATATAAGCACTTTTTAACACATGCTCCTTGCACGGAGCAGGATGAACTGAAGGCAACTGCAATTTGTAGACCTGAGATGGAAAGGAAGCCTCAGCAACATGTCAGAGGATCGTCAAGACAGATCTAGGTCTTCCTGTAGAGCCTCCGCTAGCCTCACGTCCCTCTTCCCACTTAACGCTCCAGCAATGCCCAGACAACACAGAGCACACAAATATGCCCTGCCCCTCACACCTCTCTGCCAACCCACCCTCTGTCTCCTGTGGAATGTTTTCCAGCAGTTTTCTATTCCTTCCAATCTCCATTGAAATGTAATCTTTTCTATAAAGCATTTCCTAACTCCCCCAAGCCCACTTAGTTGCTCTGTTTCCTATGTGAAAGGTACATTTAATCTATAGCTCCATCATAGCAATGCTTTTTACACGATCATCTCCCACCTAAATTATAATATACTAGATGTTTTTCCCAGAACAATCTTTGGCACACGTCCAAAGGGCAATACAAGAACGTGTGAATGAATGAACGAACGAACCAACTGAATGGTCGTATGGACAAACAAAAGAAAAAAGAAAATCCTAAAAAGTGCAGTGACACATGAAAAGGAAAAGGTGAGTTAAAATATGAAAAAATTACAGAAATCTGACAAGCTTACTGATAACTAAATATAGAGGAGGGAACAGATGGAGGAGAATGTCAAGCTTCTGAGTTCCCTGTCAAAAGCCCCTGCTCTTCTTCATAACTTTTACATTATCAGCTCATAAGCAGTTAACATAAACTCACGGATTTAAATGAAACAAAGAAGGATGCATGAGAGAGATAGAAAAAGAGGCAGAAGAACCCAGGGAAAGCAGACACTGAGATTCCTATTTCAACTTATTCGTGTGAAAAAATTTCCTGAGAAAGGCTGATAGAATCTTCATTCAAAGTATAATTTGTTTAGTTAAAATACTTTCCACACTATCATAAATATACTCTAACTTCAGAGATCTAAATAAAACTACCAGGTTATTAACTAAAAGGACATAAAAATCATTTCCTTCATCCTCCTCTTTTTAAAGTCAGAGTTTAACAATGGATAAATGATTACCAACTCCAGGAGAGTCTGAGTTTTCAGAAACGTAAGATCAGTGAAATTGGAAAACAGAAAATGAAAGTAGAGAAAAGACTAAGCAACAACAATAAAGTCGTTAGTGTTCAAGGTGCTTGAGGTTTTATTTATGGGTTTTTGTATCTTTAAAAATAGAGGGGCATTAGATACACACAAAATAACTTAGTTATTAAAATAAGACTTATCAGAATGCTGTAACTGTGGTGACGCACATGGTAGAACACTTGGCTAGCTATTTCAGGACAGTTTAATTACCAGAAGGTAATTGCTCAGTGGGCTCTACCTACGGTCTAGAGAGGGCTGTCCCACCCCCACTCAGATCTGATCATTGTTTGGCCAAAATCAATTAATTGTTTCAATTTTAATGAAGCTCTATAGACATCCTCACAAACCAGCCAAGGAGAGTTCACATGAAAAGTTACAGAAGGCCTCTAATCGAGGGTAGTAAGCTCTTGAATAAAACAGAAAAGAAAAGTAAGCAGTGGAGACACAGGATAAAGTTATACGTCCACACGCGGCACTGGGTAGAACTGTGCCTGCACGCATCACACACGCCATAAATATCTGCTGTTTGATTTACCAATTTTCTTAGGACTAATGTCGGTGTGAAAAATGCTAAAATGAATTTGTATTTTCATTTTCATTTTCTACTGCCTGTCATTGGGCAGTATTTTAGGATTTATCATCATAAATCCAGTGCTGTCTAAGCCGATGCTATCACTTGGCCATGGGACAGCCTGCAGCCCCACCCCCAGGAACACAGAAGCTCCCAGTGGGGCTGGGAAGGCCTGTAAGTAAATGATTCCAATATGCCTGCGGCACAGACTTCCCGAGGCCTGGGAAGGATCTAGACATTAACCTGCCTACTTATAGCAGCTCCTCACAGCACTAACCCAAGGGCTTAAATGAATTCACAAGGCTCCTGAAGAGACACACCTCACTCTCAGGAGGAGATCTGCCCCTGGCCTTTGAGTCATCTCAGCAGGAGGCTTCCTTTTGCTATTAAAAAGGTAATCCTTTCCTGGAAGTCAAAGTAGACATGGCCAGAAAGCACTACCTCAACAGGAAATAAGGGTTCCCCAAATAAGCATCGCCAAAGAACAGATCACTTAAGTACTACCTTGAGACCAGTATCCTAATATTTTATCAACATCCAAATCTGAACACTCAACAGATAACTTCTAATAATGTTGAGCTAAAGAAGCATAAAGAAGGCAGAAGGCGCGATTAGGGCAGATCTATTTCAGGATAGCATTTAGAGATTAAAGCCAGGGAACAGAACGTTAAATTTAATAAGTGCAAAGCGATGCAGCTGGAAAGAAAGAATAGCCTGGCTAAGTATGATTTAAATGGTATTGAATTAGCTGGAAAGATATCTTGATGTACCGATAGAGACGGCATGTAAATTGGCAGTTGAGCCTGCGATGCCAGCAGAGACGGCAGGACAGGCTCCACACAGAGAGCTATATTTTTAAAAATCCCACTTGCAATTACTTTTCAAGGAAAACTCTTACCCCATTTATGATGTTGTTTAACTTGGACTATCCTGGAAGAGTTCACTGAGGACAAGGGCCAGCGTTATACCTGCCCATCTCTGGTCCCCACACTTTGCTTTTTCAAATTAAACTTGACCATGACCATTATGGTCTTTGCCATTCACTCATTCAACACATACTAAGCAGCAGGCCCTGTGCTAGATTTTTTAGTGGATACTTAGAGGAATTAAGTATGGGTATACCTCGGAAACATCGCAGGTTCAGTTCAAGACCATCACAGTAAAGCAAATACCATAGTAAAGCAAGTCACACAAATTTTTTGGTTTCCCAGTGCATATGAAAGTTACATTTACACTAAACTATAGTCTATTAAGTGTGCAATAGCATTATGTCCAAAAAACAATATACATACCTTAATTTAAAACTCTTATTGCAAAAAAAAAAAAAAAAAAACCCTGTCACAAAGACACAAAGTGAGCACAGGCTATTGGAAAATGGCACTGATAGACTTGCTCGATGCAAGGTTGCCACAAACCTTCAATTTGTAAAAAACATAGGATCTGTGAAGTGCAACAATGTAAAGCGTAATATAATAAGGTACACCTGTACCCTGCCCTTAGATAGCATTATGGGTTGAATTGTGTATCCCAAGATGATGTTGAAGTCTCAATCCCCTGTACATGTGAATGTGACTTTATTTGGAAATATGGTTCTTGGAGACAATCAAGTTAAAATGAGTCATTACGATGAGCCCTAATCCAATATGACTGGTGTCCTTATGTAAGGGAAATGTGGACAGAGAGAAAGACATGCATAGGAGACAATGTAACACCACAGGGAGAATGACAGATACAAGTTAAGGAGTGCCTGAAGCTGCCAGAAGGCAGGAGAAAGGCATGGAACAGATTCTCCCTCACATCCCTCAGAAGGAACCAACCCCGCTGATACCTGGCCTCCAGAACTGTGAGACAATAAATGTCTGTTTTAAGCCAGCCAGTTTGTGGCATTTTGTTAAGGCAGTCGGAGGAAAGTAATACAGATTGGGTCACAAAAGAAACATGCCCAATAACAAAATTGCCATGGTTAACAGAACTCCTAGTGTGGGTCTACCTACAGAGGCTTTGGCTCAGTTAATGGGGACAGGATCAGTCACTGGACTATATGTAGATCACCACCATTTGCATTAGTTCTATAAAGACCAACAAAGAGCCAGTGTGGTGGCATGTGCCTATGGTGCCAGCTATTCAGGAGGCTGAGGCAGGAGGATCCTTTGAGCTCAGGAGTTTGTGACTAGCCTGGGCAGCATAGTGAGATCCCATCTCTAAAAAAAAGTAAATAAATAAATAAAGGCCATCAAAGAAAAAGAAGGTTCATACTCTGAGATCAACCTAATGGGAACCGTTTAATCCTCTAAAAAGATGATTAGAACAGAAGCAATAAAGATTAATGGAAAATTAATCTTGGTAACCTATTTAGGCAAATCAAAGTTGTGGGACATGCATTTATTTAAAAAGAAAATGCAAAGGGAATTTAGTAGGATAACTTCATATAAGGGGAGAGAGATGAAAATTTAATTAAAAATCTTCAATATTCACATATCTACATAAATGTTAAAGAGATAAAAGCCTTCTGACAAGGTAATAAACATGAAGAATAGTAATAATTCTATGTAAACTCTGTAGACACTGGAAATAGATTTCAAGTGGCCAGTTCTTAAACTGGTTGTTTACAGTGATTAAACTGGTTGTAATAATCTGGTTGTCCTATTGGGTTGACAGAAGCCCTGTCATAGGACTTTTGCAGGTGCTCCCCAAGTGTATGTTAGTTCACTGAGATCTTCTACCATGGGCCCTCTGAACCCCAGCACAGCTGAGCGAGACACACATAAGAGAATGATGTCAATAGTATAATTAAGCTAAACCCCTTCCCATACAGTGACAACCAACCTGCTGTTAGCCCTGTGCAGCGCACACCATCCCTTTACCTGAGCAAGGTGAGCTCTCTCCTCCTCCACGTGTTATAAATATGATATCATGCTGGCTGCAAAGGACCTGTAAAATAAAGGCCATCTTGTTAGGAAAAACTTCAAACATCATTTTC
Organism: Varecia variegata; assembly: GCA_028533085.1. Classification (NCBI taxonomy): domain Eukaryota; kingdom Metazoa; phylum Chordata; class Mammalia; order Primates; family Lemuridae; genus Varecia; species Varecia variegata. The sequence continues at coordinate 20,746,499 of CM052445.1, read as the reverse complement.
ACAGAGCTGATGGAACATGTGTAAGCAGACGCGAGGTTCTGCTTGCAGAGCTGAACACTGCCCTTTCCATTTCCAGCCATTCCAACTGAATACCTTTAGAGAAGGTCTCTGCATGGTGCTAACTTGGTAACAATCAATAAATGTGAAGGTCTCATCATAAACACAGCCTTTGAACTGTCAACCTTCCAAAGAATATTTCTGCTTCCGGAGAATATTACAGACAATTAGTCTTTGTTGTTAAAGTAGCTATACCAGGGCCAGTCCTAGGGCCATAGCCTTCCAAACCTAAGAAAGCCTAAATATATAAAACTACACATTAATTAAGGGTAGTACAACCAACAGTAGCATTCAAAAGCAGTTTGGGAAGCTGACCAGTAGCAGATATACTATTTTTAAGTGTGGAAAATTCTTGCAAATCTCCAAGTTGAAATAAGAGATATTTAGAAATTTTCTCTCAGAAAATTTGTTGTCGGCAAACTATACAGTGTACCTATATATTTTCATAGAATAAATACCTACCTTATTTTCTACAAAGTATTTTAAAGCCCTGTTACTCAGAGCGTGGTCCCTATACAGCAACATCATCCTTACCAGGGACCTTGAAGGGAAGACTCTGAGAAGCCACCTGAGACCTACTGCAATAGTATCTGCATTTTAGCAAGATCCTCAGAGGATTCCTATGCATGCTGAAGTGTGAGAAGCATGGTTTTAAAGTGTCTTATGCATCAGGTCTGTGATTACTAGGATCACAAGAATCAGTTTGCCCAAAACTTCAAGACAATCCTCTGGTATCTAGAACTTAATGGAGTCACAACTCCTTGATTACTGTTGCATGAATCTGGAGACAAAAATCCTACTAAACTCTCTAGAAACTTCTTACAGCTGGCTAAATCCCTTTTCTTTACAGAACTTATAGGCTAATTGTAAACTGACATGTAAAAGCATAGCCAATTCTAGAAGATTTATTTTACACTCAAAGGACCAGCATTATAGACATTGATAAGATTCATTATTCATTCAATAACCAGTGCTCAATAATAACCACTATTGTGCAAAGAACCCAAAGTGGAAGGACAGAAACCGCCATGTGGCATGGCAGCTCTAACAAGGAAAGGTAACCCCAGAAACCAGAGGCAGGGAAGGGTACTGGTGCCCACTTAGAAAGCACCTGACCCAGATCAGGGGTAGTGGGAAGGCTTCCTTAGCTGAGTCTTGAAAAAAGATGAGGAAAGGTCTTTCAAGCAGCAGCTTGCCTACAGGTACAGCAAGTGTGGTGTCGGGTTAGGGCAGGTAACCAGACCAGCAATGAAAGAGTCATCGCACTTCAAAAGACTATTTGGATTATGATTTTATAGAGTTTTTTCCTGCTACTTTGAATATTTGTATGCATGAGCTATAAACGTGACAGCCCTTAGGAACGTTTCTTTTCCCTTTCGACTCTCCTACCTGTAGACAAGGAGGATTGGCAAACATCAAACACAGGAGCACTGACTCAGAAGTCTGCTGCAAACTCCAATGGGGCAGGGATAACAGAACTGCGCCTCCACATTTGCTATTTGATCACACAGAGTGTCAATGAAAGTGCAAGCCGCAATACAGGGACCATAAAGAGAATCGCATTAAAGTTAATACAAAAGTCAGGAAAGTGTCTTCGGCAAGGGATACTGGCTATTTGGCAGACGCCCTCTGAGAGCAATTGAAGGCTCTCAGTGTGACCAAAGTGTGCACTCCCCTCTTTGTGCCTATCTCGTCATCCTGCATTTGAATAGTCCTTATCCTGTCTCCTTCCCCTTCACTCTTGTGATTTATTTGACTCATTTTCCTTCTCCCTTACTAATTCCAAGTGCCCATCTATCTCTAATTCAATTCTCTTCTTTCCCCTTTCAATCTGCCTGCGTTTTCACACCTTCCATCTATGAGAAGAAGTAGGTAAGGGAGAGAAGGAAGGACAAGCCAACATCTTCCTACCCTTTTCTCCTTGATCTCTTTTTCCTTTCCTTCACTAATATCCCCACGTTTTTATTTCCCTCTTCTATGCTCTTTCCCTTGCTAAAGTAGAATCTCTGTTATCAGTTGATAGGCAGTCCTCCCAAGCATACAGCTTAGAAACGATAGGAAAATTGCTGGACTCCTGGACTGTTCCACTGTAATACCTGGAGTTCTCAGATTCCCCGAATCTGCTGCCAGGTCAACAGTTGACAGGAAAAAGAAAAACTTTCTAAAATGCAGTAACCTAGCGTTTTATTAGCATTTCCTAAAATGTACAACAATTCTGGAGTATTCAGCTGCTGTGCAGAAAGGGTATAAAGATGTTAAATACACCAGGTGAAGGGTTTCATTCTATCCCTAGTTTTCCCTAAGTGCATGAAACCAATCCTTTTGCTAGTCTTGTCCTTCTCTGTGCAGATCCCCAAAACCCTCCTGGAATGACTGAAACATGCTCCATTACCAGTACAAGCCAGATGAACAACAAGGCAGGAGCTAACACAGGGCTTCTTGACAAAGACACAGTGCAGCCCACAAAAGGCCTCATTTAATGCCCCATCAGGAAGCCTTACAAGTTACAGCTTAATAAATATATGAAGATTATTGTAATATATAAAATGTCTGGTATCACTTCCCACATGAAATGCACTTATGGAGAACTCTGTAGCATAGGCTGTGATATGGCGATCTCACACATAGTCTTTGTACTGCAGAAAAGCAATCTGGTTTTCTTTTATATTCAACCTGTGAATTATTAGCAAAACTTTGTAGACAAATAATAGATCCTATTTGCCCACCTTGTTATCCCAGTCCCTAGATAAAGTATTAATTTATGTCCCTGGCATGTAGTATATGTTCCCAAAATATATGATGAATGAATGACTTAATTAATCAATAAACTGACCAATCAATATAAGCCTTAAGACACAACAGAATTAAGTATTTGGAGCAAAACACTATTACACACTGATGCACTTTGAAAATTTCCCCTAGGTTTTTGGCATTGCCATCTAATATAAGGTCAACATAAGGTCTCAGATGTAACTTGCCTCTGAGAACTAGAACAGCAAGAGGGGTTGCTTTGGGCAGGGGCACTGAGCTGTCAGATGTGACAACTAGCATTGTAATAGCAAGTGAGAAAACAGAAAAAGTAGAAAGCAGACAAAAGTTCGCAAAAAATACAGAAGCCTATGATAAATGAGTCAAACCCTCTGTTGTCACAATACTGTGTACATTCCCTGTGATCAGTGAAGGTCTCATCACACCATTACATTTCTTGAAAGGTTTCTGAGTCATACTGGGAAGTAAGGGCCTAATCGCAACCCACTGAGATTTCCTAGGCAAGCCAAAAAGAAGCCCCCAGAATGGATTCCCTCTACAGATCAGGAAAGGGACTGGAATGCTATATTAGCTAAGGTGAAGAGAAGACATGACAAAGTCGAGTTGTGTCTGGATAGAACCTTCAGAATCTCCACCTCTTTGGATTCACCTCTGAATTCAAAGACTGGGTTAGCAGTTTCCCAAAACAGAGACTGCAAGTCACTCCATTTCAATCAACCAAGAGTTTAGTGGGAGAGCCAGCAGTGAAAATTTGTTATATTTTGTTCTGAATCTCTTAACAATTAAAAATATATATATTTTATAACATATCAACAGCATTCTAAAAAATGGAATTCGCTTTCTTTATGTCTGAAAACTATGAGGGGTTCTTTTTAATATTAACATCATTGTACTGGTATCATTATCCCTCCAGAAAAGAACTCTTTAGAAATCTACCCAATTTATCATACAGAGAGAACCTCCTGTATTAACTTTCAACTCTGTTGCCCCCTCAGACTGGAGGCAGTTTTAATAAATGCTCTGTACTCACATCTGAAAAGGATTTGACTCTTTGAAGAAAAAATGTTGACAGCATATGTATTTTAATTTAAATATAACAACCAAGGGTAAAGTATCTAAAACCCATCAGTGAAAAAAGAAAAAATAACTATTAATGAGGTTTAGGATATGATACACCCAAATATGGAATCTTAGCATTTGAGAAAATAACAGAACCAGGAAGCTCTCTCTCACCTTCCCTGACACTTCTCCCTGAAGCAGGTCATAAAATTTAGGAAGATTTTCTGACTTTCCCCTGAAGCAGATCATAAGACCCTGACAGGAGAGGCACTCTTCTCTCCCTATACGCTAAGGAAAGGTCTCAAAGACACAGAGATGCCAAGAAGCACCTGAACAAACAGGTCTTGGTAAACGTCCTCTATTTTATTACCATAGGTAATACTCCCTTTATCCAATCCTGTTTCTCCATGACTATCCACTTTTCATCACCTAGCATAAAAATACACAAGTTTAACCATTTCGTCAGGTCTTTATTTCCTTATGAAGGCTCCCTTGTCATATAAAATTTATATTAAATGCATTTGTATGCTCTTCCCTTATTAATCTATCTTTTTTTAGAGGGGCCTCAGCCATAAACCTAGGATGAATGAGGAAAAGATATTCCCCCCAACACACACTATTTTAAAGCAATCCCTAGATACTTTTATTATTAATACTACAGCTGCATATCATGAAGCCTAGAATTGTTACCATTCAACACAGGTTTCTAATAATGAAGAATTAAGAAAAGGTAGTATGTTTTAACTTTTTCCTCCTTAAATTTCATTTTGAGGTTTCCAGCATATAGTTTCCTAGCTGTATAAAAACCACAGCTCTGATTTCAGAGCTCTATCTAAACATAATTATAAGTCATTTCCAGGAAGAAAAAAATAGTTGTATTTGCCATCTACATTCACCACCTAAAGTTCCACAGCTATGTTTTCTCACTGGGGCATTGAGGGATGGCAAAGGGGGGTGGGTCTGTTACCTCCCAAAGCCAGTTCTGAGTGACTTCTTCCCCTGCAGTTCATTGGCCATACCTTTTCCAGACCAAGTCCCTGTTCAGTTTCACCGGCACTTCAGCATCTATTTCTTCTATTCTCATCTTAATAAACTATGGTTTATGGAAAGGATAAAACCACAACCACCACCTGCTTCCTTCCATAACATTTGTTTGCATACGTGTACATATAAGTTCATTTCTCATATGACTTCCAAATTAGAACTCAAGATCAAATAGTCAAATCGTGCTTACAAAACAAGATCTACAGAATGAAAACAGACTGATTGATGGAGTACCCCTCACCACCACTTCTACCACACCCCAAAAAATGTGATCCAGAGGATCTACTTCCCAGTGCCCACATCCAGCCAAGCGCTCCCCCAAACAGAGCTCCCCCTGACAGAGGGACTGGGTGAATGCCTCTGCAAGAGAGCCCACATATTTCCATAGTTTACAAGGATAAAGCAATTACGGCGTCAGTAGTTCATGAATAAAGCCTCTTTAACATTTTAATGAGAACATTAACTCAGCTTCACTTGGTTTGGCCTCCCTAGAAAGTGTGCTAGCCTCAGAGAAAGTTTCTTTAAAAACTAGTAATGAAATTGTAGGCCTGTCTGTGCCCCACAGGGTATAACTGGGCCACAACACTGGCTGCACTATTTCTCTCTTGAAGTAGCCCATACTTTTTGATAAGACTACAGTTTGGTAAATGAAAGAAAGCATCGGAAGAAATACCTTTCTCTCGCAGTATTGTGTGCTCACTCATTTTATATCTGACTTGTCTCCTAATTTGCTTTTTATGTTATACACAGCTTTGAGTACAATGTGTAACTCAATAAATGTTAAATCATACTTTTCTGCTATTTTCCCTTAATCATTTTTCTGCTGCCTCTGTTCTCTCTTGCAATGTGACTGATTCCCACCCAAGGCTACCAAACTGCCACTCGCCTGGAGACCCATTAAACTCAGCAGACAACCAACAGAGCTTCAGAAGCCAAAGGTGAACAAGGAATGATTCCCAGACTCGGTGACTTAACATGAATTTCTGCCTCTTCCTCTGAATAAAATCTGGAGCAGAGTGAATGAAAGAGTTTGTTACCTTAAGACCAAGCAGAATAGAAAAGCTAAGGAGAATTAATATTTAAGTCATGCATGCATTTAGCTCTTCAAACATTTACCGAGCACCTACTATGCAGCAGGAACTATTCTAGGTCCTGGGGATACAGCCCAGAATAAGACAGGCAAGACCCCCCCACTCTAATTGAGCTTAAATTCTAGTGAGAGAGACAGACAGTAAACACAAAAAGAAAATGACAGAGGGCAATTAAATGCTATGAAGAAAATACAACAAGGTGATGTGATAATAGAGCCCAGTTACATAGGGTGGAAATTTAAAGTGAAGTGGAGCTAAAAGCTACAGCAAAATCCTTAAGGTCATAAAAAGACATGGAGGAAACTTAAATGCACATTACTAAGTGAAAAAAGCCCGTCTGAAAAGGCTAGATACTGTACAATTCCAAATAGGATACTTGGGAAAAGCCCAAACTACGGAGACCATGGATGAGTGGCTGCCAGAGACTGGGGAGAGAAAGGGATGAAGAGGCAGAGCACAGGGGATTTTTAGGGCAGTGAAACTATCCTGCATGATACCAAATGGTGGATACATGTCATTGTCCATTTGTCCAAACCTATAGCATGCACAACACCAGAAGCAAACCCTAACGTAAACTATGAGCTCTGGCTGACCATGACGTGTGAATGCAGCTTCATCAGTTGAAACAAACGTACCACTCTGGGGGGTGATGTTGATAATGGGGGAAGTTATGCGTGTGTGGGGGCAAGAGGTATATGAGAACTCTCTATACTTTCCACTAAATTTTGCTGTGAACCTAAAACTGCTCTAAAAAATAAAGTCTATTTTAAAAATACTTAAGGTAAGAAAGAGTATGGTGATTTGAAGAACTAAAGATTCCAGCTTGGCTAGAGTGCGGTGGACCGGCACTGGGGTAAGCCCACTCAATCGTTTTAAGCAGGGCTTGTCATAATGTGTTTTACGTTTTTGAAAGGTCACTCTGGCAACTGTGTGGAAAACGGATTATAGAGAGGCAATCAACAGAGGCTGATGATGGTGGTGGGGACAAGGGTGACAGCAAAAGAGTGGCAGAAGTGGATGGATTTGAAATATGTTTTCAAAGAGGAGATGACAGGATTGGTGACGGACAGACTGGATATGGGAAATGAAAGAGGAGGAGGAATCAAAGACGATTTCTGAATGGGAGGAGACACCATGCACTGAGTTGGGGAAGACCACACAAGGTGCCACGTGCCATGCTACAGACCCACAGAAGTGGTGGGAGTGTTTGAGTCCACCAGGAGAAATCAAGTTCAGCTTGCTCGATCTCTGCCACAGTGTATATACACATTTGAACAGCAAATGTATATATACGCATATATACATGCATGCATATATATAAATGCATGTAATTTTTAACATTGTTTTTTATGATTCAAAGCAAATATTAAATATTTCAGCAATCTCTTAAGGAACAGAGAGGCAGGGTAGTGGTGGTTGTTTTTGTTGTCCCCATTAACTTGTCCCTCATCAAGGACGCTGAGGGCAGAGGCGGTGATGAGTCTTACCGAAGGTCACAGCAAGTTACCAGCAGAGCTGAAACATGGAGCCAGACTTCCTTTCATGAGATCACCCATGCGTCGCCACACCCCTCTGTGTGTCACCCGGAGCACGTGGGGAACGCTGGGAGGACCGTCCTCCGCGTGAGAGCACACAGTCACGGACGAGGTGAGAGTGCTGCCGCCTTTCCTGTGCCATTTTCCCTTTGCTCACCTCATCACAGACACTGTTTAAATAATCCATAAAACGTGGCTGACAAAACCAAAAAAATCAATAACACCAAAGCAAACCTTACAGACAGCAAATCAAATATTAAAGTGCAACGTGACACAGATTTTTAAACAGACACTTTAATTACGAACCACAAAGCCCCTACTGCACAAGCTGTTCAGAGACCTTCCTACGGGGCTACACAGATGCAGATTCCTCCTGAGTGGAAGAAGCACTTGTGCCCAGGACTCACTGGCATGACAGTACCTTTTTATACACCCTCGTTTGGAATTCCTCACCTATACTTTTAAGCTTTCTCAAAGAACACCAAAAGCACTGAATAAATTTTAGGAAAAGGGAAATGAGAACACTAGAACTAAAGAGTTCCCAGGTCTGGACTTTGCAACATTATTTAAAGGAATAAAATTTAATTAGATGAAATTACCACTAAAATAATTCAGATCATATTTAAAGAAGATAAACATTGGGGGCAGGACTGGGAAGGCTGGACACGCTGTTTAGGCTGCATACTACCTGTACGAGTTTTAAAAATAGGCTTTCATTGTTCAGCTGCCAGACTCTCCCTCAGAAGCTGTAAGGACTCCCACCTCACATTTGGAAGTCTAAAGAGAAACAGTGAGGGGGTGTCCGCCTCTGTGTTTGTCCCTGTGAGTCATACATTTTTGTTCCTACTAAACGTGGGTTGTTTGTTTTCTTGTTGATTTGCAGACTTCCTCTCTGCTGCTTTTCTCTAATAACATTTTTCCAAAGGACCCCTACAGCCCACTGATGACGAGGGAATTATGCATCATCACAGTTACTGGTGCCCAAAGAAGGGGGTTCAGGGGAAACGAGTTTGAGATACCTAGTCAGTTGCACCCTGACCTCCAGTCTGAGGATTTAGAAAACCATGTGTCAGGGATAAAGCCATGGTGGTCATGTATGTTACCATCTTACGACTCCATAAAATGGAGTTATTTTCATCCATCACTAATTGTCTTGCCAAATGCTTTCGCCCAGGTACATAAGTGGTATGCTCTCAGCACACACAAGGTAGAGTTGATATCTGCCCTGTCATCGAACACTCGGATGAGCCACCCTCTGAAACTGCCCACAGGGTCTCCCACCAAGACCCTCCATCCAGGCCTTATCTCCCTGGCCATTCTGCTCTGTGGAACCCTGTGGACTGCTTGGACACATCATTTTCCTAACTGTGTCTTCTCACATCATTCAGATGTTCTTTCCTTTTTGGTAGTGTGGTGATTGTGATTTGCAACGAGAATACAGGAAAGACAGATGGCGAGAGTGAAAACAAGCCAGGACTAACTCAGAGGGGACTTGATTCAGATAGCCTGCTCCTAGGAAGAGCCTGAGTCAGTGATCAAGACTGACAGAGGGTGGGAGGTGTGGAGAGCAGATGAGCACACAAGTAGGAGTGTAGGAGTGGCTGAAAGGAAGCAGTGGATCAGAAATCAGGGAAGATTCAGGATGGGGGGCCTTTGGCACCACTCTGAGACATCTTGGAGGTAACTCCAGAGGCTGGAAGCAGAAGGTTGGCTGTAGGACGGCTGTAGGATGCCAGTGGTACCTAAACTGAAAAAGGCAAAAAACTGAGCAGTCAAAACCAGGCAAATACTGACACCCTTCTCCCTTTATACTCAAACAATCTCTCTCTACAGCTCAATTTCTCTTCTTTCCTTCACAGCTTGAGCCCCATGTTAAATGCCCTGTTATCCTCACTTGATACCCGATACCATGAGGTGTCAACTCTCATAGAGATGATCCTATAAAGATCTTTACACAATCTCAAACTATCTCTCTTTGCAAAGCATTTTTTACATCTATGGGTGTCTTTTAATTCTCACAACAATGTGACACAAGCCCTATTAAATAAATAAGTCCAGGCTCAAAGAGATTTAGAATCATGCACAACACCGTACAAGAATCTGCATTCAAACCCAGACCTTTTGACTTGAGATCCTGTGCTTTCTAGAACATACTATTAGTCTATTTCTTTTTTTGTTGTTGCTGTTTTGTTTTATTTTTAATTGACAAATAATAATGGTATATATTTATGTTAGTCTATTTCTTGCTCTGTAACTCTATATACTGTATATTTCACTAATCTAGACTTCCCTAATTCAGAATTAATGAAGCAATAAAACATCACCCTTGATATCCCATTTACTTGGAAATCTGGGAGGTGCTACAACAAATGTGCACTCAATATATCCAGGGGGCTGAATGGGGAAGCTACCACCCTGAAAGTGGAGAAAAAAAGAAAGCTTGCCTTCTTTTGGTCATCAGGGCCAACATCACCAATTTAACAATAATATACAATTTTTCAAATAAATTTGCTAAGTACAAATTATTTAATTTTGAATTTGTGTCTAACCAATGTGTTTTAAAATTCAAAAAACATTTCCCCCAAATATAAAAGGTATGATTTTAAAGTAATGGTACTGAGTCCATAGACTAAAATAATTTAAAAAAACACATTCTTATAATTTTATCAAGTACCTTTATTATGTATTATACTATCCGGCAGTTCAGATTTTCCATTAATTCAGATCTGCCTCTCATAGAGTCTGGCATAAAGTTGGCTTTCAAATATTTGTTGAATGGATGGATGGATGGATGTATAAATGAATGAATGCATGTGTCTATAAAGTTACGCTCCATGTCGGCTGGAGAGTTAAATGCCACTTGCACAAGGTACAATGGACCAATCCTAGGCTTTGGAATCCTGTACATACAGATTCAAATCTTGTTGTTTGCCAGCTATGTTGCCCTGTGCAAATTACCTTACCTCTTGATTCCAAGTTTCCTTGTCAACAAAATGGTGATAACACTGAGTACCACGCAGGATTGGTGTGAGAATTAAGTGAAGTCACAGACTTGGTTCACTGCCTAGGTTACAGAAGGTAATATAGCTCATTTATCCCCTTTTCTCTTTCTATCCCACATTTAGCATAACTCCTTACACAACACCAACCCTAATAATGGTTTCAGTAAATAAAACTGTATTGTAAAGTTAACAGCTAAACATCAAGTTTATTTACAATGACTTTACAATGACTCAATTTCTCTTCTACCAACATCAAACTTATCTATTCATGGTCTGGAGATAGGTTGTTATGTATAGTAGGTGTTCATATATTTTGATGACCTTAGAAAAACTCTCCCAGAGAGCTGAAGCTCAGTCTTTTAGACACTAATACTCTTTATATTTGAAAGCTTTTTGAAAATGTATTACACACTCAACCACTATGCTAAAACAGCAGTTTGAAAGAATTTTATCCTTTTCTTGGCTCATTGTTATTAACATGAATTTAGACTTAGCACTGGAATAAAAAATAATAATGCCTTGGGATTTTTTTTTTAAGTCAGTAGATTTGCTCACACTAACTGTTCACAAATGTCTACACTGTGATTCTCTCTTTCATTTCTTCCTACAGGCAGCTGCATCCTCTGGAAGGCATGAGACACTGGGGAATGAACAAAATCAAGTCCCTGTCATCTTCAAAGAATTTACCAGGAACAATTCTCAGCCATTTCTCAGCCTCATGATACACATATTTGGTAAGAGCTTCAAGGAGGGCCCCTAGTCCTAGTCTATCCCTCATGACTTAAATGTAATACCTACTCAACAAATATTTACAAAGCAAATGAGTAAATAGGATGTAAATTTTGTAATTACTGTTTTCTACTTGGAGACTTTTTTCTAATCCATGGCCAGGCCCTATACTTGTTTGTGGCTGTATTTCTTCATCTGCAAAATAAGGCAATTGGGTTAAATTATGCCTAAGATCCTTTCCAACACTAATCTTCTATGACCCAAAACTTCTAAACTCCAGATGACAGAACTGCTGGAAATATGACCACCAGATAAGCAAGGTATTAGAGGGCATAATGAGTAAACAATGCATCCTTTGCCCTCTAATACAGACATCCAATTAAGAAGGTATAATCTTTGTACCATGGCAACAAATATAAAAAGAATTAGCTCTCACCTTTCTTTCTCTCACCCCTGATACCATATATAAGAGTGGAGATACTGACCTTGGAATGTAAACATACTGATCCCTTTGTGTGTCAAATGTTCATAATAACTGAAAAACCTACCATGTCTCAAAAGAAGTCACCTGCAATCAGGCAAATAAAACCTTAAAGGAAATTTTTTTCTAATGCTTAAAACCAGCGCTTTCACTGATGCTTCGTTCCTAGCTATTTCTTCCAACACCACTTGGTTCATATATTAATTTATCAGCACATTTGTTTAATACTACAGTTTCACTCTTTGCACAGAAATGCAACTCAACTTCCTTAAGCTATAGTCTAACCTTCTGTATTAAGACTGAAACTTTTAAATTAAAAAAGCTCATGGATTTTACACAAAAAGGAAGTAGATCCTTTCAAATAACAGGTCAAATATTTGTCAACAAGCTTGGGAGGGCATTCTGGAGGCCTAAGGCAAGGGAAGCCATGGAGAGCTCTCTCTTCCAGGTAGGATGGTGCTCCTTTAAATCCCTTCTACACGAATTTAAAGTATGCTTTCCTCCAGCATTATACAAATTCTAAAGCAGATACAAAAACTAATAAAATACATCATCTCTGCCTTGGAGGAGATGCAGCAAGACCAAGTGCATAAGACTAGTAACATTAGAAAATGACTTCTTGGGATTAAATTTCAACTTCGCCATAATTAGCTATAAAACCTGGGCAAGTTATTTAACCTTTCTGATTCAGGGTCCTTATCTGCATAATAGTGATAACAACAGCACCTACGCTCATGGTGTTATCACCCATAAGCTAAAATATTTTATTTTTTTATATTTAGTAAAATTGAAGCTATAACAGATGATAGGAAATGAAAGGACAGAAATGATCTTGAAAATTATTTTTCCAAGTTTCATCATTATTCTTGCATCTTCCTGATAAACCTTAACCACATCTCCCCCTCAGAGAGATAGAAAGATGGTAGGAAGTGGAGGTGTGGAGAAAGAGGTAAAGAAACATGAGAAAGAGGAGAGAAAAGGAGAGAGAAGAAAAGGGAGCAAACAGGAAGAGTATTTCTGTGTTATCTGAAGCCATCACAAAGGCAGGGTTGAACCGAAGATGGAGAGAAAACACTTGCTGTAGTGTTCTTGCTGCCGCTTTTCCTTTCCGGAGAAAATCCTTCCTCAAGCATTGAGCTACCACACTTATCTTTGCCTAACCACTACTGTGCTTTTCTTTGCACTGTTTACACTTCTGTTTTACAGTCTATGAGAGGTAGAAAGGACATTAGAAGTCACCTAATCCAATCCTCTTATTTCATACTTGAGAAAAACTAAGGACCAGTGAGACAAAGACATTTGCCCCAGGTTGCACAGCTCTATAATGGCACAAACAAAATTAAAACCAGACTCCCCGAGTCTGTGCCATCTCCCTTAGGACAACCGAATGAGTATATTTACCTAAATGCACTTTGGCTGGCCCTTATCCCATTTGGCAGATACATAAATTATTCTCTCAGGAAAAAATTTTGGGAAATATTTTAAAATGAATTAACAGGAATCTTACTGTTTTTAATTTAATAAATGTGTTTTATTATTGACTTTATCGCCTACTAATCCTGAAATGAGGTTTTTCCATGCTTGGGCAGGTCCTGCCTAACCAGTAAGAGGACAAGCAGATTACAATTAAACAGATATTCCCACTTGGGCCATAACAGATAAACACACACCCACCCACACCCACACACACAATATCAAGAGGCACTTAAAATTTGAGCCCATTCTTGTCACTCTTTGGCCTGTGTTTAAGAAGAGGAGACATCAAATGTCTACAAGATAAGGCTCTCCTAACATAGAGACTTCAAATCACTTATCTTCCAAAGAAGGACCAAGTTTCTTGCCATTGCTCCATATGCTATTTCTAACCCAACAGCGAGAGGCAGCCTAGCCATTGTATTTAATACGTTTTTGTATCTGGCTTCAGATTGTCCTCAATATGCTTTGCCCAGATCTGTTCTATGGCCTCTGAAATGGTCAGCGTTCCTTACTCCCAGCCTTTAACTCCACAATGGAAGACTGAGACTCTGAAACCACAGCCTTTTAATAATACATTTTAAAAAGTATGCTTTTCTATTGTTGTCATATCTCAAAGCCTTGAGTATAAGGATCTGGGGCTAAAACAAACATTTTGAAACAAAAAGCCCCTGGGGTTTGCTTTCACTCTCTCTCTTTCCCTATTATCAGGGTGGCATCTTCTTTTACATGTGCTTCACTATGTGGGGCTTCATAAAAGGCAGGGACTCACTGTGATTAAGGCAAACATTCTGGCAGTCCTCTCACCGTTGTGTAGATTATTGGAATATGGGCCACTAAAAATAACTCAGCTCCATTGTCTAAATAGAAGGTAACTTTTAGTGGACTAGATGGTGCTAAAGCCAGTGAACTGTGCTCAGTAAGTATTATTTACCTAGATCTACACTATTAATACTACTACATGTTTTGTTTTCCTCTCTTTATTTGTCTTTCATAGCAGACACAGGATGGCCACCAGGGGTGGTGGCAGTTGTGGCTGCCATTCTCATTCATAGGAAATTCCATAATAGAAAAAAGCAGAAATCAACATTACAAAAACAATTTCAAAAATCAAAACTCAAAGCACAGAAAGAGTTGAGCCAAGATTTTAAAGATTCTAAGGAAGAGGGGAAAAAAAAAAGTTGCTGCATCCCTCCCACCCTGCATGCCAGCTACCAGTGGCAGTTCAGTCTCTCCAGATGCCTCTCCAAAAAAGAAATGCCACAAATATAACAGGAGTTGACATCCTGGGGGAGCCAATTAGATTTAAGCTGCTTTCAAAATTCTGTATAAGAAAAAAAAGGCATTAGAAAAAATCTGGCACTTGAAATGACATTTTTATGTGTTCTGCTTAGGGCCTGTGGAATACTACTCATATAATGGCTAGTGTCATGCTTATAAAATAAACCTTGGGTTTTTATAATAATATAACAGAATAAAATCATTAGCTAGTAAAACAAACTTAGTTTCAGAGGGAGAATGTGGTGCATCAAATCTAAGGCACCTAATCCTTTATCTTTAGAATCATCAACCAAAACAAGATAAATTAGGCCAAGGTCAATGGCAGATATTCTGCTGGGGAACTCCCCTCCTACGACTGGCTGCTGGGTACTACTTTGAGGTTCCTGCCACTGTCTAGCAAATCTTTGGTGGGGGCGGCTGCCAGACAAGAGGAATTTTCAGCTCCCCCTTCCCACAGCCATACAAGCTCCTCAATGGCCGTTTGAAAACCCATGGCAGGAGAGGCTGGGGTTGGCAGGAAGGGGAGAGCTCTGAAGGGATGGCAGTGTCTTCACAGTCACAGATGCAGATCTGGGTTGCAGCTGGTGGTGGGAACCCCTGACTCCTGGATCTCTCTCGAACTCTCTACCCTAATGTGATGGCTCTATGTGTGCCCAGTGTAACCTTTCCTAATCAGATGCAAAGCAGATGTGTCAAAGACAACAGAACCAGGCAAAGGACAGTGAGATTTAAAAACTCACCAACTTCAGTTGGCTTCCTAGGATGGCTTCTCTTCACCCCAGATGCAGCAGCTGCACATCCGTCTCCAAAGATCACGGGAGGCAACCAGGCTCTGCCCCTCAGATCCTCACTCACTCTTTCACCTTCTCTTTAATGTGGCATCAAAGTAATCAGCTCAAAGAAGCCAACAGAGGGGTAAAAAGAAGCATGCCCCCTTGAAAAACATTCCAGGGCTACTAGACAAGGACAAGCTTTTGTTCTGCCTGGTAGTTCAATGTGTTGGCTCCATCACTTCAACCTTCTCTTCCTGGTAGGAGTGGTTATTTCACTGCCTCTGGCAGGAATTCAAGTCTACAAATATATATTAGGTACCTGTTCTGTGTCAGCCCCTGAACCATTTGCTGCAAAGGACACTAAGGGAAGAGAACTTGTATTTGCCTCCGCAGAGATCACCGTCTAAGCTCACAAAGGTGTACATGTCTGTGCAGGAAGCAACCTCACCTGCTAAAACCTGATTACTTTTGAGACCTACCTTAAATGTAACCTACTCCACGAAGTTGTCCTAACCAGAAATAACATCTCCCTCACTTGAGCACCTATGTCCTATTCTATCTTCCCTTTTAGCCATTTATGTAATTGTCGTATTATCCCGTTAAATTCTTGAAGCAACAATGTTTTAATGACTGGTAAGAGCAATATGTGTCAGAAAATTTTAAGTTCTTGAATGTGTGGTAGAAATAAGTATCTCAGTTATTGAAGAACCTAAGTGGTCAGGAAGAATTTCACCCAGCTATATTTGATGGGACATGAAAATGGAATTGTTGAGAGGAAGGAAACAGCACAGTCTAAGTTAAGTAAGAAGATGAATGAAAGTCAGATGTCCCAGGATGTCTCCTAGCACAGATATTTAAACAAATATTTAAGTAAATATTTACATATGTCAAATGTAGTGGATTCTGATGACCCTCTGAATGGCCATGAAGGGCAATCAAAAGTCCTTTTAAAACAGCATCGTCAATCCCATGATAGTACCTCTAACCCACACTAGTGACAGTAATGACTGGGGGATTATAATGTCTTTGTTTTTGAAGTCCTGGAACCCTCTGAGGACTATCACCCTACAGAGAACAGGTAATCTTCAAAAGCAATTGAATTCCCATGTTTGCATTTATCACACTGAATGATACGACCTCTTTGGAGAGAAAAAGGAGAGCTAAGTTAAGCCCGTGCTCCTTCATGCACAGTAGCTATAGTCAATCACAGACAGTGACAAGCTATGCCTTGTTATGGATTTTTTGGAACAATATTTTTCCCTAGATAATTACAAAATGGTAATGCATACATTGTACATGGCCAAACTAAGAAATTTCATGATCATCGCTAGATAATATCAGTATAAATATTTGAGCTTTGTAATAGTTTTCAAAGAAGCAGTATTTAGAATGTCTCTTTAGAGCTTATAGTTCTTAGAAATTACTATTCCCTAAGCATTTACTTTCTTTTTGTCCTCATTGTGTAAATCATGCTGTTCTTCCTCAATTTCCCAGGATCCCCAAGGTCATTCTCTCCGGTGTTTGCTTTAAACACAACTTGGTGCCAAACAGTCTGCCTCAGCTTTCAAGTTCACTCGGATGACACTTTCCCACACTGGGTCTCTTCATATTTCCCTGCGTCCAGATCTAATTGATCTGCATTTTCGGCAAAAAGTTTCACTTCCAAGTAATTGCACTCTGTCTCTTGCATAGTTTCCTTCTATTCCCCTGGGTAGGTTGCTGCCAGGAAGGCAGAGGAGAGGAGGAGTTTTTTGATGCTAAGGAGGCCCCTGTGCAGGACTCACAGCTAATGGTGAGGAGCTGAGGACAGCGTTCCTCTGGGGAGCCCAGGTGAGCCACTGTAAAGGCACAGCTGAGAGTCACTTGGGCACCTTGCTGTTAGCCTGCAGCAGGTACTCAAACATCTGAGCAGTAACCTGCTAATGGCTTACATAATGAAGAAATGAGTCCTGTATTTGGCAATTCACACCTTGAACTATATGGAAGGCCTTAATTCAAAAGGAAATTCTAGAAGAACTGCGTTAAATGGAAATAGATTTTTTTTTCTTTAAAGTGCTAGTGGTGGAATAAAGGCTAATGAATTATGCACATCTGTATTCTTCTGTTTTCATCTTCCTGGACTTTTAGGTGACTGTGAGCTCAACTTTGAGCTCAGCTGGCACTGCCTCCTGGGACTCTTTGGAATGAGAACACCCTGGCCTGCACAGAGGCATACCCATTACTTATCAGATTAGCCCTCCTCAGGAATCTAAGAAATCAGCCACAGCCTTTTAGAAAACACAGATGGAAAAAAAGAAGAAAGAAAGAAACACTGCATGTTTTAAACACTCAGAAATCTTTTAATATAAGTGCAATCTCAGCCAACATACACCAGCCAAGGAGTCGCAAATCACATAAGAGTGCTTAGGATAATCTTTTAGCAGGCTCCAGCCACTGTCACGGTTGGCACAGCAAAGGAAAAGCGTCTGACCTTCTAAACAGAGAAGAAACAATAGGTAAGGCTTAGATATTAGGACTTAATAACAACAGATAATCTTCAGGAGCTCTTGGGATATACCAGGACATTATTTGTATTATCTCATTTAATCCTCATAATAATCTTTTGAGGTAGATTGGTAGTATTAATAGTCTCCTTTTTAAGATGAGGAAATCAAAGCTTAGCAAGTTTAAGTGACTCATTCAAGTCTCCCCAGTTAATAAGCAGCAAAGATGGGATGTGAATACGTGCTATCAATTCCTTATGCTTCTCAGTGGTCATTGAGATTTTCTATCAGGATTAGCCTAGTTCCAATAAATTTTGAAAGATGAAGAAAAAGATGAGCAGAAAAAAACAAGAGTTCCTTCAAAAAAAAAAAAAAGTGATGACAATAAAGACAAAAATCCTGAAAAAAAAAAAAAAGAAAGAAATTTCTCCAACCACAATGTCAATTCATTGCCGTATTATCTGGCTTAATGAAGCAAAAGGAGGTTCTGAAGTCGAACCAGATGACTGTTTGCCCACAAAAACTGGGGTTTGTTCTTAGCCACATGAGTCTTCTGTCAAACAAAGTTTCCCACATCCACTCAGACCTTACTCACATGGTATTATGCTTATTCGAGCGTGATTTGTCCCCATTTGGCTATTTCAAGTGGTCAACTGAGTTTTCCTCCTATGTCTCCTTGGGGAAGTCGGGCGGGGTGGTGACGTCATGGGAACAGTGTCCGTCTTCTCTCCTATGACTCAACCGAGCATGTCAAAGGAACGCTGTTACTGCTCGTCTTGCGGCAGTGAATTATCCAATCTGCCAAGCAAATTCATGTGGAAAACAACACACTGTCTCCTCCACAGCCCCAAAGAAAGGCGGGAAAGGCAGCAATGAGAAACTACTCAGGCAAAACCGAAGCACAAGAGAGGTCAACGTTACTCACTTCCTCCGTTCCTCACACACACAAAAATTGTACACACATTTCCATTTTCATTTTGCCAGAAATAGATAAAAACAGAATTTGCTTCCTCCTCTGTGCTCATACTACTTTGTACTAATTGATAAATTATAATGCTTACCATACTGTCCTATAATTAGATTTTAGGTGTCTGCCTTCCCACTAGTGTAATAGCTCCTTTTTTTCCCCTTAATATTTGTATTCCAAGCATCTGGTATCATGTTTAACAAATATTTGTTAAAAAACAAATGAAAGATTGAATGGAACAATGAATAAATGACATTTGCTCAAGCGTTCTCTCTAACTAGGGCAAAAAGAAATGTTCTTTTTCCTCTCTTCTTTATTACTGAAAATGGCTGACACAGTCATACTTGTGCCTGCTGTGGATCATGCCTATCAGGTGTCTAGGATGTTGTGGCACTTACTGAATGGGTGTGCTATGTGTAGTTACATATGTATATATCTCATAGTTCCCTCTGCTCTTGTATTCAACAGAGTTCATGTCTTCCCCTCTCAAACTCACCAAGCCGTGACTGGCTCCTAATCACTTATTTTCTTTTAACTTAATTAATTCAATTAAAATCCTTACTCTAAAAGGCATTCTTCCTATTGTAAGTTCCTGGAGGGCAGGAAGGATAGGAAACATGACACTGTATTACCCCGCGGTGCTGCCCACAACCTGCCAGCCATGTTGCAAGCGTGACGGATGCTGGATAATCAGCGAGACTCAGGCCATACAAGGCCCTTCCACTTGAAGAACTTACAGTCAGTGGGAGGAAGACAGATAAATAACAAGGCCAAAGAAGTGTAGTGACTGTAATGACAGAGGAAGCACAGGATGCTATGGAGCATATGGAAAGGAAACCAAACCTAAGGTAGAGTCAGGAAGGGCCTTCTAGACAACATCATTAAGTCTTGACCTGAGAGATAAGTGAGACTTATCTGGGTGAAAGGAGAATACGAAAAAGAAGAGGAGAAGACTCAGAGACAAGAGAGAACATAATATAAGCAAAACACTTGAAGTTAAGAAGGTCTAGAGCTTAAGTATGGAGGTGAACTTGGACCTCAGCTATTTTACTCTAAGAGAAATGGGAAGCCCTTGAAGCACCTGGTTGACCAGAGCAACTATTTACAGAGAAAGACACACAGGAAAAGGAGCAGGGTCAGGAGGAAGGAGTTAATGGTCAGTTTTTAGAAAAGCTGTATTTAGCATACCTGAAAGATATGACTCACGGTATGTCCTATAAGCAGTTAGATATTTGGATCTCTTTCAGGAAAAAGACCTGGGCTCTGGGTAAAGGTATACAGATTTGAGAGTTGTCTCAGGGTCATCTAAAATGTATTAACAGGCCACTAAAATTCAGTGGTTTTAGTAATAAGAAGTCTAATTTCTTTCCCACACAGTGATCTAAGGAACTGAGATGGAGAGAGGAAGGACTGTCACTCTGGGAGCCCACTCGAGAGCAGCATCGAGCCTACTTTGACAAAACGAGGACCATTCAGAGACAAGCACTTGTAGGAGGCTTTTACGGAGAGACCTTACTCACATGGCCACACTTAACTGCAAGAGAGGGGCTGGGAGACGCAGCATAGCTATGTTTCTAGGATCAAGAGCAGTGTGGATTTTGACGGACAGTTAGCAGGATCCACCACCAGACTCAAAAATACATAGATAGGCCAGGAAGGCATGAAGATGAATAAAAGTGATTCAGGCAACTTGAAAGCATGAGACAAAGGTCATAGCTCTGAAGAACACCAATGTTAAGAGATAAACTGGAGAGATAAAAAGAAGATACAGCCAAGTAGAATAACAAAATGAAAATAAAACTAGGAGATTGTGTTAGATACTTAATGAATACATGTAGAAATGAGTACAAATTTAGTCATTAAGCATTGAGTCCATCTGTAACAAGCTGACACTTATTTGGTACCTCTGATATTTAGATGACAAATAAGCCAAATTGCATTTAAGAGAAAATGGCAAAATCGGCTTTTAAAAAAAGTCAGATTTTCATTACCATGCAGACGGACTGCTCTAAGGCTATGTATTATAATATTCATTGTTTCCACTTACTTTTGTGCCCATAAATCAACCTATTTAGGTAAAATGTGTATTCTGCATCAAAAATTTTATGTGCTCTTATAACATGTGAACATATTAATATAAATATGAATATATACCAGTGCTCCATATACACACACTAAGCACTCACAGGTTCATTAACAAAATGCATTTCTTTTTCTCTTCAATTTTTTGCAATTCTCCATGCTCTCTGCTTTGCTCAAAGCTTCTCCTCCACCTCCCATCCTACCCCAGCTTGCACAGCTATCTGGGCTCTCAGTAGGAAGACCAGGGAAGAGAAGCTATTAATAGATTCCATCCTGATAACATTTTAAGCTCTATTCCATTATTATAAAATACAACAGAGTCTGTAGTGTGAATGAAGAATTCACGCCAGACCACCTATGCCTCCTTCCTTGGCTCTTTGTCCAAGAGACCTCAACTAGGAAAAAAGAAATCTGAGATCTTGCTGGCATGTTACCAAGTAGCAAAGTGGTGTCTTATCAATCTAGCCTCTTCTCTCTCTGTAAAATGTAAGATATTCAGGGCAACCAAGGGGGTTCTGAGATTTTTGTATCTAGAACACTCTTTTTGGCAGAAGAACAGCCAGTTTTGCTTATAAATAAGTTTAAAAAAAGATAAGCAGATTTTAAAAAAATGATCTGCCCAGGAGGCACACATATAGTAAAGAAAACAAAATTAGTAACCTCTTCTACTTGCACAGCATAAATTATTAGTGTACTCAACCTGACCAAGTGACTATTTATAAGCCTCAATACCATGGTGTTCAATAAATATAAATTGAGGATGGTGACAATGCTACCCATATTTCCTTACTTAATAACACCCAGTTGGCAGTTCAGTAGCACAAATCATGTGCATTTTATTCTTTCTTTATTCCTCTTCACATTGCAACTCATATCAGGCATGAATTTAACTATTGGAAATAGCCTTCCAATTAGCAAAATTAATACTTCCTTTAATTTGAGAGAGACCAGCCAGTGTATATAAACAAAGGAAAACTTTGCAAGTAGCATTTCTGCTTTGGCTACTGTTAGGAGATTTTCTGTCAGCTCCAAGTCTTTCTTATTGCTACTTTTATAGGGTCATCGTTATTCCAAGTCTGCTAGCTTCAAATATCATCTGCAAAGCACATCTTAGAAATTTAGCTGCTGATGCAGATAATGTATGAAACTGAGAAACTGCAACATGTTTCCCACTGGCTAAGTTAAATATGTAGTTTAAAAAAAAATTCTAGAATCTTTCAGCTAGTCTGAGGGGGATTTGTGGGAGAAGGGCAGGAGTTCACCAACACGATGTGTACACAGCCTGTGAAAATTTTTAGGCATTTGTTCAAAAGAATATGTGAATATAAAATTTACAACTTGAACACTATGTCTAATGCCTTCAGATGACAACTGGGCTGGAAGTCTATCAATTTTGTTTGGTCAGATCCTTTTCTCATCCCTGTCATTCTCCTAAAGCCACCACATCAACCCTACCAACTCCTCCTCTTTATAAGTCAGTCTAGTCCCCTCCATGTCTAGAAAATTAAGACCCTTTACCAATGCTTGGAGACCTAGGACCACCTTCACTCTTACACCTGCATGATCTATCATTCTTCATCAGTAAGCACCAAAGTAGGTCTCTCATCTGCCCCTCTTCTCTCCCTCTACCACCCCATCACCCCTTATTTGGACTGCTACAGAAATTTCTAGTGATCTTCTCACCCACAGACTAATTTCTAATAGAATTTGTTCTATTCATCTTCCAAGAAAAGAAAAAAAAAATCTAAGATACAAATCAGACGGTATCAGGCCTCTGCTTAAAACACTTTAACAATTACACCATTTGAGATGAATCTACATGTATTACAAGGCAGAGGGAACCCCCCAAACATTAGCTACCTACCTGACCATGGCTACAAGCTCATCTCTCATGACTTCTGCCTCACGTTTCACACCATACACACACAGCTCCTAGTTCTCACCTGGGAGACTTTGCTCACACTCAAGTCTGCCTAGGACGCACTTCCTCATTACCCCACCCAAGCCCACACTTGGCACTCTCTTGCTCTATCTTTAAAGCCCATTCAGGGGTCACCTCCTGGAAGCCTTAGGACTCATTCTCAATGCTCTCAAACACTCTGACACCTACTCTATGGGTGAATGCTAATACTTCTATATGATAATCTACTTTTGCACCTTGGAGATAGAGGATGGTAATAGATCTATGGAACAGAATAGAGAAACAAAATTAGATCCAAAGACCCACAGGAACTTTGTGTGTGATGAAAGTGGGAAAGCAGTGGACTCTGGAATAGTAGTGTTGGGATAAGTTAAACATGTACCAAAAATAATTTTGAATCCTTGCCAAGTATCTTCCCTTAAAATTAATTCCAGAAAGATTTACTATTTAAATGTTTAACACATTAACTGCCATGGTGAGTTGTATTTAACTCACATTAGTTTTGAGCCTGGGGCCTCATGAAGCATAAGTAACTCACACATCTCTTCACACCTTGGGAGCTGCGAGAACTATTCCTCAAGTTGCACATAACTCACTCACAGAAAACAATAAAAATTAACAGATTTTTCATTAAATTAGAAAAGATCATTTTGTTTTTGAATTTTTTATTCTATTTTCATAATAAAACACTGGGGGCCCAAGGAAAAAAATTATTTTTCTGGTGTGGCAGTCAATGTGTTAAAAAAATCACAGAACTAGAAGAAAATTTAAGGGACAATTTCTAGAATCCAGAGGGAGAAAGGTTTTTCAGTTTGATTTTAAAAGCCAGAAACTGTAAGGATTGATACATTTGACTTAATAAGTGGAAATAAGTAATAGCTTTTCAACTGGAAAAAAAATGCTATAAATCCACGTGAAAAGACAATCAATAGAGAAAAATGCATATTTAGCACATTGCCTGGCATCAATTTATTTTGTGTAAATTGATTTATATGGCAGAGGGCTAATCACCCTAATATATAAAGAACTCTTTCGAACAAATTCCAAAAAGATAAATCTCCTATTAGAAAAAGCAAAGGAAAGGACACAAACAGGCATATAAATTGCCTCTAAATTTATGTAAAGTTTTCAAACTCCCAAGTCAAAAAAAAATTCAAATTTTATAACAGAATTGCAAAGATTTTTAAAATACTCTGAGTTTTAGAAGGTATATACAGAAAATGAGCACTGTTAAATATAGTTGATAAGAGAGTGAACTGATAAAAATTTCTGGAAAGTAGTTTACTAGTGTGTCAAAATTATGATCCAGAATTTTCACCAGTATTTATCCTAAGGAACAACCTCGCCATCGGAAACGCGGAGCTGTTAAATAAATTATAGTAACTCCTTACAGTGCAATATCATGTACCCATCGGAATCAATGACATGCATATTTACACAGATAGCTACGACTGCATTATATATTTTTTAAAAAATTATATTTGAAAAAATGTATAACATAGTTTTATTTTAAAATAGGGATGTTTATATGTACAGAAGAGAAAAAAAAAAACCTTGTGGAAGGATACTTACCAAAATGTAAGTCATCATTATCTCCAGGAGGTGGGAATATAAATTCCTTCTTCAGACCGTTTTTTACATTATCTGATATTTTTTTCAAAGAACATACATACTTTTATGACTAAAAGTAATTACCAACAAGATAGTTATTTCCACTGTTTAAAAAGAACGGAGAAAGAAGACAAAAACCAGTGTTCCTACAGATGGATTGAGAGTGCTGGGGCTCAGAAAACAGGACCTCAAAGTGAAGGCCTCAGAGGCAAAAGTTTTTCTCTGACCTTTTCCTGCTTTCCTGTCTCCCAGTTCCACTCTCCCCAGAAGCTAGCCACAGAAACTAGAATCCCTCTTCCCCAAAGCGGGGCATAGGAATGAGAACTGCTTTACTTGAAAACCAGTCACATAACCTAAAAATATTCTGTGTAAAAACTGGCCACAAAGGAATTATCCGACCCTACCCCGTTTGACTGTAGGTCACAAGGCCCCTGCCATTCCAGAGAGGGCCCTGCCCCACGTCCAGAAGGAAGGAATGCTGCTCAGAGAGGCCAAGAAGAATCTGGACAGGCCTTGCTGAGTTACCCCACACAGTCTATTAGCATTACTATATCTCACTCTTTTTGTCCAATCATATTTCTACATGGCTGCTCATACTTTGTTGAACCTAAGCATAAAAATGGGCAATCTCCCCTGTATATTTACATCTTCATTCTGAAGGCTCTTGTGTATACACATTAAATAAATTTGTATGCCTTAGCTTCAATTAACCTGCATCTTATGGCCCTCAGCAAACCTTCAAAGGACCATTGGCCCCTATAAGAGAGAAGGGTCACATGTCTAAAAGAGTTGCCATTTTAACTAAATTATACCAAACACCAACAAGTATTAATAACACTCATAAAGTCTATCTTCTATAGGTTTGCCAAATCCAATTAACAAAATACTGCAAGATCATCTAATCTACTGCCTGAACAACACAATAAATTTCCTATTTTGAATCTTTCTCATACACAAAACAGTCAGTTACTATGCTGATTCTAAGTGAACATAAATCAAGAATGAACTGTTTCCTATTTGACACTGATGATTTTTATAATAGAGGAGGTAGAGCTAATTTCCTCCCTCCCCATCTCTGAAAGTTAGCCCATCTTTAGTCACAAAAAAGTTGGAAGACCTTTCAGCTCTAAGGATAAATCCATGTGTAGGTTACCAGGACATGTTGCAAGTCTATACATACATTCCCTCTCCCGTTTTTAATGTCTATGATTAGCTTATAGTTCTCACAAAAACAGATGGGTATCAGAATATGGTTAGAGAAATGCAACAAACAAAATGTCAACTAACTAAGCTTTAAATTCTACAGATTTTATTACCCAATATCAGTTTAAAGTCCATCATTTTAAAATAGGGCTTATCAACCATGGGGAGTAGGGGAAGGCTAGGACCTAGTGACTGGTCTTTGTGAGAACAAAAAAAGTAAAAGTTATTTATAGTGACCTTTTAATGTTTACCTTAGAGCTGCTAATCAGATGTAAATTGTCACCCCATGGATATGCATAATCAACTTTATTCCCTTTGCTAATTGAGAAATAGAGCTGTTAATGTCAAGAAACATTTGAAAAATGCACCAAGCTTGCTCAATGGAGCAAGTTCTTTTTAAAAGTCAGAGTTTCCATATGGTAAAATCATGGAAATTAGGCTTAGGGAAGAAAAAAAAAACTAACTAAAAAAGTCTAATTTGTTATTGAGCTAGTCTATGCTGGAACAAAATCAGTCTTAACCTCAAACCTGGGAATTCTGACCACTTCTTATGTTCAAAAATAACTCCCTCAGCTTTTGTGAAAAATCATTCCATCACCTCCCTCCAAAGTTCCTCTCCTGCTGTGTTCATGCTTTGCTACCTTCAGTGGGTGTGGCTTACCAGTCACTTTGCCAGGACACTTTATTAACCTGGTTCACACAAGTCAGTCCTTCCCTTTCTTTAACACTCTGGCAGGTCTTCTTCTGAGTATCCTTTAAAACTGACCACCATAAGGTAAATGAGTCTTACCTCGATTGTGTGAAAAGAGGACAACATATTCCCTTGAGTGATATTTCAAGATTGCTGTCATCTTTACAATACCACAGAGTAGCAGCGTGCATAACGTCAATGTATTGCTAATGTTTGAGAAGACGTGGTGAGAGCAGCAGCTGACTGCAGAGCACAACTCCGCCCTCTCCTCTTCCAAGATAATACTCACACCCACCCTTCCTCAGTGACCCCCTTGTTTTATGAAACCCAAGTTTTCTCCCTCTTCTTTGAGATAATCCTCATTAATGAACATTCTCCCCCTTGAAACAGCTTAATCAAAATCCTCTCCTTAAGTGACTAGGACATTTCGTCTTCACTGTGGTGCATTTAAGAAATTAAAGCCCCCCCTAAGCATAAGTCCCAATCATTGTCCCCTCACAGGCATGACCAGCAACCGCTCTGTTTCTGCTGAAGAAAAGGACATAGAGAACACGCGTATCAGAGTGGGAAGAGCACAAGCACTAACAGCGCACACACCTACAGCACCCTTCAGGGCACCGCAAGGCAGATCACGGGTGGGGCTCAGTCCTGAGGGAGTCTAGGCTTCAAACTCATGCAATCCCCAGGCCCTGCAGAGTGATAAATTCACAAAGACACACCTGATAGGAGGCCCTTCTGAGAAGGCAACGTGATTAGTGGTAAAAGCACACGTTTTGACAAATGGTTCCTTGTTCCATCCCCACCAGGTACTGCAGGAGTGTAACTAGGGTTCCTTAATCTCTCTGAGCCTTGACTTCCTCATCTGTCAAAGTGCTCGCACTGACCTAACCACAGTCAGAGGGCCCACCTTGGCTCAACAAAACATATTCAAACCCTTTCTCCTTTCACCTTTAAAATTCTAATTTTTTTTTTTTTTTAAGGCCCCCGGGAGCAGCGGGGAGTCACCGCTCAGCATCCTAGTCCGGCTCCTGCTGCCCCGAGGGCCCTAATTTTTTCTTTACTTGTCTTTCTTTTAAATAAGAGCTTTATTAAAATATGATTCACATACCATAAAAATTCACACTCTTTAAGTGTACAATTCAGGGGTTTTTCGTATATTCACTGAGTTGGGCAACTATCACCAGTATCTAATTCCAGAACATTTTCATCATCCTAAAAAGAAACCCCATACCCATTAGCAGTCACTCCCCATACCCCAATGACAACCAATGGTAACTACCTACTCTGCTTTCTGTTTCTATGGATTTGCCTATTCCAGACATTTCCTATAAATGGAATCATATAACATGTGGCCTTTTATGACTGGCTTCTTCTACTTAGCACATCTTCAAGGTTCACCTACATCACAACATATGTTGGTACCTCATTTCTTTTTATGCCTGAATAGCATCCCGTTGCATGCATATGCCAGATATGGTTACCCATGCATCAGCTGATGGACAGATGGGTTGTTCCCACCTTTTAAACATTATGACTCATGCTGTTATGAACATTCATGTACAGGTTTTTGTGTGGACATATATTTTCAGTTCTCTTGGATATTGTAGAGAGCAAGGCTCCTGCCCCGCTAAGGGTCACTGAAAAATCACTGACATAAGGCAGATTGATTAATAAAAGGAAGAAGATACAAATTTATTTTAACACGTATAATAGGAGTCTTCAGAATGAAAACTCAAAGACACAGAGCAAATTGTCCATTTTCATGCTTAGGTTCAACAAAGTATGAGCAGCTGTGTAGAAATATGATTGTACAAAAAGGGTATGAACTGATGCTGACAGGCTGAGTGGGGCAACCCATCAAGGCCTATATGTCTAGATCCTTCTTGGCCTTGGGCATAGAACAAGGAACCATTTGTCAAAACATGTGCATTCCTTCCTTCTGGGTATGGGGCAGGGCCCTTTCTGGAATAGGGGTCTTATGGCCTACAGTCAAACGAGATAGGTCAGATTTCTTTATGGCCAGTTTTTTCACAGAATAATTTTAGGTTTTACGGCTGGCTTTCAGGGAAAAGGGGTTCTGGCTTTATGATCTGCCTTCGGGAAGAGGGATTCTAGTTTCTATGGTCAGCCTCAGGAAAGAATGGGACTAAGAGGCAGGAAGACAAGGGAAGGTCAGAGAAGAACTTTTGCACCTGAGGCCTTCATTTTACAATACTGTGTTCTGAGCCCCATCAATATATACCTAAGAGAATTGCTGGGTCACATGGTAACCCTATGCTTAACCTTTTGAGGAACTTCCAAACTGTTTTCCAAAGTAGTTGCACCATTTTCTTTTCTATTTGACCTTTTTTGGTTTCTTCTGTGTCTCCTTTCTGGTTTTTTAACTTACCTTGGAAAATAACTGGGATGGTTAGAAAGACATTGTCCACAGAATGGGCAATTTTTAACCATTGTAGGTCAATACAAACACAAGGTGGGTAACATGAACTTGAGGGCCAAAGAAGGTGGTGCTGTAGGACACACAGAAAAGATATCTCTGTCAGGCAGCAATGATGCCTGGAGTTCAGGGACCAATTTAGGAAGATTTGAGTGGGTTTTGCAATGACATAGTAATAAACCACACACATACACACATCTATACCTTTGTATCAAGTGCTTATACTATGGCCAGGACAATTCAACAGGCATATAAATAATGACAAATACATTTTCCTGTTTTGTTTTTTTTAAAAGAATATATAAGGCAGAGTATTTCTATGTGAGCATATCAAGGAAGATTATTTTGGAGCAGAAAACATCTTTATTGACTCTTAAAGGGTAACAAAGTTTTAAACAAGCAAACAAGAAGAAGAATTGCATCTCAGACAGTGGGAACTGTATAAACAAAGGCACAGAGTCAAGGAATGAAAAAGAAGACTTAGGAAAGGATACAAAAGAAACAAGGAAGAATTAACATTTTGACAATTGACTAAATATGAAAAGTGAGGTAGAAGGTAGAATAAAAGATGACTCTAGGTTTTTGGCATAGAAGATGGGATAGATGGTCATGTCGTTAAGAGAAAGAATGATAAAATCTAGAGGAAGAACTTGGTATGAGAGAAAAAACAATGAGCTCAATTTTAGACATATATTGACATATTTACACACATATCCTTAGCTTACTAAGGATAAAGAAAAGACATATATTGGGTTTAAGGCACCAGGAGAACATGCAGGCAGGGTCCATTAACTAAAAATATACAATTATTGTTTAAGAAATATATTTCCTAATAGAGGTCATTGCTGAAGCCTTGAGAGTGGGTGTAGAGGAAGAAGAAAAACGGCCTACTGTAACTCATTCCCAAACAGGAAACTGAGTCCACTGGGGAAGCCAAGGAGACCAGCACCAGGCAGGGCCGGAGTTTGGGAAACAGACCCAATTTTAGGGCTGAACCTCGAGGAGGGCAGCTGGCTGTTCAACTACAACATTCTGAAGGACACGACAAACTCAGGCTTAATCAGGCCAGTGCTGAGACATAGGAGGTTTAATCTAGTAGGTTAGGCACAGCAGCAGGAATTTCCAGTCTTGGGCTCCCCCAGGACTAGCAAGAGCTGGCCAAAACAGCCACATTCCACCCAAAGGGATGGGGTGCCAGGAAGGCACTAGTTCACATAGATTGAACAGATCCGGCAGGCCTTGGGGGGAGGGATACAACTTGGTGTGGATATGGGTAACCAGGACTCACCTGCCTCCCCCCTCTCTCAACACCTGGCCTCAAGGAGCAAGACTGATTTGGGTCCCCATATGCTACTGTAGATGAAGCCTCATTGTTCTTTCTGTCCTGCTCAGAAAAGGATTCAAAACTGAGTGAAGGTGATTGGGTTTAAGGAAGTAAAGGATA
>CM052445.1:20567261-20716266 GCA_028533085.1 Varecia variegata | reverse complement strand
GCCCACAGAATCCTTTTGATCTCCCTGGTTTTCACCAAAAATTTCCCTTCACTGTATCCAACAGCGATGTTCTGTCATGAATAATGCTTTGTTTGTCCATTTTCAAAAGCCTCTTCTGTTTTTGGCAACCAATACGTAAGAATAGCAGCTCCTACATAAATACCTTTTAGTAAACACACTCAACCTTGACCTAGAAGCTTACTAAGGATAAAGAAAAGATCAATTACGTAAAGTTGGAAAAACAGACTTCCAAAGGCTCTAATTCTTAGAGTAGCCAGCAAAATATCAGAAATTCCATAGAACGCCAAATCACAGCATAAATAATAAAATGTAAAATTCAGTGGTTATAAAATAGACAGATTGTGAAGTAAAATTTAAATAATTAAACCATATTATAAAAAGGTATCTTTTGAAAATTTAAAATATTACAATTTTAACACACATAAAAACTCATGAAAATGAATAGTTGTTTTTTTCACCTTATCTTTTACTGAGGCAAAGAGTAAAACAAAACAAAACTCATCTTAACACCATGATCAAAAATAGAAAATTTCAATCAACGCTGCACTTTTCACAAAATTATAACAGGCTGAAAACTGCAAGTAGCACATGTCAAAGTCTTTGCACACTTCACCAACGATATATTTATTCAAAACAAAATGTCTCCCAATGATCCTACTCTAGAAGGAACATGAGTCATATATGCTGAAAAACTCTCCTCACAGTTTTAACCTTTTGGGGAAAAAAATGCATAGCTTCCAGCCCATACACTAGTAAAGAGCCTGTGAAAAACAATTTCACAGTTTAAAAAGCAAGAATCACTTTGGCACTTTGAGGCCTGATATCCAACATTTCAGATATAGAAGCAAAGAACTCATCCCAGTTGATGACTGCCTTATAACGTGAGAAGCAATTGCATAATGACTCATTCTGGAACTTGCACAGACACTGGGACAAGCATCACAAACCCTGAAAAGGATAAAAAAGAATCCCAGCAGATGATAAAGCAGTATGGTTGCTAAGGTACTCTATGTAATATCTCATGGAAAAGCTTGGTGGGTTCCTAACATCACACCGGGGCATCCGTTAATGACTTGAGGGGAGAATGCCACCTAAGCAATGATAACGAGGCAGACAGATCACTTAATGTTTACACACTCCTGTTTCATGGGTCTGATTTAGGGCTCTGCAGAGGAACACACATACCCCATGCTAGGAAAAAGGAGCAGAGAGAAGCATTTTCTCTTTCTAGGATGGAGAAGTTACCCTAGCACGATTGCAATTGCTAGAGGGGACATATGCTCCAGCGCGTTCTTAAAGTTACTCCTTTTCTGAATACTAAAGAACTTTTCTCAGGCTTTTTGAATGAGCTAAAAACCAGTTTTGAAAGATAAGATATTAAACCATTTCTATAGGGAATAAGAACACTGGAGATTATTTACTTTGCTGTAATTACTCTGGCACATAGGGAGATTAGCTTTCAAATGCTACTAGGTTTGCATACAGAGATTTCAATAACGAAGAAAAATTAGTTCATGTTTTGAATATTTAGGGCTTGAAGTATATATTACTGCTAAAGAGTGAACACTGGCTTATACCTGTGCAGAGAAGAATAATTACTAAAACCTTTCATTGTTCCTAAGTCTGCACATCTTTCCCCACAAACCCAATCACCTGGGGGGGGGGTTCTTTTATTTATTGATACATAATTGTTGAACATATTTTGGAGGTTCATGAATATTTTCATACCTGCATACAACGTGGAATGATCAAATCAAGGAATTTGATATCTACCACCTCAAATATTTATCTTTTCATTATGTTGAAAACATTCCAATTCTTCTCTTCTAGCTATTTTGAACTATACATCATTGTTTATTATACCCACCCTACTATACTATCAACTATACTATCAAACACTTGATCTTATTTCTTCTAACTGTATATTAAGAACCATTTGTTTGTAAAAAGCATCTTGATTTTTATTAGAGCCAACAGTAACTGAAAATGCATTTGTACATTCACAAAGGAGTTTGAGCTTCGTAAGTCTTGGATTTTAAAACAGGAAGCAAGACAGTCAACAATGCCATCTAGTAACGGCAGAAATAAAACTTCTTTTGAGTTAAATGAACAATCTTCAGGAAGAGATAAATGGAATTTTAGAAATTTATTATTTAGTAGAATATTTTCTTGAGTTTTTGAGATTGTGTTATGGCTTTAAGCGGAGACAAAATTTATTGCGGAATAAGCTCTCATAGAATGTCTGCCTTTAATAAACTCTGGTTCATCCCCTGCTTGTTATCTTGTAGGTGAGGAGCGGCTTAGACTAAGTGACAATGTTTGTGCAGTTTTCTTTTTAAACTTTTTTGTAAAAATAATTATCAATTCACAGGAAGTTGCAAATATAGTACAGGGAGTTCTGTGTACCCTTGCTCAGCTTCTCCCAGTGGTAACATCCTCCAAAATTATCAAATCCAGGAAACTCAGTTTGGATCATAATCCTGAAAGATACAATCCCACTGTTTAAATCTCAAAAGATTAAAATCTCTAAACATCAAAAATTCCTAAAGTCTAAAATCCCTAACACCTAAAATCCCAAAATCACAATCACAGGATAGTTGTACTATGTTAAGGGGAACTATTACTTTGTTATTGTCTTTATTTGGAAATCAAGTATGGCTTAAAGAGGTAAATAGAAAATGAATACATAGAAAATGAAATATGAATGTATTCTACAAGGACTTCTATGTCCTAAAAGACAAAAAAAGCAGCTATTTGTCATAATGTAAGACTTCAAAATATAGTTAATGACTGAGAAAGTCAACCAGCTCTTATGGACTATCTCTGTGCAACTGTCCATAATCTAACCATGTAGTATACTTTTTCATAGGTCAAATTTTTTGTTTTCTTTTTTTCTTTTTCCTCTTTTTAGTTTTCTTTTCACTGTTTTAAAGTGTCAGCATACCTTTTAACAATTCGCTTGCTATGTATTTCATCTTTGCAGCATTTCCAATACTGGAGGTATAAGTTGTATACAGACTTCCAGAGAGTTCTAATTCATTTTATGAATTTTGTACAAATTTGACTCCATAAAAGTTCATTATTACAACACTGACTTTGGGCATAAGCATTGTGCATATTTGTAAAAACACTGAAACTTCCTCAGTCAATGAAGAGATGCCCTTTCTGTACATCTGCATTTGTGAAAAATAAAATTTCTCAATATCTCTGTAATTTGGGCAATTGAAAATGCTTTGGCGACCCATCACAGTTTGTGATCAATCTTGTCCAAAGACTTGGGTTGTTCATCACAGTATTTCATATGACAAAGTTATAAAGCTGGATGCACACAATTACCAACCATAGTAATGCATGTTTATACATTTCCCTTTTTGGTCTACTTCTTTAAGAATACAATTTGTCTGCTCATGACTGTGCTGTCATTAGTATACCTCAGTGTTTATGCAAAATATGTTGTTATTGCCTATTTTATTGTGTAAAGTGGCCTATAAAGTGTTCAGTCGTGTTTTTATATGTTTCTCAAATCCCCTTTTGAAAATGTAAATAAATAGCTTGTAAATTATTTTAAAATTATTTTTTCCAGAAATATATTTTTGGAATTTTGATCTCTTGGGATTATGATTTTGGGAATTTGAGACTTTAGATACTTTGATCTTTTGGTATTATGGAATTTGGAATTGTGTCTTTCAGGATTATGATTGGCTCCCCAGGAAACTACAATGATATATATAATACTCTTATACAGACTACAAGCCTTATTCAGCTTTCACCAGCTCTTTGCATAAACTCATTTGTGTATAGTTCTATATAATTTTATCCCCTGCATAGATTCACATAACCACCACTACAATCAAAAAACAGAATTCTTCTATCTCTACAAAAGAACTCCCTCCACCCCATCTCTATGCCCTGGCCACCACTAATGCGTTCTCCATCTCTATAATTCTGTCATTTCAAGAATGTCATATAAATGGAATCAGACACTGTGAAATCTCTTGAGATTGGTTTTTTTTTTCCACTCCGCATAATGCCCTTTAAATCCATTCAAGTTGCTGCATGTATCAATAGTTCATTTTTTACCCTTTTTAGTGCTCTGAAATATTGCTATCATTTTGATCATCATACAAATTGGCTAGTACAGAAATATATTGTTGGGGTTTAAATGGATAGATAAATAACATTTCTCTCAAATTCCAAACCAAATAAGAAGGCAAATGAAGCAGGCAGACAGGGATAAAGATATCAGTGTTTTACTGTTCACTCTCATTGGAGAACATAGCTTTATATCTGCAGCCAAAAGGATTGGCTAACACTCTGCTGTAGGATTAAACTCATCCATTGGCATAGGTTGAAAATTACTGCCAAGCACATCTGGAAGTTCAGGGTATGCTGAGCTCCTACTTTCTAACTCACCTCTCAGGTAATGCTGTGGTTGGAATATGTCCCCCCCAAATTCATGTGCTGAAACTTAATTAATGTCCATAGGTAGGTCCCTTAGGAGGTGAGTAAGTGACAAGAGCAGAGCTCTCATGAATGGAATTACTTCTCTTATAAAAGAAGTCTGAGGGAGCCCCCTTACCCTTTTTGTCATATGGGGACACACAGAAGCCTCCATCTATGAGGAACAGGCCCTCAGGCACCGAATCTGCTGGTACTTTCGTCTTAGACTTCCCAGCCTCTAGAACTGAAAGCAATAAATTTCTGCTGTTTATAAACTGTCCTGTCTATGGTATTTTGTTATAGTAGTGGGAATGGACTAAGATAGGTCACCTCAAGCCCTGGAGAAGAATGAGTGGGGAGGCACAGAGAAGTGGGTAGTGTTCTTTCCACATCTCTCCTTCCCCAGGCATGGGGCACACATTCTCTCTCCTCTGTAGAAACACAAGGAATATGGAATAACCTTCCATCCAACAGTCTAGCTTTTCCCCTCTTATCCCATTCACTTTCTTTTAGCTAACTGCCTTCAGTTATGGATAAGCAGAAATGTTGCTAACACCCCTGAGTGGAGACTGTTCTTCAGGACCATAAATCCAGGCAGTTTCAGACAGTATTCTTAGATACCTCTTTTAGGCTTCTCTGGGAACGCTACACATCTATCTTCCTTTCTATTGTCAGTCCCAGCCTGATTCCTAACTTAGTTCTATAGAATATCTCAATGTTTCTTGACAGATTTTTACTCAGTGGCTTGCAAATTTATAGAAAAATATACAATAAACAAGCAATATGCTAGGAGTTAAAGAACTTACCTTAATTTCCAAATGAATACTCTGTTTTGTTTTCTCCTAATGTTTGCCAAAAAGGAATCACTAACTATTAAAAATATACTGTGTCCACCAGTTCTGTATCAGCCTTGCTTTAGAAGTTATTTCTTTATTAGCTTCTGAGTATTGCATTTTTTAAAAAGTGACCTCTGTATCTAATGAAATATATTTTATTTAAAAAGCAACTTTATGCAACTTATGGCAAAATGGTAAACTAGAACAGGCTGTTGTATCCCTTTTGCCATGCTCAAATCTGAAAAAAGTGTCCTTGGTAACAAAGAACTAAAATTCTAAAATACCAAAATGACAGAGATGGTGAAAGACACCAAGGATAGGTGTGTCGTTGTTCTTTTCTTGATAAGCAGGATTATGGATGACAATTAAATTACTGATAGAAAACATTTTTTAAACTTTCTATCAATATCTTAATTAGCATCTTAAGTTATGGAGAATCACATAAAGAATGAAATTGAACGAATATCTTTTAAACAAACCAAAGAAAATTTGATCTATTTTAAAGAAAGAAGAAGAAAAAAGAAAACAAAAAGGAAAAACAGTAAACAGAAAATATGAATAAGACAATAGCATTAAGTCCTTATAAAAGTACTTAAAAGCACTATAAATGGTATAAACCCAAAGTCCTCCAGAGAAGTTCTGACTTCTAGCAATGGTGCAGTAGCTTATAATCAACTAACACTCCTGCTGTAGGCAGGTACAAATTCTACACAAAATATAAAAACACCTTTTTGAAGGTACTTAAGAGAAACTAAATGAAGAGGGAAACTACTCTTTGAAAGAAAAAAACCATACTTGGTACGATTTACTTTTATATATCTTTTCCTCTAGGACAGTGTAACTGGAATTCAATCAGAAGGCCACAGTCTTACTGGCCTGAAGAGTCAGAGGACAAAGTTTGAAGGTACCAGCACACTGCAAAAAGTAGCTGGGGATGGGCCTGGGGATCCAAGAAAGAAGAAATGCATAGGGGAAAAACCCAAAACCTACAACCTGCAAATAAATATTTGGCTGATCACTGAACTGCAAGACTCTAAAGAGCACAGGAGAAAACCAACCAATGGAAGGCTGAAAGAACCAAATGGAGATTTTAGCAGCTGTACATCTCAGGCAGGGGCATCAGAATTTAAAATTCAAGCCCTGCCAGCGTAGGTGGGACTTGGGAAATAACTTGGGCTTTCCAGTGACATCACAGAAAGGCCACAAGTTAGAAGTAAAGAATATTTTGAAAGACTATTTGCCTTAGTATTAAAGGCAAAACAAAAACAGATCTGCCCCAACAAAATCTAATACCAAGCCTCTCCAAGTTTAATGAAATGGACTGGTAACATAATTGGCTGCTACAATAAAACAAGGAAATATTCCAAAAGAAATAAAATAATCCAGACTATCTACAACATATCATTCACAATATCGGTATGCCATAAAAATTCACTGCATGTGAGAATAAATAAGAAAATGTGATACATACTCAAGGGAAAACTAAAGCAATGTAAATAATCCTGATGTTGAAATTATCAAACAAGAATTTTTAAATAACTATAATAAATATGTTACAAAATCTACAAAAGAATTTGGGTCTAAAAAAACTGAAAAAAAACACGTGAGCACTCTAAACTGAAAAACAGTATCTGAAATTGAACATTTTAATAGATGAGATGAACAGCAGATGGCAACAAGAAAGTATCAGCACACTTGAAGGGAGTTCAACAAAAATTATTCAAATGGAAGCACAGAAATCAGAAATAAATGAATAAAAAAATTATAACAGAGTCTTAATAAACTGAGGGACATTACAAAGTGGTCTAATACACTATAAATGGAAACTCTGGGGGAAAGGAGAGAGATAAAAACAGAAATAGTATCTTTAAAAAATTGGCTGATATGTACATTTTATCAAAAACAACAAATCCAAGACAAACAAAAAGAAAACGACATCTAGTGAAATCATAGTCACACTTCCAAAAAGCAAATGTAAATGAAAAACAGTCTATACTCACAGAAACATGTGCGTACACACAGGCATGTGTACACCATGCAAAGGACAGCTGATCTAGTGTTAAAAACAATGAAGACCAGGAGACAATGGATTAAAATCTTCATGTTCAAAGAAAAAAATATTAACCTAAAATTCTATGTCTGGCAAAAACAGCTTTCAAAAATTAAAGCAAAATAAAGGTATTTTCAGATAAGCAATAGCTATTGTGACAGACCCTCATGACAAAAAAGACTAAAGTAATTTTTAAGGCTAAAAGGAAATACTGAGATCAGATCTACAGGAAAAAAAAGAGAAAACTGAAACACTTAATATATGAATAAATATAAAATACTGTGTCTTTTCCTCCATTTAAAAAAGTCAGTTGACTAAAGCAGAAGCAATATTATGGGCACTATAACATATGTAAAAACATATATAAGGTATCAAGAGCATAAAAGCAAGGAGGGATGGAAATAAAAGTGTACAATTATGTAGTTGTTTCATTTTATATGCTTATGTGTAATACTGATTCAAGGAAGTTGGCAATGAGAATAAAGCTACATATTGTAATCTCTAGAGCAACCATTAAAAACCAACACAAAAGACACAGGTAAAAGACAATAGAGGATATAAAATGGCATACTAAAAGTATTCAATTACCTAAAAATACTGCAAAGAAGGAACAAAGAAACATAATATAGAGGAGACAAATAGAAATCAAATAGCAAAATTGCACACTTAAACACAAATATTAATAGTTACATTAAATATGCATAAAACTACTCCAATTATAAGGCATATTGTTAAACTAGATAAGAAAGTGGCCAAATACAAGTTCTATTAAAAAAGATGCACTTTAGATGTAAAGACATAAACAGATTGAAAAACAGAATGGGAAAAATATACCTCACATAATCCACACAAAGAAAGCTGGTATGCCTATATAAATATCAAATAAAGTAGATTTCATGCCAATGTACATTCAGAGAAAAGGAGTGTTATTTCACAATGATAAAGGGGTATTACTATAGACAGATGGCCAGTTCATTAATAAAGCATAACAACACCAAATATTTATGCACCTAAGAATTTTAATATATATGAAGTAAAGAACTAGCAGAAATAATGGCAGAAATAGAAACATTCACACATAGTTTTAACATCCCTCTCCCAAGAAGTGATAAAAAATATAGTACAGATATAGAAGATTTGAAAAACACTATCAATGAAATTTAACTTCAAATATATTTAGAATACTAAACTCAACAAAGCAGAATTCACATAATACACATTTTTGTCAATTACATTGAAGAATATTCAATACAATAGACCACATATTAAAAAAAAACCTCTCAATAATTTTAAATTATACAGATTATGTTCCCTGTCTACAAAGCATTTAAATAGAATTAAAAAGAACAATAAAATCAAGTCTTTTACAGGAAAAAAAATAATAAGAGGTCTAGAAATTACTCTCCCCCTAAAATTTGGACATTAAGCAATATCCTTCTAAATAATCCATGAGTCCAAAGAAGAAATCATAAGAGAATTTAGAAAATACTTATGACTAAATAGTAATAAAATCATAACATATAAAAATTTGTGCCATTAACTATAGCAATGTTTAGAGGAAAATCTGTAACTTTTAAAAACTTATATTAAAAACTAAAAAAGGTTTAAAACCAATGATCTATGCTACCAAGTTAGGAAGCTATAACAATAATAAATTAATACAAACTATAGAGGAAGCAATAAAGTGGAGCACAATTAAATATTACCGAAAAGAGACAAGCAATAAGGAATATCAGAAAAGCCAATTTTGGTTCTCAAAAAGAAACCAGAATAAAATAGGTAGAGGGAGCATAACACCACACACTTTATTATTATTTTAACCCTAATACCAAAACATGACAGCAGCATTATAAGAAAGGAAAATTACAAACAAATATCACTCATAAAGATCTAAAAAACCATACCAAAATATGACCAGATCAAGTACAACAAAAAGTAAAAAAGATAACAAATCATGGCCCTATGGTATTTATCCCCAAAATGCAAGGTTCAAAGGGAATCTAATAAACCTATTTAAGAAAATCCCACTCTAATATCATAATGAATGTTGAAATATTGGACAGTTTTCGCCTAAAATCAGGAAAATATCCACTCTTACCACATTGACCTAGCAGTACCAGACAATGCAATAATGCAAGAAAGTGAAATAAAAGGCATAAATATCAGAAAATAAGGAATAAAACTGTATTTTATGGGTTTTCTTCCCCCAGACAATGTGGTTGATTACAGAGAAAATTCTAAAGGAGGCACACACACACACACACAATTACTGGAACTAAAAAATTAATTTAGGAAGGTCAGATGACAAGGCAGTATATAAAAATCAACTATTTCTATCTACCAGCAATGAATAATTGAAAATGAAATTTAAAACAATAGCATCATAAAACATAAAATATTTAGAAAAAGTATGACAAATATGCAAGACTTCCATACTGAAAAGCATGAAATATTAGAGAAAAAAAGACCTACATAAATGAAGAGATGTTTCATCTTTATTCATGAACTGAAAGTCTCAATAATATTAAGCTGTCAGCTATCCCAAATTTGGTTTATAGATTCAATACTATCCCACTGAAAATATAATCAGGATTTTTGTTATAAATGAGCAGGTAATTCTAAAACTTATACGGAAACATAAAGAACCTATCCTTATCAAAAAAATTTTAATGAGAACAAAGTTGAAGGAATTTTAAAATCTGATTCCAAAATTTTAAAAATTGCTGCAGTTATCATGAAAATACGGTGCTGCTATAAGAACAGATAAACAGATCAATAAAATGGAATAAAGAATTGAAAACCATGTGTGCATATATGACCAAGTTTCAACAAAAGCACCAAGTTAATTCAATACAGAAAGTACAATCTTTTCAACAAATGATGTTGGAACAATTGTAAATCTATAATGAATAAATAAGCCCCACAACACAGAGAAAAAGTAACCCATGATGACTCATAGATCTAAATATAAAAACTAAAAACATAAAACTGCGGGAGGAAAATATCTTTATGACCTTAGGATGGCAAAGATCTTTCCATACATAAAATCCACTAAGGATTAGGGGAAAAAATGATATACTCAATTCACCAAAATTAAAACTTCTGCTTTTGAAATAAAGGACATTGTTAAGAAAATGAAAAGGCAAGCCACAGATTCCCAGACTGGCTTTAAAAAGAGTTAACAATATCTTGTCTGTAAAAAATCACAGTTTTTAAAATAAGGATATAAAATTATGGGGGGAAAAAAGAAAACATTCAAAATACATATATCTGGCAAAGGACTTGTACCCAAAATACATTTGAAAATTCTACAATTCAATAAGAGACAAACAACACAAAAAATGGGCCAAATAATTAAATACAGTCTTCACAAAAGAAGATACAAAAAGCCAATTAACACTTGAAAAATCTTCAATTCGATACCATTAGTCTGATGCCATGAATAGGGGAGATAAAAAGCAGAAAGTGTCTAGGTGTAAGAAAACCGGCACTCCGGTTTCTCATGGCACCCTTCCACAAAGTGTCCCTTATGGATGTCCAAACTCTTGGGTTTCACTGGTTCACCCCACTATGCCTATTTAGCTGCCATGTTTGGCTTATGGAGGGTGGAAGTACCTTCAACATACTTTCTGTCCCTCTGTTCAGTGAAGGCACCTAGATGTGGGAGGGGAAACTGCCCCCACCCTTTCACTGGTCTTGGATCCTCTCTGGGTTTGATCTGCACTGCTACTTCTCCTCTTTGTCTTCTTCTTTCTATGCTCTGCATTTTTTTTCCATGGGACCCCCCCAGATGTCTCTGTTGTCCTTTTCTGTGATCCACACCTGAGCTGCAACTCCTCTCCGCTCTCCTCAGTATGATATTCTACCTTCTGGCTGGGATGATCTGACAAACAATGTCTCTAGTTGGCCACCTTGGTTCTCTCCCCAAAATTATCATTTTAAATACATTTTTAAGGAAACAAGAAAGACTGAAAACAAGTAAGTTAAATAATCAACACAAGAATCTGAAAAGAGGAGCTAACAAATTC
The DNA here is from genome assembly GCA_028533085.1 of Varecia variegata. NCBI lineage: Eukaryota > Metazoa > Chordata > Mammalia > Primates > Lemuridae > Varecia > Varecia variegata. The sequence continues at coordinate 20,704,891 of CM052445.1, read as the reverse complement.
AGACACACACAAAGGAAATGAGAATGATGAGGGCAGAAAGCAATGTGGAAAATATTTAAAAAGGAAGGAGGAAGAGGAGAAAGAGGAGACGGGCGAAGGAAGAAAGCAGAAGATTAACAAACCCTACAGCTGATTCTTTGAAAAGATTCCTAAATTAGGCATATTTTAAGCAAATCTGAGCAAGATAAAAAGATAGAAGTTTCGGATTAACAAAAAAGTAGAAAAACAGAAATAACTACAAATGTTCAAATGAGACAAGAATAACTGTCAACGATTCTTAAAATTATTAAGTGTCAAAATTGAGATAAAATAGAAATCTTGAGTAAAACAATAAGCATAAAAAATAGAAATGGAAATAATTTAAATGATAATTTACAAATCTCTTCCAAAAACAAAAATTGGGTCCAGATCATTTTGTCCATGAGTTCTACTTCCAAAGAACAAGTCATTCCTATCTTACATAAGTTGTTAAAACATACAGGAAAAGAGGGTAAGCTGCCCAACATATGGGATGAGAACACTGATACCTTAACTCAACAACGTAATAAGGGCAATGTAAGAAAATTTCACTTATCAATACAGATGCAAATGTCCTAACATAAACTTTAGTCAATCACGTCTGACAGAGTATTAACATAAGAGGGGAAAGATGTGGGGAGCAGACTGTGACAAATATAACAATGACATAATGATCAGATAAAGCTTATGCTGATATGCAGAATTATCCTATGTCTGGAAAATAAATATCCTAATAATTCAAGGATGGTTTAATATCAGAAAACTTATTAAAGTAATCCATCATATTGATAGATTAAATGAAAAAAAATCACATGGTTATCTCAAGAAATATAGAAATAACATTTGAGGAGTTTAAAAATGATTCATTTAAAAAATTTTTAGACTACCAAGAATGAAGGTAACTGCCTTGAAAAGATAAAGGTTATATAACAATATCTACAGCAAGCACTATAATTAATTGAAAAACTTAGACACATAATACTATTTGCTATCACCACTTCAAGACAACACTATGAGACATGAAAACAAAATTGGAGGAATGATAATTTTGGAAGGAGAGAAAAAACTGATTATCATAAAATGTAACTATCAACATAGAAAAATTAATACAATCAATAGATAAACAGAAGATGCAACCATCAACATTAAAAAAAACTGAACCAATAGATAAGAATAGAATCAATATCTAAATAGATTAAAAAATTAAAAATTATAATAAATTTGAGACAGGTGGTTGAATTCAAGACCAACTTATAAACATCTACCATATTGTTCCACAAAAACAATAACTAAATAGAAAATATAAAAGAAAATAAGATAGCATTCACAATAAAACAAAATATCTTAAAATTAACTTAAATAAGAATGCGCAAGACCTCTATGGGGAAACTTTATGACTATGCTAAGATTATTTAATAGACACAATGAATTAACCAAGAAATATTCCCTACATAGGAAAAAATTATTGTCATCCCCTGATTTCTTTTTTCTACCACTATGCTTCTCCAGCTCTCCATGGGGAGGCAATTATTAATATTTATCCCCAGAAGATCAGGACCTAATTCCAAGCTAATCTAGATGTAAGATAATTAGTATTTAAATCCCACTAGCCATCACTTCCTGAAGGCCTGGAGCTCGTCACCCTTCCAGATACTGGTTTCCACAAAGATTCCTAAACCTCTTATAAATACTGCCTGTTAGAAGTCAAAGGTCCTTCAGCAATGATAATTGTGTTCTTATACTTTACACTGATTTGTAGCACACTCCACATACACTCATTCACATACACATACGTGCACCAGCACTCACAGGTTCGAGATGAGGTGTGGGTTTTGGTTTCTGTGTCTCTGTCTTGCTCTAGCCTGCCCCTCTGCCTGGAAGGTGGAGCTGTTCAATGCAGTGCCTGGGCATTCAGACTCCTCCTGAATCCTCCCTGTCCTACTGGTCACAATGCAGTGGCTGGGAAGCTGGGAGATAAGGGTAAGATCACAGGTGAAAAGAGTAGAAACCAGACACGCACCAAGTCCTAAGGCACTTAAACACAAGACAGCTGGTTAAGCCCTCGACTCAATAAAAGGAATGCAAAGGAGCAACTTTCAGAGATCCCCACTGCAGCTTACCAAGTAGGGAAAGCCTCAGAACATGCAATGGAACCCTGAAAAGACGGGCCCAGATCCTGAAAGGGCTTGACACATCCTTGGCCATGGAGCTTGCCACCTAATGAGCCATACTTCCCTCCCAACCCCTACCCTGTCCAAATGAATAAGTCTCTTGACCAATTCTGACCTTCTATCTCTGACTGCTCGAGAAGGTATCAGACTCACATCCTATCTTTGAGACATGATAAGGCCAACATTTGTAAATTTGCTGGAATTTTCACATATAAATAAAAGAATCTACAGCATATTCACCTAATCCTCTCTTCAAGCAGATTTATTTGAAAAAAATTCAAGATTTATATCTCTAACTGTAATAAATCTAAAAGCAGGACAGAGAATTAATAGTATTTCATTTGTGGGGGGGAATTGTCTAAAGTCAATATAAATTACTTATGTTATTATTGAAAAATCACATATATAAGTCTGATGTTTCTCCTAGGACTGTGTGCAGATTTATAGCCCCTATGCAATATAAATGAGAATAAGGAAGCAATGATCTTATTCAATATTCTCATGCCATACAGAGTAAATGTTCTATGAACACACTTCTCTTTGCTTAGGCAGCCCTGGACTACAGCTGCTCCCTGAACTCTACCACTTTCTGTACTTCCATCACTCAGTGCCTTAGCACAAGTTTTCCCTCATGCAGAAGCCCTTTCAATGCCTCTTTTATCAACTTCCCTCCTCAATAGCTCCTAAAACATCACCTTCTCCTTGAAACTTTGCCCACTCTTCCCAGGTGCCCAAGCCCTAGAGATGTCTCAGTTATAGCTCACCTTCTATTTGCCTTGTATTAGACTAACCTGTTTCTCCACTAGGCAGGGCTGGTGTTATGGGCCCATGACTTATGCAACCACACAGAACCTCACTCTCAGAAGGGCCTACACTAGGTTTAAGGCTCTGCTGTTGTCATCTTGAAATTTTTCATAATTTTATCTTTGAATTTGTGTTTTGTATGTGAAGTCTCATAGGACAGTTGAACATGTGCATGAGCAAAGGAGTGTGCACACATGTGTCCACTCCTTTCCTGCCTACCTCAATGCCCCATGAAGACAGAACTCCAGTGGACCCACAATAGGTAGAAGTCTGGCAAGAGTCAAAGCAAGGTTAAGGTAAACGTATTACGTTCATGACTAAGTAGTGAGTAAGCAGGGGCACTGACAACCCTGAGGGGACATGCTTCCCATTTGAGCCAGAACTTGGCTCACATGCAGAAAGGAGCAAAGGCAGCCTTCTAAATAGTAGCCAACCACTTACGCTGAAAATGACAACTTAGAAGAAAAGGGAAAGACAGGGAAACCTATAATTCATTTTCCTTTAAGTCCTTTCTTATTTATCAGTAGTCTAAAGGTACACAATGTTGGGTAGAATATGCCCATATCAACACATGGAATAAAAACAATTGAGTTAGTTTTGTGCAGTGTTTACACTGTTCTGGTAAGAATGTAATTGTGTAATTTCAGTGATTCCACATAGAAGTTTAGTGCCCTTATGTTTACATTTAAAACCAGCATGGCATAACATTTTCATTTTGCACTGAAACCCTGAAAATTAGGTAGACAGCCCTGCCACTAAGATATCAGTGCCTGGAGCGTAAGGACTCTGCTTCATTCATGGCTATGTGACTGCAGCCCCTAGGCTACTGCTTTATGCTCATTCAGTATTCAACAAACACTTGTTAAGTATAGAAGGTGCTGAATATAATACAGAACAAAAGATCTTAGTGTCCCAGGCCAGGAAGACAATAATTTCACTCTCTACTCTGTGCTGGACAGACTATACCTGGGGTATCATGCCCAGTTCTAGGAACCACATTTGAAATGGGATGTAGAGAAGAACACATCAAAAGGTTCTGTGTTCAGATTCTTTCAGCAGCTTACTAGCTGTATAACCAAACAGAAGTTAACTAACCTTTGTGAGCCTGAGTTTTCTCTTTTGCAAAAGAGAGATAATAGGGTATTTTAAAAGCAATGTAAGTGAAAAGCATTTTGCAAATTCTAATGCTTTATACAAATGTTAGTTGTTATGACTCTAACTAGAAGGTGTCTCCAGAATGATGAGATGACATAACAGCAGAGCTTTAGGAAACAGAGAAGACCTAGTAGGAATACAACCAATAACTTCTAACAGTTGAGTGTCTGTCACAGACCTGTAAGAGCACAGCAGGGACCATCGGAAGGAATTTATAATAAAGCAGAAAACCAGCATGAGGAAGAATTTCCAAAGAGGCAAACATGGGCTGCCTGAGGATACAGTAAGCTCCCTGTCCCTTGAGAGAGTAGAGAAGTCCTTATGGTTTTAAGAAATATACATCATCATCTAACAATGGAGCATAAAATAATGACGATTATGATCACAGTAGGTACTGTTTCTTGGCATATTCTAAATACCAGACATTATGAGAGGCACCTTACATACATTATCTTTTTAAACCATGACAATAAATCCAATAGGTGGGTAACATTCCTTTTATTATTCTTAGTATCACTCTGAGGTTAAAGCAGATAGGTGAAGTAATTTATCCATAATTTAATTTATCATAAAGCTAGCCGCCTTCCACTGAATTCTCTTCAAAGCCCAAGCTTCAGAGATATTGAAAGACACCCAAAATGGCATCCTCAATTTCACACAAGCATGACAATACCATCTGAATCAGGAGGAAACCTCAAAGATACACTAAATCTGTTCAAGAAAATTACATCATTATAAAGCAGAGCATTAAAAAAAATCAAGGAGCCAAAAGGTTTTCTTCTTAGAGCATCAACACAGTTGTCTAAGTTTCTAGCTTTCCCCAAACTGCTCCTCCACCTTAAGAAACATTCAGAGCTCTAAATATGCCCATCGATTAGTTCCAAATTATCAGAGTACACGTGGTATTTGTCTTCTAGAGCTCTATTCTCCACGAAGAAGATCCCTGAACACAGACCTTAGCCCCTGCCTCAGCAGAGCGAGTGGGAGACTGGGCCTGCCAGACAGCACCTTTGTCCTGTCTGACAATATGTTGTGTAGCTTTTGTACTCAAACATCTTGAAAATCACTCTAGGAAAGCCATATTCCAGCACTTAGAAGTAGAGCAGGTGTGAAATTACCTCTTGGTGGGACACTGATCTCTTCCCTACCACTTAAGCCCAGATCATGATTGAAACCAAGATCTATCAAAGCAAAGCTGTGATGCTCGCTTAATGTTTCCGTTCTCAAAAAATTACTCAGGAGCCTGTAAGTACTCTGTATTCTACCTTTTAGGATTGTTTTGAAATGACATCACCACAAATTTCAACTGAAAATTAAGAATTGGAAGACAGCTGACTCTATCTGCTATTCCTAAAAGCACTTCAAACTCTTAATCTTCTTATATTCATTTCAAGTAGGTAACAAAGCATTCCATGAGTACAAATGCATTTTTAACATACTTTTGCAAAAGAAAAAGCCAAGACAGTGAGAGTCACCAAAGATACTCAAAATAAAAGTGAGTTGGTATCATACTATAAATGGGACCCAAGATTCTTTCTGTCCAGATATTACTCCACTTCAAATTGGTGGTGGCATTTTAAGTATCTTATACAAATGCCTGAACACACACACACACTCTCATGAAAGAAAGAATTGGATCAAAACTTTAAGCTACAAGTAGGAAAAAAAATAAATTAGACTCCAGAATGTTTCATTAGGATAAAAATGTCCAAATATAAGCTTTGCCGCTGAAAACAGTTTTTCTGGGCTATCTGATCAGCAGTACAACACCTTATCTCTTCACATCACTAGAATAGTTTTTACATTTGAAAGCACATAATGTATTACACTCTAATACCTATCTTCTTCAAACACAGTAGAAAAACACCTACACAGCATAAATCATACATGACATCACATTAGGTCTTTTAAATAATGTTGCAAACACCAGGAAAAGATTCTAGAAATCCATTTTTCATGTTCTTTTTGCTACTGCCCATATGGAAGTGCCTACTTTGCCTCTCCACCAGTTCCTTTCAGTGAAATAAATGAAATGTATACAAAGGACTTTTCATGCATGAAAAGTAACACATGCTTCTGCACAAATAGGAGTGGCATATCTATCCTCCCCAGGCCCCCGAATGCTGAGTTCAAGCAGGCCTGGTCTGTCCTCTACCTGCTCTGTCCTTTATACATCTGATACCTCACTTCTCCTTGTGTCCACCTTTTGACATCTGTTTCATCAATACCTCCAACACACACAAAGAAAGGACACGAGAGAGAATTCCCACAGCACCTATACATCCCTCCCTCCTTGGCAGCACAATCGTACCGCACTGATGAAATAATCTATTTACCTATACCTGAGCACAAAGACCATTTTATTTATTTGCGTATCTTCCCTGACTAGCACAATAGCAGAAACTCAAACACCAAATGCATAAATATAGTTTAAACAAAAATCAGTCAAGTTTTCCTTTGTACTGTAGTAGATTTTAGAGAAAATTCAACTAAAAACTGACATGAAATTAAAAAATCTGGATTTTTTCCAATTCATATTTATCTAATTCACCCTTCCTCCAAAGAAGGCTCTTTCTTCCTCTGTCTCCCCTTGTCTGTCCTTCCCTTTCCTTGTTCTCTCTCACACACAGCTTCTATTTAAATCAATGCAAGAAACACACTTTTACGTTAGTCAGTCACTTGCTATGGGTGTAGCATATATGAGATAGCTACAAAAGAAAAACTATCTGACACTGTTATTCTCACCATAGGAGCACAGACCCACTGGGACAAGGGGAGGGAGAGGGCATGGCTGCCTCCATGGAGTACCCTGCTGTTTGGCATGACAAAGCCAACGTTAAGTTCTCTTGCATTTCCGGAATTCAAACATTATTACATGGATGCATGTCTCACTTCCTTTGACTATTAAGTTGTAACTCTAGAGCACTTGACCATGGTAGGAAAGAATAAGCTAAGATTTTTCTGACAGGTATTTAGAAGCAATAGAATGTTTTATTTTTTTAATTCTGCTTTTATGAAGAAACCAAATAGGGTCTCCTTGCCTGCTGATTAAACGACTATCAGTCCAATCACTCAGCGCCCAACACAATGACTAAAAAGGACCCTTGGTTTTCTGAAATGCTTGAACCTTAAGGAGCAAGATATGGCTAACTGGGCCTTTATAATCATTGCCAACCTAAGGAATACAGACCTCAGAACCCAACAAATAGTGATGTTCTTCTATTGCTGTGATGTGTCCCAACAGAGGTCCTAACACAGAGTCAGCCAAAGCCATGCTCCTCTCCCTGAGACAAGGGCACAAACCGGACAGCAAGAATTTTATAAATAAGAACATATCTTTTGTCTCCTGTGTCAAATTTATCTTCCACAAGGAAGAAATTTCTGCAAGAAAAGTTGACTACTGCTCTCTGCTGTTATCATTTCTACAGCCAGCTTATGCTCCTGACCAACTATGATCCACTTAGTTTTGATTTTCTTACCTTTTTTGGCAAACAGATATGGTCCTAGGAGTGTATGATAACAATACTATTTTTTTTAAAGCAAACCACATTATTCACACCACAAGGGAACGAAACAAAGTATGGTCATAGAATTGAAAAAATATAAAACCACACAAAAGCACACACCTTAAGACCGCAGTCCCCAACCCCCAGACTGCGGACCAGTATTGGTCCATGGCCTATTAGGAACCAGGCCACACAGCAGGGGATGAATGGCGGGCAAGCAAGTGAAGCTTCATCTGTATTTACCGCTGCTCCCCATCACTCACATCACCGCATAAGCTCTGCCTCCTGTCTGATCAGTGGCAGCATTAGATTCTCACAAGAGTGTGAACTCTACTGTAAACAGCACATGTGAGAGATCTAGGTTTTGCTGGGGAACGGCTGCAAATACAGATTATCGTTAGCAGAGAGGTTTGACTGCACAGTAAATGCAATTCATTTGAATCATACTGAAATCATTCCCCTACCCTAAAGTCTGTGGAAAAATTGTCTTCCATGAAACCAGTCCCTGATGCCAAAAAGGTTGCGGACTGCTGCCACAGGACAAAGAAAACCTTATGGCTTTAAACTCTGACTTTTGTTACACAATTTTTCATGTTTCAACTTTAATCATTCAGTGGCCATTTTTATCATCTGCATGAGCTTTAAAAAATGAACTGTTGGGGAACATCTGACTCACCCAACAAACACACACGTTTGAAACAGTGAAGGGCAAAGAGAAGAACTGACCTTGGTAAGGGAACTAGAAATTCTCCCTGGATCAGAATTCAGCTCTAAAGAAAGAAAGTGAAGAAATGCATTGTTTCTTTTAGGCAGAAGTCTTTGACTTTTGCCTCAAAGCCAAAGTCTTGCATCAAAGAACACCCTGCACTTCTCAGTGTTTGCTCCCCCCTTCGCCCGTGTTGGCACTGACCTTCCAGCTCTTTCCTAGAGCACTTCTCGCCACCTCAGACTCCAGAGCAAGCGCAGGTGTCCCCCAAATCATTTTAACAGACTCAAGTTACATCCTTTTTAAAAACCATTCTGGGGCTAATTCCTCATCATGCATGTTAAGCCAGATGGGAATAAGAGAGCATCGCCTTCCTCTAGATCCGGGATTGATGGGTAATTCTCATCCCCTCTACTGCCAGCAGAAGTTCTGCTTTGTAAGGACACCCCAAATTATACCATCCCTCACTCTCAGCAGACAATGTAGACACAGATAAAAGTGAATACAATCCAAATTCTTTTCTTCTTAGCTGGCAGACAACATAACTAGATGGTCCTTATGAAGTTGTTCTGAAAAGTTTGTTTTAGGCACGGGGTTCCCTGATGTCAGTGGGCTTGCCACGAGGAGTTAGGGACAGCAAAAGATGGTGCTAAAGCCCACGGGTGGCTGCTGTGGAGGTGGAAGGGAGAGGAAAGGCCGGGCAGGAGCGTGGAGAGGGTATGTCTGAATTAAATCTTATGGGCGGATGGCCAAGTGAAAGAGAGAATTGCCGCCCCTCTCTGCTCTCTCTTCCACTCCACCCTCCCCATTGCCCTCACCCCTAATTAAATGAAACTATTTGAAAAATATTATCAACTTGGAGGGTTTTTTTAAAATGACTTTAGGTGGTAAAATTATTACCATTAATGTTATGCATTTGTTTATTGATATTTACAAAAATCAAATTTTCAAAAAGGTTAGTTGTAGATTCAAAACAACTATATTAGCACATCTGGTATAAATACTAATATCACCAGTCCATAACAAGAAATCATTTTAAGTTTAAAACAAAAGCTCCCCCAACACTATTTTCACTAAAGAAAACGTATAATAGTTTAATGTACTAAAGGCGTTGGCACCAGCTGCCAGAATTTATTATAATACCCCTTGGGCTTTTATAAATCCAATTCCTCCCCCCCCCTTATTTTCCTTTGCTCTTTTCTTTTCATCCTTCCCTGGAGATGGGTGAAGGGACAGGAATGAGATACAGACAGGGTGAGTGACCTATGAATCAAACCAGGCCAGATCATCCTCAGAATAAAAGAAAAAAGTAAAAACCTCAAATTCATAAATTTTAATTCTCTTCCCTTGCTTAGTATGGAATTAAAGACAATCTGAACAAAATAGCATGACTTGTCAGTTTAGACTTTAAGGGGGAAAAATAGCATTTAGTTTTTTTCTTTCTATAGCCATCTCCCAGGCCTTTTTAGATTGCAAGAACTCATGGGGTGGTAACATACATCTGAGTCTACCACAGTACTGCTCACTTCTCTGCCGTTTAATATCCTATCCCCTCAGTGAACATCTGGAGAGCTTGGGCAAATAGATCACTGTTTCCCAAAATGCACAGAGACCAAGGGGACTCTGGGATGGTAATAGAGTCTGAATAAAATAGGAATCTCATAAATTCACTTGGGAACCACTGTGTTTAAAAAAAAAAACTGTATTTGTTTACAACAGAACTTCCTGGAGACTATGAGATGCATTGGGAATTTCTAAGAGAGGAGTATGGTTAAGTAGCATTTCCCAAGACTTATCTGACAACTAACTCCTTTGGGGTGATGTGTCACTAACTCTTGTTCTATCAAACCCAAGCTGGAGAAAAAAATGGACCACGTGATTACAATCCAATCATGCCATTTGCAAAATATTTTGTCTGAATTATTTTAAATGGCAAATGGAGGTATGTTGAATATTATTAAGGATCTGAGTGACTGGGAAAGGAAGATAGGGAGAAAGTTTCTGCCTTTTCTTTGGCCAGCTAGGCTCCTGATATGTTCTCCCTCAGCTTTATTCATTTGATCAATAATAATAATAACCACAAAAATCACTGATGTAGTTCAGTCCTTTTGTTTCACACATGAGAAAACTCAGGTCCAGAGAAGTTTTCTGCTTTGCCTGAGGTCGTTCAGTGAGAAACTGGCAGAACATGGAACAGAAAATCCAATATTCCATAATATCTAACATTCCCTGAAATTATATTTACTCAGTATGTACTCTGGATATAATTATATATGCTAAGATAAAGTATAAAATCTAAATAAGTATCTATTTAACTCAGATTAAAATGCTGCTCTTCTGATTAAATTATAGTAAAACCTATTAATTCCTACTCTGCAAATTTGGCATTTTGGATAGTTCAGCTAGGTCTAGGTAAACCTTTCTCTTGCATTATTTATGAAGAAGGAACATGTCTATATAAACACAATTAGCACAGGAAATGCTTAATTCATATATGACACACAAAAAAATGATTTTCAAACACCTTAACAGTAACCCACTGAAAGCTCATTTTTAATCTACTTTTTGTCTATTTATTAATTTTTGAACATTTTGTTTATAGTATTTGTATCTTAAAAAATAAAGTGGCACTAAAAATATTTTTAACAAAAGCAGCCTAGGGCTAACATTGTGCATTCTCTGTCATCTCCCCATTATCCCCTAGAAACCAATGTTTTGTTCAAAGTGGAATAAAGTTTTAGAAGTTAATTTATTAAAGGCAACCATAAAATGAATCAAATGACAAAATAATAGGCTGAAAATAAAGATGTCTTTCTTATGAAGGAGGAAACCTTTGTCTTTATTGAGAGAAAGAAAGTAACTTGTGTAAACTAAATCCAGGAATCACTACAGTCTTTCTCTCCTGCACTGGATCCCTTCTTGAGTTACCAGCACTCTCTGGGGGGAATCCCTTCGACTCCTACTCTAAGAGACCTTCCCACTCATTTCTGAGTGGGATCCTCCTCCACTGTATTGGAAATCTCCCTACCCTTTGGGGGGGATCTTCACCATGTCTCAGGGGGCATTCCCTTTGCCCACAGGGAATATGGAGAAATCTTGTCCATTCTCACAATTTCATCCACCACCCTTATGTTCATGGCTCCTAAATCCATTACTGTAGTTGACTGTTTTACATACTTCTTCAGTGAATCAGCAAAGAAAAGAAGGAAAGGAAGGATGGTGATATCTTTAGGCTGGCCTTGGACCTGAATACTGTTTATATCCCCCAGGCGTCAAATTAAGCCTCTCCTCATCTTTGCCCATAAACATGATCCTCCAATTTTGTTCTCAATCTCAGTTGTTAGCACCAGGTATCCAAACAAGGACTCTGGAGTTCACTCTATTATATATTTCTCAATTGCCCTCAGAACCTACATTCAATTAATTTCCAAGGTTTGCTGCGTTTACCAATAAGATTTCAATTCTTCCCCTTTTTTGCCTGGATAACTCAAGAAGTTTCCTAACTCATCTGCCTCTGGCCTTGTTCCACCCTCATATCCATCTTCTAATCAAGAAACCAATCCCCAGAGATCTTTGTAAAACACAAAGCCGACTCTGTCACATTCTTGATAACAACCTCAGTACTACCATGTCGTCTATATGGACAAAGCCCAAACTCCCTAACACAGGTTCCCGTCCAGCTTCTGCCCACTGCCCAGCCTCACCATCATGCCCCTCACCCTGTATGGTCCAAGAACTACTTGCAACTTCCTGCAATGCCTGCGCTATTTCTGACCTGAGTGCTTTTGTTCCAGCCATTCCTTCATCCTGCAGGACTCGGTTCAGGCATCACCCCCTCCAGGAAGCAATCTCTGTCTTCTAGGCTTGTCTGGCTCCCCAATCTCCATGTTCCTATGATATCCCGTAGCTGTCCCTGCTCTTTCACACTGCTTCCCAACTCTTTATGACGTGTCTCATCCTTGAGAATAGAGGCAACGTCTTACTAATTTGTGCATGCCCCATTCCTAGAACAGTGCCTATGACATAATGGATGCCCAGTAAGTGTCTACCGAATGAACAAAATGAATAACCAGAGATGACAAGCACAGACCCACTAAACCCACCTTCTCTCTAAATTCCTCCCCACCCAACTCCCAAGAACCCCTGCCAAGTTCTAGGTAATGGCCCTGGGTAATCACATCAATTTGCCATACACTAGAGATTACTCTAATTTAAACTTCACTAATTTGGTTGGCCTTTCCAAGTCAGTTTTAATTAACGAGGTTTTCTCTGTTGAGATATTTCAGAGAGTGTTTTTTGGACTGAATTATTCTGATATGTGCCTCAGTTCTCTGTCACCTTCCATGGGTACAGCTTTCTACAGTAAATGACAAAGTTTATAATTTTTAAAAAGTTCCTGTTGAAGAGATTTCTAAGCAGAATATTATGACCACCTGTTCTAACTCAATCATAACTCCTTTCCTCAGCCAAACATTTTTAAGCTTGGTACCAGTCCTATTTTTTTCTTTCTTTGGGAATAATTTGAGAAAAGGATCAAATTGCCATTCTGGAATGCGAGGAGATTGAAAATTATTAAAACATACTTTACATTGAAGGTGCAACCACTTTTGGCTCAGAATAACCAACATAATTCAAAAATACATTCAGACTACATTTCAATTTAGTATCTAGCTTAGTCTTCCTTACGAAATCACTGTCTAACCAGCTTAAAGCAAAATAAGATATTTTCAAGTTAAAAAGAACTGAAGCTATCATTTCTAAGTAAATGCAATCAGCATAATATTTTAGCAGAACATCATGATTATAATACATAATAATAATAAACATTTCTGCCACTGAGGTCCTTAGCACTGCAGAGAAAAGAAAGGAGCTTACCTCCGGGCTTGTAATCTAAATTAAGCAAGCAATATAAGCTACACAAGTTTCACAGGTGAGAGTTAATTAACATTTTATCCCAAGCAGGGAAGGAAAGGGGAAAGAAAATTAAAATCAATATTAACAGCATCAGAATTTACTTCAAACCTTCCAGGAACGTGAATATAATTTAAGATGCTTCTAATACCACCAAACCTACCAGATACCCCTGCACCTACTTAGCTAACTCCTAAACAGCGTATTTGTGAGACTGAATCTTGTGCAGCCTTGCAGCCGATCTACAGAACTGCCTAAAGACACAGGATGGAGAAAATGAACTCCAAGGACCCATTCCTGTTTCATAACTCAATAATTTTCTCTTAGTTTTTTGTCTTCCTCCACTCCTTATGATTAAGCATGCAGTGACAGGAAATACACTGAACCTAATTGTGTTTGTTTGTAAGTATGTACCCTCAAATCTTTATTACCACAGACTGTTAGAAATTGATGTATAAACAGGCTAAGCCTCTAGAATGTACTCCCATTCTCACACAGTTAGTTTCATTTTATACCAAGTCATTGAAAAACATGTAACAAGTAATGGCGAGTGCCCCCACTATTTTTTAAAAAAAATGTGAATGTGAACTAGCTTCCCACTGCTAAACACTGAAGAACCAATACCAAAAACAGTACGCTTAAGAAAAAGACAATGCACTACTAGGTACGAGAATACTAAGATAAATCTTTCTCTAAGGGTTTCTTAAATGAGAGTCCCCACGAGAATTGATCTGGTAGATTCAAACAGTTCAGTGTGGGCTCAGACAGTGCTGCCTACTAGCTTTTTTGGTTTACTGGCCCTCAACCCCAACTGAATTCTATCCAGCCCCAGTAATGCAAGACAAAGCAAGTTCTCCACCTGCCCAGCAGACTGCTCCAGATACGGCAAAGTCAGTACCCCGCTGCACACCGTGACAGCTCACATCACTGACACAGATTACATCTAACTGCACAAAGGCACACACGTACAGTAAAAGCCCATGCTAATTGCCTGGGCCAGTTGCACGACAGATCTTGTTATCAACTAGTTCCCTTCCTGGAAATCTCCCTCCATATCTGAGGTGAAGGGTAAATCTCTCTCCATACCTGAAAGAAGCACCTTCATGCCTGGATAACCAGACTCCATTCCCCACAAAAAGTGTGAGTATAATGGGGTTAGAAAACAGAAAATATAAGGAATTCATACACTCGAAATAATTATATACCATCCACAGAAGGAAAGAATAATAACAATAACAACCCCCAAAATACAACAAATGGTAGGTAACATACTTTCTGTAGCAAGAGCAAAGAGCAGACAGCAATTGCTCTATAGAAGGTATAGTAACTGTGCTATTGAAAAACACCACCAGTTCAGTTATTTTTTACACAAAGAACTGAAAGATAATAACCTCTATGCACAAATGAATCTAGGGCTTTACAAACATGTCAGAAGCATCAAAAGGCATTAGAGTAAGCCACATCCTATGTGGTGATTTATCCTTGACTTTGTCTGAATACTTCAAAAAAAAAAAACCAAACAAACAAGAAAAAACAGAGACCCAGTTTTTCAATACACCAAAAGCACTGCCCTTTAAAATGCTTTCTCATCTTTCCTTGTACCAGACGCTTGTTTTCCAAATATATTGTTCAAATTGATCTTCAGGTTCAACCCTTCACCAAAAGACTTTCTGCATCTTTAACATGGAAAAAAGCTTCAGTTATTGAAGTTTGAATTATATCCCCCAAAAAGGTATGCTGAAGTCCTAAAGTCCAGTGGCTGTGAATCTGACCTTATTTGGGAATAGAGTCTTTCAGCAGGGAATCAAATTAAGATGAGGTCATGAAGGTGGGCCCTACTCCAGTGTGACTGGTGTCTTTACAAGAAAGAAGAACAGATACAAGCAGAACACCTCGTGACAATGGAAGCAGAGACTGAAGTATTGCAGAGTAAGCCAAAAAAGACCAAGGACTTCAGGCAAATCACCAGAAGCTAGGAAGAGGCAAGGAAGGATTCTTCCCTACAGGTGCCAAAGGAGCATGGCCCTGCCAACACCTTAATTTCAGTCTTCTAGCTTCCAGAACTACAAAACAGTATTTTTGCTTGTATTAAAGCCACCTAGTTTGTGGTACTTTACAAGGGTTGTCTCTTCCACTTTTTTACCTTCAAGCAGGACTGCATGAAAATTAATCCTAATGGGTAGACTGAGTTAGAGGCCATAGAACCCTTCTTTAACCTCTCCCAATAGGTAAGACCCTCCAAATCAGAAATTCTTATCAGTAATCAAAAGAAAAACAAAAAAGTGTTAACTGCAATTCACCACTTTCAAACCTAAAAGTATCTCCAAAACCTGCTGAGGTCATCCTGCCTTCCTTTCCTACGGGAATCCTCCTGAGAGAGGCAATGAGGAAAATCAAGAAGTCCCAGCAATCAACTTCTGAGCCTTGTCACTTGTTTTTCAGAACAGCCAGAGCTAAAAAACCTTTAGTAACTTGATGTTTTCATATCTGCAGGTATGAACACATAGACAATAACAACTCTATATCATTTAATAAAATCACAGCCAGCACCACTTGCAACTGGGAAAATTGAGCATTCATATAGAAGACACTACAATACAATGCACTCTAAAAGAGATTCCAGTTTGCTCCGTTTGGAACAAAGATACATGGGATGTATTCATAACGATAGAGGACAGCTCTGGAGGACAGAATCAGAGAACTTGTTGTTAGCTAGTTATATTTTCAGAGATCTCATACCATAATTTTACAGATGATAAAAATCATGCTCAAGATACATCTTCGAGACACCATTGCCAACCCTGGCCTAAGCATGCTTTCTGCCAGACCACAATCCGTATGCTTCTCTATCTCCAACCGGAGGATGATAATATTTGCTTATAATATACTTCAGATATCCCAACTAAAACCAGTTTTGTTCCAAAGAAAGAAAGCCAGCCAGCCAGCTGGCCTACCTTTTTAAAATGGAAAGTGGGGAACATACTTCAAGGCTACAAAATACTAATCGAAATACTCATCGTTTAAATGTATCAGAAAGCAAGACATTTGAGGTAACAATCTAGTAACTGGGCCTTTAAAGACTGCAATTACAACTTGGCTTTTCTGAACAGACATAAAAATTCCTTTCTGCTATATATAACAAAAGAATAACATAATAAATAAAACACATTACAGTATTTACCAAACTGAAACAAACAGTAAAAGTTATTACCACTCATTGTAAACAATACAAGTACTTGTGGAATAAGGAAGTATAAAAGGAAAAGGAAAAGTTGAGCAAAAATAAAATGTGGGAGAAAAAAGGCCATGGATAAAAATAACTTAAAACCTCCAAGTTGGAAGGACAATGAAAACACATATATAAAATCACACCATAAGGTCATTCAATGTTAAGGCTTAAAACAACATCTGCCCTTCCATTTAGTACTGACCATAGCAGACAATGATGGGAAAAATCCTTGCTCCTTCAAACTTCCCGTAAAGCTGCAACATTACAGAAGGTAAAGAGAGCAATAGAGAATGATGATCAAAACCCATTTTCAGGACTAACTCCTTCCATTTCCCTCCTTCTATTGATTTTTTTTAAACCCACTTTGCACTCTCTCAGTCAGCTTGGTTGCAGGGAACATCGTTTAATGTACCTTATTGATTCAATTGTACACATTTATACTTGTGTAGAAACTTTTGCTACAGTGCATTTATTGATCTTTTAATTATTAATGTAAGCCACAAAACCTGAAGAGCTTCACTGTAAATATTTTTTATTTTCCCAAATTATAGCAAGAAAATTATTAAAAATTATCAGCAAACGAAACATGGTGGTTTGCCTATTCCCCTAAAAATGCTAGTCAACCAGTATTGTTTCAAATGTGCTGTCAATGAGAAATTTTTTCTAAAGTCAGAATTATACAAGCCTGAACAATTCATTGGATGAAAATATTTTTTTCTAATTTTCAGAAATATTATTATCATGCCTTTAATTTGGCCCTGGGAATGGCAAACAAGTGTTCCATTTCAGTGTGGCCATCTTCAGGTTATATAGAGCCACATTAGGTCAACAAACTTTCCACCAAAATTGCCACAATATTAAGATCCTGTGAAGACAGTCCAAACAAACTGTGGAGTGACATGTATTGTCTGGTGAATTACTTTATCCCACTTACGCTAATTCCTAATACTTTGCCTCTACCTACAGTATGGCCCTCTAGTCCTGGGGAAAGACTGATTCTCACTTAGAAAATTTGTACTAAGTTAACAATAAAAGTTAAGGGGACAATCTGGGTGGTAAACACCACAGAACCAGCCGCAAGGCTATACTGAAAGGTGGGTTCTGGGCCCTTTAGTAGAAATGGAAGGGGTGATGCTGAGTTTTTATTGAAGACACAAAGTTCAAGGTAGAAAAGGGATAAAACTTTGGTTGTCATGTCTTCCCACTCAAACTCCTCCCTCATCTCTCCCTCTAAATACCACTTTACCCTTAAATATGCTTAACTTAAACTTAGATTAATCAAGTTAACTAGAAGATACAGCCCCAATGTAGGCTTAATTCCACTCTGCCACAGACGATTTTTAGTGAAAACCAGCTTTACACTTAGATTTTTTTTTAATATTGACCAGCAAATATGTACCATTGCATCTAACAATGTCCAATGTCAAAGCAATGATGAATGTAATAGAATCAAGCACAACCTCTAAAAAATACTCCAGAATCATGGATAAAATTTGGAATGATAATTTAAATTTGTATTGCTACATTCCAGAGTCCTTTAGGTTTTCCCATTTCTAGACAATAACGAGAGAATCTGCCACTTCTGGACTTGCCACTTCTGGACTTCCCACTTCAAGATATCTTGAAGCACTAGTAGTAAATACCAGCCACCCTCGGCATTGGACTAGTGACAGAAGCAGATATCCTCAAGCTGGTCTACACCTCTGAAAAATCTCTGCGATGCTCAGCAATGACAACAAATGTTTGAATAGTCTTGTCAGGTTCTACTCTCTCCCCAGGTTCACTGTTCCTGAGTCCACAGAACCTCCTTCCATTTGGTTCAGACCTTCACGGAACTATTCCAGATAGATGGGAACCCTTCCTCAGAACCGATCTCACTGGCCAAGGACATCACTCATTGGCACAAGTGATACACATTGCCCAGGATGCATATTCAACGTATTTAAACACTGTGAGTGAAAAGCAGGATAACATATTCAGCAAGGAAGAAGATTAAGCTTGACCTTTTAGAAGGGACCACCTGCTTAAAGGTCTGGTATTCACAAATATAAGTGTCATCAAACAAGCCATAATTGGTGACTATCATGAATATACCTTAACTTCATTTAAAATTCACATAAAGCTAATTTGCCAATCACAATGAACACACAATGGGCACTTGCACAGCAAATATACCTAATAATGTGGGGTCTAAATCTTATCCTGTTCTACATCCCCCACAGCACATCGGGGGGATCAGCCTCACTTAAATCATTTCTGACAGGAAAACTGGGGCGATGATTTTAAACCATTTTTCTCTTTCTTCTGAAGAATTCCTACTTTAATTTATACCTAAATTCATCATCATAATTAGCTCCCTTGCAAATCCTGTGTATTTTAAGTAAAATGGGTAGGAACATGTTATTAATAAGATGGTATTTTCCAAATATGATTATAAAGCGTTAGAAATGCCATATGCTTTATTTTACAGTATTAATATCTACAAAAGCCCCCCCCCCCTTTTTTTTACCCAAGCTTAAAGAGTACACAGTATATGTATGATACCACCTAGAGGAAAATAATTTTATAAATTATTTTAAATGTAAGAGTCTTTAAATCAGTTTTTCAACACAACAATATATAGTTATACAGCCAACTATATAGTCAAAAAATCCAGTAACTTAGAGAAAAGTTCTCTGACATTAAATAAAGAAAAATATCTTATATTGAAAACATCTGTACTATGGTTAACTGCCTTTCTCTCATGTCATAGACAGAATTACAATGGAATTAGGTCTTAAATTATCAATTAAAAATTGGTAAAGTTAATATTAACCGTCTCTATTTAAATGACCTATCTTTCATCCACATTTAAATAGAAATATATTTTTATTTACTACTTTTCAAAGATAAGTGCCTTCCAAACAATCCTTTAGTTGCATATCATTAGAGAGGTTTTGAAAAAAATAAAGCAAGTTAATGTCCAATAGGCAAACCAAGAGGGCAACTGATTCTTCTTGGGTTACATTTGTTCAGTTATTTTGTATGATAACTGACTATAACTAGCATATAGAGATGACTTTTTGTGTCAAAAACTCTGAAACTATCTCATCTACTCACACTGATTTTGAATTTTAACTCAATTCTTAAGAAGGCACAACACTCATCCCAATTAAAACTGCAAACTGCCTTTAACCCCACATATTTCTGCTTTCAGAATGTCCTTCTATTCCCTTTCCTCTATGAACTATTTACACAACTAGCACCCAGGACCCTCACCCTCCATATTAATGGCTTAGTGAGGTTGCCCCTTTATGGGCAGTGCTCATCATTCCACACTTTGATCAATCTGCAAACCTGCATTTAAAAAAAAAATCCATCTTATCTCCTGTTTCCTCTGTCATCCACTGTTTCTTAGTTTCCAACTAGCTAATCAGATTGATACCATTTATTCACTATCTTATACTGATTCATTCATTCAACAAATATCCATTGCAAAACTACGTGCCTGCATTCTTCTATACAATGGAGATATATTGGTGAACAATACCAGACCAAAATTCTTGCCTTCATGGGAGGCTAATATAATCAATTAATAATAAATTTTTTCATTTAAACATATATAAGTGTGTATGCATGAACTACGTTACATGGCTCTAAGACCAATGGAGAAAAATAACAAATGAGAAGAGCTGATGCGATGAAGTTGCATTTTATTTTTTTTTAGTGATATAGTTTTCTTTTTTTATGGGGTACATTGTGATTTTTTAAAGGGGAACGTTGTGATTTTTTTTATTTCAGTATATTAGGGGGTTACAAATGGGAAATGTTTAGGTTACATATATTGCCTTTGCCCCACCCAAGTCAGAGCTTCAAGCGTGTCCATCCCCCAGATGGTGCGCACTGCACCCAGTAGGTGTGAATATACCCATCCCCTCCTCCTCTCTCCCCGACACCCAATGAATGTTACTACTATATGTGCACTTAAGTGTTGGTCAGTTAAGTCAGTTAATACCAATTTGATGGTGCGTACATGTTGTGTGTGTTTTTCCATTCTTGTGATACTTCACTTAGAATGGGCTCCATCTCTATCCAGGATAATAGAAGAGGTGCTATGTAGATACCATTGTTTTTTATGGCTGAGTAGAACTCAATGGTATACATATACCACATTTTATTAATCCACTCACGTGTTGATGGGCACCTGGTGAAGACTAAAGGCAAGGGAGGAAGCCGTGTGATATACAGTTGACCCTTGAACATGGGTTTGAACTGTATGGGTCTACCTATACATGAATTTTCTTCTACCCCTGCCACTCCTGAGACAGCAACACCAACCCCTTTTCTTCCTCCACTTATTCAGTGTGAAGACAATGAGGATGAAGACCTTTCTTGTGATACACTTCCACTTGATGAATAATAAATATATTTTCTCTTCCTTAAAATTTTCTTAATAGCATTTCCTTTTCTCTAGCTTACTTTCTTATAAGAATGCAGTATATAATACATGTAACATACAAACTATGTATTATCAACTGTGTATGTTATCAGTAAGGCTTTAGGTTAACAGTAGGTTATTAGTAGTTTAGTTTTTAGGAGTCAAAAGTTATTGCAAATTTTCAACTGCATGAGGGGTCAGCAACCCTAATCCCCACACTGTTCAAGGGTCAACAGTATATGGGGAATGTGTTCCCAGCAGAGGGAACAGCATATTCATAAGTCATAAGTTAGAAGATCAACATTTCTGAGGAACAGAAATGAGGCCAATGTGCCTAGAGTGGGGTTAATGAGACAAAGTATAGTGGGCATTCAAGACAGGGAGACATCAGGAGCTGTCGTAAAGATTTTGCTTTTACTCTGAGTGAGAAGGGAAACCAATGGAGGATTTTGAGCGAAGGAGTGACCTACCCTAATTTACCTGTTTTTTTCTAACACCTTTACTGAGCTGTAACTGGCATAACATACAATTAACCCATTTAAAGTGTATAATTACATGGTTTTTATATATTCACAGAGTTTTACACCATCATTACAATCGGCTTTAGAACATTTTATCACTCCAAAAAGAAACTCCTTACCCTTAGCAGTCACGCCAAACCCCCCCCCCACCTACAAATTCCCAGTCCTAGGCAACCAATAATCTAATGTCTCCATAGCTTTGCCTATTATAGACATCTCATAAACATGGAATTATAAAATATGTGGTCTTTATGACTGAATTCTTTCACTTCACATAATGTTTCCAAAGTTCATTCTAGTAGCACGTGTAAGTACTTCATGTCTTTTTATTGCTGAATATTCCACTGTCTGGATATATCACATTTTGTTTATCCATTCATCAGCTGATGGACATGTTGTTTGTTTCTACTTTTTAGCTATTATGAATAGTGCTGCTATAAACATCTGCGTACTGGGTTTTGTGCAGATATATACTTCCAATTCTTTTGGGTAAATATTAGGAAGTCATATGGTAACTCTATGTTTAACCTTTTGAAGAACTGCCAAACTATTCTCCAATGTGCCTGAACCTTTTTACATTCTACCAGCAGCTTATGAGGGTTCTAACTTTTCCATATCCTCAACAGCACTTGTTATTATTGGCTTTTTTTAATATAGCCATCTAAGTTGGTGTAAGGTATATTTCATTGTGGTTTTGAATTGCATTTCACAGAAGACTAATGATATGGAGCACCTTTTCATGTGCTTATTGATCATTTGTATATCCTCTTTGGAGAAATGTCTACACAGATCCTTTGCTCATATTTTGTGTTATGTGTCTTTTTATTATTGAGTTATAAGAGATCTTTACATATTCAAGACACAAGCCCCTTACCAGATACATACTTTTCAAATATGTTCTCCCATTTTGTGGGTTGGCTTTCCATTTTTTTATGACGTACTTTGAAATACAAAAGTTTTAAATTTTCATGAAGACCATTTATCTATTTCTTTTCTTTTGTTGCTTGTAACTTTTCGTATCATATCTAAGAAACTGCTGCCTAATCCAAGATCATGAAGATTTACAACTATGTTATCTTTTAACAGTTTCATAGTTTTAGCTCTTATAATTGTCTTTAATACATTTTTAATTATTAATAATTTTTGTACATGGTGTAAGAAAAGGGGTCTAACTTTATTCTTTTATGTGTAGAAATCCAGTTGTCCCAGCATCATTCGTTAAAAAGACTATTCTTTCTCCTATTGAATTATCTTGTCCTTTTATCAAACTAAATCACATTTAACAGGATTTCTCTAGTTGCCGTATAGAGGATAGACTAAATGGGCAAGGGTAGAAGCAGAGAGACAAGTTAGAAAGCTACTATAATAAACCAGTTATCTTAAGCTTCTCCAAAGAAAAAGGACCAATAGGGTATATATAGTGATATATGGAAAGATGCATTATGAATGATTGGCACATGTGATTACAGAGGCTGATAGTCTCACAATCTGCAAGCTACGGGTTCAGGGAAGCCAGCGGCATAGTTCCAGTCCAAACCCAAAAGCTTGAGAACCAAGGGAGCCAACAGTGTAAGTCCTGGTCCAAGTGCAAAGGCCTGAGAACCAAAAGCACCAATGGCCAAGGGCAGGAGAAGATGAGTATTCTAGCTCAAGCACAAAGAGAGAGAATTAGCCCATTTTCCATTCTTTTTTCTACTGGGTCACTGACAGATTAGATGACACCCACATCAGTGAAGACCATCTTTTTTACTCAGTCTACCAAGTCAAATGTTAACCTCCTCCAGAAACACTCTCACAGACACACCCAGAAATAATGTTCTACCAGTTATCTGGGCATCCCTTAGCCCAGTCCAGCTGACACATAAAAATTATTCATCACACCAGGTAAGAGACGATGGTGCCTCAACCAAGAGGGTAACACTGGAAGTGGTGAGAAGTGGTTGAATTCTGGATGTTTTAAAAGTCAAGTTGATAGGAACTTCTGAGAGACTGGATGTGGGGGAGAGAGAAAGAAAGGACTCAAAGTTGATTCTGATATGTTTGGTTTTAAAGACACAAAAACTGCAATTTTGGTTTGGGGAAGAGTGACATGATCACTCAGGCTACCATATTAAAAACAGACAGAGGCAGTCGGGAGAAGGGAGGCGGGACAAAAGCAGAGAAACCAGCCAGAAACTACCCTGACAATCCCTCAGCAGGAACTTATTTGAAATGCCATTAGTACTTCTTAGAGACACCATGATGACTTATCCCAAACAAATGATTAATTGTGAGAACTACAAATTTTACCACAGGTCAATGGAGAAGATATTACAAGGTAGATGGGATTTTAAGCACCCATCAAATCAAACCAGAACATTTTCACTGGAAGATTAAGAGAGCCTTGATTCCCGTTAACTTGGAAACTCTTTCAAGCACCTTTTGTGGTAGATTTTCTAATAGGTCCAGCCCAGGGGGTTCTCAGGCATAAATCCTCGAGTTCTATTATAGCCCCTTGAGAAGATGGTCAAGGCGTAACTTGAATAGCTGAGACCACTGCACTGGAAAAAGCCCCTGAAGCTCTAGTGTCCTTTGAAGAGACTTAATCTTCCTCCTCTGGCCTCAAGAGAGGCAGGTGAAGCAGGATAAGTACTGTGACACCCAGGGAGGAAGCAGAAGCTCTGAAGCTGTCTCTCTCTGCATTAAAAAAGATGATTTTCCTCCAGATTTAGCAGCTTAGTCCATTTTGTGCTGCTATAACAGAATACATGAGACTGGGTAACAAAGAACAGAGATTTATTATCTTACAGTCTGGAGCCTTGGAAGTCCCAGGTCAAGGAGCCGGCATCTGGCAAGGGCCTTCTTGCTGCATCATCCCATGGCAGAAGACATCACGTGGTGAGAGAGATCCACGGAAAGGGGGGCAAACTTGTTTTTATAACAAACCTACTTTTACAATAACTCACTCACTCCCATGATAATGACATTAACCCATTCATTACAGCAGAGACCTCATGACCTAATCACCTCTTAAAGGTCCCACCACTCAAAACTGTTGCATTGAGGATTAAGTTTCCAACACATGAACTTTGGGGGACACGTTCGAACCATAGCAGCAGCTTTTCACTCCCTTCATTCCTAGAAAACATTTCAATTTCAGTGAAAATCTCCTGAGTCCATAGAGCACAAGGAATGGCACTAGCTAACGTTCTTTTCCAGTGAAAGAACTGGTTCTGAGAACCTGTTATACAGACAGACATAAAGAGTTCAGTTCAAGACCCCAATAAACCTCAAGTCATTTTTCTTTCAATGAGCCACGAACTAATGAGGAAGCTGTGCCTTTTAGCACTGGAAATATTCAGAGGAGAGAAGGCAAGGATACCACGTCAAGGATCTCCAAGGCACGCAATAGAAGATGTAAATCTTTCCTCAAGCCTGGAGAGAAGACAAAGACCAAATGAAATTCTGGAAGGTGCTGTTTAGCAGTTATGTGTAGAGGAATGGAAGACATGTGATGAACCACTCCAAGAACTGATATTAAAACAAACAACCCAAATGTAAATATAAAGACTATTTGCTTCAATTAAGTCTAAGCTATAAGATGTGAACTTTAATATTTCCTCAGTGTACAGCTCTGCTAGTGCTTTCACCATTATTAAAGTATGTTTATACAAGGTTTGGCTTTTCATCTATTATGGAAAAATTACATCTTGCCAACAGCACTACAGAGGCCTAAACACAGTAAATCCTCCACTGACCTTGAACCCAAGCTAAAGCAAATAGTCACTCTCCTTGGTGCTGAACTGCCTAAATGATGCACTGCATAAATGGCTGTGAATATAAATTATATCTACAATGCATCTTAGCATTATGGATTACCAACAGTTTTTCCAGAAGGCAATGTTTGTAGAGGCACTGCAATGTAAAAAAAAAATACTGTGAAAGCACGCACTTGCAGATGAAGATCATTTATCTACTGAGCACGAAAAGTATGCTGGGCCTTGAGCCCCATCGAGGAGGTAGCCAGGTGCTGGCAACCTCTAGCAGAAGGTTTCACAAGAGTGGAGGGAAGAAGAGGCTGCTGAACAGAGGATATGCAACAAGAGAGTAACTGCAATAGAAAGCTTGAAGTGGTGAAGCATCACAAGACAGGCAACAGAAAACAGAAGAGATAGCAAAAGACAAGAAAAATGTCAACCAAAATATCAATATAATAGAAAACGACATTTCCATTAGAACTACCAAGAAAATTTATCAACATCAGAAAGTGTTCACAAAACAATATTAAATGAAAAAAGCAAAATATAAAATGATAAAGACATAAAATCACATATACAAAACGCTAAAGTCTGGAAGGGAATACAGAGAAATCAAAACCAGTGAATGAAAGTGGTAGAATTGTGGGCATTTCAGTTTTCTTTTGAAATTTCCTTTAATCTGGTTGTAAATACAAACACACTCTATTTTTAAAGGCAATTAGATCATATGTGAATATTCACTATAGCTCTGTGATGATAAAAGGGAAACTCAAATATCCATCTATAAAATAACATGTTAAATAAATTTTGACATACATATAAAACGACCTCTTTAAAACCACTTTAAAAATAGAAGTGTATTTATTAGAATTAACATGAAGATATGTCTATGAGATATCACCAAGCAAAAGTTTTAAAAGGTAAATTGAGAAAAATATGTATGGTGTAATCATATTTATATGAAAATAAATCATTATATTAATATATGTCAGTGTGTACACAGGAAAGAAAGAGTTTGAAATAATACATACTAAATGGAGGAGAAGTTATGGGATGAGAGATTTTTATTATATACATTAATATATTTCTACAATGTTTAAACTTTGTAACCTTGTATTACATGTGTCATTAGAAAAAAGACTTTTTAAATTAAACAGTAAAAAGCAAATTAAAAGTGTTAAAAACAACTGGTATATGGAGAAAAACTTTTTGAAAGTTTATCTTAGGGTAATGAGAGAGAAAATCTAAGAAGAGCTTTGAAGGGCAGAGGGTGGTTAGGGATAGGGTCGACAGGAGACATAAGTGGTCAATAAACTGGCTCTAACTTGGGCAATAGTTAACCAATCACACTAAGTTGAGGGGTGGCAGGACTGAGAAGAGCATCTGAACATAAACGTAGGAGAAGGTATTTCATAGGGTACCAAAGATCATTGTTCATCCACAGTTGTGAGAAAAAGTGACAGGGAATGTCTGAAAGAGAGAAGAAAAGACGTGGAAAATAAATGAAAAAGTTAGGCTGAGAATTAATGGGTAACAGTGAATAAAACAGCACAAAAGAAAAACAGGAGGAAAGTACACAGAATTTATGAGGGGACTCAAAACATATAGCCAATTTACCAAAAGCCAGTCAAGCACAAAGTAATCTGGACCCAAATCCATTAACCTGAAATCCACTTTCTGGTTTTCAAATAGCACTCTGAACTTTAAAATGCAGTTTGTCTGCCTTTAACAAGTTGAGCAAATTTCAGTTGAAAATCACCATTCTTGTATATCATATTAGTCTGTGTCACCATGTTTCAGATGTCTGTGGGAATCAGAGCAGCTAAACTGTTCAGTTACCGGGCCCTCCCTCCAGGTTAGTAGGCTGGGAATGGTGACAAGAGTGAGTGGTACTCCTCAGTATAAAAAGTAAAATGATTGGCTCTACCACTTATGAGCACATCACAGCCACTACATGCTTCAGGTTCCTAGACTGAAAAATGGGTATACTTTCAAAGAATCGTGAGATTCAAACAACAGATTAATGATAGCTCAATGCCTGGGACATAGAACACAGTAAATAATTTTTTTTTTTTTTTTTGAGACAGAGTCTCACTCCATTGCCCAGGCTAGAGTGCCGTGGCGTCAGCCTAGCTCACAGCAACCTCAAACTCCTGGGCTGAAGCAATCCTTCTGCCTCAGCCTCCCGAGTAGCTGGGACTACAGGCACTCACCACCACACCCAGCTAATTTTTCTATTTTTTGTAGAGATGGGGTTTGGTCAGGCTGGTCTTGAACTTCTGACCTCAAGCAATCCTCCCACTTTGGCCTACCAAAGTACTAGGATTATAGGTGTGATACACCACTCCTGGCTACTTGAAACACTTTTAAAAGTAAAAATGAAAACATTGAGTATCCATAATAATTCTGACATGTAGGAGTTATTTATATTGACTAAAAAGCTCAAAGCTAATGGCATGACTTACATAATAGAGAAGCCTATGCTTGAAACAGTTCAATTTGAGTTCTTTTTATTATCAAAAAAACCCTTAGAAGCTTAGGGTTAAAAACATAAGCATTTCAGTCAAGGACTTGGCTTTGAATCTTGTCTCAAATTTACTATCTGACCTTAAGTAAGTCAGTAAACCTCGCTAAGCCTCAGTTTTCTCATCTATAAAATGTGGAAGATAATACTTCCTTCAAAGTATTATTCAAAGGAATAATACATGCAAAATACTAAATAACACATGCAAAGTACTTAGCACAGTACCCAACACATTAAATAACTTATAGCAATATTATTGTCAAATTTTAGTTATTAGTGTCATTTAAGTAATAATTTATATTGAGTAT
The DNA here is from genome assembly GCA_028533085.1 of Varecia variegata. NCBI lineage: Eukaryota > Metazoa > Chordata > Mammalia > Primates > Lemuridae > Varecia > Varecia variegata. The sequence goes on along the minus strand of CM052445.1, from coordinate 20,676,884 downwards.
TTAAGATGACTTCTTTAAAAGATTCTATACTTAAGAAGCAATGTGGCACAGTGCTCAGAACACAGACTCTAATAACAGACTACTGCCCGGGTTTGAATTTTCCTCTACTACTCATAAGCTGTGCGACTCTGAATAAGTTACTTTATTTCTCTATGATTCAGTTTTAGTCCTGTAAAACACGGAAAATCATATCTATTTCAGAGGGCGGTTTGAGGGTCAAATTAGTAACCATATGTGCAGCACATTAAAACGTGCCTGGCACATGGTACTTTGTAATTATCAACCATTATTATCATCATCAATAGTTATTATGTAATAGTTTCTTATCAAGTGACACAGAACTCCTTCTTCCTCCTTTAATCTGAATTTTAGTAAGATTTATTACAAATGTAGTGGAGTCAGCCACATTTAAATGAAATTATTTACGTGAATATATTTGATATTAATGAGGACAAGATAGGGAGCAAATTCAGCCACAATTATTCCCAAGGAGGCACTAGAAAGACCCCGTTTGCTGTGGCTTCATAACCAAGTGAAAGCCTGTACAAGAAAGATTCTCTATAGTTTGAAATGCTTCTTTTGTGACAAGAGACCTGTGAATTCTAGGGATAAATGTAACTTTGCTCTTGTATCTTTAAACAGGTGCAGAGAGGGGCCTCTGTGGCCCAGGCAGGAGCTCACCTTGGAGAAAGGAACCATGGAAATGCTGGGCTTCGTGACAACAGCAAGGACCACGTCAGCATTGTGGGAGCAGAGATGCACCTGTTTCCCAGCAGGGGACTGGCCTTGCTGCTCACCTGGCAATTAGTAGGATTTGACTTAATTTAAAACCTACAAAAACCACTGATCTGAGAATGTGACTGATATTATTTTCTGAACTGAGAGTAACAGTAAAAACAATAATGATGATGATAATAAGCACTTCACTCCCCTCCATCTTTTAAGGTGGTTGAGTAATTAGTAATTCAACAGTTAATCATCACAGCAAAGCTACAAAGCAAGTGAAAGTATTCTCACCATCATTTTATTTCACTTTTTTTCTTATGAGCTTTAAGAATTCAGAATTCTTTGCTGAATATAATATTAACCCTCCCTACATGTAAGACAATGAACATTAAAATCAAATTATGATACATTTATGCCCCAATAATTCTATTATACTCTAAAATTAGTGCTCATCATCATCCTCCCCAGGACTCACCAAAAATGCAAATGCAGGATCTAAATTTTTAAAATTATAACAATTAAAAGGTTATTAAATCACTAGTGTTAAAAAGTCAGAGGCAGGCCGGGCACGGTGGCTCACGCCTGTAATCCTAGCACTCTGGGAGGCCGAGGCAGGTGGATCGCTCAAGGTCAGGAGTTCGAGACCAGCCTGAGCAAGAGCGAGACCCCGTCTCTACTGAAAAACAGAAACAAATTATCTGGCCAACTAAAAATATATATAGAAAAAATTGGCCGGGCGTGGTGGCGCATGCCTGTAGTCCCAGCTACTCGGGAGGCTGAGGCAGTAGGATCGCTTGAGCCCAGGAGTGTGAGGTTGCTGTGAGCGAGGCTGACGCCATGGCACTCACACTAGCCCAGGCAACAGAGTGAGACTCTGTCTCAAAAAAAAAAAAAAAAAAAGTCAGAGGCAATAAACCTTTAGGTGTTCACTGGATGAACAGAGAGGTTTCCCTTGGAGATTTAGTTTTCCAACACATATGGCTAACAGTCCATTCCCAGAAGGAAGAGAAAACAGGAAGCTTTTCCTCCTAGTAGGAAAGAAAATCTGGCATACTCTGGATTTAGTGCCCAAAGATAATCAGGAAGTAAAAAAATTTACAGTGGAATCAAGACAGATGTGATCATTAGAGAGCTCTCCATACTTTGTGGCAGTATTATTATTATTTCCAGCTTCCCTTAATAGTGTCAAAAGTATGACATTCCAGCTTAGGGACTAACAACTGCCCCTACAATCTGGCTTTCAACATATTAATAGCAAGCGGCTTTTCAGAGCACCCCAGGGAGAGACAGGCCTGGTCTTTAGTGCTTGACCACCAGAGCTCAACCACACTGAGATGCCTTCCGCATCTCCAGGCTGATACGTTTGGTTCTCAACTCCACTCTCATGTGACTCTGCAGTGGAGTACTTTTACAGTTCCTATTAAGGCAAGATCTCGCATCTGGAACCTTTTGTCAAAAGAGCCTTGGAACAAGATTGAAGAATGTGCCCTCTAAGTCAACAGATGGTGTAAGGGGAAGATAGGAGAGAAACCCGGGCATGTATATCTACATGAATGCAGCTGAACAGTTGGCATTTGATGCATAACTTTCCATGTCATCAAATTTTGGGGGGACCTACTCAAAATAAAATACTTTCACAGGAAGTGTTCCTATGGAACATTTACCAAGGGAAACTTCTCCTCTTATTTAATTAAAATCATACATATTCTTAATCACTGTAATTTAGCATTCATTCCAGTGTGGGAACACTCTTCCTTGAACACAAACATGGCCTGTTACCCCCCCAGAGTACACACCTCCAGTGGCTCCCCTGTGCCTATATGCTAAAGTCGTAATACTCTGGGATGACAAACAAGACCTCTGTGGTCGTGCCCCTACCTACTTCTCTAGCTTTATTTACCTCCACAGCTGCCAGGATGCCACACTCCTTGTAAGCTGCAAAATGTTTTGCCATGCTCCTTCACACCTCTCCGCCCTTACTGACAATGTCTCTGTGCCCAGAATGTTTTTGTCTTTGTGGCAGTTTCAACAATGCTTACTCATCATTCTCAGCTAAGGTCATCTCCCCCTGTAAAGCCCTCACCAACTCTCCTCTCCCAGAAGACACTCACCACTGACTTCTTTGTGCCCTCAGAATCCCCCGCACCCTTCCTGCTCTTCTGGCTGCCACGGCACTTTACTGCACCGTTTTGTTAATAGTTTTACGGAGGAGTAGTTCAAATACAATAAGCTGCACATTTTAAAGTATACAATTTCATAAGTTTTAAAATATATTAATATATACACACATTGCACTCTTTGAAACCACCACCCCAGTCAAGATAATACACATGCCCACCACCTCTAAAAGTTTTCCATGCCTTTTTGTCATCTCTCCTCTCACCCGTGTCCTTCCCCAACACCAGGCAACCACTAATCTGCTTCTATAGATTCATTAGCATTTTTAGAGTTTAAGATATATGGAATCATACAATACGCCGTCTTTTTATTTTTGTCTTGTTTCTCTCATTCAGCATAATTATACTGAGATTCATCCACGTTGTTGCATGAATCAATAGTTCATTATATTTTATTGCTGAGTAGTTTCAGCACAGATATGGATATGCTACGATGAGTTTGCCTTTTCACCTGTTGATGGACATATGGGTTGTTTCAAGTTTTTTGTTACTACAAAGAACACTTCTGTGAACATTCATATACAAGTCTTTGTATAGACACGTTTTCTTTCCTTTTGGGTAAATATCGAGGAATGGAAATGGATGAATCATGTAGTAGATATATGTTTAATTTTTAAGAAACTGCCAAACTATTTTCCAAAGTGACTGTGCCATTTTACACCCCCACTAACGGTGTATGAAAGTTCAATTTCCTCCTTATCTGCATCAATATTTGATACAGTTTGTTGCTTTAATTACAGCCATTCTAATATGTCTACTGTATTATTTCACTGAGGTTTTAATTTGTATTTCCCTAATAATTACTCATATTGAGCATCTTTTCATGCGCTTACTCATTACCCATATTTCTTCTTTGGTGAAATATGTGTTCAAATCATTTGCCCATTTTCAGTGGGTTGTTTTCTTATTAAGTTTTGAGAGTAATTTATATATTCTGAATTACAAATCAGATATATGAGTTGCAAATATTTTCCCCTAACCTGTGGCTTATCTTTGCATTCTCTTAACACTATCTTTTGAAAAGCAAAAATTTTTGATTCTATGTCCAATTTATTAATTTGTTCTATGAAAAAATATGGTATCATAGCTAAGAAATCTTTGTCCAAACAAGTGTCACAAAGATTTTTTTTCTATGTTTTCATGTGCAAGATTTAACTTTTAGGTGTTGCATATATGTCTATCTTGTGTTCATTTTTGTATATACTATAATGTATGGTTCAATGTTCATTTTTTTTGTTTATGGATATCCTATTGCTTTAGCACCATTTGTGGGAAAAAAAGTGGTCCTTTTTCCACTGGATTGCCTTTGTCCCTTTGTCTAAAAATCAGTGGTCTACACATGTGTGTATCTTTTTCTGGGTCTCTCTTCTGTTCCAGAGATCTATTTGTCTATTGTGACAGCAGTACCACACTCCTTTGATAAGTATAGCATTGTAAGTTTTGAACTTAGACAGTTTTTAGTCCTTCAACCTTATTATTCTTTTTCAAAGTTGTTTTGGCTATTCTAGGTTCTTTGCATTTCTACTGACTTCTTAGAATTCATCTTTTCAATTTCAAAACCTGCTGGCATTTTGATTGGGGTTATGGTGAATCTACAAACCAATTCAGGAAAAACTGACATCATATAATATTGAGACTTCTGAACATAGCTTTCTAAGTCTTCTTTAATTTCTTTCAGCAATATTTTATGGTTTTCAGTGTACAAGTTTTATACATTTTATCATATTTATCCTTAAGTATTGCATATTTTTGATGCTATTGTAAATGACATTTTTGTTTCTGATTGTTCATCACTACTATACACTAACACAATTAATTTTTATATACTGATAATGTATCCTGGAATCTTGCCAGAGGACACTATAATTAAGAATTAAGATTAACATTTCAATGCATGGGGGTGGGGTCAAAGGAAGTTGATCACTACATACAGGAAAAAATAAACTATGGAATCACATTTGCTAGGGGAGAGAAGAGAAGTAAAGATATAACCTCAGTATTTCTGTTTGTATGCCTTTGAGCCTTTAAGCCCATGAGCCAAGTAATTTGGAAAAAATACAAAGATTTAATATCTATGGTTCTTCCTAACACCGTTTCTGAAATGTGAAACACTGTAATCCTCACCACAGAAGAGAGACTCAGGGGAACCAGTAACAGTAATGCCTCCCCTTTCTTTTGGTTGTGATTCTCTTAGGCTGGTTTCTGCTTCTGTTCCACATCTGTGTGACCAGGTTTCCTTAGTAGCAATCTAATCTGTACATTTCAGAACTGGGACATGAAGCTGCAGTATTCCCTCTATTTATCTACTTGTATTTTGAGAGATTGATCTTGAGTTCCTGACTTTAAAGCCTACATATTAATTTACGTTGACTGTCTGTCAATCTGCTTATGTTCTTGTTGCCCCTGCATCCACGGATAAAATGCTTGCTTAACAATGCAGCATTTCCTGTTTGCTGCATTGATTCTCCACAATTGGAAACTCACAGGTCACATGTTTCTCCATCCTTCACATCACCAAAACTCTATCCATCCAAGACATAAAAGAAAGAATACCATTGTTACAAATCCCAGAACACAAACCACTTCTGTTCCACACTGCACAGAAAACCTCAAAGCATGTTCCCAGTTGAAAGGATTTTTGGTTGAACATGAGCTTTTTCAGCTACCTCCACATCTCCAGATGACCGTCACTGTCAGAACCATCATTTTTGAGTATGAGTGACATGCTGTATGAAGGGTAGAGAGAAACAGACACCAGGAGAAAACATGCAGAATTAACATCAAAGAATGAAATCTGGCCAAAACTCCCCAAACCTTCTTCCTATCTCTCTAGGTTGGTGTGACAGTCATTCAGGAGGCCCCTGGCACTGCTTTAATCAGAACCTCATGTACCTGTGAAGCTCTAAAGCCTCGCACTCCTGTGCACGCACTCGCTCTCGCGCTCTCTCTGGTTATAAATCATTACTTGTGGGCCTTAGATTTCTTTCATATAAAAAACGTTTAAATTTTTTACAACAATAATATATTTTTACAGTATAAAATTAGCCCAAATAAGCTTAAATAAGAAAACTAAAATCTTCATTTAACCTACCACCTGGAAATTACTATTTCTAACATTTGATATATATTCTCCTATACTTTTCTCCTCTAACATTTCTTGACAAAAATAAAATTATAAAGCTACCCACAATTGTTTTCTAAGTTTTCAAATAGGTAGGGAGACATGTTGGTAACTTTTTGGTAGGATCTTAATAAGTAAAACATTAGAGAGAGTTAGACCTTCAACCAAAGGCATAAACTAATTATGGTGTGAGATCTGAACTATCACTAGCTAGCCCATGGTTTATCACTAAAGAGAAGAATTAACTAGCAAATGGAGAAGTCCCTTGCTAATTAGAAAATCAGAACACTATCACTTACCCAGGTCTCAAGAGATAGCCTAGGCCACAGACAAAGCTCTAAGCTGCCTAAGCTGCCTATAAATACATGTGGTGGACACTCGGAGGTGGCAAAGTGGACGAGAGTTGAGACCTTTTTGTTCCTGGTCAGAAGAACAAAAACTTAAGTGCCAGAGGTCCAGAGAAAAAGCTGTACATGCAGTGGGGAATGCAACACACCACTTGCCATTTTTATGTTCATCCAAGTCTCTCACTGGACCAGGAGTTCTCAGCAGGTATCTTTATTATCCAGTGCCTGGCACTTAGTAAAGATTTGTTCAATTTAGGGGCTATCCAAGAAGCAGTTGAGCTGAAATTGAACAGGCATAAACTAGTCTACATTACACACCTTACAAAAAGGATGGAAAATGACCTTCTCTAGTTATAATTGTCCCATTGTGATTTAGGCAAAAGCCATCCTGGATATGTTATAGGTAAATGTTCATAAATAAGCCAGATGATTTTAGGGTTCCAGGGATCCTTAATCCCTTTTTTTTTTTTTCAGTGATTCTCCCAACTAGGCCTCTCAACAGTGCTGGGATTATAGGCATAAGCCACTGTGCCCAGCCAACGCCTATCACTTTAAACTGCCTCATAATATTCCTTCTTATATGTATCAAAACTCATACTGAACAATGAGTTCTGGGTTGCAGAAGAGGATTTATTTTTTGCACCTGTCTGTAACCAATTTCTTAATGTACACATACAACAATGTTGATTTTCTAACTCTCAGTTGAATATTTTTTTTCTCTAAGACACACTACTTCCAAGGTTATTGTGTGTTATGAAGGAGGAAAATGAGTGGAAGATAATTATATTAGATAGTTGATATAGTAGATTAATTGCAAAATGGCCCTCAACTCTCCATTACTCTCTGTATTCATGCCCTTTGACATGTGACTTTGCAGCTTCTCCCATCAAGAGGTAGTCTATTTCCCCACCCATTGAACCTACACTGGCCCTGTGACTTGCTTTGAGTAACAGAATAGAGGGAAAAGAAGGTGTACCAGTTATGAGACTAGGCCTCCAAAGGTATTATGAGCTTCTGCTCTCTCTCTCAGAACCCTGCCCACCACCACACTAGTCTGCTGGATAATGAAACTGGCTCATGATCATGTGGCTATGTGATCTGGCCACCTCATCACTCCAGCTGACAGTCAGCTAACACCAGACATGTGAGTGAGGGTGTCCTGGACCAGCCAGCCCTGAGCCACTCTGCCATGTTAGCACAGATGCATGACATTTTGCCAAAGAATTAGGGAAATGCACATTAATGCCACAGTGAAATATCACAACACACCTATCAGGGTGGCTAAGATAAAAAATAATGACAACACCAAATGCTGGTGATGATGCAGACAAACAAGGTCACTTGTACTCTGCTAGTGGGAATGTAAAATGATACCACCACTGTAGAAAACATTTTGGAAGTTTCTTATCAAATTAAACATGCAACTCCTCATCAATTGAATTCTTGGGCATTTATCCCAGACAAAAAATTACATTCAAACAAAAACCTGTACATGAATGTCCATAGCAACTTTATTCAAAGTAGTCAAAAATTGGAAACAACACAGAAGTCTTTCAACAGATAAATGGTTAAAAACCTGGACTACTCAGCAATAAAACAGAACAAACTATTGATTTACACAACTTAGACAAATCTTCAGGTAGTTACACAGGGTGAAAAATAAGCCAATCCCAAAAGGTCACAATCTGTATTTATGTAGCATTCTTGAAATGACAAAATTATAGAAATGGAGAACAGATTAGTGGTTGCCAGGATGACAGATAAGGGTAGGAGCAAGAAGAGAGTGGGGAGGGTGTGTATAAAAGGGCAACATGGGGGATCCTTGTGGTGATGAAATGTCCAGCATCCTGACTGTACCACTGTACTATAGTATGGTATCATTGTGATATCGTACTATAGTTTTGTAAGGTATTACCATTTGGAGAAATGAAATAAAGAGCAAAAGAGATCTCTCTGTATTATTTCCTACACCTATGTAGGAATCTACAGTTATCTCAAAATAAGTTTAAACTAATTACCTGAATAGCTTTGGGCAAGTTACTAAACCTCTCTAAACCCTGGTTTCCTTATCAGTAAAATGGGAGAAAAATAGTACTCCATAAGGCTTAAAGTAGATGATTAAATGAAATGATGTTTATAACAGTCTTAGTGTATTATTTTATTCAATAAATGTTACTATTGATAACATTAGTAGCAATAGTAACAAATAATAATAAATATACATGGTCATAAATTAAAATTATTTTTTATTTGTTTAAAGTTCTGCCAGATTCTGGGGCATGATGACAAAAGCAGACAATAGCAGTGTGAGCCAGGGAAAGGAGGTCCTGTCTGTTCAAGGCCAACAAAACTGAGAAACACAGCTCTATTGTATAATAGAAAAAGCTATAGAATAAAACAAAGAGGATCTGTCAGAAAGTTAAGTAAATGAAAACCTGGGCTGGTAATTAATTAGTTTCTATAAAGATACATAATTAAACACATACCCAAAGAGTCACAGAACCTTGGAGCTAAATTAGAACTTAACCCAGTGAACTTTTTCAACCCCTCATAGGTTATACTGAAAAACTCTCTACAATGTCTACTATAGAAATGGGTTTTTTTTTAATTTCCAGTGATGGAAAAGCCACTATCTTACAGAGTAAAATATATTAATAACTGTTAAACTCTAAGTCAGAGGCTGACATTCCAAGCTACACATCGGAATCATTTAGTAAGCATTTTAAAAATAAGGGTTAATGGTTTCCATAGATATGACTTTTAATCACCTTGGAATGATAAAGAATGATGTCTCTTCAGTGTGTAGATACAGGCAACACTTAAAGATACAGTACTTACTTCTTGGATGATATCTTCATCCAGCCAGGGTACAGCATAATCACATTACACCATATTGAGGTGCATCCATCCATCCCGCCATTGATTCAACAAATAATTAATGTATTAGGTACCATGTTAGATGCTGGAGCTACAACTGTAAGCAAGAGTGACATAATCTTTGCCTTCATAAAATTTATATTCTATAGGGATATTCACATAATTTCTTAATTATCACAAAATTCATAATGGTGGGGACTATAGAGAAGCTATGGGAATACCTCACAGGATGAAGCAGAATCTACTCATCTGAAAGATTATCAACACTAAGACTCTCTCTTCCCTACAGTTACAGCTCAATTTTTTTTTCCATTTAGATAATGAAAATAAACACTTCATTTATCTGCTATCATGAAAAAGTATCCTGGTCTAAGTGTACTTTCTGGAAAGCTGGAATGTATCACCTTATGCTAAAAGTTTATTTAAAATTTCTAAAAACCAAATCCATCTAAAATGTGACATTATATACTACTCTGAATCACTAAAATAGGCAAATGATTGTAATTTACACTATTTTCAATGGCACCTGGTGAGTGTTATGAGTGTCAGTACCATGTGCTCATTCCAAGAAGACTTTGGTATGAGCACATGGTATGAGCACATGACATCTCCTGAGGGATGTAGAGGACAGAACTCTGGCTGCGTACTGTACCCTGCCATCTGTCTGTGCCTCCCCCACTCTCTGGAACCCAGGGCACACATGAGCACATTTGCCCCTGCACTACACATCCCTAGCTCAGTGACACATTCTGTTTTCTTTAGGGCTGACTCCACTGGCACCTGTCTACACTGCCTGCTTCTGCCATCATTCCTCCCTTCTAACCTATTCTCTTCTGCTAAATTGTTCTCCTCCTTGTATTTTATAAGCTAGAACAAAAATGAAAATTTCCAAGGGAACCCAAACAACAGGCAACATACATAAATTTAAAGTAAAAAGATACTTTGCCTAAAACAAAGTTCAAATTTGCACAGGATTTGTAGAAAATATCTTCAGTAGGCCAAGGGACATTGGGCTTTCCTGACTTTACTTCCAACATCACAAATATTCCAAAGCATTAAAGTGGAAAAACCAAGCAAATAAACAAATACACCTGCCTGGCAGTAAGCATTATGGCAATTATGATTATACAGAATGTTTCTCTAAAAAGATCTCAAACGTTTGTACCAACTATTATCTCACTTATTTTCCCCAAATTAATAAGACATAGAAAAAAGGAAAATTTAATTATTAATACTTTGAGAAGGAAGCTAAGACCAACAAGATTCTAAGTGAGTTGCCCAAAGTCACAGAAAGAGGCCTAAAGCTCTTCCTGACCCCCTGCCCTCATTTTCTTTCTGGGAAGCAATGCTTCCAGAGCTGAGATGCCATAAGATATCTAATTTTCTTCACAGATACTGAGAAGTTGAGGCACACACACACAAAAAAGAAAATCCCCAGAACTAAGATTAGCAAAAAAATTTAATAGATGTTTTGAGTCTGAAGGAAACCACCTTTATTTCACATGAAAACTTACAGAAAGTACTTAAAACTTATAAGGAAAATACCCTCATCTTTTTATATCACCACATGGACTTATCACCTTTCCAAAACCTTGAAATTACTTCAGATAAATGCAGTAACTCTCAAAGCACTTTTCATACAGTGAGAAAACCACACCATTCCATGACAGTGTATAAAATTACCTACACACTTTCACAGAAATGACTTTGCATTAGCATGTTACAAATATCAACTCCCTGCCCACTATCTTCGGATGTCTTCTCATTTTTGTGCATATGACTGGATTGTTTTCAAATGAATTTCATTTTGTTATGACCCACCTCTATATGCTATTCAACTAGAGGTACCCAGATCCTCCTCTTTTCCCTCATTTGTGTCTGCTGAAGCTACTCATGATTCTTGGCATATAACAACTTAAAGGCCTTAAAACATTCTTGCTGCTTTAAGCAAAATCTGTGTAACTTTCCAGCCTCAAATAGTAAAATACTACAAACTTTTACCGGAAAGGAATTGAAAACAATGTTCCAAATAGCAGCAGAACAGGAAGAGAAACAAAAATAAAAGAATGTGTCTCTACCCTACTCTAGGGTCATGCTGCCTCCCCCTACAAATCTAATTAATGCACATCCTCCTTTTTTTACTTTTTCTACACCATATGTCCAATAAAGCCAGGCTTTTTGGCACAAGTAGAAGGGTAATGTTTAATGTGCATGGGTGTATCTGAGATGGATAGGACCGCTGAGATATGTCTTCAGGGATAGCACAGTGTTGGCAAAAGTCTGAATTCATCTGGCAACATCTCGATTAAGTGGGAAACTCATAAATTAAAGCAGCTCGGGGGCAATTTAAACTTCATTACCAAGTCAGTCCAGAGCTCTAGGATGAATGTAAGCTACAGATGTTAGCCATTTCCATTTCCTCCACGCATACCTCCCCCTCCAATTTTCCTGTTGCTCCATGTGCTGTCAACAGCCTACGGTTGTGAAGAAAAACAAAAAGGTGTCCAAGTTGGGTACTATTATTTATTCTACAGGACAGCCAAGTCTCAGTTTTCTGAGATAATTGGGGGTGTTTTAATTAAGCTTCACTTTAACAATCAGATTTGAGTTTCTTTCTTAGCAACTTCCTCACCTGTGCAGTCAATCACGGGGTAAAAATTTGAATTTAACTCCTTGAGACGGTCCCTATATTTGAACGAGTCAGAAAAGTAGAAGTACAACCTGAATCTCTTGCCTCCAACAAACGTAAGCCAGGGGCATCCATTTTCACCAGACGGAAGTTAATAATCTGGGGTAAGCTCTCACTTGGAATCCTAGAGCACTAAGAAAGCACTGTTGGTAGCCAACTGAATTAGGCAAGATGTTCACTCCTTACTATTTACATTGCAAAACAATGCTTATTCTCCCTAAGGTCAGAATATATTTTAATAAAAATAAAGTCTTACATTATATGAAGCCTGTGAAATATTACATGAAATATTTATGGAATATTTATATTTTTGTTAATGTAATTAGGACGATGACTAAGCAATTTGGTCCATTCTCAATTATCCCTAGTAATGGAGTTGATCAATATAACAGCCTAAAATGGCAAACTATGTATTAATAGTTTAAGTAAGGCTCAAATTCACTCATTATATGTTGCATTATATGATGCATTGACTCTTCTTCATGTTTAACCAAATCCATCATTTCAGAGAAGCTGAAAATCTTAGAGGCCATTTTGTCCAGCCCTCTTATTTTTTCATCCAAGGGAAGTTGGGTTTAAAATGTTTAAGGGACTTAAACACAGTTGTTAAATGGAAGAATTAGGCCTTGTCTTAGTCTGTTTGGGCCACTATAACAGAACACCATAGACTGTGTGGCTTATAACAACAGAAATTTATTTCTCACAGATCTGCAAGTTAAAAAGTCTAATAAGATCAAGGTGCCAGCAGATCTGGTGTCTGGTGAGGGCCCATTTCCTAGTTCATAGGTGGCGGTATTCTCATTGCATCCTCTCCTGGTGGAAGGGGCAAGAGAGCTCTCTGGGGTCTCTTCTATAAGGGCCCGAATCCCATTCATGAGGACTCTGCCTTCATGACCTAATCACTTCCCAAAGGCCCCACATCCTAATACCATCACCTTGTGGGTTAAAATTTCAACACATAAATTTTGGGAGGACACAAACATTCAGTCTATAGCAGGTCTTAATCCAAACCATCCAACTGACATCATAAAGTGGAGCTATGAGTACTCCATTCAAAAGAAGTCTGAAAACCAACTAGTTATCTCAGTGTCTCCCAACGCCCTCCTTAATTCAACCCTCAAGCCTTATTCACTTCCCAAAACACCAGTAACAAATACCAGCTGAGCACCTCCTATGTCGTCTCAGACTGATCCAATACTGCAACTTAAACAGGACTTAAAAATGGCAGTTGATTGACATCTTCCTTGAGGAAGTGAGCAATTAGCAATTTTGATTTAAAGAAAACTTTACTGAAAATGTTGCCAGCCTAGAATAAACAAGCGTTTAGGTCACTAATACAAGTGGAATGATGTAATAACTTAAAAATAAAATGTAAACACTATCTAGAAAGACGGTTACATGTATTATCACAGATATATAAGACCCAGCGAATTTATCTCCTAAACATATGAAAATGTAGCCTGTTCCTGAAGAATTCCTAAGGAGATTCCACAGCTTTTCACAATATTACCTGGTAACACATTTCAATGTTTACCACTCTTACCACTATCATAAAACACCTGTTTAAAATCTTCCAGCTTAACAGGCATAGCATTTATTCTAATTTTGCCAAAATGAGGTCAGTGACGATATAAACAGGATATAGTGCCTCTCCAGTGTCACCCAGTATAGCTGAAGAAAAAATTCCCAAGACCCACCTCATCCTAATCCCAGCCATAACCCTGAAATGTCTACATTTTTCAAGCAAAAAATTAAAATGATTGGGAGAATCAGAGAAATCCATAAGATGTTTGTGAGAGAAAACCCTGCGTGAACAGAGGGCCTTATATCCCACAACGAAACATCCTCCTAAACGCAGCTGAGAAATGAGCCACTTGTAACAGCACAACCAGGAGCCAGGATAATTACAATAGAAACACTTTATTTCAAATCATGAAAAGAGTTACACTTGATCTTCTTGTTAGCAGGGGCTGTGCAGACAGCAACATTTACTGTGAAATGTAAGGGCAGATAACAGCTGATTTGAAAGGGGACTGTGTAAATCTAGTTAAAGAGCAACTTTAGAAGATTATTTTCAATTACTGCGATAACATCATGTCTCTCAGGAAAAAAAAATGGAAAGGTTTGTTCTTCACACCGCATACAGTGTACAAAATCTAACAAAACCACCTGCTTTCAAGCAATAATATCAGCTAACAACTAATATGCCTTACCTCCACTTGTCCCCCTCCAAGTTGCTTTCAATTCTTTCTAGCACTTACCTCTGTGAGCAAAAAGTCATTTTCAATCAGAAGAAACAGCTTTAAAAACACCATTTCCATCAAAATAATTACTGAAGTTTTTATATTTCCAAGTGCCAAATATGCATAACCTGTGAGACCGCTAAAGTAGGGCTAAGGTCATGCAGGGAGAATACTTGCAAATGACATATGCTTCACCTGCTAGGGCACTTAACTGGGAACATGTGGGCCTCAGCCCCACTCACTGCACCTTAACTCAGACATAGGGACACATACAGATTTGTATACTGACCAAAATACTAGCTACTCCTCTAGCTAAATGGGATAACTTTGTTAAGTGAAATCCCCAGTTGTCATCTTCAACACGGATTGTACAGAGGCACCACTGCTAATGATGTATTTAGCGAGAACAAACTAAATAAACAAAGAATCTAGAGGAAAAACGTCAAAGTGGGAAGCAGAAAACTGTACCTTCCCAATTCTATCATTTACAAGCTATGTGACCTTTCCAAGCCTCATCTCTCTGTACTTTCTACATGTTCTCAATGCCCCAGCCATTTAGTACTACTCCTCCCTATAGTCTATGTTCTTTTGTTCCTCTGTATCTCACCTTTGAATGACCTTTTCTACCTGGAGAGCCACTTGGAGCCTAGCTTAATTCTCCTCTCTATGAATGGCACCCCAACTCCCTTATCAGAATTAATCTCCCACCCTGCTATGCATTCCTCTAACACTTTGCAACTACCTGCTTCATGATGCTGATCACACACTGTGAGTTACCTATCGCTATCCTTTTCCTCTTGCAGCCTATGTGCTCCTTGAGGGCAGGGACCATGTCATCTTTGTATATTCAGAGCTGCCATAACATTAAGAAGCACCCAATAAATATTTGTGAAATAAAGGATAAATCAATGAAGGAATGGATGACCATTGATTTCACCAAATTTCATCACTTTTAAAATGGATAATCATCATTACCCAGTTCATTCAGAAGTCATGGTAATCAAAACATGAGATGCCTTTCACATTGTTAGGTGTTGTATAAACATATGTAATGATTGTGATAAAGATAGCAGTGTTAAAAATTCATGTACAAATAGAGTATGTCTTCACATATAGTAAAGAAGTGATTATTCCCCATACATATCATATGCCTACACTAAACTCAATTTCATTACCCATTTTTCTCAGAAAGAGAAATTAAAAATTTAGCAAAAGAGGACAATTCACTGTCTAAAAGCTGTGCTTATGACACCAAAACTAAATATCTAAAATTAAGAGAATCATTAAAGTCATTTCACATGTGCTTCTCCTTCAATTAATTAGCCACATTTTTCTGCTTGGACATGTAGCTATATACAGATTCTATTCTGATGTACACAGGTCACTGCATATTCCACTCCCATGTTGCCACCTTAAAACATTTTAAAAGCAAGTCTGCATTTCTCTGAAAGAACAGGTCCATGATCCACTGAAGGATTGAGGCATCTCTTTGAAGAGAAAAAGATAACTCCGGGATTTTGAAGGTGCACAACAGCAGTGATAATGATCTCATTTCAACTGTAGGTAACTAAGGATTGTATGTTAAACATTTTCCTTCAAATACATCTGTTCTTTCTACCAAAATATTCTCTTGTCACAGAAAAAGAAAGAATTCTTTCATTTGATCAAGACTACCGCTGTAACAATGTCCTGAAGCGGTTTCATTAGCTTGAGCATGCACAGTATCCTAGCCATGCCTTCAAGTCAAAGCACCACAACCCTCTCAGGCACCACTATAGCTCAATTACAGAAAGATAAGCTTTGGTGTACTGAAGTCTAAAAACACGTAATTAAGGGAAGAGTTGTGAGCTTACATTTCATGATTATTTTAAGATGACAAACAATTAAAATTACATTCAAGTCCCAAATGTTACCATTGCTCAGAAGAGCTAAACAGACTTATTTTCTAAACTTGTAGACATAGACAAGGTCAAGCTAAGGCCAGTCCAAAACATGCAAAAGAGTTAAACCAACCTCATCATGGAAGAGAAGGATGTGAACTGAGTTCTCACTAAAAGGATGAAAAGGATATCCCAGCTGCAAGTTATCATAAGCTAGTTGGCCCATCATCTGCCCGGCTGCAGCTGTATCCAACTCTCAGCTCACCCAAAGAGATTCACGCTCTCGTGGTGCCAAAATGAATGTCTCTCTTAAAAAAAAAAAAAAAAATCACCCAATTGAAAATAACTCTCTAATCTGCATCCTTTCAATAGAAGTGAAGTGCACTTCACCAACACAGAGCACGGGCATCTTGAATTAGCAGAGAACTATTTTTAACACATGAAGGATAAGATATGAAATTAGTTTCACGGGGAATAAGAACCTTGGAGATTATTTACTTTGCCTTAATTACTCTGACTCACCATTAATTTAGCTTTCCTAGGGTACTAAATATTTCACGCTAAGATTTTGAGACTAAAGAGACAGGAGCACAAATTTGGAGCACTGAAAGTTTGCAGCAGCATCTTCAACACTGAGACACGGATGCCCCCACTGGACATCGAAGGCCATTCTTGGATGCACAGCTCAGTGACATTTTCAGTTACTGTTTCTGTGTTGTCTTTAACCTGGGGATCAGAACCTGCATCCTGACGTATGCAGAGAGCCAAACTTTATTCAGTTTCTGCTTTACTCCTCGGCCAATAATATCACCAGTGCTCACAGCTACGCCCAGCAACTGCCAAACAGGGCAGGCAGCAACTGCCTCAAGCCAAGGAGAGAAAAGTTTAGACTGTGCATTAAAAGAAAGTTCCTAATGATCAGTGCAACTGGGCAATGGAGCCAATTCCCAGTAAAGGTAGCTAAGGAGATACTGTAGCAGATATTCTTTAATGGGTTCATTACAGCATCAGTGGGAAAGAATGCACTCAGATCCCACCAAAGCACTTACCGAGAGCAGGGTTCGTCATCTACGGCTGGGCACTTGCCAAAGCCCTCTACTCTGCCCCATGGCTCTTAATCAGTTGTCCAGTGGCAGACACCACAAACACAGGCAGTACATAGCAGTGGGCAGGAGCCTGAGGAGAGCAGTACACTTGCTGCCAGATGCAATACGAGACTCACTAGGACCACTCAATCTGTCAGTGCCCTCCAGCTCCACCTGGCATTCAGCAATTAAAGAAGGGGAGGTGGAGAGACTAAGAAAGCGGGGGCTCTGCTTTAGGCCGATGACCACAAAGAACTGTTCCATATTCTAAATGTCAAAGGAACTGGTTTTGTATTTTATAACTACATTCCAGTGAGCTTAAGCCATTATTTTCTCCACTAAGTACTCCACACCCTAACATTCTCTTTTTTCATATACATATATCTTCACTGTGATAAAGTTGTGTTTTTATTTATAAATTCTCCTTTCTTTTCTGTTTTGATTATGTTACTGTTTGACTTAATTGATCCATACCTTTCTAGCATTCTGAACCCAAATAAACACAGCAGACGAGTTCAGATATCTCCAAAACTCCACTAGTGCTCTACTGTGCAATCACATTTGGTCATAGACATATGACCACGATAAACATTTCTAATTTGAAAATAATAATTATTAATATTTATTTAGCATATTTATAACTTTAAAACATACTCACATATACCATATGGTATAGTGATAGATCATATCACTGTATCTTCTTTTCACCACTTGGTCTCTTTCCATGTGTCTCATGCTCATGAATACTCCCAACTGGCACAGTCATCTTCCACAGGTAAGCCTGTTCCCTTGATCATCATTGATCCCACCTGTTTCCTGTCTAGGTCACATATCTCACCTGGGCCATTTACACTTTCAGTCATTATCATCATTTACAATTCTCAGGTGAATCTCTTCAATTGCCATAGCTCAATTTCAATATTCAACATTGTATTTCTCCTTTTGTATCATCAGTTAAAATAAAGCAAGTTGCTATTAATAATTTCTATTTTGGGAGAGAAGGAGCATCATGGAGCACAATGTGGTAGAAGAAAGGGTTCAAAATTCTTGCTTATTCCACTTACCAGCTACAACAGTGGACAAGTTACTTAATCTATGTTTTGGTTTCCTCTTATTATTGACATAAAAAAGGCTGCCATGAGGATTAAATAGGATGGTATATGGAACGGTGCCTGAAAATACTCAAAAGACGTTAACCATCATTCTGCAATCTTCTGCTGGGCTTCCATTCAAATGCCCTTCTTATTCGCACTCACAAAGACTGCAAGCAAACAGCAGCCCCCTGCCACGGAATCCCTGCAAGTGCATCATCTCCATGAGCTTCCCCATTCACTTCCTCAAAAGGCGGACAAAGGCACACTAGGTGCTGCCATCCCAGAAACCGCTAATTTCTAAGTTAATTTTTCCACTAAATTCAACTGCAAGAATTTCAGAAAAACTACAGTTGGGAGCACAGAGTAAATGCACAAATGGCAGTCAGCTCCCAGCACTCCCAATTATGCCTCTGGTTTTTACATCCTGTATTGGAATGGGGGTACACAGTAACAGACTGGCTGGAGAGCAAGCATGTGTCAATGATAAGACAAAGGTGGGCACTCAGGAGCTCCCAAACAGCCTATATCCCTGGGCCAGCATCCACGAAGCACTAGGCTTGCAGCTGGTAGAATACATTCCCCTCCAACCTTTTCTCTTTGCCTTCCTGGTTTAAAACCATGGGAGCTTTGATTAACCTCAAATGATGTCACTTCCAATTTGTCTTGCTCAGAGAAATTGTGACACCTGAAATTCTGCTTTAATTCTGAAGCCTCCACTTAAAGATTCAGAGTCAAAAAAAAAAAAGCTCACAACAAGCAGTTGAGGGATATCAATGCATAATTGGCAAAAAAAAGTGTGGTTCCATAGCTCAGAAGGCTCTGTAAAATGCAAAATGGGCACACTTTTTGATTCCTGTAATAAGAATTTACCCAAATGAGGTAACTGCACAAGTGCAAAATGGTATACATACAAGTATGCTTAGAACAGCAATGAGTTTTAAAATGAAAAATTGGAAACAAATGTCTGTCATTAAACCTAGAGTAAACTCTAACAGACACCGTTAGCTGCCTAGTCAGCAAGGTATCTCCCCATCTTTTCTAACAGAACTCTAAACTTCTACTCAAATCTGAGACAATCAGAAAATGGTAGTCTCCTGGTCACATGACCTGAGATGGTCCAAGTAGGAGGAAGCCCAGGATTAAGGAACAGAAGCTCTCTTTCTCTGGATAGTGAATGTGCCCCTAGAGCTGCAGTAATTTTGCTGCCATAGGAGCATGAAAAAGAGCAGGAAATAGAAAATTATAAAGAAATAAATCCTCAATCCTGATTAAAACATGCCTGAAGCCCCTACCCACTGGATTTTTCAATATATTCTTATTTATGGTAGTTTGCCCTAGGAATTATATTACAATAAAAGGCATCCAATAAATGTATTCAGTCATTAAAAATATACGTATTTATTGACATGGAAAGAGGCTCACTACATGTTATTAGAAAAAAATAGCAGATTACATAACACATAGAGCAAATATCCCATTTATTTAGAATTTTATCTGTATACAGTGTGTGCATGTAAATACATACACAGACTCAGAGATATGCCTGGAAGAATTTCACTAAAATGTCAACAATGGTTATTTCTAGTAGGATTTCTGAGGAATTTCACTTTCTTTTTTGTATTCTTCTATAGTGTTTGCTCTTACATAACATGTATTTTTATGGGGGAAAATAAGCTTTAAAAAATCTGGCTATTTACTGATTCTGTCTTTAGTCTAAAATAAATGGACAGCTTTGTTTCATATCCCTCTCCAAACTTAAGTGTTCCAGGAGAAAAAAAAATCAAAGAAACTAGCCAGGCACACAAAATATTATTTCAATATAAAATTCCATGATGAAGCGATGAAATCACTTTCAGATCTGAATTTATACATGCTGAAAAAGAAAAACAGCCAGAGGTATCTAAGTGTCTATCTAGAAGAGTGGAAATAACATTAATCAAAATGAAACCTCTTTTTACAGATGCTGAACATTTTGTATCTTGAAAAGTGAGAATTCTTGTGGCAGGAGGGCAGAGGCACAGGCAATGACCCAGCTGCATCCGGAAAGAGCAGGGACCACGGAGGCCACTCGAAAGCTGCAAAGGAGTGGCTGGTTTTGGGTGGTATTATGGTTTCTCCTTGACTGCTGCTGGATGTACACACCCTTCTTCGTGGGATAAACCCCCAGGGACCTACCCTGTCCCCTCAGCAGCAGAGCCTTACTTAGTCACTTCAAGATCTCCAGAGGCAACTGTTTCAAGCAACCTAGAAGACTAGATATTCTCTGTGACCCCTTTCAGTTCTAATTGTATAATTTAATTAAACACATTTCATAAATTTTGAGGTGAGAGGTGATTATTTGAAAGATTTCAAACACCACTGGGTTAGAGACATCTGAGTGCTGTAGATTCAAGCTGGAAGTGATAGGTCTAAGAGGTAGCACTGGGTTAGAAACACCTACCAAAGGCAGACAGAAAACAGAAGTTAAAGATAAAAATCTCAATTTGTTTATTGGTGATTTTTACTAGAGCTTGTAGAATCTTTCCAAAGAAGGTCTCAAAAACTCTGCCTTCTGCAATCAGTTCATTGGTGTGAACATCTCTTTAAAGTAATAGGAATCTTAAAGATACTGGAAAGATACTGGGATGGTTTGTTTTACAAGTTAGTTTCCAGCTGTTATTTGTTGCTTTTACAATAAATTACTACATTATTCTTACACTGTATTTCATGATAATGCCATTATTCACAGTCAGGCACCTTTTAATTCTAGAAGAGTCACAGTACTCTAAGAAAGAAAAAAAAATCGAAAATAAACACCCACTATCAAATAGTCCATGTTACATATTTGGCTTTGGGATCAAGTTTAAAATGCATCCCACAAAAGCATCGCTCCTACTCAAGATTACAAGCATGCCCTAGGTTATCCATTTGTTTATTCTGTGTCTAGTTCTAATTCACTCCCACATACACGGACTGTTGGCACCCTTTGATCTTAAAGGGCATCAGAATGAGAAAGAGGACAATAATGAGTGGTTCTCAAACCTGAGGTCCAATAATAATCCCTTAGGGACCATCTCCAGTCTTCTGCATTAGTAGTTTGAGATGGGTTCAAGCAGCTACATTTTTAACAGGCATCCTATATAGATCTGAATAAGGTATGGATCATCCTTTAGGAAACAGTGATAAAAATAATTACAAGGTGGTTTAGTCACAGATAATCAAGCCTGATTACATAACTTTATCTTGGATCATTCTACTCTTCTTCATATCTACACTCACTATTCTCATCCCCTGTCCAGGAAGCTGCCACCATCTACCCCTGGACATGGCAGTAATTTCCAAGTTGGTTCTTCTGCTTCATCTTGCCCTCTCTAATCCCTCCTCCAGAAACTTGCCAGAAAGATCTTATATACTACAAATCAGACCACGTCCCTTCCCTTAAAACCCTTCGATAACTACTTAATGAGTATAGGGTTTCCTTTTGGGATGATGAAAATGTTTTATAAGAAATACAGATGGTAGTTGCACAACATTGTGAATATACTAAATGCCATTGAATTGTTCAGTTTAAAATGTTCATTTTATGTTATATGAATTTCACCTCAATTTTTTAAAAAGGCAAAGGAAAACAAAAACTAAACCCCTGCAGTGGTTCCCCATTGCACTTAGGATAAGATCCAAAGTCTGCAGCATGGCCTGGCAGGTCTGACATAAGCAGGCCCCAGCCTCCGTCTCAGCAGCCTCTGTCCTCACCTCTGTCCACCCTCACTCTCTACTGTGCAGCCACGCTGGCCGTCTTTCAGTTTCCACAATGCCAAGCTCTTTCTCATATCTGGGCTTCACACGTGGGACCCCCTCCCCCAACCTGGATAACTCGAATCATCCTTCAGGTATTAATTTATCAATCACTGTCCCGTACAAGCCTCCCCCCAACACTCCTTCACCCTCGTTATGCCCTTTCAGAGAAACAGTCTTTTCCAAGTACTTATCATGAGTTCCAGTTACATAATTACTTTCATGTTTATTTGTTTGATGTCCTTTCCAGTAAACTGTAAACTCCCAGGAGGACGAGAATAGTGATTATTTTGTTCACCACTGAATTCCCAGCACCTGTTGTGAATTAGCACGGTAAATATCTATTAATTTGGCACAACGAATATCTAGCATGCTTTTCTCCAAACACATTAAATCTCTACTACAAAATGATTATAGGGTTAGGTCACAATATTATATGAGACTTCAATATGCATATCAAAATTATCCCTTTAATAACCAGATGAGAAAAATCAGACACTACTTACGGTCAACTCGACATTATATAGAATGCATCAAGCAGTGCACAGAAAACAGCTTCTCTAACTCATACACACCTGCTTTGTGTTACTTGACAGAATCAAGACCCTAATGCCCAAGAAAATTCCACTTAAAAACTCTCTTCTCATACCACAGCACATTACTAAGTAATAAGGAAGGAAACATAGTGTACATCTCTGAAGAAAGACACAATTGAAATGGGTAAAAGACTGGAACTGGGAAGAATGTCACAAGAAACTGCTTACTATTCTCACAGGCATGACTTTCTTGAAGAAAAACGTATAAAGTACTACCAGAAAATAAGAGCCTGTAACTCATTCAGTTCTGAGAGATAAAGAAAGA
Source organism: Varecia variegata (assembly GCA_028533085.1). Classification (NCBI taxonomy): domain Eukaryota; kingdom Metazoa; phylum Chordata; class Mammalia; order Primates; family Lemuridae; genus Varecia; species Varecia variegata. Next base: position 20,654,010 of record CM052445.1, on the reverse strand, counting down.
GGAAAATAAAGGAAAAACTCACATAAGAGCAGGCATAATTGGTGCTTTGTTACTAAACAAACTATTCAGTGGTTATAGGTGTGCAAGTGATTTATTTTTTCCTATCTTGCACTTGTATTAACTAGAACACTAATTTGTCCATGAGGCTGAAGTGTGTCTTAATTACTTGCCTTCAAAGCTTATGTCCATTTAAAATAAGCTTATTTCTTTTCCATTGTCAGCTCACTCAGAGCCGCCTAATCCACAATTCTCTGGCCCAGCACTCACCACTTCTGATCATTATGGAGAGCAGAGGCAAGCAACGGCCTTACAGGCAGGTTCCAGAAAAGATCCATCTGTTCATAACCGTGTGCACCAGCCCTCAAAGCATTCCCCAGCCCTGCTCCCACCACAAGGGCAGAAGAACATCAGGACCTGAACACATTTACTACCCATGCCACAAGCTATTTTTCAATACTTAAATTCTTCTTTTGCCAGGGCTTTGGATTTTCCCAGGCCCCAGGTCTTAGACCTAGTGGTGATTTGCACAGCTGTTAATTTTAAGAATATCCCCATGTGTGCTACAATGCCTAAAGGCACTCACTGCCCCTGGCACCTGAGGATGGAGCACCCACAACTGGGGGGCGGGGTGGAGCAGCTGTGCCCTTTTGAACATTTAGTTGGAGATGGCCCTAAAGCTTTTTCTTAATAGAGGCTCCAGCACGCAGCTCTCTGTGCTTGGCTGGAAACCCCTAAGAAAGGATGAAGCAGCTATGGGGCCAAGATGCTGGCAACCAGCAAGACTGCTATCCAACAAGGGGCGGAGCCTGAGCAGTCACCACATTGCCCCACCACCACCCCTAAGGATTCCAAGCTGCCCTTTTGTGCCCCTTTCCTTAAGGCAGTGTGTGTATGCATGACTGCGACAGGGGCCCCCAGCTTTGCTTTCTTGACACAACTTCTTAATTTGCTCTGTATTTGAAGATGCTACTTGAGTCCATTCCCCTCTTCCCAATGCATTCTTATTAACATACATAGCCTAAACTTTTGTACCCCCATAATATGCTGAAATAATAAAAAAAAGAAAATTATAATATATTGTAGGACTACTATGCAGCCATTAAAATAGCTTGACTAAAAGTCTTTATACCAAGAGAAAAAAAAAACCATTCTTACCATTGTTTTTGTTGTAGAAACACATAAACTTCCACAGAAGATGAGGCAAAGGAGACTGATAATACTATAAAAAGCATCCTCATGCAGGAAAGCAAAGTGCCAGCAAAACCAAACCCTTATAGAGCAGAGGCATGACCTGTAAGCCAAAATACATTCAGGAGCAGGTCATGAGACCAGTATGTTAATATGTTAAAGATATTACACATAGAGATGAGGTCAGTAAGAACTGCTGCCAGAAAATAAGATGGGGACGGTGAGAAAATGAGGGGCTGAAGGATCCAAGAACAAAGACATTGGAGGGAGATTGCCAAATTGCCAAAAATATGTGACAACAGGCAAAAATGGGTGATTGGAAAACCAGAGAGGAGGGAATGAAGAGTCAGTAAAGGGACTGACTCCTGGTGGCAGGGGTGAGATTATATATGCAGGTATCTTCTGCCCCACTTGGAGCTAGCAAGATTTTTTGCAGTAGAAGAAACCAGAATTTCAGAAGAGAAAAACCTAATCAGATTTATACCATTTCCATGCTTTAAGGAACTGGGGAACATCCGAATAGGAAAACAGAAAACTCTTCAAGTATTTTCCACTGAGGAAATTTAATGCAGAGAATTGATTACATCACTCAGGTGATGGAGGCACAGAGAGCCTAATACCAGACAGTGAGGTAATGGAGAGATTAGCAAGGGCAGGAGGCCCCACCTCCCCTGGGTGCTGCTGGAGTCTGTGGGCCAAGGTCACCAGCCAGCAGCTAGAACCAGAGAAGGTCTGTGGAACCACAGTGAGCTGTGCTACTGAGAAAGGACTGCCCCTGCCAGGGGTACCACCCAGAGCCAGGGAAAAGAAAAAATATCCAGCTTTGCCTTCTCCTCCCTGCTGCTTCCTACCAGGGCCTCCCATGGGTGGAACATAGCAAGCCAGCTGACTCAGAAATCTGGGAAACAGCCTGCAGGGGTGAACCTCCTCTGATACAGAGAGGAAGAGGGAAGAGCAAGGCATGCTGCACCCAACACAATAGCAAAGGATAGAAATACTGGTGAAAGGAGGAGCAGTTACAGTGAACTTTGACAAGCAAGCTCCTTTTGCAATAGACATACTTTTAAAAGGTTTGCTTATTGCCATTCAGTGGTCACAAAGCAATAAATAAAGTAGAAGCTCTACCTTGTGGAATAGCCTACTGACCTTCCTGCCATATTCGAGTAGCCCTGATGCTGCTGTGCAGAATCCAACTTGGAAGGGGGCCTGGGAATTTACTCTGTGTTACCCCTTCCTCAGTTACAATTAAGTCAGGACTAGTCCAAACAGGTGAAATTTTTTTTTAAAAAATCTAGAATAAAAAAGGCCCTAACTTTCAAAAAGAAAAAATATCATAAATATTTCATAAAAGTAAATACACGCACATAGTACAATTCAGGAAATATGAACAAGGTTAGTGCATTGTATCAATGTATTGACAATATACTGGTTATAAAACTGCACAGTTTTATAAGACATTATTTTTGTGGGAACTGGGTAAAGGGTATACAGGATCTCTCTATATTATTTCTTATATCTCAATGTGACTCTATAATTATCTCAAAATAAAAACTTTAATTAAAAATATAGTAAATATATGCATAACATCCTAAATTACCAAGACCTCTTCCTTTGCATTGTTTTACCACTAGTGTCCCAGGCCTCTGTTACGCTCATTGGCTCAGTATTTCTACCGTCATGACTTTGTTCTCCCTGTTAAGCAAAGCCCAGTAAGCTCTTTGCTGAGCCATTCCACAACTTCTCATAATTTTCTCTTCTCTTCGTCGTTGACTCAATGCTACTTTTATAAAAAGATGACAGTGTCAGTTGCTCTTGTTGGATTATTCAGCCTTCACATTTCCGACTACAGAGAGAGCCAGAATATTAGCATTCATGCATGGGACAATTAGAAGCCTGCCTTATCTCATACCACCTACCAAGCTTTTACCTGCTCATTTCATAACTAAGCATTTACTTCAAAACAGCTCTCTTTAAATATTTATGCCTTCTTTCTCTCACTTTCTACACCCCTTGATCTCCTTTGGGAGTTGGTGGCCTAAGAACTGGTGGGAAAAATTGCAGACAAAAGCCTGGCATTATGACAGAACAAGAGGAAAAAAACAGCCCCATCCCCAGCTACCACTCATTCACTTAGCTAAAATATAGGCTATCAGAGCAGCAGGGAAAACAATAGACATAAGTGTGTAAAGAGGCATGCTAGGTCTTCCAGAAACTGATGGTAGATGAAAATCACCTCTTGCCCAAGAGCGAGGGGAAAAAAAAATCACTATTCATCAAAAAATGGACATTCGCCACAGATATTTCTCCCACTCTCCTTCTCTACAACTCCACAAATCCCTCCTGTAAAATACAACTGTCTTCTTTTAATGATCTGATAGTGAATTATTCATATTTTTCAATTTATCTTTCCTTCTTCTTTTATTTGTATCCAGAATTGGGCTACTTAGTGCTAGAAAGCCTGACCACGATTACAGGCAAGACAGAAGACTCCCAGTACTTCCAGGGGTGCCATGGCTAACTGGCAGGACAGGGCACCTAGCAGGGTGGAGGACTGAAAGCTCATCTGAGGAATGGCCGTGAGCTGAATGATCGCACAGTGCAGGCCTCCACGTCGTGCTGACTTCTTTAGGCAGCAATCCATCTCAAATCCTTTCCTGCCTCTCCCTCCCCACTACTTTAGCTCAGGTACTCATGATTGCTTGCCTGGGCAGCGCCACTTACTAGCTAGTCTCCATGCCCCCAACTCACCCTCTATGAATCCATTCCCCAAACATCTGGCAAAGTAACCTTTATCAGCTGCAAATCTAAGGTAGCACTGCCCTCATCCTACGTAATCCTTCAGTAGCTCTCTATCACCTGAGGATGGGTCTCCCAAACTTGACTCATTATAATTTAAAAAACAGCAGATTCTTCCATATCTTATGTTGAATTTCCCCAGAAGCAGACCTTGAGACTGAATTTAAGTGTAAGTTATTTATTTTGGAGGGGATCCTAGGAAGTTCTGGTAGAGAAGTGGAAAAGGGGGACAGCCATTAATGCACAGGTTGTCTAGCACTGTGGTCCTCAACCCCCAGGCCACAGACCTGTACTGGTCCGGTCCGTGGCCTATTAGAAACCGGGATGCACAGCAGGAGGTGAGTGGCCAGAGAGTGAGGGAAGCTTCATCTGCATTTATAGTTGCTCCCCATTCGCCTCACTGCATAAGCTCCACCTCCTGTCAGATCAGCAGCAGCATTAGATTCTCACAGGATTCTGAACCTTACTGTAAACTGCCTGTGTAAGGGATTCTAGGTCTCGTGCTCCTTACGAGAATCTAATGCCTGATGATCTGAGATGGAGCTGAGGTGGTGATGCTAGCACTGGGGAGGAGCTGCAAATACAGATTATCATTAGCAGAGAGGTTTGACTGCAAGATAAATGCAATGCACTTGAATCATCCTGAAAAGATCCCCCAACCCCAGTCTGTAGAAAAACTGTCTTCCATGAACCGGTACCTGGTGCCAAAAAGGTTGGGGACCGCTGGCCTAGCAGACTGGTACTGTGGGTAACTGAGGCTCAGTTTCACAGGGGAGCTCTGAGATACGGTATAGAATATGTATCAGAGTTATCTCACATAAGGGTAGAGGATGCCAGGGTATTACCCAGTTCTCTTCTGTCACTGGCTGAAGTCTACTCCGGAGGCATTAACTGTGTTGTACCACTAATCTACACCACATGTGGGAGAGAAAGCCCTCGGGTGGAGAATAGGAGGTGCTTGCAGAATTGTGTCCTGAAGCAGGGAGTGTCAGGGCATAGGAGTATGACACTGACCATGTCTGCTCCACCAGGCCGTGTCCCTGAAGATTTCCATTTAGTGGGTCTTGGGTGAGATCTGGAAATCAATATTGTGACAAACACCTCATAGGATTCCTATGGACAGGCAGATTTGAAAACAGCTAACCAATATTACGAAGTCCAAAATCTTTGGTGGACTCTACGGGTCCTCCATGGTCTGTCTCCTGCCCTGCTCTTCAGACCAACTAACCCCCATGCACAGTCGCTTGTCAACCCACACTGAATTTGCGCACTTCCCTGCAAGCAGCGTGTTCTCTTTCATATGCAGGAACTGGGCCTTAAGAATCTTTATGATCCCCAGAGCCAAATACAGCACCATTCGTATAGTAAATGCTTGAAAAATGTTTGTTAAAGAAATAATCCCAAAAGAAAATACATAGTATGGGATTGTTTAAGTAGTATTGGAAGGTTCTCTGGGCAAAACCATCTTCCCCATATATGAAAACAGTATTAATAGATACCATTCCACTATTAGAATTAAACAAATATATATTGAACACCTAATATATGCGAGACACTCAGGAATCCCTACAGAAGAGGACTTTAACCTTTTTACCAGCTTACAACTTAGCAAAGATTTGCTGAGACACAACTGTGACTAGAACCCTTCAAAGGAGATAAACACACAGGCAGTGATAGAAAGGTGAAGTGCACTGTAAGAAGAACTGGACGTACGTCTGCCTGTACCTGTCTCGTGATTCTGCCACGGTTGTCTACAGAGACACTACCACCCTCCACTTCACAGAGATTCAACAGGATAAAGAAGAAAGCCTTATTTCAATGGCACGGAACATTTGGGATTATGACTTCTTCCAATGACTAGGAATTTTGTACTTGGGATCCAGATGGCAACTTTGGGCTCTAACCCTTAGGTGCACAATGGTTTCAGAGACTTTCTAGATGCTCAAGGTGCTCTCTTGCAAAGGAGACCAAAGCAGCAGCTCTGGCCACTTAGAGTCATTAAAGACCTCATCCATGGCTTTTCTCCACTGTTTGGGATATTAACCACAGCACCTTGGCTACACTCCAGTCTGGATAATTATATTGGGCCTAGCAAACTTCACCCTCCAGGGCCAACTAAATAAAGTATTCCTTCAGACTTGCTGCTATAACCTTTGTTATGCTGCTGTGGGCTATTAAAGAGCTATTCTATACTTGGGATGGCTGTATTTGTGAAAAATCAATAGCCATGGTATAACTTTCTACACTGACAAGAAGTATAGTCCAAAATATCACTGGCTAAGTTAGCTATTTTGGCTTTTTAAAAAATACAGTGCCAGAAACAATTAGAGAACTATAGTAATTTCTTCTCCATTTTCTAAACATCTTATTATTCACACAGATAAAGACTGAAATATTGGCAACATTACACCAAAAAAGAAGGAGGGTACATTAATTCCACAAAATACATCCTTAGTGTATATACCATATGCCAGGCTCTGTTGTAGGTACTAGGCACTGTTCTCAGTGCCATGGGTCGTATTTTCACCATAAGTGTGAAAATTTTCCAAAAGGAATAATTCAACTTAATTCTCCTATGCTACTGCATTTCTAAAAATCTGAATGTATCATCTTTACTTTAAAAACTACCAAACACAAGTCTCCCAATCAAATACTATTTTTGTACCCCCTCAAAATAAGAGTCTACAGGACCTTAAACTCTATGGGTATGTGGAAGTAAATGTGTGTCTAAGAATGAGAAAATATGCTTTCCTGGATAGCCTAGAGGGTAGCAAATGCGAGGCCACTTATATATTTATTTGTTTGCCTGCTTTTAGCAGTGGTCTTATTTGGGTAGGTAAGAGTTTACAGATTATAATAGCAGAAGCTGACATAAGGAAATGGAAAACATAAATATTTCTTGTTTAAAGCTTCTCTTTACTGTATGAAAAAAACACAAATCAGGTCCTTTAGCATTCTACCATAAGAATGAAAAATGACAAAAAGGCACATATTGTGTATGTGTGTAGACATACCCATACAAATTATCTTGTACATGAAACTAGGAGAGGGAAGTTAACTAAATCTTAAGATTCCAGTGGATTAAATGTATGCATTACAGAATATTTAACATCACAAGGTACAGATACAGGAATGATTCAAAAAAACTAAAATAAAAAAAATAAAAAATAAAAAAAAACCTTGAAATTCAGATTAATCCTAGAGTATCCAAAACAAGTACTTCTTCTGGACAAACTATATCCAGACAGTGGGAAATAGTTTTTTAAAAAAATCAGTGATGTTGACTTGAAATCTGCCAAATTATTATTCTGTTTGAAAATCCTTCAGCTAGAACAAGTTAATAGCAGGCCTCTAAAACTAGGTTAAACATGCTGTAAATCAATTTATTTCCCCCTACAAATCTGCTAAAGTACATCTTTTCTGGTGAAAATGGCTCTTCAGTGGTACTTAATACTGTCACTACATTGTTTCTCCAATCAGCTCACTTCAGGTTTTTTTACTTAAGGTATGTAATAAAATTAAATGCTTACTTTTGTCATAAATAATAAACAATGGAATGCAGATTCTTTAAAATACTGTAAGGAACCTCAAAATGTATTACACATATATTTCCTAAGTTTAGAAGAAATGCTTAATAATGCATATATGATCCCAGTTTGCCATCCAATAATCCATTTGTTATCATTTTAGAGTTAAGAAACAATCTGCACTATCACCTCTCTCAGAGATAGATGACTCATCCTCCACTAACAGGCATTAGGTAACACCTTTGGCAAGATGGCTTTGATAAAAGACTGAAATGAATATTATTCAGGAACACAGCAGATCCTAGGAAATTTAAAGAGCCTGGATGACTACACCAACAGTATGTTTACTGCATTGCAGGACAGGAAACTGTAATAAGCGATTAATTAGCTATAATGTTTACACTCTTACAGGTATACAAACTGATCCACATAATCTTTAATCTCACCCCTGTTAAAAATTCACACATAAAGTAAGAGATGAGTAAACAAATACCAAAGCAAAGGTCTTGGCTTCCCAGTTTGAGGAAAGAGGTGGGAGCAAAGGACTTTCAGAGAATGAAGGCAGAATATATCATATACAATGCATTTAAAATCACAATGTAGCCTAGTGTGTCAACGCTGAATTTTTACTCTCAAATATTACTTTATTTTCTAAGTATGCTTACTAGGATAAAAAATTTGGTTACAAATTTTATGTAAATAAAGAACAAAGAAAGAAAAATGGGGGTGGGGATGTTCCAGTGTGACCCAAGGGAAGATATCCTGAGACTGGCTCTATTATCTCACTCGGCATCAGTGTCCCTTAAAGTTAAAGGGTTAGGCCAGAACATCAATCTCTGCTTCCCTCCTAGCAGCTAAAATTTTGCCATCTATTTAGGTATCATAGAGAACTCAAGGTTTTGTAATATCCTAAGAGCACCTGATGGCAGCAGAAAATGCGCTTACAATGTTTAATGACTATAAAGGGAAGAGTGTGAACAATCCTCCCAATCCCACATTTTTCAGTTTACACTAGCCTTAAGAGGGCGATTAAAGTTAGATGCTTCATTTCATCTCACAATAACAACATAATTCTTATTATAATAAAAAATTGCAACACTCTTCTTAAAACATTCAAAAAGAGAAACAGCTTCACCTCATTCAAATAAAACTTAGTGGATCTATCTCATTTGGAGGGTTGCGATGCCTGAGCTACAGTGTGAGTATCAGGATGTGGAAGCAGCTGTCACTGCTTTGTTTTTCATTCACAGTAGGTGGTTGCCAGGCAACAAAATACTATTGTCTGTTTCCATGATCTATTGGCCAATTCTACTGGTGATAATGCTTTCTACAGTTTAAAACAGGGCCACCTTTTGGACAAAAAGAAATGAGAAAAAATTCTAAGGATGACAATAACATATATATGAATAAATATACTGAATGTACCCTAAAATTATGTGTAGAAATATATAGAATATATAAAAATATATAACTGTGTGCTGATATACAGATGTATATTTTGCATATATGCATATGGTACCTAAAAACCCAACTAAATTTGATAGGCCCACAGCTGAAATCTAAATCCCTGAGGGAAAATATAGGCATGAACTAGAGAAATGAAAACATAACAAAAATTTTTTTCTTAACAATAGCAATAATTTCCAATTTGTCAGATGTATCAAATCCTGTTCCTCTGAATATGAAGTCCTCCAGTCAGAAAAGCAATTCTGTCTTCTTATATAAAAATAATAAATGAAAAGCCTTTATCATCTACTTTGGAATCATCTAACATATTTAATATGTTGTTTCACTTCATATCATATGCTACCAATGTGTACAAAGATAATTCAAATAGTGTTGCTTGTTTACACCCAAGAATCTTAAAATATATTCATCTTAAAAATAATTGAATTGTTCTCCCTGGAATAGCCTCATGTGATTCTCCACTTTGTTTTGATATGAGTCCCTGGGGAATAACAGTCAAGCTATGTTACTCTTGCATATTTCACTAGCTTACAAATAAAATAACACTCACCGAACTCAATATAAAGTTGTCAACATTAACTTGCATCAGTTGCTCTTTGTTTTGCATCGACAAAGCTTCTAAAGTTAAGAATTGTAATATTCTTAGATATACAGACACAACATCAAAACAGCCTGGAGGAATTAAAGCTTGAAAATGCCAGAGGCAACTATGTTATGAAATGAAGAGACATCAGTGTCATTTATAGGTACATATATATTTCTGCAAAGGCCCTAAATAACGCAGAACAATCTTTGCATTTTATGCAATGCTCATCGTCTTCCTTCACAATTATTTCAAAAGCACATTAAATTAACTATTTAATGCATTTCTCTCAAGGGGCCTTTCATTTTTTGAAATTCATTACCACTTGCTAATCTGTACATTACAAGAAACTGGGATAAGAAATATCCATTACATTGATAGATATTAACATACAGTCTCTATCAAAGGGGCAACTCCGGCAAAACGAAAGCAAAGTGTGTTAGTACCAGTCAAAATTACCACTTTCCCAGAGAAACGCACCCACCTCACAAGAGCGCCCACCTGGGTTTCTCCTTCACATCTCACCCCACCAATGACCCACTTCCTTCTCCCTCTCCTTCCCAAGCTCGCTCACCTGTGTCTCTCCTTCTCCAAGAATCAATTTCCTTCCCACTTTCTCCAACCTCTCCAGATCCCTGAAGCACCCTTCATTACTTTCTCCAAACTACCAGACTCAAATCTGCAGCCCAGTTTGCCAGGAACCTCTCCATAAACATTTATTTCCCTCATTCTCCTAGATCCGCTTTTAAAAATCGCTGCCACCCAACAAATACAATCTTAATAAAATTAGGGTTACTGGCCAGCTTTTTTTTTTTTTTAATGTTACAGCAGTGAAAGATTGAGCGAGAGAAAAGTAGAAAAGCAGCAGAGTATTTGGGGGAAGGAGGGTGGCTCAGCGGGTATACACAGTGAGACTGGGGGTCCTACAGAGCCGGGCTTCCCCACCTGTCGACCCCACTTCCCCCATGTGCTCGCCGCGGGATGACAACCACAACACTCCAGAACCACCCCCCTCCAAAAGGGGGCGGGGTTATGCCTTCAGCCAATCAGGACCCGCGAGCCCCGGGTGTCCAACCTATGGGGTGGCCGTGGCCATGCAGGGGGAGGACGTGGGGTGGTCCGGGAGGTGCCGCGTCCGTGGGAGGCGCGCACGTGTCGAGTCCGGAGAGGCCGGGAGGCGACCGACGTCCAGCTGCGGAGGCGCGGGCTCTGCACCCTGGCAGCCGCACTGTCCAGCTACCCACTGCCCCCTTTGCCTCAGGCTGGGCCGGGCAGGGAGCGCTCCCGCCGAGGAAGACCTGTCCAAGGTGTCCGAGTTCCCCGTGAGAGGGGACACTCACAAATAACAACAATAGTATCTAGCGCAGACAAGGCAGAGAGGAAAGTTTCCGGCCCGCACCAGAGCGGAGTCCACCGAGGCAAGGAGGAGAAGGGATGCAGGGCGGGAGGGTGACAACCTGGAAAGAAGAGGGCAGGGGGAGGACTGGCCGGACGGGATCCCGGCCCAGATCGGGGGCGGCGGGCGGCGGGGTGCGCTGTCCAAGGTGCAGGGAAGGTGGTTGGCGCGCAGCAGGCGCGGAGCCCGGAGCCGACACAGGCTGGCGGGCGGCGGGGAAAGCGGCGAACAGCTGTCTGGGGCACCGGGCACCCCCGGGCTCCTAAAAGTGACCGGGCTTGAGCTGGGCTGCGGCGGGGCAGAGCGTGGGGGTCTGCACCGACGCCCCCACGCTTCCACGTACCTCTCCCTACCAGCCTCACCTCCAGCTCCACTCCCCTCCCCCCTCGCCCACTCCCCTCCAAGCCTAGGTCCAGGTGCCGCGGCGGGGGCGGGACCAAAGAACCCCGGCCGGAGCCTGGACGCCCCAGGGATGCTGCGGGCTCCGGAGCTGCTTACCTGGGGCCGCGGTAGGAAGAGCGGAGACAGCCCGCCGCGCGGAGCCGGGGCGCGGCGCGGCTCCTCCTAGCCTCCGCGTCCTCCCCCTTCTCGGCTTCTCCCGGACTCTGTCCGGGGCAAGGAGCTGCGAGACGGGGCCGGGCTGCAGCCGCCGTTCCCTCCACCGCCGCCGTCGCCGCCGCCGCAGACAGAGGACGCCCCGTGGCGGCTGGAAGCCTGTGTGAGTAGCGGCGCCCGAGAGAGCAGGGATCTGCCGAGGGGCGCTGGAGACTCCGCGGCTCGGGGCGCGCGGGCGTGCGCACGCGCGCCTGCGAGTGTGAGTGCGTGTGCGCGCGCGCGCCCACGGGGTGAGGGAGTCGCGAGGGGAGGGGGAGAAAGGCTGAGAGATGCTCGTAGGGACCGAGGCAAAACTCTTCGCCCCCGGAAATCCGTAAACCCGGAGAAGGAGGATCGAACGCGTCTCGCCTGAAGGAACTGCCGGCGCGAGGCGGCCGCAGAGGAGGAGGGGAAGGCGGCGAGGCGCGCTCAGACTCCGGATCCGAGCCAGGCTGAGCCGAGCGGAACGCGCAGCCACCAATGCAGCAGAGGCGGCGCCCGCAGTCCATGGTCGCGCTGCCCCCTCTTGGGAGGGGCCGAGGCCGCTCGCTCCCGCCACCGCCGCGACTGTCCAGGCTTCTGGGCTGGGCGCAGGGAAACAGAGATAGGTACCCCACGGTTGCCACGGCGACCTTGGAGGCGCCAGGCCCGCCGAGGGGCCACGCGGGGAACCCGGGCGCACGTGGCTGACTCGGGCTGGAGCGGGCGTGTGCCAGGGCTGCGGCGTGGGGTAGACAGTGGGGTAGGGCCGAGCTCAGCCAACCGCCTGGCCTGGGCAGAGGATGCGGGGTGTGGGACTGAGTGCGCTTGGCCGGGGGTGCGGTAAGCATGCACGGTTGGTGCGGACTGCGGGGAGTCCTCACTCCAGGTGGAATGTTGCCCCTTTTTTCCTCCCTGGAGTCCACTTTTCGTCAAAGTTGTCCACTTCCCAGATAAAAGTGCCGCCCCCCTCTTTGTTAGGATTCAACTTAACTGTACAGGCATCCAAGCAGTGCCCCTGTCAAGTCAGGCTCATCCAAGCCACATTGTAATACCATAGAAATAAATTTTTAAAGCACAATTACATGTCCTGCCTCTTAAAAGATATATCGTCTTAGCGGTATACTTTTCCAGGCTTATTTTAAATTCTGAGTGGAATTTTATTCACCCAAGCATTTCTTCAAGGGTGATAAGGTCTGGGTAATAGTTGAAATAGGCTTCCTGGCAGGAATCCTCAGGGCAGTGATTGTGTTGTGTATACTTTTGCATGCCCTCCAGTACTTAGCACAGTACCATGTACATTGTGAGTTCTCTATAAATGAATGAATGGCATTGTTTTCTAGCTTCACGTAACCCGAAGGCAAAGACTTGGATGCTGGGAAAGTCATTACCACCCCACTAGGCTTGCTTGATTTTAACTTATGCGATTTCCTGGTGTGAGGCTATTTTCCCCTCTGGCGGCCAGAGCCCCAGTGCAAAAAAAGAAAACAGAATATTGACCCATTGTGCAACATTAACAAAGGGTGCTCGCTAAGAGCACTCTATAGGGAACCCAGTGGGGTCCTCTGGGTGTGGGAAGGCTAAAGCCAGCTTTATTTCGGTCCTGGGGGAACCTAACCTTTCAAAATGTGAAAGTGTCCATGTATACTATCCCTTTTAGAGCAGAAGGGTGGGGAACAGAGTTTTAAGAGAAATACATATTTCTAGTAGTTTGTCAGGTACAAGCTTTTCTCTTGTAAAGAGCAGTACTTCGTGGACACTTGCCACAATAGGCAGGATCACCCCAGACTGCTAATTCTGCTGTGGCACCAAGCCCACATCCTTCAACCTTGGGTATTTCTACAAGCATCCTCTTAGAAGCAAAAGTCCTCAATTTTATATTCCATGCTAAATTTCAATTCCTTTGAACTCAGGCTCTTCTATGAGCTGCTTCTCTCACCACTCATGATATCACAGCTGTGAAATATAACTGAAATAAAGTGAAAATTAAAATGGATTTATTTGGGTGCTGCCATGTATTCTCTAGTGGGGGTCCGTTTAAATGACTTCTCTACTGTCACTCAATTTACAATCTTCTTAGAAGATATTTGTTGTGATATTGGAATTCATGTGCTTTTATTTTTGTCATGTTGAAAGTTTAAATATTTTAATTTTTTACTTGCAAAGGAAGCTCTAAAACTTGCAGGAGAAGCAGAAAAAGTCTGATACCCAAAATGGAGCCTTTACAGCCAATGTATAAAATGGGTATGAGTCAAAATCTTCCAAAATAATTTGGAAGTTTTGTTTTTCTTAGAATGTTGCTTTTAGGGTTTTGATGGCTCAGAAACTGATAAGCCAAAATATGCTGCTTTGACATGCTGGACTGGAGAAGCAGCCTCAAGGTCTCTCTGACCTTTTCCCCCACTTCGGTCTTTGTCTTCTATATCCCCCAAAGCACAGGATGAGGTTGTTCTCTGAGGTTTCCTTATCTATCTAGAAACAGGACCTGCCAAAGAACACAATTGCCTTCCCTAAGTTTTCCTTCACCTAACTCATATCACAGGAAGAAAGACCGAAGTCTGTCAACACAACTGGACAGACTTGTCACACTGCTCTGTGAGCCCAACAGACTTCATCCCAGACCTGTATATGTTCTCCAAGCCCATTGAATTCCCCTAAAGTCATTTACTGTCCTCGTTAAAAACATCCATTCCTCATCTGTTTTTCCCCTATACAGAAGGATATGTAGGCATTTGTACCCCATTGGGTTATTGCAGATAATCATTCTCCTGCAATCCCCTTGTGTTATGCATGTTAAAATAAATATTGTATGTCTTTTCTCCTATTAATCTACCTTTTGTCAGTTGATTTTCAGTGAACCTTCAGAGGGTTGAAACCCCTACAGTGTCAACCACTTCCCAAGTGCTCGTATTACTTGGTGGAGTGGAAGAATGTTAAAACTGTAACTTCTCTGATGATCACCAAAGGGGAAAATCTTGTCTTTATAAAATTAAATACATTTATAAGAAGCCAACATTTAAAAATAAGAATATAGGTATACATCAATCTTAATTTATATTAATTTAAAAATAAATAATAGAAATTTAAAAGATGAACAATGAAAAGAAAGAATAGCAACATAAGATATAAAGTGTTTTTGGACCACTTAAAAATAAAAGTTTGGAGGAACAACTACTGTGAAAACACTATCAACACATACCTCCTCTTGCTACTTAAATACTAGACAATAATAAAATGTACAGCTGAGAGATTCATTTTTATATGTTATTATCAGTTGGACTGAGAATCAATAGCATTTTTATAAAGGTCTTATTTTTCTTCCTAAAAAGGGAATGCTCCTTAACATAACTGCTTTTTTCAATTTGCAGCAGTGCAATAAACTAGTCAAATATTAACTTCCTTAAAAACACAAGATCATGAAGGGGTAGGGTATGAAGTACTTTAAACTGATTTGATCACAACTATATAATTCTGTCGGTCTAAATAAAAGCTTTCTACCTCTCAAGACTGGTAAATTTAGACTCTGAGATGTACCATGAATTCCAAAGTCAACTCCCCATGCTGGGAGCAGATTGTCCCAAATTCTTTGAAGTGAGAAGTGAGGAACCGTTAGCTGAAGTGCTGCTGTTGATTTGAGTGGCTGTGAGCAAACATAAGGATACAGGTAATTTGCCCCATAATTAGGTCCCAGATCACTTAGTCCATTAGAGTTTTAAATGATAAAAAACACCCTGACCTGCACCTGGAAACAAAGTGCCAACTCAGTACAGAGTGTAGCATAGGAACAAGGAGCAGTCTCAAGCTATCCTGTTTATATTCATGTTTAATACATTGCCTTACTCCACATAATGCTCAGGACAATTTAATTCTGACTAGAGGTCACACATCTTCAGGAAAGTAAAAAATCAGAGAAAAAAATGTTATAGTTTATTCTAAGCAAAAGGAGACAGATTTTCTTCCTTAATCATTAAGAAAGAATGCTGACATTTGGGGTGTAAGTAAACATGCTTGATGTCAGTGGTTCTAATAGTTTATAGATGTATGGATTTCCTGGAAGCTGAGGAAAGCTGTGGATCCTCTCTACAGGAAAATGAACATATGAATGTAGAAAAAAATTTTGAATAAAATTTCAGGGAGTTAAGAGAATCTCCTTTGAAGCTCAGGTTAAGAACTCCTGCCTAATATAGATCCTTTGCACTTTAACATTTTATGGCTAAAGGCAAATAAATTGGTAGATTTACTAATAACCTCACTTCTATTTTTAATCTAATAATTTATTTGTCAGCACCAAGAAGATGCATAAACAAATCAGTAAACCAAACAAGTATTTATTGAGTACCTACTTCATGATCAATTCTGTTTTTCATGCTAGTTGTTACCAATAAAATGTAAAATATAATCTATCTCTACCCCTAAGGAGCCTACACTCTAGCTATCATTGTTCTTGGGAACAAAAAGTGAACATAAGCATAATTTATCACTTGACCAGGTGCAACAAACTTCAATTTGAATTATCAATAGGACTTAATAAAGGCATTTGTTAAATAAACCATTTGGGCGATAATTGATTATTAGTGGCCAATGTATATATGCATATTTTCATATTCATATTCCCTAAAAGTAATCATTTAGATTTTCACATGATATATAATGTCCATAGCTAATCTGTTGCTGTGTCTGATTTTAGATTGAAGATGTGAAGAACCTGACAAGGAAGGATAGAACTTGTTAGCAATGGCAGCTATGGACTACCTATCCTTGGGGATCCCTGGGCAGAGTGGAATAGGTTATAGAATATGCTAGAGCTTATGTTTAACCCATCACAAAACTCACAGGGCAACCCCTGTATAGTATTTTGAAATTTCCATATCTACAAAGACCCAGCAGTCTATTCTTGGATAATTTTTACATAACATTATTACTCGCCCATGAAAATCATAATTTTTTACTTCTCAATTTCTTTTCACTTATTAAGACAGAATTATTTTTGATTAATATAACTTCTAAAAACACAACTCCTTAACTGAATTCATGACAAAATTGTAAAGAGTAGAGAAGCAATAATCCAAGGAAACAGAGTTTTCAGTGGTTCAAAACAGTATTACCACGGACTCCCCTAACACTTATAGGGTGGCACTGACATAAAGCCATTAAGCTAACGAAAGCTGTTGGAAGCCCAACCATTCATGTATTGAATGCTTTATATAATCTGCTTCCCTGTGGGCCCCATAGGTTTCATGTGGGGTTTATCTTTTGACTTTTCCAGAGGTGGTCTTAGTATGGCATGAAAATAGCACCTGCCATTGAGTGAAAGGATCTGAGTTCAAATCCCAGCCTAGCCAACAACTTGCTGTGTGGCCTTGGGTACCTCACTCTCTGAACTTCACTTACCCCACCCGTGAAATGTGAACAATAACACTTACCTCATTGGTTCGTTAAGAAAATTATATAAAGTAACATGAGAAAGGGTCCCTTGTGTTGTAGGAACTTGTAAACCTTAGATCTAAATCAAAAGTGTGTGGCAGAAAATTGGAACGCATGCATGAATGAAGCTCCTGTAGAAATTCTGGAAACCTTTGTTAGATTATAACATTGGACTGAGTTGATGATTTCTGGGAGTCCCTTCCAAGAATATTTTAAGAAAACCACAGACAACCAAAAGTTGGCAGAAACTGACACATGCAGGAAATTGTGGATTCCATAATTCTAGAGGTGCTATGATTCTATAAATTCTGCTGCTGTTGCGAAACCCAAGCTTTTGTGTTCATTTGTTTAATTAGTCTCTATTTTTATTCTGTCACATAGATTCTGCTTCCTCAATGGTGGTTTGTCCTGCTAATTTAGCTATGCGAACATTCATTTCACAGATAAATACCAACCACAAAAATTCCTTTCTTTTAAACAAAATAGTTCACTGCCCACCCCTTAACTGTAAAAGTGTTGTGCATGCTTATGGGAAAAAATAGGCATTATAAAAATGTAAAAAATAGAAAGAAAAAAATTGCAGTAACATTACCTCTCAGGGACCAACCCCAGTTACTATTTTGGTATATACCCTTCCAGACATTTTCTTGGCATATATTTATTCTCTTTAAATGCCATTCAAGTCAAAGTTCAGCCATTTAAATGCTACCATTTTAGCAAAATCAGTTAAACGCTTTCACAAAAAGGTTCAAATGTGGGGGTTTTTTTGGTTTCTTTCTTTCCTTTCATACTCCTCTCCAAGATGGGCTTTTTGCTCAGCAAGTTCTTTAAAACAAGACTGTAACTGGTCATCCTTGAATCCTTCCCTTTTTATTTTCCCGCATTTACCACTTCTAATAATGAATAAATATTTTCAATGGCCCTTTAAAAACTTAATCTCACCTTGCCCCAAATGCTGGCCTGTTCTGGAGTCACAAGCCCTGATCCTTGGCCTCTGGCCATTCTGTGGATGCTTTGCATTACTTAACCTCCACCCCCAAAATGAGGTCCAGTTTTCACCTTGGATTTGGTGCTGCATTCCCTAATGGGGCAGAAAAGATTCTTTTCAGTAAGTAACCAGAGTGTTCATTGGAGTGAATATCTATAATATTTACTGATTCTGCAGAGTTTGGCCGAGAGGCGGTAAATTATTTGAATTCATGTTGTATGTCAATTGCTGCAGACAAAATTTGGAAAGTTTGTTGTATTTTTCTTTTAAGAATCTAACAGTCCTTAACAATTAAAGCAAATGATGGCCAAAATTCCAATGGAATTTCCTACATAGAGTATGCTCACTATTTTACCCAGGAAGCTATCATTATTAATGATAAAGTATAATAATTTTTTTTTTTTTTTTTTTGAGACAGAGTCTCACTCTGTTGCCCGGGCTAGAGTGAGTGCCATGGCGTCAGCATAGCTCACAGCAACCTCAAACTCCTGGGCTCAAGCGATCCTCCTGCCTCAGCCTCCCGAGTAGCTGGGACTACAGGCATGCGCCACCATGCCCGGCTAATTTTTTCTATATATTTTTAGCTGTCAGATCATTTCTTTCTATTTTTAGTATAGACCGGGTCTCGCTCTTGCTCAGGCTGGTCTCGAACTCCTGAGCTCAAACGATCCGCCCGCCTCGGCCTCCCAAGTGCTAGGATTACAGGCGTGAGCCACCACGCCCGGCCAATAATGTTTATAATTTTTCCAATTTACTAATTGTATAGAGGGCTACTGGTTCCCAAAGTAAAACAACCTCAATCCAGCCAATCCCACTCTGCACGAGAGACCAGGACCTCTAGTACCACTCTTAAAATGAAAGCTAGAGAACTGATGGAAAGAAAGGAGGGAGAAAGGGAGAGAGAAAACAAGGTGAGATTAATTACTTATAGGACTTCTCTGTAGACTATACACCCTGCATTGTCTGGGATCCCCAACCCCCTATTGTGGACCCTAACAGGCTGTACAGCCCCACCTCCCCTCTGTCTGTGGAAAAATTGTATTCCATGAAACTTGGGAAAGGTGGGGGACAGGAGGGGAGAGTGGAGAGAGTGAAGCTTCACTGTTCCCCATTGCTCACATCACCACCTGAGCTCCACCTCCCCCTGCTCCCAGCCCCATCTGTGGAAAAATTGTCTTCCATGAAACCAGTCCCTGGTGCCAAAACGGTTGGGGACTGCTGTTGTAAATTATGAAAGTTGTAAGTGCATATGCTACCACCTTGTATGTGCAACTGGTATAAGGAAATAATGAGATAATAAAATGTAACTCATGAGACAAGCGACATCTTGGAAATCATATACATGGCATGACAATATACACTGAAAAGTTTTGATGAATGCAAAATTGCAAAAGAAAAATCCAAGTATTGGTAATATGTCTCTAGCATTAATCAAAGGAGAGTCATCATATTTAGCAAATCTGAGAATTTCGGCAACTAGATAGGTGGACTCTTGTTGCGCAAGATCACTTACCTTGATTTTTTCTTGTGCTAGATGCTGCAAGTACTTATTGTAGTAAAAAATCTTGTGTTAATGTTAAAGATCTTGTTCTTATGGTGGGGGGGTGGGGAAGGAGGAGGAGGAAGAGGAGGAGGAGGAGAAAAGAGGAGGAGAAAAGAGGAGGAGAGAGAAGAGAGAAGAGGAGGGGAGGGGAGGGCAGGCGAGAGGAGGAGAGAAGAGCAGAAATATAGCTGGAAAAGGCCAGATTACCCCAAGAGTTATTATAGCAGTTGTTGTCCTTTACCCTAACTTTCGTAAAGGGGCCATGAAGCAATTTGTTCTTGGACCAGAAAATTATTGGATTTCAAGAAAAGCATTAAAGTTTTGCTAATAACAATGCTTAATTATTTGAAATGAATGTGTTTTATTTAATTGTCTTAATATAATTAACTAATATCCTGTTTAATTCTTGAAATTGAAATATCAATTATGACTTTGTCTTATTTTTATTTAAAGCCATTTTCACTTTTTTTCAGATTTCATTTTTATACATGACTACCTATAGATAAGAGTATAAAAAAACTTAAGTGTTTTAAACTATTTAGTGACTATCACATTAAGGCTCACTTTGGGGCATCCTAGTAATGCTATGAAAGAAAGATGTGTTATACATACAAGCACCACAATCCATGATTAAGCCCTCAAAGTGACATTCCTTAGGAGGCAGTGTTTGCCTGGAGGGACCATTTCATAAAACCCTTCTAATATGACTGCATCACTCTGGAAACCAATGAAATTGATTTGTAAATTGTAGAACTGGAATAAGGTGAGGAATATGAGGGAAAATGTTTCCAAATTCAACCCATGCTTTGAATGTGCTTTTTAATTTATTTTCCATAGTTCCTTCTTTTCCCAGCCCATATGACAGTGCTCTATTTTAGATTGTTGATTAATTTTTTGTGAAGATGGAAAATGTACATGTCTTAGAATCAGAAAGCCTGGGCTCAAGCCATGGGGGTCTCCTACTTAGTGTCTTACTCTGAATTAATTAATTTTGCTAACTCCTGTCCCAAATTTTTCATTTCAAAATTGGAAATGATGGTGATACCCAACTCACAAAGTTATTATGAGAATTGTTTGCATAAAAACGTTCTGTAAAATCTAAGGCATTGTA
This sequence comes from Varecia variegata, assembly GCA_028533085.1. Taxonomy (NCBI): domain Eukaryota; kingdom Metazoa; phylum Chordata; class Mammalia; order Primates; family Lemuridae; genus Varecia; species Varecia variegata. The sequence goes on along the minus strand of CM052445.1, from coordinate 20,633,414 downwards.
CAAATGCTAACATTTGGGGGGTTATTAGTATAATTGTTATTTTGAAATATTAATATTTTCAAAGCTAAATACTAGTATAATGGTCAACCATGAGTGGAACTACGTCACAGTTTACTGAGCAAAGAGTCTACTTGCAAATTGATTTGCTGTTCATCTCACATTTACATCCAAGTTTCCGCTATCTAAGACTCAGTGTAATGTATAGCATGTAATAAGATGTTGTAAACACTTGTTGGACTCACCTGCCCCATGTCTCATTTCCTTCTTTCTACTTAATTCTATTCCTTTTCAATTCTCTTGTACCTTTCTTTTATTCTTGTTTTACATCATGTGGGTTATCATTTTTTCACAATAAGCAAATATCCTAAGAAGGATGGAAAATGCCCATAGCACTTTTCATCTAAGAAATGCATAGCCCTTTTATAAACACATTAATGATCCTCACACAATATTGTCTACCTTGAATATTTTCTCATCTTTTTATCATGCATATCTGCCTAGTTTAAAAATTACAGGGCAAGAACTCTGTCTAATTCTATTTGTAAATCAGAGAGAGAGCATTGTTGTTCAATAAATGCCAAGAAGCAACAGCATCCATATGAGGTGAATAGGTGGAAATTATTATATCTGTCTATAGCAAGATGAAAATAAAATGGGTGCTTTACAATTTCCAAAGCATTCTCATATCGATTATCTCATTTGTACATCATACCGACACTGTGAGAAAGCTAGATAGTGCAGTTTTACTGCTATCCTCCTTGTGCGACAGTGGAAGCTGAGACTAAGAGGTTAAATGCCTGGTCCAAGGTCCTGTGGCAAGTCAGAGGCACAGCTGGAGGGGAATCCAAACCTGCAGATCTCTACCCTGCTCTTACTAACTAATGCTGCAGGATCTTGGCAATAACTGTGATGGGTCTGAAACGTCAAAAAGTCTATCTATTTTGTTATCGTTGTATGGCAGCACTGACCTCTGACCCTGGCCCACAGCAAGTGCTTAGTAAATACTTGTTTAATTAATTGATTGATTAATAATTGGTAAATTAATCATTAATTAATATTAAGTCAGCAGACTCAAGAACTAATTAGTGAATCTATGGCAAGACCTGACATCCTTGCTCTCTAGGCTGCTTCTCAACCCAGGAACACCATTGTTTGTATTGTTAATTTTCTGTTTCATTTAGTGAAACTTGAAATGCCAATTTTCCGTACTACTTTCCAGTCATATTCTCCCAACTACTGATACTTCTGTTCAGTAGCTCAGGTACATAGGCACTTCCCTCTCTTTTTTTTTTTCTTGTGGGCCCAAGCAATGTGCCTATATAGATACTTCTCTAATAGACTTAACTATAACCTACAAGATGCAATCAATGGAAGAGCCTTAAAAAGTTTAAGCTTAACCTTTTCTTTCATTAAGAAAATGTGTGATGTGTTTACTCTTAAAAATCTTCTGGGTTATTCCAGAAACCCCTAGAAGCCAGACACTGATACCAGGACACACATGACTTACAATTGAGAGGCTGCCATTCATGTCCTCTGTTTTTGTTAACAGCATGTGAGAATTCTGAGACAGGAATGTGATACTTCAAGCTTTGAAGAGTGTTGGGCACACAAGCTGGATTTCACAATAAGAGAGTTGGGGAATAGTAGTGAATAATGAAAAGAAGGATGCGGGAATGGCCGTGCACTTCTCAGTGGCTACTTTCCTTAGATGTGGCAGGAAACAGTAGTAACCTTATTAGCTGTCCTAGATTTGGACTGGAGGAATGCTCACACACTAGTTGCTAGGAATGCCTTACAGCAACCCTTGATCATGCCAAAATCAAATGACAATGTATATATTTGATATGTGCACTTGCTTAGCGACCAAATCAATATCCTCAACATCCTTTCTACTTATGCTATCATCTTGCAGATGCATTCTTGTCTTTTAGGAACTTTTAGCTAACTATCTTTTCAATATGATTCATCAAGGAAATTGGTGAGTGAACTTAATAGGTCTTATTTCTCAGAATCATAATCAATTAAAGACCACCAACTCTTTCTCATCCACACAGTCTTTCTTAAATACATATATTGTTGTATTACAGCTCATGTCCTTAGTTCAGTTTTTCATTTTTCAACAAAACATCAATCAAACTATTTCTCTTGGAACAAAAGCTTATTTAAAATGAAGACCTAATGATAACATATTCTAAGAATTAAGAATTCTTTGAATAATTATAGAATATACAATCCTGGATTCATTAATGCATTTAGTATCAGCATGTGGTGGTTCAATTTTACTATCCTTTTAACAAAGTCCTCTGAGATTTTAAGTTCTTTTTCAAGTTTTCATGCATTGGAGGGGCATGCAGAGAAAATGACAGAGGAAAGTGGCTCCCAAGTCCTTACCTCAAGACCCTTACTTCTCCTTTATGTTTATTTTTCTTTACCTTTAATTTTTGTATATTGATTAGCCACATATTAACTAACATCTCTGAACAAGGCAAAAGAATATATATGTAATATATATGTACATATATAAAAATATATGTATTATGTATATATTATATACATATTGACATCAGCTAAATTGACAAGGCTAAATATTTAAATATTGGCCAGTTCTATTTAAAGCAAATGATAGAAAAATACATGTTAGGTATTATTCAAGGGGGGATTCATTTTTATTCACAAGAATAAACAAATGAATGGCCCAGAAACAATGCAACAGCATGTCCTTTGGTGTTCTGTGAATTCTACAAATGTATTTCACTTAATATTTTACACAGTGTTTTTAATTTTAAATGCACTAATAGATGCTTTCTAAAATGATTGTATTGTTATTTCTTTTAATATAACCCTTAAAAATAATTATCTACAACTAATTTCTTATTGTGGCAAATCAAATTTTCATATATGAAATCATTTAAGGGCTCAACTATGCTCTGAGTAAATTTTTAATCAAGTATTGAACATCTCCTACATTTCAGGCATTGTGATAAAATACACCAATCACTTCCTGTAGGGCATGTATTATTATTCTCATTTTTTATAGATGACAAAGCTCTGCTTCAGAAAGGTTAAATAAGTTCCCAAGGTAAGAAAACTAATAAATGCTAGAATCTGTCTAGGAATCCAGATTTGTCTTTCTCCCAGGCCTGTGCTCTTTTCAGTATATTGTGTAGCCTCTCAAATTTTAAAACCATCAAGGTTGATACAGATATATGTACTTGCACATACATATACACACAGGCAGAGTAGGGTTCTTTCCTTTTCAAAAATAGTCTTGACATCTAAAAAACAATTGCATTGGAAAGACATCTGTGGTGAACTTCTGACATTTTGGTATATACCTGCCTTGGTTTTAACCTTTACAAAATCTCAACTAGCATTGGGCAAACCTTGATGAATCATCCTTGCTTTTAGTAAAGTATGATTTGTGAAGCAGACAGTTTCCCATTTTCTGCACCTCTAAAGACTTGTGTCATCAGGTACAAAAACTAACAATAGATTTAATAAGCTATTTATTTCCATAATGAGAGAAACCCTTATTATTCACTGGGAATAGGCTGCATTTGGGGATACTATAATAGATGGCAGAAATAACAATTGAAATTCTGAATATATTAGAACCACAGCATGTTGCAGACCAATTAACATTGACAACAAAGTGAAGCAAATACACATAGATAAATATAGAAAATTCAAGTTGTTGTTAGGGTGATTTTTTTCCTCTTTTCTCTTTACTACTGCATATTTTTCTTCCTTCTTGATATTCCAGTTCATTTTGTTAATCTTTTTCTGGTTGGCTTCTGAATTTTAATTGAATTGAATGCTGATGGGTAATCAAATTTTAATTCATCGTAGAATACCTTGGCACTTTCATGTATTTAGTGCCCTGATGTTGGGAAACTATCACTAACTAGAAATACTAGCTTTTGTAGACAATATGTAATTTTCATAATCTTAAACTAAGATGGGAAAAATAGATACCACGCTAAACATTTCAGCCATGTGTTCACCTCTCCGTATTAAATTTGGTATTGGCAGCTGAGTAGGAGATTATAGGGTACAGTTGCTTTAACCTTCAACAGCAAATGATGCTTAGTGAATTGTCTCCCTGTGTCTCTAAAGCCCAGGAAGCTTAAATAAATAGGTTTGATGCTAATGATGAGAAAACGCAGTAAATTAGCATCATTTAGGTTGGAGTAGAGTTGGGGCTAAGTATATTGCTAATGGAGGTAGGGGATGATTTTTTCTTTCCTGAAGTTCTTGAAGAATGTTTTGTGTAAGGCATGCCTGACTATAGGACATTAAGTTTGATATAACAACATAAACAACAGACACCATTTATTAGGTATTTAGTATATATCATGCATTGTACTGGATGCTGTACATTACTTAATTTTATTTTCCTAATAACCGTATGGAGTAGGTGTTATCATCACAATCATATACTTGGTAAAACTGATGCTCAGGAAAGTTAATTACCATACCCAGGGTCACATAATTAGAGCTGTGACTGGAACTCCTAAGCCCATAGCTGTGCCCCTTCTGAGTTTAGTGACCTACCAACACCTATTATATATTAGCTCTTTCTTGTGTCAAAAGAGTAAAGTATTTGTTCATAAATGTATTATAATGTTTGAAAAAATAATATTAAAGAACAGCTAGGTGTAATCCTAATATTTAACACAAGTGCAGATATGGCCTGCACTGATTAGCTGGCACTGATTTTTAACTTTCATCTTTTTAAAAGAGATGGCATTTGTAGTGTGGACGGGGGTGCAGGGGCGGGGGAAGAAAAACAGCTGTCCTAGGAACACTGAAACAAAGGGATCTAGTTAAATGCTTTCTACTCTCACACAAGATTAATAACCCTTAAAAATTTTCCTTATTTAATAAAACATGACAGAGTCCTTCAATGCAGGCCCGGAAAAGGACATAATTATTGGGCTTCTTGTACATAATGCTTTTTGAAAATGGAGATTGAAGTTATATTATTCCAAAAACATGTTAAGTTTGGGGTGAGGGGAATAGTTCCTCACAGAATTAATTTGTAAAAAGTAGCAAACACTGCCATCTACTGGGCTTTAATTTTCTCTTTGTTGTAGGTTTTGCAGATGAGCATAATGTGTATATCTTGTGTACATAAATAAGAAAAAAACATTTGTTATTGTCATGAAGATTTCAAGCTATTTAAAAATAATTGAATGGCAATGTTTATTTCTTTCTGAATGCGTTGCGTTCTAAGTCACTTTATTATTGGTATTAAAAGAAATATTCGATAAAAATAAAACAATTACTTTCAAAGAAATCTATCTTGATATTTTGAGAAACCTTTCTAAAAAGAAAGTTAAATTACCCTACATAGAGGCATCACCAAGTAAAACTTGAGAGATACCTGCACAGGTTTGTGAAATAATTATTTTTGCTCAGCTAATGATTCTCCTTTCCCAGCTCAGTCTGATCTGCCTCAGAGGCTAACATATTTCCCTCTTGACAAAGAAGAGGAGGAAAAGAGAACCACTTTTTTTTAGTGAGGAGGACATGGCCTACAGAGTATGTACAAATGATCATTCTATGCTACCCACCTGGTAGAAAAGAAGGGGCTGGAAGTGTCCCCAACCCTCTCCCCAAGAGGACTCAGCGCCCTGGGTCATCTGGCTTTCTCTACCAGTCATTGTCAACTCACCTGTGCACAAGATGGTTTATGACCCACCCTCTGGCGATTCCCCAGTACAGTGTTTCTCGGATGGTGGTGACTGGACCACCAGCATCAGGACCACCTGGGTGCTTGCTGAAGATGCATGTTCTTGTCCTGAATCCAAGATACGCTGAATCATAAACCTCAGATCTGGCACCCAGGAATCTGCATTTAACAGGCTAGCTGATGCATTTTGGAGGTTGATAACCACTGTCTAGAACCTTAGGACTCTTGATTTTGTAGCCTCTGTGGTACCTAAGATAGGACTGCAGGTGAGGGGCCTACAAGGAAGAACAGTATATGCCTCAAATTCAGGCCAAAATCCTGGCTTAAGGTTAACTATTAAAAATTAATATGAAAATTAATATTAAAATTAATATACAAGTATAGACATTGACAAAAAGGAAACAGTGACACAGATTATCAAAAATGCAACCAAATATAATTATATAGATACAATGTAGAGGAGTGTTATACTCTGCCCTACTTCTATTACCTTATGGAGATAACTGGAATCCTCAGATATTTTAAAAGTTTCAAAGGTAGGGATTCCCCAGATGGGCTTAAGAACTGCTTAGTGAATTATAAATTGATATGAAATGGAAAGCTCTGGTAAAACAAGATCTCGAGAATCTCTACCAATGTTTTCTCTCCCTAAGCATTTCTGCCAACCTCTAATGCTGGAGAAATTAAGGAGTCAAGAGATGTGATTTGCTTTGAGGAGAGGATTGCCTTGAATAGAATTTAGAACACATGATTCTCACTCAAATGTGCTGCCCAGTAGATGCTGCCAACAATTATATCAAACTGGGTTTACTGCCCACTCTGTACCATTTCCAGAATTTTAGATGTTAATTACTATTGAGGACAATAGCATGGAATATTTCTCAGCCCATCACTATGTTTTTCAGGGCCCATAAAGTGTCTGGGGTCTATGTGAATGGCTAATAAATATCTGCGGGTAATAGGTTTAGCTAAAATAAAATGATTCACATTAGGACAAAATGCTCTCCTCCATCCATTTGGAATTGTTTTATTTAATTGTATTCCACACTATTGGATCCCTAATATTTCTGTCAGTAATCAATGGAAATGATGATGGCATAAAATCTGCATGTCTAACATCTAATTTATCAAGAAAAATTAGCTGGTTTAAATACATAATTAGTTTGTAAAATGTGTTTTTGAACACATTTAAAGAATGAGAGTTTTTAATCTGCCAATTTCACTGAATAGGACTTTATGAGTGTTTGGGGAACTTTGAGGACAATTGTAAAAGAACTTGTAATCAATTGAAGGATGAGCCTTGGAAGAGTAGTATGGACTGTTGACCTCAAATTGTTATGAAACCATGTCATCTTTCCAAAAACATATTCCGTGAGAGCTCAGAACAGCCATTTCTCTATTTCTCTTCCAACTTCTTTGCTTTCTGTTTCTTTTCTGAGAATGTTAACAGAGTTTGACAGGTTTAGGCTTTGTTACCTTTCTAAGGATTCAGAGATGTGTAATTGAAAAATCAAAAAGATTTGACAAATCAGAAAGCTGGAGTGAGAGACAGAATACACAGAAGTGTGATTCTGGAGACACCCCCAACCATGCCTTCTTCTTTTTAATTTGCAGACCCATTATGTAGGTTTATTTTCCTTGTTCTCTCTTTCCTATTAACTAAGCATGTCAAAATTGACCCAGCAGCATTTAATAGCTCTTTAGAGATGAAGCGGAATACAGTGACATAGTAGCATCACCACTTTTAAGCACGAAATTTCGTTCTTTTAGAACTGTTATTAATATTGGGCAAATGCCTAGGTAACAGATTTTTTTCCCCCAGAACAGAATAAAGGGCTTTCTTCCTAAGTATCTTGAAAATTAACAGAGAAGATCAATAGAATAGAAAATTGTCAAAACATGATGGTCCCCTGCTGCCACAGCAAGGACAAGGTAAAATCAAGGACAAGGTAGATGGCAAACAGAAGCCAACTTTGTGACAATTAGTGATTGGCAGTGATTTGAGGATTTTGAGATACTGATCAACAGACTAAAAAAGAAAGAGGGAGGGCTGGAGAAGAGAAGGGGCAGAAATCTCTGTCTCCATTTTGCTCTACTAAAAAATAAAATTCTGTTTTTAAACCCTTGAATGAAAACACAGAAGATACTTTTCATTTGATATCATAATTTATAAGATGACAAATTGGTTAGAAATAATTTCTTCAGCCTCTTATAGGATAATGGCAATTGACTTATCCTCCTCTATAATTATGCAAATTTCCAGGGAAATTTATTGCAATGGTCAAAATCTTCTTGGCCTACATTAATAGATAGTTGATCAGGGGACAACACTTATATAGATGACTTTACTATTTTATCAGGTATGACTCTCAAACCACAAACATAATGGTGCAAGTCTGGACTTCACATCATTCCTGTTTGGAGGAAAATTTAACCTCTGTCTTTCTTGGAAGCCGCACCCCACCCCCAAAATGTGTCATTCTTCTGGCATTTTGCACACCACCAGGTGGACACAGAGATTGTTGGGGATGGTTGCAGCCATCTCCAGAGGCTGCCTGTTGAAGTGGAAGGACCCCAGCAGAAAAAGGTCATTTGGAAGTTGTCTCACTGGGAGATGGTGCAGATTCAAATTCCCTGGTGGAGAGGGTATTTAAATAGTCTGCAAATACAACCCAAGAAAGAGAGTCTACATTTTAATCACTGTTTAGTCAGAACCACACACAGCAAAAGCTAAGTAAATAGGCTTTGGCTGTTTCCTCACAGCCTTCATCCTCCCCACTGGGGTGGGGAAGAGGTGGGGTGGTGTTGGGAGCTGGAGGTTAGAAGACAGCAGTAGAAACAGCCTGCACTTGCTACGCCTAGTCCTGGTCCCCAAACAAAGTCCTGTGAAATAAAACTATAAAATAAGACACCAGGCTCTCCAGACCAGATGAACTCCCTGTGGATAATACAGACACCCAAAACAAGATAACAGGAACTGAGTGGCCAGGGTGGGTGAGGGAAGGATAATCTTTTTGTTGAGAGAGAGAGAGAAACTCCAACCATCCTGTTTGCACCTCCGATTTAAGGTAGTTCTTGGAGCTAAAATACCACGGCTGGAAAAGTCCCACCATCCCCTGAGGAGACATCCATCAGAGGCTTCCGGCTTCAGGCTTGAAAACTACCCAATCAGGAGTTAGTCATTTTCCACTAATCGGGACACAGTGGGTCTGAATCCTTCATTTGCATGAACGCACCTAGTTTAGGGCTAAGGCGGGCACCTCCCCCTGTTTAAGCAGGTCCCCTTTTGTTCCCTGGAGCACATTTTTCAGTTTGCAATGGAGGTTGTGTTTCCTCAATCTGTAGATTGCTTATAGAAAATTAAGCTCTCCCTTTTTCCTCCATAGATCTCATGGTCTTTTGTTAACAGCCAGGAGTCAGACCTCAGTTGAGGGAAGGGGAGAAATTAAGTCTAAATAAGAAATAAAAGTTATATTAAAAGATGAGACTGCAGGTATGGTCGAATATGACTAGAAACGCCATGGGATCTCTCTGAGATGTTGCTGACAGGTAGGGAGGATACATGGTTTCCTGGTTGTATCCTAAAGAGAATGTGGTCTCTTTGATGGGCTGTGTCTCTTCCAGCCTGGCTGCCCTCTGATGCTTCCAGGTCCTCCTTCCTACCGGGTCACAGCCCTTACTTGAAGCCATTCTGCACTAGGCTCTTGCTGCCCCCTGGAGGCTGCCTCTGACTCCTCCCTGCTCCAGGACCTTCCTTCCTGGGGAAAGCCCTCTCTTCCTATTTTTCTGATATCTATATATCTCTGATTCAAAGATCCTCTTTTACTCCTTCTCCATAGTAGTTTGACCCACATGCTGAGTTGTTGTGGTTGTTCCACAGCACACAACAGCTGTGATTTGAAATATCCCATCCTTTCCTTTCTTTTTCATCCAAATCCTGCCCATCATCTTAAAGATAGCTCATGTTGTTCATTCCTCTGAAAATTTGTGAAACATATTTGGTACTTAATTGTATTCACCTTTTGATGTTGCTATACTGTTTCATGTCTTACTGGAACAACTGGGTGAGAGATAAAGGAGGGAAAGGACCATATATTGCACATTATATTATGCTGCAAAGAGATGCACTTAGTAGATGTACAATTGTTGAATAAATGATCCAGAACTTTACCAATTGGAATACTTACTTAAATCAAGTTACATATTTATGTGGTGGGCACAAATGTCTGGCATGTCTTAGATGTTTAATAAATATTAGCACTCTACTTGTAATCTGAGATGTTGGATTTGGTTTTAAAATAAACCAACAAACTAAACAAAAATGTTTAGGTATGTTTTCAGTTATGTTTTCAGTTCAGCCTCATCTTTTACAACCTTTATATTTGCAACTACACTACAATTTTGCAAGAATAACTATTTAAAATGGTGACCCTGAGATAAAAATCCACAGTTATTAATAAAGAAAAGTTAAAATGTATTTGACATATTGACTTTACTAAATTCAATTTCTACCTAGTATTCTGTGCTTCCTAATCCCAGGAAACAAAACATTGCTACACAACCACAGCCAAGCTGAGTTCAATGGGCTCACCTTGGATTTACTCTAATCTGCATTTTAGATCATCAGTGCCAATCCCCTTTCTTACCCATGGCTTTATGCTTTATGGCTGTTCTGTTCCTACCATTCATTCTCCTCACATGCGCTAACTCTATGCTGTCACCCTCCACTGTCATCCTTACCCTCTTTCTAAACAAGAGCTCCTTCGATTTCCCTCTTCCTCACTTTAGATTTTCTTTTTCCTTTACTCTTTCTCTTTTTATTTTTCCCGCCTGTCTCAGGAGTGCTGTTTCTTCCCAAGGCTACACCTTCTTTCTCTACCCAGGAGCCTGTCCCCTCTCAGCCTTCTGGGATCTACTGCATCAATTACTTTCCACTCTCTTACATCTTTAATGTTACGATTTTCATGAGCTCTACAAGCACGGTCAGACTTCCCAAGCTCTAGGAAATCCTCCTCTTTTAAATCATTGTGTCTTTAGCCTTTCATGGACTATCTCATTTTTCAGAAGTGCAGTAAACATAGGTTATCTCCATTTTTCTACTTCTTTGGTTTGAGGCATATCATCCCTCCAGTGCTCACCTCTCAGGCCTCAAATTCCAGTCTCAAGGGGGTGAGCATGCATTTAGGTTCTAGGCCAAATCTAGCCACAAGACAGCTACCATCACCCCTTAGATTCACGGTTTGAGTCTCTGTGTCAGGGCTCCAACCTGGAGTTCCAGATTCTACCTGTGTTACTAGAGCTTGCTGATGCCAAGCACCTTCCTGCTTCAGCGTCTGCCTGTAGCTGACACTGCTTTCTTGCCCTCTCACATTGGAGCAATAGACATTAAAATGTTAACTTCATTATTGATAAAGCTGATCGGAAACTTGTGTTTAGATGTTTGGTCAACCTTGTTGAATTGAATTTTCTCCAGCAGCAGCAGCCCAGAATGCACCCTCTCTGCACTTGGTTTGCAGGCTGACATGTGGGAGAGTCAGGGGCTACGTGTTCTTCCAAATTCACCAAAGATAAGTCACTCATCTATTGGGATAAGAGGAAGATCAGAGATAAGCTGAAAGCATTCCTCCCATAATTTTCCATCTCTGGGGAGCAGCATTTTCTTCCCTTAATGGAAACATGAGTCAGAGGAATAAATGTCCCCCACTCTCTATCCTCTGCCCCCCTGCTGGGGCCTCTCCTGGCTCCTGTTCTGCAGAAACCTGTCTAATCTTGGCTAACACTGCTCCAGCTTGCACCAGCCCTGCTGCTGCTGCTATACACTTGCTCTTTAACCACACATATTATGGTTTCTTCCCCAACAATCAACCATAAGCTCTTGACTACCCAGTCCAGCAACCCTGTCTCAGTCCTTTCCTTCCCTGATTTCTCAGCTTTAAAATTTTTAATACTTCCCATTTGATTACGGAAAAAGAGGCAATGATCATGGAGTCATGCACTATGTTTTTGCACACTGAGTTTCTTATTTAAAAATCACTGTTTCTAATCAGAAAATAGTTCCCCGAACACCCAAGTCTTCTGTATTCTAGGCTTTTCCAGAAATGAGCATTCACGTAAATATTACTTTCTACTGATGTAGTAGATGGATAGAAGCTTTGGGATGAAAACAGATTAGAGCTTGGCTTTGAATCCCAATTCTGACACTTACTAGCTATGGGACTTTTTCTGATTTCTCATCACTTTTGTAATTTTATTCATAAATTGGGGATTGACAGTGGCTAACATGTATTAAATATTTATGCTAATCACTGAGGACTTTATGTGCATTATCCATTATCTTTTCTTTTTTTGAGATGGGCTCTCACTCTGTCATCCAGGCTGGAGTGTAGCCTCCCAAAGTGCTAGGATTACAGTCATGAACCACCATATCCAGCTGCATTATCTTATTTAATTTTACAACAATCCCATGAAATAAATTGTATTATTATTTTTATTTTACAGATTTAAAAATTGAGACTTAATGAATGTAAGAACCTTGCCCAAAGTCACACAACCAGTAAGTGACAGAGTTTGGAATCAAATCTAGTAAAACATGTATTATAATTCAGGTTTTTATAACTCTGAAGTTAATGCTCTTAAAAACTAGGCTTTTCTTCTTTCTCTGTGTATAGTGTATGCAAAGATCCCCAAGAGTGTCTGTATAGAGCATGAAGTCATTAGACAGTAGCTATCCTTCTCTTCCTCCTCCTCACTGTCATCATCACTATGAACAAAAGGTTATATTCTAACTTGGCCACCAGTCCTGTTGCAGCCTTTTTCAATTTGGTTTATTATCATGGATTTACTAAAAGTGGTCAATCTCCCTTTTTCTGTGACCACTTTATAGTAGAATTGAAGATAATAATTATTAGATAAATTGACATGATGTTATTCACGTACTAGAAGAAAACATTGACATATTCGTTTATAAGCTAGGGACAGGAAAAACTTTCCTACCTATGACACAAAATATAGAAACAATAAAGAAAAATATTGATAAATTTACATAAAAATAAAACAACTTTTGCATGGTAAAAGTATTATAAACAATGTAAAAAGACAAATGACAACCTGGGAAAATATTTGCTACTCTATTACAAACAAAAGATAATACTGGCATGAACATAGCTACATTGTCCAATAGGATAGAGTAGAATGCCCAGAAATAAAGCCTCACAGATATGGTCAGAAGACTTTTGACAAGGGTGCCAAGACCATTCAATAAGCTAAAGACAGTCTTTTCCACAAATGGTGCTGGGAAAACCAGATATCTACTTGCAAAAGAATGAAGTTGGAGCTTGCCCTTACATCATATGCAAAAATAAACTCAAAATAGATTAAATATGTATATGTAAGCACTAAAATAATAAAACTCTCAGAAGAAAAGATAAGGGAAAAGCTTCATAACATTGGATTTGGCAAGAATTGTTTTGGGTATGACACTAAAAGTACCAGAAATTTAAAAAAATAGATAAATTGGACTACATTCAAATTTAAAAATTCTGTGCATCAAAGGACACAGTTGGCAAAGTGAAAAGGCAAACACGGGATGCAAGAAAATATTCACAAATCATATATCTGATAAGAAATTAATATCTAGAATATATAATGAATTCTTAGAGCTCAATAGTAATTACCACAACAACGTGGTTAAAAAACGGGCAAATAACTTGAATAGACATTTCTCCATAGAAGATATACAAATGACCAAAAAGCACATGAAAAGATGTTCAAACCACTTAGGGAAGTGCAAACAATGAAGTACCACTTCACACCCATAAAGATGGCTATTATGGGAAAAAAAAGGCTAGTGTTGGCAAGGATGTGAAGAAATTAGAACCATTGTCCATTGCTGGTAGGAATGTAAAATGGTATAGATGCTGTGGAAAACAAAATACAGTTGATCCTTGAACAACACAGGTTTGAACTGTACTAGTCCAATTACACACAGATATTATTCAGTTACGCAGAGTGCGCTGCCTCTCCTGCCTCCCCTTCCACCTGCCCCACCTATTCTGCCTCTGCCAGCCCTGAGACAGCAAGACCATCCCTTTCTACCTTCTCCTCCTCAGCCTGCTCAATGTGAAGACGACAAGATGACAAGAGTGAAGACTTACAATGACCCACTTCCCCTTAATAAATAGTAAATATATTTTCTCTTCCTTATGATTTTCTTAATAACATTTGATTTTCTCTATCTTACTTTATTGTAAGAATACAGTATATAACATACAGAATATCTGTTGATCAACTAATTATTTTATCAGTAAGTAAGTCAACAGTAAGCTATTAGTAGTGTTAAGTTTTGGGGGAGTCAAAAGTTATACTCGTATTTCTGACTATGCAGGGGTTGGCACCCCTAACCCCTGAGTTGTTTAAGCATCAACTATAAACAGAATTACCATGTGATCCAGCAGTTCCACTCCTAGGTATATGTGTTAGTCCATTTAATGCTGCTATAACAGAATACCAGAGACTGGGTAATTTATAAAGAACAGAAATTTTTTTCTCACAGTTCTGGAGCCTGGAAGTCCAAGATCAAGGCCAGGTATGGCGAAGGCTTCCTGCTGTGTCCTCACATGGTGGAAAGCGGAAGGGCAAGAGGAAGATGGGCTTTGTGACCTCACATGGCAGCTAAGCAGAAAATTATGGGTGAATCTACTTCCTCAAGTGCTTTTTATGACGGCATTAATTCACTCATGAGGGCTCTACCTAAACACCTCCCAGTAGGACTCACCTCCCAACACTATCGCGCTGGGGATGAAGTTTTCAGCACATGAATTTTGGGAGATGCATTTAGACCATAGCAGTATATATCCCCCAAAATTTAAATCAGGGTCTCTGATTCTTATACACTCATGTTCATAGCAGCATTATTCACAATAGCTAAAATGTGACAGCAATCCAAATGTCCATCGATAGATAATGAATGGGTAAACAAAATGTGGTATATACATACAGTGGAATGTTATTTAGCCTGTTCATTGTAATAGCCAAAGATTAGAAACAGGCCAGATGTGGTGGCTCAAGCCTGTAATCCAGCAGTTTGGGAGGCTGAGGCAGGAGGATTGCTTGAGCCCAGGGGTCTGAGGCTGCAGTGAGCTATGATTGCGCCACAGCACTCCAGCCTAGGTAACAGCGCAAGACCCTGTCTCTAAAAAGAAAAACAAATGAACAACACCCCCCCTCAAAAAATCGAAACAACCCAAATGTCCTAAATATCCATTAAGAGTTGATAAGCCATAGACATCTATTAGAATGAAAAGCTATGCAGCTATAAAAAGGAAATTAGGAAGACCTCTGTGTACCTCTATGGAAATATCTCTAGGATATATTTAGTAAAAAACAAACAAACAAGCAAGCAAAAAAACAACAAAAAACCCCAATAAAGTTCAAAAGAGTATAGAGTATGCTACTTTTTGGCTCATAAAGAGATAAATACAGTAGATTTTTTATTTAAAAAGAAACAATGAAATGATGAATCTAAAACTAAATAAAAATGTTGTGCTATAGAGGGAACAAGAAAATAAGGAGAGGGAACAGAAATGGAATCCAGGCCTCTCTAAATTTACCTCATTTTATAGCTTGAATTTGAAATTATATAAATATATCAAATAATTAAAAAGCAAAATGAAATAAGGATATAAAACAAAGAGAAATGAATTTATATGTTAATATCACTTGATGGCCTAGCTAGATAAACAATTACTTTGAGGTATTTAAAAATACATATTTTCTCTGTTCATTGCTACTGGCATATCATAAGGACAAAAAGATTTTTGAAAATCTGAAATTGTCTTATTAATAAAATTGTTATTGTTATTTTGACAATGAATATTTGTATTAATGTGATGTAGGAGCTAAGAGTTTCAGCATAAGAGAAAAAAAATACAACTATAAAATTGAAGGTGCTAAGTAAAACTCTATATAATCTTTAATTTGACTTCTGAAAAAAACAGTATAAACTGATGATTTGGGGGGTCTAAAAATATTGATATTTCCTAAGAATAGTGACAACTCAGTTTTGATAAACAACCATAGTGCTCAGCTTGTGTGCTCTAAATATTATTTCCTAATACAGAAACAAGAGCTCCATGGTAAACTGGCAGGTTTAAAGTCTGAACGGGGAATATAGATGGTAAGGCTGGGACAGCTTGTCTCTCCTTAAGGCAAGTCAGTTATGAAAAATTTGGGATTATGTCAAAGGACATAGAAACTAACTTGAGAAGTCCCCACTGGTCAAAGATAGGGCTATTTGAACATCAATAATAATACTGTCATTCATTAAAACATCAAATATATAAAAACCTATAGTTCATTATAATGCTTTAAAAGGAAAGCCTGGTTTCTTACCTTTGCATGTTGCTAGAACGTTAGCTTATTATTCTGAAAACGGAAAATTAAAATGAGAGAATCAAACATCAATCCTGCCTTTCTTGTATGAACCATGTTTCTGGTTAACCAAAGAGTTGATGAAGCAAAATTATTCTTTGTGTAAGAATCACAGCAAATAAATCTCATCTCTAAAATGGGAACATTTGTGATCTACTTTCTAGTGTTACTGTGGTCCACAGTGAAGGCTCAGTAAATGTTAGCTTTTATAATTATTCTTTTTGAAGAGTATACTTTCTTTTTCTGAAGATGTTCTCTAAAAGAGAACACATGTGGTATTGAGAATACTCTTGAAATTTGTATTCCTACTTGGAACAATGTTTTATTTCACCTGACACTATTACTATCCCAAACCAAATTTTATTCTCAAATATCATAACCCATATGCTATCCCATAAGGTCCAGGATGAGCCAATAAGAACAGTATATTAATTGACAATAAATATGCTGGAAGTTCCATCCTCCAGCAAGCAGTTTAATCCTTTGTATGCCAACATAATCTCTCAGATTGGGGAAGTGAGTTTGACGTGAGTGAACAATATATGACTACCATTAAAAGCACTTGTAAAATAAGGTTGCATTAATAAAAAACTGAGTCCTAAATATGGGACAAGATAGGGCTCTCCTGTAAGCAGCTAATCAGACTATATCTTAAGTATCATTTTCTATCCTGCATCTTTCATAGTACAATGTCAAGGCAGAGTTATATCCAAAGGGACGTGACTAGGATAGTGAAAGGACTTGAACTTGTGCCACATAAGTTATTATAGAACTGGAAATATTTAGCCCAGAGAAAATAGTACTTGGTCTGGACACGGGCTAAATATTCCCAGCTCTTTGAAACATAACTTGTAGTCACTTTTTGAAAAACATAATTAAAATATATTGTTCATAATGCTTTGTAGTCTACTTTTTCTTTTAACTCATTCTATGAATTCATATTCTTGATAAGATGCATATTATTAAGCTGTCTTCTCCCCCAATTTAATAAGGTATA
Organism: Varecia variegata; assembly: GCA_028533085.1. Taxonomy (NCBI): domain Eukaryota; kingdom Metazoa; phylum Chordata; class Mammalia; order Primates; family Lemuridae; genus Varecia; species Varecia variegata. Next base: position 20,616,294 of record CM052445.1, on the reverse strand, counting down.
TTTGACGTTTTATTTTTTTATTCACTCTGTTCTAGTGCCCAACATATTAAATAGTGCTGTATTTTTAATTCACATTCCAAAGATGCATACAATTTCAGGGACATTGATATTCTTGAACTTATTTGTCTAAATTGTGATATATTTGTAACCGTAATAGTTAATATTACAAAATACACATTTTCTCTTTGGTATATGGGATATTAAACCATGTTACTGTGGTTGTTTATTTATTGGCTACTTGGTGCTTCTGCATTTTGCTGTGTACATTATTTCTCAAATATCCCTGCTTAAAGCAGCCATAATTGTGCTAAACTGTATCTGAAAATTAAAGCATCTGGGAAACATCCTAATGAAAGCTCAAAACTCCCTTTGTACAAGAAAATTAGCACTCTCTAAGGCCTAATAAGCATGGTTAAGGATACCTCTGATGGCAAAACTCTGAAAAGTACTCAAAAACCCCTGTGCCATCAGCTAATGGAATATCGTAATTCTAGAGAGAAAAGTAAAGATTACTTGAAAGTGATGAAAATAGAGGTTATTTTCTGTGGTGCAAAAAATAATTTAATAGACACAGAAAGCTGGTTTCCTGAAAATGATTTTGCTACAGGTGTAATTAGGAAAGATATAAAGTGTGTCATTGGGAAAAACTATCCTAGAATTACAGTTAAATTTCATAATCATGCATAACCGTATAGAAACAATAAAACAAAGTGAAATTGCCCAAAATCATCTTAAATATTCACTAAATTTATGATCATAATATTGTATTCAGATAAATATAATGATTTCCATTTTTAATAAGAATTTTGCTTTCTATTCCCAGACAATCCCACTTGGCTAGCTATATTTCAATGAAGCTTAATACAGCTTTCTTTTTTAACAAAAAGATGGAATATTTTACATAATTTTTCAATATATAAAGCTCTTTAAAAGCATGGTTCAAAATATTTATAATGGAGGAACACAAAAGCATATTTCTTATGGCTTGTTAAGCACATTTATTTTCATTAGAGCTACCTAAAAGTATCATTACATTTTCCAGAAAAGCAATTTTTAAAAAAAGCTTTCATCTTTATAAACATTCATACATTTTGGCTTAAAATTATAAAAGTAGATTTTGGAAGTAGTCCAGGAACAACTAATTTTCATGTTCTTTTATAAATGGTAAATTAATTATCTTTTATTTGGTATCATCCTATGTCACCCAAATGCTAGCCTGTCCATCATAAAGCCCTATGTTTAAAAGCTTAAAATTATTTTAACCTATTCTAAGCAGGAAGTTCTACATAAGTTCTTTAAGTTGTAAGCTCCCCCCTGCCACACACACATACACACATAAATTTGGTTCAGAAATTATGATGTAGATTTCTTAGTACAGTTGACCCTTGCACAACACGGGTTTGAACCGCGTGGGTCCACTTTTATGGGGATCTTTTTCAATCAAAAGCGGATTGAAAATACAGTATTTGCAGAATATGAAACCCATGTTTATGAGGGGCTGACTTCCTATATGCAGGGCTGCCTGTAGGGCTTGGGTGTGTGTCAACTTTGGGGGGGCCTGGAACCAAACCCCTGTGTGTACCGTGGAACAACTGTACTCCTAAACTGTGGCATTACAAAGAAACTGAGGCATGTTAAATGTAGTTCAGCTTTACTGTAGCTGTAACCATTGCACTTGGTCCTAAAGGCTGAGTTGGGCTTGACTCTTGGTTGTAGCAGAGAGTACTTTCAGGCAGAGGGAATAATATGTGAAAACACATGCTTAGAGAAGAGAGAATTTTGTTTTGGCTGAAGTACAGGGTTTGTCTTACATAGAATGGGAAAAAATTAGGGTGGACAAGCAGGTTGGAGACAGATTTTTATGTGTTTGCTATTTACTTGTGACATGGATTTTGTGCCCATGGAAAGGTTTTTTTTCTTTCTTTCTTTCTTTTTAGAAGAGGAATTAGGTGCTCAATTTTTACTCAAAGAAGATAACTCAAGCAATAGTATCAAGAATTAAAATTAGAGCTAGAAGAGGCTGAAGATAGGAATTTCGGGGGATTTTGATAACAAGAATAATGCTTGATTGATTATCTTATTCACTAATTTATTCAACGTACATCAGAGCACCTATTATGTGCCAGGTATCTACTAGCTAGTGGATGCAGAGGGGAATAACATAGGAACTTCCAGAGTCTGAGGAGTAGACACATCCATGAGAACTTACACTTGCTTGGCAACCCACTGCAAATGTCACCTCTTCTTTTAAGAATCCCCACCCCCAGTTGAGAGTAATTGCTCCTTATTTTGTGTTTCCAAAATAAAATATGGGCTTGGTTTATGCTTCTGTTCCAGGATGTTTTACATTGTATTTGAGCCTATTATATATACATGTCTCTCTTTCCTACTAAATTGATGTCCTGGGTGAAAAGAATTATGTCATATTTATTTTTGCAGTTACCTAACACAGAGATGGTACAACATGAAAACTGATTAGAATTCTTGGCCATCAGTTCCCTATTTTTGGCCCTAGCTCACAGTACTTGGCTTCTTTTTTTAGCCTATAAAACAAAAGTTGATATTCAAGGTTTGCTCCTGTTGCTGTGTCCCACTTAGGTAAGTGTAGGACATTTTGCAGCAGCTTTAAATTATTCATACACAATCTAAACATTTTGAGGACTAGCAACATTAATGTTTATAAGTGTTTTGAGGTCAAAGCTAGCAAAAATAGTTAACCTAGGGTAAAATTATTTTTATAACAGTAACAATCATTTTTGATAAGTTGTTACTAATTTTATATTTTAAGTTTTGATATAGTAAAAACATCACAAAGATATTATTGTTGGCAATAAATACTCTTAAAGTTACTGCAAATTTTTTGTAACCGTGATGGCGGATGCTATGACTGATACTTTACAATGTTTTGTCCTGTAGATTCATATTCCTTTCTAATTTTCTCAGCTAACTGCTCTTGATCCGCATCAGACTATTTTTCTAGTGTTTTTGAGCTGTAGATGGGATAATGAGTGATTAGAAGGGAGAATTGCTAATTTTAGAAGATGGAAAAGATGAAAAAGAATGGTTTTAAGAGAACCAAGATGATCATATGAGAAGACAGGACCAGTGGATGTGCACACATGATTTACTCCTGTCCCTGTCCCTGTCTTTGTCATCTTTTTAGCACGAGAGCAACCAAAATGTTTGCCCCCATTATCACAATTTAGTCTGGTTGTACAAGTCTTTTAGAAAGTTTTTATAAAATTATATGACCTCAACACAGTCAAAAAATGTCCTCAATTTTTAATTTGGGGTTTCAGAATCTAGATTTATTTATTAAATGTATTATTTGTAGCAACACAGTAGTTCTTAAGGGCACTAATATCAAAAAATAATAATACGAAATAATGATTTGTTATTTTTGAAAGCTAATAGTGTACTTTTTGTACTAAAATAAAGGTAATAGTATACTTTTATTAATGTACTAAGTACACAGAATGAAATTTGTGCCTTTTGGCTTCCTTTCTTTAAAACAAATAAATGATATCAAAATTACACCAAATGGGAGAGTGATTAGATTTCAAAGGCAAAGGTAGTTAAGTTTCTTCCTTTTTTCTTCCTTCCTGCCTCCCTCCCTCCCTTCTTTCCTTCCTCCCTTTCTTTCTTCTTCTTTTTTTTTTTTTTTTTGGCTGTTGCTGGGGGTTAAATTGATCTGGGTCTGGGATGAGGGTAGAACAGGAGTAGAACAATAGTCATCCCTTGAAAATAGAGATTTCAATGTCTGATTAATTTTGCAAGGTGACTTAGTTTGGGATTCCCAGAAGCAGACTCTGAGATAAGGATTCTTGAGCAAGTGATTTATTATTGAAGGCTTCTGAGGAGAAATTGGTAAGGGAAGTGAGACTGGTAAGGAGAAAAAAATCCAAACAAGGCTACCCTATCAAGCAAAGTCTTTTGAGGGTAGCAAACCTCCCAAAGAAAGTCTTAGGTAAGAGTTATTAGAGGCAAAAGCGTGCCTCAATTAGGAGAGGGCTACTCAAAAGGATTAAAAAAAAAGATCTGAGAGGATCTGGGCAGAGCATTGACTGTGTCTATTACACAATGTTTCAGAGAAAGTTTTTCTTTGTGAGACATTTCAAAGTAAAGAAACAATTTTTCTCTGGCATAAAACAATTATAAACAAAGAGATTATTTTCAGTGATTGAGATCTAACTTGAGGGCAGGGGACTAAGCTTTGGAGTTACAACAAAATGAGCATTGGAGCCTGAAGATGATGCAACTTATGGCTGTGCAGGGACTGAAAGAGCTAAGATATGAATGAGGAAGTGGCATCTATGATGGAAAGAGATGAAAGAAACATGGGAGAATTACACTAATTATTAGGAAAATGTGTGTGAGTACATTTACATTGACAGATTAATTGCGACTGGAAGGCTTTGAAGATGAATAATCTAAAGAAGTGGAATATTAGAAAAAGGATGGATCCTTCTAAGAATTGAACGCTTTATACAAATATGTATGAACTACAAATTAAAATTAAAATACTATCAACATTATCTAACTGGCCAGCAAAGCCAATATTACATCTAAAGGATGGAAGTGTTCTCAGAGAGGTCTCACCTTCAGGAATGACACTTGTCTCTGTAGAAAAAGGTGGACAAAGAGAAAATCATGTGATTTTTTTGCCAAGTAGATGTGTTGACATCTGACTGGATCACTGTGCATAAGTTAGTTAACATGAGGTCACTGAAGACAAAACAACTCATGCAAATTGTAGGCTTGCTGTTTTGTTTTATTTTGTTTTTCCATGTTACATACAGAAAGAAGCCCTATGGATTCAGAGAGAAACAGTTGCGAAAGCACTTTAAGGAAGCTTCTCCAATAAAAGCACAGGGCTTACACGTGTAAAATAATGTCTGGAGAGTAACAATAGCAGATACAGTGGATGATGTGTCTTGACTCATTTATTTTGGACAAAAAATATTTAAAAATTTATCTTAGACTGGCAGTGTATTACCACTGCCTCTGAATTACCTTCTGCTATGTGACTGAGCAATGCTGACAATTATCTGTAATTTAAGTGTTTTATTCCAATTTTGACATGGTTTTTATGCCAGAGAGGTTTTGGGTAAGAAGGCTTTTAAAAGTATTTATCACATGAACTCTGCTTTTGCTTTTGGAATACATCATCTGATTAATTAAGAGGCTGAAATCTCATTACTTCACGTCTGTTTTCACTGGATTATGTAAACAGCAACCCTGTCATTACCAAATCATATGCTATTTTTATTTTTCTAAAGATCTAGAGCTCACAGCCATCATTTAAGTGGAACATTACAGAAAAAGAAAAAGCAATTTGGAGCATCCCATTCTTAGCTATGTGTTGAATAAATCTATTTCGCTTTTAGTATCTGTTTCAATTTATTTTTCTTGGTTTTGGTTATAGGTCAGTAACATTCAAGAGAAAGTGTTATAGGGTAGCTAATGTGATATAGAAGACCCATTCCTTATATTGGTAAATTTATTAGCAAAGAAAAAAATGCTTCCCCTAGAAATACATTATAAATTCAAATAACATACACTGTTTTTGACAGGCACATAACTTTTAGCTTCTGATCATTAGCTTTAGTAAGCACTAGTTTAGTTAATGAAAAATAAAATATTTATAACATTGAAAATATGAGAAACTAAACTATAAGCAACTAAAAATCAAAACCGTGTATTCTTCTGAATCACTGACTGCCCTCCCCCAAATTGTTATAGTATTATTAATATAGCCCTTTAATAACCTCTATGGATTAACAGTGAATTCCATATTCAATGTAAGATACCATAGAAATTTAGAGTTTTAGTTGAAATCTCCTATATGAACTTTAAAAGGCCAAAGCAATTATTATAAACAAGATTCCATTTTCCTTAGCCAAAATATTTTACTGACACTGACCGTCATGTAGTGTTACCTATGCATTTGAGTGCTGTTTATTTTTAATAATAAAATTACACTTTGGTTAAATTCATTGTATGCCTTGTAATCTATCAAAATGATAAATGTATAATTATTATTTATAGTAAAAAATGATGCTTACCCTTGGAATAATTTTCTTATAGTGCCATGTAGCTCATTTAGGTCTTTGAATTTCAGTTCTACCTCTGATAAGCTGTGTGATGAGATCTTAGGCAAGTTACTTAACTTGTGAAGCCTCAATATCTCCCTCTGTAAATGAGGGATGCTAATATTTACCTTAAACTGTTATTTTGAGAATTGAATGGAAAATAGCATGATTAATCAAGTGACTGTAAAAGACATGGCCTAACAGATAACATGTAGATCATTTTATGCTAGCCACGAAAGTGTTCATGATGGCAGACTTGACTGGCTTTAATGTGTATGATCTGGTGATTTCCATAGTATCTTAAAAGTATGTATCATTTTTTTATATTAGTCAACTATAATTTACCCACAGATTTCATATGTAGTAAGTAATATTTTGAGATATTAACTGAGGTTTTTTTTCCTCCCTCTGCTTCCTTGCACTAGTTACCTTTTATTCATCATTTAGGTCAGCTGTCTCCAGCCTTTTTGGCACAAGGGACTAGTTTCACAAAAGACAATTTTTCCGAGAGGGAGGAGGTGGGAAGGAGAGGAGGGGGAGGTGCAGCTCATTGATGATGAAGGTTCGCTTGCATTCCCGCCACTCACCTCTGGCTGTGAGGCCTGGTTCCTGAGTTTCACAGAAGACAATTTTTCCACGGATAGGGAGGTGGTGGCAGGCGGGGGACAGAACTCAGGCGGTGATGCGCAGCTTGGTACAGGTCCAGGGGCTTGGGGACTGCAGATGTAGGTAATAGCACCTAGCAGGCCAGATACTGCTGAGAATTAAGAAGTTATTTGTTAGCTTTGAGCTTCATATTAGGCTTTTTAAAAAAGTCCACAGTAGAAATAATATTCTTGACATCATAGCTTTGCTTCCCTTTGCAGAAGACTGGGTATTTTGAGAAAGAAAATTTTTGCTGAGCTGTTCAAAGTGCTGAGAACCTTATAAAACTCAGTTTATACCAGAAAGCAGAGTGGGAAAGAATGCATGGATAGAATAACAGGTCCCGAAAAATAAAACTTGTCCAGCATACAGAGAAAATTAAATAGGTCTAGAAGAGGTCTTGTGATTAGACAAGAGACTAGAGAAAATGACTGCAGGTACAGCATAGACAGAACATGATGTTTGCCACCAGGAAGAATGCATTACATCTCTGCAGGGGCCAGTGAGGTCAGATAATGACACTTGGACCAGAGCTCTGCCCGGATGACAAAACAATTTACCCACTAAATCATCAGGCTGGAGATGCTTCAAGATTTAGTTCTTTTTAATTAATCTGAAAACCTCTATTACCTAAAATAGTTTTCAAGATTAGAAAGAGCAAAGAAAAAAATGTTTTTCTTTCAAATAATTTTTCACCTGTCAAAAATTTTTAAAGGCACATGTATTATAAGCAAGGATATTTTAGAAAACTATGTTAAAAATTACTTTCACAAATAGGGCACATTACCTTAAGCAGATTAAACCTATTTTCTTTATATCTTAATTGAAGAACAAACTTTCAAAAATATAACTCAAGGTGTTACCGTGTATAAATATTTTGAATCCCATTATAAAATTAAAGAGTTTAGAAAGCTAGAATTTTTCTTTTATAAGCTATAAATAGAATGAAGTATAACTACAAGAAAACCTTTTTAATACTCAGATTACATAAAAATATATTTATATAATCAGCATTTGGTTCAGCTTTGTCTTTAGCTGAGCATAGTGGGCACTCCCCATAATCTGTGGGTTTAATCATTTTCATTCGCAGCTATTTTTCTGAGTCATAGACCAAAGCTGATTGTGTTACAGAATAAACCATTTGAAGTGCTAGCCATAGTAAGCCATGATAAGCCATAATAAAACTATTAATGTCAGACATAATAAGATTATTAATATCAGGTTTTATATCAACTATACTCTTACCAAATCTCATGCACATAGAAAGGTGAGGAGAAAATGGATTTGAAATATCTTTTTGATGTTGTTTGTTTGAAATCACTTAATCCTGTACGTGCATATTTAAAACCATATCTTCAATAATTAATATTTTGGTTTTGTTTCTAAATATTTGACTCAATGGAGCCATGAAAGGGGGCACTTTATCTTGAAAGGGACAAGAAACATTTGATTTATTGCCATGGACATAGCATTTACCTTCCAATGAGGGAAAAAAAATGTTAGTCTATAATAATTAACACTCTTAAGAGTTTACCTTACATGATATTATAACTTTAGTCACAATAGGAATAAAGAATTTATAGACAGAAAAATGAACAAAAGATTTTATGTATTGCAAGACTCTAAAATATGTCATTTAATAACAAAGAAAAAGGATTGCTGCCTTCTGGATAAAAGAGAAAACTGAGTAGAATATCTGAAGCATTGAATATATAAAAACATCATTATAAATATCAATATTTATGGGCTACTGTGAAGGCAGTTGTAAATAAAATAAGTTCTAATAAAAAGTTTGAAACAGACAATCATTTTTAAATACTTTAACAATTTAAATCATTGAAAATCCAAATGTTTCTTTTCTTCTAAATTTTTACTTCATAGGGCAGTGAATGCAACATAGTTATACACATGCACTCATGAGTATAATACATCTTACACACTCAAAATATTCATAATCTCTTCCACTAGCCTCCTATAAGCATTCCTATCGTCTATCTACTGCTATCAATTGTAGGGTTGGAAGGCACTTTAACAAATGGATGACTCATTCAAAAAAAATATGTATCTGTCATTAAGACAGGCTTCTGATAGTAGATGCTCATTATTAAGAACCCAGAAGATTTTCTCAACATTCTGTCCCATAATTTTTGTTGGCATGGTCTGTGTTCCACATTGCCCAATGGCAATGTTATTCTTGCATTCTAATGCATTTTCTGAGTTCAGCTGCAGTTTTTTCCAGTTGTTGAATGTTCCATTGCCATTGTCTTCTATTTGACTGAAGCTTGTTCACTTGACAACGCAAACGCTTAAGAATTGCATCATATCTCTTATGTTGTACCTATTAAAAGAGAAGCACATATCAATAGGGCTTGTGAAATATAAATAGTAAATAGCTATAAAGGATATTTTGACTACTTTAAAAAGGAAAGCACTTATTTAGAAACTATTCACTGTAAATAATAATGATAATAAACAGTAATTGTATAAGTATTTATTCAGCACTTATTACATGTTAGATGCTATGCTGAGAGCTTTCTCCATATAATTAAATTCTCATAACTCCTTATAAGTATATTATTATCCTCATTTTTGTGTGAGAAAACCAAAGATCAAATAGTTTTAGTAATTTGACCAGGTTTTCATAGATAGCAAATGATGGTGTTTGGGATTTGAACCCAAGCATCCATGATGGAGTACATTCTACTTGTCAGAGCAGTAACCAGTGTTAAACTAAATTTGGCCTGAGGGATTCTGTGCTTTGAGTCCCTATGTAAGGAACTTCAACCTAATTGAGTATCTAAACTAACTGAAAACCTATCTTAGGAGTATACTTTTGTAACAGATAGCTGAGTCTCAGCCAATCACAGCAAATAGCTAAGCTTCAATCAATCACAGACAGCTAATGAATCAGAACCATTCAAATAAAGCAATGCTGAGCTGTAACCAATCAAGCAGTTTCTATACCTCGCTTCCATTTTCTGCCCCTAAATGCTGCCTGCCCACGTTGTAGAGCTGAGGTCTCTGAACCTCTGCTGGTTTTGAGGGATGCCTAATTCTTGAATCCTTTGTTCAGTTAAGCTTTGTTAAATTTAATTTGTCTAAAGTTTTTCTTTTAACATCAGTCAAGACAAATGGTTCCACTTCCCATTTCTGGTATCCACTGGTTCACCGAAACATAGATCTAAAAGATCAAGGAGATCATGTAGTTCCTTTCCCTGCTATTAACTATTAATACATCACTCTTTCTGCTGAGCCAGATGATGATACACTGGAAGGCAATGAAGTACAGTTGAATGTGCAAGGGTCTTGGTGTCAGGCCATAAGAAAGTAAATAAATCAAAATTTCTGATGTCTAGTGTTGGCTATACATAAAACACTCAATATTTTTTTAAACAGCTTTATTGAATTACAATTCACATACTGTATAAATCCATCCTTTAAAGCGTACATACAACTCAATTGTTTTTAGTATATTCACAGAGTTGTGCAACCATCACCACAATTAATTTTAAAACATTTTCATTATCCACTACCCATTAGCAGTCATTCCCTCACCCCCACCCTTAGCAGTAGAAAACCACTAATCTTTCTCTTCATATACATTTGCCTATTCTGGACTTTTGTGACTGGCTTCTTTCACATAGCATAATGTTTTTAAGGGTCATCCATGGTGTAGCATGTATCAGAACTTCATTCCTTTTTATTGCCAAATAGTAATAGCCCATTTTTTGATACACCACATTATTTATTCAGTTCATCAATTGATGTACATTTGAATTGATTCCATTTTTGGTTATTATGAATAATGCTGCCATCAATATTCATGTGCAAATTTTTGTGAGGATATATGTTTTACTTCTCTTGGGCATATACCTAGGAATGGAATTACTAGGTCATGTGGTAACTTTATATATAACCATTTGAGGAACGCCAGACTGTTTTCCAGAATGACTACACTATTTTACATTCCCCCAAGAAATGTGTGAGGGTTCCAACTTCTTCACATCCTTGAAAATAGTTATTATTTGTCTTTTTGGTTATGGCCATCGTGGATGTGAAGCGGTATCTCAATATAGTAAAGTGCCTACTTTTAAATGAACTAATAAAATGATAGAATAATAGGGATGGAAAAGATACCTATTTGTATGTAGTACGTGTAGTATTCCGTTATATAAATATACCACAATTTGTTTATCCATTCTCCTTTTCAGGTACATTTGGGATGTTTCATTTTGAGGCTATTAAGAATAAAGCTGCTATGAGAATTCATATACAAGTTTTTTTAAAGGCATATTTTTTCATTTTTCTTGAGTAAACACCTAGGAGAGGAATTGTTAAGAAATAGTGTACATGTATGTTAACTTTTCAAGAAACTGCCAAACCAGTTTCCAAATAGTTGCACCATTTTATTATCTCCCCAACAATACATGATCATTCCAGTTGTTCAACATCAGTATTATCATTCATTGAAACGTTAATCATTCTAAGATTAAAAGGTGTGAATGGTATCTCATTGTGGTTTTGATTTGCATTTCTTTGGTGTTAAGGGTGTTGAGCATCTTTTCATGTGCTTATTGGACATCCTGTGTCTTCTTTTGTGAGGTTTTTGTTCAAATACTTTGTCCATTTTAAAAAATGGCGGTATGTCTTTTACTATTGAGTGCTAGGAGTTCTTCATATATAAGTTCTGGATGCAAGTTCTTTGTTTGTGTGTTTGTGTGAGTGTGTGTGTATCTTGAAAATATTTTTACTCTTCCTGTGATTTTTGTCTTTGCATTCATTTGTTGTTGTTGTTGTTGTTGTTATGTCAGAATATTACAGGGGTACAAACGTTTTGGTCACATAAATTGCTTTTGTACAGTTTGAGTCAAAGTTATAATAAGGGTGTCTATCCCCCAGATAGTGTGCATTGTACCCAATAGGTGTGAATTTACCAATCCCCTCCTCCCCTCTACCTGCTTTATTTCAATGAATATTATTTCCAATGTGCACATAAGTATTGATCGATTAGTTCCAATTTAATGGTGAGTACATGTGGTGTTTGTTTTGCCATTCATGTGATACTTCATTTAGAAGAATGGTCTCCAGTTCCATCCAAGTTAATACAAGAGGTATTAATTAGTTCACCATTTTTTATGGCTGAGTAGTACTCCATGGTATACATATACCACATTTTATGAATCCATCCATGTATTGATGGGCACTTAGATTGTTTCCACATCTTTGCAATTGTGAATTGTGCTACAATAAACATTTGAGTGCAGGTGGGGTTTTTTTGTTTGTTTGTTTTTTCATAGAATGTCTTTTTTTCCTTTGGGTAAATACCCACTAGTGAGATTGCTGGATCAAGTGGTAGTTCTATGTTTAGTTCTTTGAGGTATCTTCACACTCCTTTCCATAGAGGTTATACTAGTTTTCAGTCCCACCAGCAGTGTATGAGTGTTCCTATCTCTCCACATCCATGCCAACATTTGTTGTTTTGGGACTTTTTGATAAAAGCCATTCTCTCTGGAATTAAGTGATATCTCACTGTGGTTTTGATTTGCATTTCCCTGATGATTAGAGATGTTCAGCATTTTTTCATGTTTGTTGGCCATTAGTCTATGTTCTTCTGAAAAGTTTCTGTTCATGTCTTTTGCACACTTTTTAATGGGGTTGTTGGATTTTTTCTTGCTGATTTGCTTGAGTTCTTTATAGATTCTAACCGCACCTCTCACCTCTCACAAAAATCAACTCATGATGGATAACAGACTTAAACCAAGGCATGAAACCATAAGAATTCTAGAAGAAAAATGTTGGGAAAACTCTTACAGACATTGGCCTAGACAAAGAATTTATGAAGAAGACCCCAAAAGCAATCACAGCAACAACAAAAATAAAAGGGGCCTGATCAAATTAAAAAGCTTCTGCACAGCCAAGGAAACAATTATTAGAGAGAATAGACAACCTACAGAATGGGAGAAAATATTTTCATCTTGCTGTTTTTGAGACAGGGTCTCACTTGTCCAGGCTAATGTGCAGCTGGAGTGCTGCTGTTGCCCAGGGTGGTCTTGAACTCCTGACCTCAAGCAATTTTCCTGCCTCAGCTTCCCAAAGTGCTAAGATCACATGTTTGAGCCACCATGCCTGGCTTGCCTTTTCATTTTCTTAAAGGTGTTTTTTGAAGAATAGAAATTTCACAGTTTGAAGTCTAATGTATCAATATTCTTCCTTTATGGTTAGTGCACTTTGTGTCCTAAGAAATATTTCCTAATCCAACATAATAAAGGTATTCTCTTATGGTTTCTTCTAGAGGTTTTACAATTTTAGCATTTACATTTAGATCTATGATCCATTTCAAATGAGTTTTTGTGTATGTTGTGAGGTAGAGATAAAGGTTTAGTGTTTCCTTACAGATATCCAGTTGTTTCAGCAACATTTATTGGTAAGACTTTCCTTTCTTCATTGAATTACCTTGATAATTTTGTCAAATTGGCAAAATATGATTAATTTCTGAACTCTATTCTATTCCATTGGTCTATTTATTTATTGTTTTATCATTCTATACTTTCTTGATAACCATAGCTATAATAAATCTTAATATCAGGTAGGATAAATCCTACAACTTTCTTTTTCTTTGCTAAGATTGTTTTGGCTATACTAGATCCTTTGCATTTTCATCATATAAATTTTAGAATCAGCTTGTTAAATTCTAAAAGAAAAAATACTCAATGGTATTTTCATGGAACAGTGTTGAATCTATAGATCACGTGGGGGTAAAGCTGAAATTGTAAAAATATTAAGTTTTATAAACCATGATGGGCGTGGTGGCTTACGCCTGTAATCCTAGCACTCTGGGAGGCCGAGGCAGGTGGATCATTTGAGCTCAGGAGTTCAAAATAAGCCTGAGCAAGAGCGAGACCCGTCTCTACTAAAAAAAAAAAAAAAAAAAAAAGAAAAGAAAGAAATTAGCCAGACAACTAAAAATATATAGAAAAAATTAGCCGGGTATGGTGGTGCATGCCTGTAGTTCCAGCTACTCAGGAGGCTGAGGCAGAAGGATTGCTTGAGCCCAGGAGTTTGAGGTTGCTGTGAGCTAGGCTGATGCCACGGCACTCTAACCCGGGCAACAGAGCGAGACTCTGTCTCCAAAAAAAAAAAAAAAAAACAAAAACATATAAACCATAAACATAGTATATCTCTCCATTTATTTGGTAGTCTTTAATTTCTCAGCAATATTTTTACTATAGAAGTTTTGCCAATTTATTCAAAAAATTAATTAGTAAGTATTTTATGTTCTTTAGTGTTAATGAAAAAGTTTTGTTTTATTCATTTCACTTACCAGTTGTTTATTGGTACTACAAAGAACTACTTAAAATATAATTGATTTATGTCTTTACCTACTTTTTGATGAGGTTATTTGTTTTTTGTTTTTGTTTTTGTTTTCTGATTTGTTTGAGTTCTCTGTAGATTCCAGCTATTATCCCTTTGTCAGATGTATAGTTTGAAAATACTTTCTCCCATTCTGCAGGTTGTCTATTTATTCTGTTGATTATTTCCTCTGCTATGCAGAGCCTTTTTAGTTTGATTAAGTCCATTTCTTCATTTTTGCTGTTGCTGCATTTGCTTTTGGATTCTTACACATAACTTCTTTGCTTAGGCCAATGTCCAATGTCCAGAAGAGTTTTTCCTAAGTTTTCTTCTAGAATTTTTATGGTGTCAGGTCTTACATTTAAATCTTTAATCCATCTTAAGTTAAATTTTGTATATGGTGAGAGACAGAGGTCCAATTTATTCTTCTGCATGCAGCTATCCAATTTTCTCAGCACCATTTATTAAATAGGGCATCCTTTTCACAGTGTATGTTTTTGCCTGCTTTGTCAAAATAAGTTGGTTTTAGCTACATGGCTTTATTTCTGGGTTCTTTATTCTGTTCCATTGGTCTATGTGTCTACCTTTATACCAGTACCATGCAGTTTTGGTTACTATAGCCTTATACTATAATTTGAAGTCAGGTAATATAATGCCTCCAGATTTGTTCTTTTTGCTTAGGATTGCTTTGGCTATTTGGGCTCTTTTTGGTTCCATATAAAGTTTAGAATTGTTTTTTTCTAAGTCTGTGAAAAAGAAGTCAAATTATCTGTTTGCTGATGATATGATCTTATACCTAGAAAACTCTAAAGACTCCACTAAAAAACCTCTCAGATCTGATAAACAAATTCAGTAAAATTTCAGGATACAAAATCAACATACAAAAATGTTTAGCATTTCTATACAACAATAATGAACTAGCTGAGAAAGAAATCAAGAAGGCAATCTCATTTACAACAGCTATAATAAAATTAAATACTTAGGAATACATTTAACCAAGGAGGTGAAAAACCTCTACAAGGAAGACTATAAAATGTTGGTGAAAGAAATTGAAAAGAACACAAACAAATGGGAAGACATCTCATACTCATGCGTTGGAAGAATTAATATCATTAATATGACCATACAACCCAAAGCAATCTACAGATTCAATACAATCCCTATCAAAATTCCAAGGTCATTTTTCACAAAAATATAAAAACAATCCTAAAATTTGTATAGAACCAAAAAAAGCCTCAATAGCCAAGCAAATCCTGAGCAAAAACAACAAAGCTGGAGGCATCACACTGCCTGACTTCAAAATTTACCACAACAGCATCGTACTGGTATAAATACAGACACACCAGACCAATGGAACAGAAGAGCAAACCCAGAAATAAATCCATTTATTTACAGCCAACTGATTTTTGACAAAGGTGCCAAGAACATATAATGGGGAAAATTCACCTTCTTCAATAAATGGTGTTGGGAAAATTGGATGTCCATATGCAGAAGAATAAAACTGGACTCCTATCTCTCATCATATATTAATAACAAAAATTAACTCAAGATTGATTAGACTTAAACATAAGGCCCCAAAGTATAAAACTACTAGAAGAAAAAAATACAGGGTTTATTTGAGATCATTAGTCTAAGCAAAGATTTTATAGCTAAGACCTCAAAATTATAGCCAACAAATATAAAAATAGATAAATGGGACTATATTAAAATAAAAAGCTTCTGCATAGCAAAGGAAACAACAGAGAGAAGAGACAACCCGCTGAACGGGAGAAAATATTTGCAAAATATTCATTTCACATGGAACTAATACCCAGAATATATAAGGAATTCAAATATCTCAACAGTAAAGAACCAAATAATCCCATTAAAAAGTGGGCAAAGGACAGAATAGACATTTTTCAAAATAAGACATACAAGTGCCCAATAGGTATATGAAAAAATACTCAACATCACTAATTATCAGGGAAATGCAAATCAAAACCACAATCAGATATTATCTTACCTCAGTTAGAATGTCTATTATTAAAAAGACAAATAATAATAGATGTTGGTGAAGATACAGAGAAAAGGGCACTCATACACTGTTGGTGTGAATGTAAATTAGTATAGCCATTATGGAAAACAGGATGGAGATTTCTCAAAAACCTAAAAATAGGACTACCATATGATCTAGCAATCCTTCTACTTGAAAAATTCTTACCCTGCCTTTAGTTTACCTTTTTCCCTTTGCTTCTCTGGGTTTTTCTTGTGTAATCGTTTCTGTTGCTGACTTTAATAAATGAATGCATTTGTTAATCATGTAGCTACATGTTGTATTGTACCAAGTTAAACATGCTTTGTTCATGATCCCCTAGTAGCTCTGAAAGTACAACAATGTTTTCCCTATCCTTTTAAATTTTGAGCTCAGATTGTACAAAATTTAAGCAACAGTAAGCTATATGCTTTACACAATGTCTGTTCCACAAAACATAGCTTACTGCATTCATCATTTGCTAAAAACTTCTTAACTGCTCTGGTATCCCTTGCCTACAAACTCTTGGACTTGGAAAATAACACATTTTTTTTTGGCTTGAACTAAAATCAGATTGTTGCTTAATGAGTTATATTTGAAGCTTTGTATTTGTATGCTTTGTACTTTGCCAACTTTTTGGTCAATGACTTATAGCTTACCTTTGTTCTCTTATCTTCTCTTTAGCTCCCTTCTTCCAAAATATATAAAGACATCCAATGATATCCATTGTCTTTTACTCTATTTTGAGGAGTCTCTGATGTCTAGGAATGGGCATCCTTTTTTGACTAGATAACCTCTGCTTTCCAGCCATTAATTGGATACCTAATTGTTGGTCAGGTGAAAGCTAGAAAAATTCTATGCTAGATTTAAATAGGAGTGAGTGCTTGTATTGTTTGAATGCATTCACATATTTGAACATCTTTGAATGAGAAGGTTATCTCTACTTATCTATTAATGACTTGTATTTATCCATTAAACTTTGTAGTTCTTTCTTGTTCTTTAGCTGTTTTGAGTACTGAGAGTAAACTACAGAAATATTAATATAAGTTTCAGAAATGGTCCCATAAAACAACAAAATCTAGATTATTAAGACTTACCTCTACTTCTTTTCTTAGTTTTTCATGTGTCTTTTTTTCTTCCTCAAGAAAACAAGTTTTTTCAATGATAGATTCTTTTACAGCTATAATTTTATCCTTTAACTTTGTAATGTCTTCCTGTATGTTTATAAAATTTGAAACATACAAGTCAAAAAAGGAACAGTCAATATAAATTCAAAATTTTCAGTGTTTCTATAATTTAAGAAAACTAGCCAAATCAAAATTTAAGTTTGATAAATAGGATTAGGATATTACTTCTATTTGTGTACAGAATAAAGAACTGTTATTCAAACAAACCTACCTTAGATTTGAAAACATATAACTAAAAACCAAATGAAAGTAAGACATAAAGGAAAGTAATAGTTATGGTGGTACTTGCCCAACAACAGTGTAAAGGATACTTTTTAATTCTCTAGCAAGAAACGATCTATATTTTAAGTTTGTATCTTCCACTGTCTTCAAAACATAGTTGGAGAAATAGATGCTTAAGGTGTAATTATTAATTCATATTGTTTGCCTAACAGCATTAAGCATACTAAATTGATTTGAATTGGTCTGGATCCATTAGCATAGAAGCTAAGGCTTCAACATTTTTGTGAATTACACTTTCTGCAACAAATGAATTAATTGTTCACTGTGATTTTGTTTGACCATATATTTCCATAAATCCACAGGGGATTTGTGGATGTTTCCTTAATGCATTTGCACATTTGAGATAGTGTTATATAATACATGTACTTATTCAAGTTTTTAAAAATTGTTAAAAGTTTCTGAATGTAGTAGAATAGCTATGGGTATTTTTATTAACTTAATGATGAATTTATCATTTAATATATGTACTTACAAAAAAGGAGTAATACAAAAATTTTGCTAAGTAATAATTCAAACCTGTACTTGTGTTATCCGGTTCCCTCCTGGATTTTGGAGATCTTGCACAAGTTCCTCTTTCATTGTTTTTAGTTTTTTAACGAGATCTTGTTTTTCATGGAGTTCAGTCATAAATGACCATTTGCTTTCTACCTCCCCCAAACTATCTTTATGAGCTTTTATTTTTACATAGTATGCATTATATTTTATCATGTGCTCCTCAAAATCTTCTTGGACCATTTCTATGTCAAATTTAAGCTTTACATTCTCTGAATGTAAGGATTTGATTTGAGTTTCTAGGCTATCACATTGAATTTTGGTATTCTCTATGGCAGCATCTTGATGATAAATTTCTCTTTCTGTTTCTTTAGTTTCTGCAGAGACAGCTGCTATTTGTTTTTCAAGCTCATGAAGTTCATTCTGTAATATATTTTAATAGTATCATTATTAATTCATGATATTAAACATAAGAGGAAAGTCATTGTTTTGATTCATAATGCGTGTAGAAAAATCACTTAACATAAAATATATATTTATCAGGTACAAAAACTGATATATTATAGAAGAAAACTTGCAGTAAAGTAACAATTATTTTATAATCTCAGAAGGATCTGAGAATTATAGATTTCTTATTTTTTAACGTTCATATAATTCTAAATATTAAAACTACATCATTTTATCTCAATATTTTATATGTAAAAGATATTTTATAATCATCTTAATAGTTATGGACATCAGAAGTACACACTCAAGAAAGACAGTATGACAAACATGATAGAGCCCTGAGTTAGGAATCAAAAAACCTAGGTTCTAGTGCCCTTACTGCTATTCATTAGCTTGTATGATCATGCATAACAAACTTAATTACCCCATCCAAACTTCAGTTTCTTCATTTGTAAAATGAGTATAAAGATACCTAGTTTGCCTCCCTGGGGCATTTGGCATTGCTAGTCAGTGCCTTCTTATAAAGCCCAGTTTCCATTCCACCACTCTTTTCTGGTTCTCCTTAGATATCTCTGAGCATTCCTTCTCAATCTCAACAGTTCTTTCAAATATATATTTTCCTCAGAGTTTGGTCTTCATCATTTCCTCTTTTCATTGTATATATACTCTTTGGATAATTTTATCTATGTTCACATCTTGAGCTATGTTATCTGCTGATGATTCACAGAATATGAGTAGTTGTTGAGTTCTACACCCAGCTGGCACCAGCCATCCCAAATTCATCATGTTTGAAAACTAGACTAATCCTTCCCCAGACCCTAGTGTAGTCCCTCTTGTATCAGTTATCTATTGCCAGAACTACACCTCAGTGACATACAACAACAAATAAGTGTTTATTGCTGATGTGACTAGGTACAGCTGGGGTTGGCAAGGTGGTTCTGCTGATCTTAGTTCGGTTTGCTTAAATGTCTGGGGGGTTGACTGGTTATAAGATGATACAAGTTGGCTTTAACTGGGCTGGTGGGTATGTCTTGGCTTTGCTTTACGCATATCTTCTCCAGCGGGCCAGCCCAGGCATGTTCTTCTCATGATAACGGCAGATGCAGAAGAGTGGAAGTTCAATTATGTAAGAGTTTTTTAAAGCTTTCACTTGAATCACATCTGCTAATACCTCAGCAAGTCACATGATCAAACTCAGAGGCACAGGGTGGAAGTGTGGCCACCATTATGGGAGAGCACTGAGCATTGTAATGATATGGCAAAGGGTGTGGATATATAGAGGGGATGAAAAATGGGGACCAGAAGTTTAAATTACCACATCCCTATATTCCTAAACTTAGATAATGGTACCACCTTGGGAGCCACTTATTCTTCCCTTCACTTTATTATCTGTATCTACATGTTCCTCAAATTCTTCAGATCCTCCAACCAAAATAACTCTGCAGGCCATCTGCCATCCTCCTTTTTTCTATCTAGTATGGTCATCCTCTTTAAATAAATAATTCGTTGGGAGGAAGGCACTATGTTAGAAAGGCAAACCCCTCTATCCTTTTCCTGGTAGAGACAGGAGAGGTGAGTTCACTGAAAAGTAAAACGTACTGATGAGCCTCAGTTTTTATTCTAGCTCTGATATTTCAAATGCCCATTTGACATTTCAATTTGAATATCTAAAAGACATCTCAAATAGACATATTCAGGAAAAATCATTTTACTTACATATTAAACATATTCCTCCCCGTCTTTCTGATTTTAATAAACTGTACCACTTTCTACCTGGATGCCCAAAAGCCTAGAAGTCATTCTTGATTCTTTCCTTTCCCTTACCCCTCGCCATCTATTTCCCAGCAAGTCTGATGGCTGGGCCCCCAGAATAAAACTCCCAATTCACTTCTTAACAATTTTTGTAGCGTGACCTAACTTCTAATTCATCTCCCTGTTTCCATCCTCCCCAGTCCCCCAACTAGGGTTCAAATGTCAGGCAGAAAAATCTTTCTAAAACATAAATTCTATCATGTTATTTCCTGCTCAAGATTCTCCAGTGGTTGTTCCATTGAATTAATAAAAAAAAATTCCAATTCCTCAAAGTGCTTTACAAGGCCATGGATGCCCTAGTCCCTCTCTACTCTGCCACCTGTCTCAGCTACTACTCTCCTCTCTTCTAGCCTTTCTGTTGATTCAATATGCCTACTTCCCTCCTACCTAAGGGCATTTTTAATTGTTGATCCTTCTACCTTAAAATTCTCTACCCCTAGCTATTACCCATTGGGTCTTTGTCTTTCACAGTTCAGCTTATTATTCCTCAGAACAGTCTTCCCTAAATCAAAATATAAATTAACCACCCACCCTCGTCCCTGAGTTACTGTCTACACATTACCCAATTGTATTTCCTTTGTAACACATCAATCTTTGAAATCATCTTCATTTTGTTTATTTCTTTATTGCTTGCCTCCCTTGACTAGAAAGTAAGTTCTGTGGCTACAGGAACCTTGTCTGTCTCCTATACCACCATCATCCCAGTGCTTAAAACAGGAACTTGCACAAAGTAGATGCTCAATAAATATTTATTAAAAGAGTGAATGAGTGATGCACAAGGAATGGTCAGGAAAGGGACCCATGCACTGGCAGATACGTCAGGCTATCAACTCTACTGATCAATATAGTGAGAGATGACATTTCCACTAATTTGGTCATGACCTCTTCTCTTTCCTGGACAAATGTATTAATAATTGACTGTCAACTTTTCTTATTAGCTTTAATACTTTTCTCCTTTAATCCATTTCTACCGTTACGCTAGAATTATATATTTTTTTCTCTATCTCTTCCCCTCCTCCACCTCTTCCTCCTTTATCTTCCTCTTCTCCCTCTCTCTCTCTCTCTTTTTTGCTTATAGCTTTAATGAGGAAAAATTGCTATAAACTCAACATATTTAGACTTTACAATTTGATGAATTTTGGCATTCTTATATGCTCATGAAGCCGTTACCACAATTAAGGCGATCAATATAGCCATTATCCACAAAAGCTTCCTCCTGATGCTTTGCACTCTACCCCACCCCCACATCTCCATTCCTAGGCAACCACTGATCTGCTTTCTATCACTAAACATTAGTTTGATTTTCAAGAACTTTATATAAATAGAATCATCATTTACTATATTAAGTCTCACTTCTTTCAGTTAGTATAATTATTTTGAGATTCATCCATGTTGATGTATATATCAATAGTTCTTCCCTTTTTATTGCTGAGTAGTATTTCATTGTAGTAGTAAACCATACTTTGTTTATTGATTATCTAATTGATAGGCCTTTGGGTTATTTCCAGTTTTCCAGTGGGCCTATACATTTACTTCTCTTGGATAAATATATAGCAGTTAAATGGCTGGATTATATGGTAGGGATAGGGTTAACCTTTTAAGAAACAATAAACTGTTTTCCTAATTGGTTGTGTCATTTTACATTCCATCCAACTGAGAGTCCTAGTTAGATGGAACTACTACACTAACATGGTATGGTCAGTCTGTTTAGATTTAGACATTCTAATGGGTTGTGTATATATAATGCAAATTTAAATACATTGCCAGATGTGTTTTCAAATATTTTCTCCCAGTCTGTGGCAACCCAAATGCCCAAAGGGCCTTAGCAAGGATACCTAATCTTTGTTTTCATAATAGTGTATTTTGAGGAGCAAATTTAAAAAAAAATTTTTTTATGAAATCCACCAAATATTTGTGTCCTATTAAAGAAATTGTTGCCAAACCCAATATCAGTGAGCCTTTCTCCTATGTTTTCTTCTAGACATTTTGTAGTTTTAACTCTTACATTCAGGCCTATGGGTCATACTGAGTTATTAATAATTTTTGTATATGGTATAAGGTGAAATTTGAGGGTTTTTTTTTTCACATGAGGATATCCAATTGTTCCTCACTATTTGTTGAAAAGATTATCCTTCTCCAATGAATTGCCTTGGCACTTCTTCCAAAATCAATAGATATGTGTCATGCTATTTCTGGACACTTTATTTCATTCCATGGATCTATATGTTTAGCTTTAGGTTATATAATATTGTCCTGATTACTATATAATAAATATTAAAATCAGGTAGTATGGTATCATAGAAAGATATTTTGTCTTTGTCTCTGGTCTTGTTACAAAGCTCCTAAAACCCTTGTCTTTTAGTCCATTTTGTGTTGCTATAAAGGAATACTTGAGGCTGGGTAATTTATTTAGAAAAAAGATTGGGCTCACAATTTTGATGACCCTGGAAAGTTCAAGATTGGGCATCTGCATCTGATGAAAGCCTCAGGTGGCTTCCACTTATGGCAGAAGGTGAAGAGGAAGCAGTGTGTTCAGCAATTATTAATACGTGGCAAGAGAGGAATCAAGGGTGGCGGAGCTGCCAGGCTCTTTTTGATGACCAGCTCTCAGGAGAATTAATAGAGTGAGAACTCACTCACCCACAAGGGGAGGGCATTAATCTATTCATGAGGGATCTGCCCCCATAACCCAAACACCTCTCATTAGGCCCCACTTCCAACATCGGGGATCAAATTTCAACCATAAGGTTTGGAGGGGACAAACATCTACCATAGTACTTTGGAATTTCCTAAGCGATAAGGGTGACAGGAGCATTTTTTGTTTTAATGAGTTAACTCTTGGTAGGTTCCTAGATAGCTTTAGGATAAGGACTGGTTGTCAGAAAGATCAATCCTTGATTATTAATAGAAGCTTTGAACTTTTAGCCCCATTTCCACAATCTCCTGGAATGGGAGAAGGGTTGGAGATTGAATTAATAAGGAATCATCCCAAAGTGATGAAACTTCCATTAAAAAACCTTAAGCTATGGGGTTTTAGAGCTTTGGGCTTGTGAACACATCGAGGTGTTAGGAGAGTGATGTGCCCAGACAGGGCATGGAAGTTCCATACATGCTCCCTCCCCCATACTTGCTCTATGCATGTCTTCCACTTGACTGTTACTGAGTTGCATTCTTTATAATAAGTCAGTAATAGTAAAGTGCTTTCCTGAGTTTTGTGAGTCATTCTAAAAATTTTTCAAACCTTGCAGGGTGGGTTGTGGGAACCTCTGATTTACAGCCAGTTGGTCAGAAGTGTGGGTGCCTGGGACTTATGATTGGTATCCGAAGTAGGGGCAGTCTTGGGACTGAGCCCTTTAATTTGTGGGATCTGACGCTAATTCCAGGTAAATACAGTAGTCTCTCCTTATCCAAGTGGGATATATTCCAAGACCCTCAGTGGATGCCTGGAACAATGGACAGTACTAAACGCTATATATTCTGTTTTTTTCCTAACATACATACATATCTATGATACTTAAAGTCGATGTCAAAATCAGGCCCTATATTATCCACCTGGACCTCACCAAGGATCCCTTACATATATTTACAAATTAACTCATTTAATCCTCATGAAAACCTTACAGGTAGTTCCTTTTATTATCTCTAAAACTGAGGAAACAGGGGCACAGGCAAATTCAATCATGGAGCTAGAAGCGGGCAAATCTGGCCTTTCAAACTAGGTAGTTCAGCTCCAGAGCCTATTCTACTCATTACTATGATATATTTAATAACAACCTTTACAAAGCATAAGTAAAGATATGGTTTTCATTTTCATTTCTTTAGTCATATTTACAGAGTATAGTTATATCTAATTATGCTGCTTGCAAAAACCAAGCATGGCTCCCATATTCCCTGTAGTGGGATTATGAATATATTATGAAAGGGAAGAAACATAGAGAGAGGCTACTTGAAATGTTCAATGACAACAAATAACGCACAAGCCACAGCATTTAAAATACTGGCTTAAAACTTAACCTTCCTTCAATGCAGCATTCTAGGAAAAACTATCAAATACGTAAATTTAAAATAATTCTATGTGATATGTTAGGTTACATTTAGGTTAGTGCAAAAGTAATTGCAGTTTTAGCATTGTTGATATTTGCTGTTTGATATTGGAATACGTTCTTAAATAAATGTGGTTATGTTATACATCATTTTAATGCACATTTCTCACTTTATGTTTTTTGCTAATGACTTATTACTTGCTGTGTATTTTATATTTATTTTAGACTATGGAAATGATGTTAGACAAAAAGCAAATTTCAGTGATTTTCTTTTTTGAGTTCAAAATGGGTCGTAAAGCAGCAGAGACAACTCGTAACATCAACAACACATTAGCCCAGGAACTGCTAATGAATGTACAGTGCAGTGGTGGTTCAAGAAGTTTTGCAAAGGAGATGAGAGCCTTGAAGACGAGGAGCATAGTGGGTGGCCATCAGAAGTTGACAATGACCAACTGAGAGCCATGATCAAAGCTGATCCTCTTACAACTACACCAGAAGTTGCCGAAGAACTCAAGGTCAACCATTCTATAGTTGTTTGTTAGGCATTTGAAGCAAATTGGAAAGGTGAAAAAACTCAATAAGTGAGTGCCTCATGAGTTGACCGAAAATAAAAAAAAAAATGGTCATTTTGAAGTATTGTCTTCTCTTATTGTATGCAACAATGACGAACCATTTCTCCATCAGATTATGATGTGCAATGAAAAGTGGATTGTATATGACAACCAGCGATGAAGCAGCTCCAAAGCACTTCCCAAAGCCAAACTTGCACCAAAAAAAGGTCATGGTCACTGATTAGTGGTCTGCTGCTGGTCTGATCCACTACTGCCTTCTGAATCCTGATGAAACCATTACATGGGAGAAGTATGCTCAGCAATTTGATGAGATGCACTGAAAACTGCAATACCTGCAGCTGGTATTGGTCAACAGAAAGGGCCCAATTCTTCTCCATGACAACCCCTGACCACATATTGCACAACCAAGGCTTCAAAAGCTGAACAAATTGGGCTACGAAGTTTTGCCTTATCTGCCATATTCACCTGACCTCTCGCCAACCAACTACCACTTCTTCAAGCATCTCAACAACTTTTTGCAGGGAAAACGCTTCCACAACCAGCAGGATGCAGAAAATGCTTCCCAAGAATTCGTCAAATCCCAAAGCACGGATTTTTATGCTACAGGAATAAACAAACTTATTTCTCATTGGCAAAAATGTATTGATTGTAATGGTTCCTATTTTGATTAATAAAGATGCATTTGAGCCTAGTTATAATGATTTAAAATTCACAGCTGAAACTGCGATTACTTTTGCACCAACCTAATATATGCTTATACTATAGTTGCAATGACACTGTTGGATCTTTATATATTGGGAGAGTAAGCTGTTCCATAAAACTGAAATACTCATATGGACTTTACTTAGGGAGAACAGAATAATTGAGAGAGAGTAAATTTAATGTTAACTCCCAATATTAAGTATTCTTAATAATTTCCTGGTCACTAATTTAGTATACTTTTGAAGGAAGTAAAGACATTAAAAAAACTGTATAAAATAGGTTACCTGCATATGGAATAGAACTTTTTTGTTTTTTTCTATTTCTGAAGCTTGTGATTGTTGTTGCTTTGCAACTTGCTCTACAGCATCTGTTAATGAAGATGTGTCCTGGTTACCTATAACTAAACAAAAGAATAAAGTACATAATAAAAATTAAAATACAGGTATTTTAAGAAAGTTATATTTCATTACTCAAAATCATGAAAAATGTGATGCTTTTTTCTCATAAATAAACTAAATTTAGGATTGGTAATTTTCCCTTTCTAATTATAAACAAAACCAAAATCAAAGTCAATAATAATAGGCAATTCAAAGTTGCTTATTGCAATGTTATACCTGTTCCTTTAATGCATAAATGTTTTGATTGTTCTAATTTTTTTCCCAGACCAGTTGCACATATACTATGATTACAGTGCTACCACAACAACTCTAGAGCAATTATAGTTGATGAATTTTCATTATAGGCCTGTATTTTCAGGCTGTTACACCTTTTCTAAACACTGTGTATGTTTCTTCCTGGCAAAATTTAACTGCTTCCCTCCATTCTAATTTGCTATCAATTTTAACATAATTCACCTATCACACTACTTTTTTGTTGTTGCTGATTTTTTAATTATTTCTTTCTTGAGATTTCTTCATTACCTTCTTTGGGAAGTCCCTGAGTCTTCTTTTCTATGTTGTCTGACATTCTTCACGTCTGTGAACTCCTCTTTGTTCCTTTTTCATTTACCTTCTTTACTCCTACACAATAATCTATATTGATAATCTTTCACTTTTGTTTTTTCCTGTCATGTTCTGGTGATCCTGAAAGTTAAATTAATTGTCAAACACGTCAATGGGAATCTTGGTTCTCCTGCTTTTCAGCTGTTATGACCTTGAGTAAGTTTCTTAATTCCTTTGATACTCAGTGTCCTCATCTGTAAAACATCATAGGGCTGTTGTAAGTAATGTATGTAACATGCTTAGCACAGTACCTGATATATACTGAGTAATTATTATGGATTAGTAGCAGGTACCTCTGGTAGTATGATGAAATAGATTCTGAAACTAGAAGCAGAATCTGGGAGAAACAGTGGTAAGAATGATTAGCAACTTCTGCCATGAGTATGGAATGTAGGGAATACAGCACTCCTGTACAGTGTTACTTTGTCCCTAGCACGTTTACAATCATATTTTAGTCTATTCTCTATTTAAGAGTAACTGATGAGATGAAGGAGTATTTTTCTCCTTAAATCACTAAATATCTTTCCTAAAGATTACTCACAAAGTGCTAGTGTACTAGTTACATGTATTCTCTAAAAACAAAATCGAAAGAATTGAAACCTGATATATAAACAAAAAAGAAAGAAAAACAAAGCTAAATTGCTTACTAAGTAAGCAGACTCAAATCTATCTAGAAATATCCTATGAAGCTAAAGAAATCCTTATAGCTTAACTAGTAGATTATCATAATTATCCCTGAGAATTTATGATTCTTTTCTGTCACTTCATGTCACTTTCTTCAAATCTCACTTTAAACTTACCTCCTTTATGAAGTCTTTCCTGATTCTGAGACCATTCACTCTGTTCATACTGTGCCCTTTCTGCTTAACACACAGAAAGAACTGCCCCAAATTAGTCCTAATCAATCCAAATCTTATTTTCTTTCCAGCTCTTTTGTTTGGGTTTCACAGTCACAGACTTCATCCTTAATTCTACTTACCTCTACATTTATGCCCTTAATTCTACTTACCTCTACATTTAGACTTTGTCAATTAATAACAATGGTCAATAATTATATTCTTCTTACTTTGTGTTAGACACTGTTCTAAGTGCTTTAGATTAAAAAAATTATATAGTGTTTACTTTATGTCAGACAGTATTCTAAGAACTTCACAAACATTAACTCATTTAACTATATGAAGTAGATATTATTATTATTATTATTTTCATTTTACAGAAAAGTACAGTGAGGCACAAATAGATCAAGAAATTTACCCAAAGTCAGACAGCTATTAGGTGTCAGAGATGTGATCTGAATTCAGGTATTTTGTCTCCAAAGTTCATGCTCTTAATGTCAGACTATGCTAGATTACCAAGATTATAAATTTTTTAAGGGAAGAACCATCTCTTTACATATCACCCCAGAATCAAACGACAGCCATCCCTAGGTATATACCAGGAGATTGGTTCCAGGACACCAAACCAAAATCCCTGCGTACTCAAATCCCACAGTCAGCCCTTTGGAACCCGCTAATATGAAAAGTGGGCTCTCCCTATACGCGGGTTTCGAATCCCTTGAAGACTACATTTTCCATCTGAATGTGGTTGAAAACATGCTCATATAAGTGGCCTCACACAACTCAAAGCTGTGTTGTTCAAGGTCAACTATATTTTGTATTCCTGTGTTGCTAAAATGTCACTTTAATCAACTTCCTCCTTTCTATTCCCATTACTGCTATCCACATTTCTTCTTTGGGGAACTATTTCAGTAAAATGGATTGATAGAACTGCTGAAGTTTATAGACCTCCAACGGCCTAATGCCACAATATACATAACTGAAGAGGTAACCCAATGAGTTCTTCATGCTCTTACCCAGCAGTAAGTTCCTAAGTAAGTTACCCTTGTGGTGAGTCCCCATTTCTCTCTCCCCTGAATCATTGTGCCATTTCCACAATATGCCTAAGACACTGTGGGCACTATTCCCATTAAACTCTACATCACTATTAACCTCAGTCTTCAGGAGAAGCTTAAGACTCCTTGGTCATCCCTTCTCATGAAGACCCACTCTTATTTGACTTGGTAAGTCCCTTAATTTGATGCTGTTACCCACTCCCAACTCTTTTATATCTTTCTACTATGACCTCTGAAACTCATATATTCAGCAAAGTCCTATCCTCAATCTCTTCAGTGAACTTTCCGTTCATATTTTGGATTTAACTGAAATCCAAAGGTACTGCTTCCACATTCTCAAGCCACTAAGTCTGGAGGTGAGGCATTTTTCCTGTTCCCCATTTGCCACTGCCAAACCGTCATCCTTTTCTCTCTAAAACCCTCTCTGGTTTCTTTAAAGTTCATGCTATAGACTCTAAAAGTTTTACCTTTCCTTGTTGTTATCAATTGATCTCCAGATCTCCCCTTCTCACTCCTAGAATATAGCATCTGACTTACTGTTTCTCTCTCATTCCTCTTCTTATTCTTTGATGTCTTCTCTCATCCATCCTCCCCAGCCACTTACAGAATATAATTGTACCTCATCCATAATCTCAGATTCAAACTACCTTTCAGTTTTCTAGCTCATTCCATCTGTAAGCACTGTCTAACCACACCAAGACTTCCAATTCCTTGACTCTTCTACTTTTGCATAATCCCTCAGCCTCTCATGTATTCTTCCCTCTTTACCTGGCTAAGATTCCTTTGCATTAACCCTCATTTCCCTTACAGTTCACTCCCTGTTATACTTCCCTGGAAAAACCCCAACCAGTTACTTTGCTTACACTCAAGTAGCTATATATGCTTAAAGAAACACACATAACTGCACTGCGGTCTCACTTTAAATGCAAGACCATTTATGTCAAGTGAGCCCTCAGGAGTCACCAAGTTTTATAGATGATTGTTTCTCTCCTTCTCCTCTGTCTGTAAACCTCCCACATCTCTTTTCCTTTCCTTTCAGTTGATAACCTACTTTTTTATTTAACTGAGATAGTAGAAAAAATCAGAGGGGTTGGTAAATTACCCATCTACCAGTCTTTTGCACCTGTACTCATATACTAGTCTACCCATTTCTTGAAATGAATAAAGTGTCCTTCCTCCTATCTAAGGCCAATCTTTCACTTTTGTACTCCTTTCTTCCCTACTCAAGGACATTACTTCTTTGAATGATCCTTCAACAAAATCTCCCTCTTTACTTGGTCAAATGTATTATCCTGAATGGCCCATCATATATCAACAAACCACCACCACCATCCTTGCTTGACACTGTAAACTCCTTCAGCTATTAACTCAATTGTTTATTGCCCTTTAAAGCCAACATCCTTGCTCTCCATTTCCCTTCCTCTCATTCTTGAACCCACTAGAACCAATCATTCACCACTCTACCTTTAAAGCTCTTATGAGGGTATCTATGACCTCCATGTTACCACATTTAATGGAAAAGTTCAGTCATTTTACTTGACCTATTGGCATCACTTGACATATTTGATAATTATGACCTTATTGAAATACCATACTTCTTGGTTTCCACAGCTGGTTCCTCCTTATCTTTCTCACTTACGTTAGAGTGTCCTAGTGTTCAGTCCTCAGGCTTCCTTCTTTTCTCACACTCATCCTACATGTGATACCATCTAGTTCTATGGCTTTAAAATCTATTTACAGGCTGACAACTCCCAAATGTATATCTCTACCCCAAATATCCCTTTTGAACTATAGACTCATATCAAATTGCCTACCTGATATCTCCACTTGGATTTCTAACAGGCATTTCAACCTAATATGTTCCAAACTGAACTCTTGATTCCTCTGTCTATTTCATCACCATCACTAAACCTGCTCCATCCTAGTCTTCTCTATTTCAGTAAATTACAAGTTCATTTTTCTTGTTGTTCAGGCCAAAAATCTTGGACTCATTGGCAAGAATGTCTCTCCAAGGGTGTAGAGCCCAGGGAAATTCAAACAGACTTGCCCAAGACAGTCATAAAGGAAATATTATTGTTGGTATTTCATAGGCTCTTTGGGAAATCCTAAGGACATCCCACAAGTAGGGAGCCCCAGGCTGCTGCCCCAATTAGGCTACCCAAAGGACAAGCCAGAACCTTGGCTCTTTTCTTTTGCTACATGCTGCATGCAGTTCTTTTGGGAAAACTCACTGGCTCTACCTTTAAATTATACTGGAATCTAGTCGCTCTTTATCAATTCCAAATGCTATCTTAGCAGAGAAGCCTTCTTTGATAACCCTGTCTAAAACTTGATCTGTCCTCTTTCATTCTTCATTTCCTTGCTCTGCATCAATTTTCTTAACAGCATCTATCACCACTGGTATCTTATACACTTGTTTCTTTTCTATATCCTTCTACTAATGTAAGCTCCATGATGACAGAAGTGGCTAGCACATAACAAGTGTCTAACTTTAGTCTATTCACTCCAATTCACCCTTTTCTGACAGAATAATGCTCCCAAAGCACTGTTCTGATCGTGTCAACATCACAGACAATCTTTCAACTCCATTTTAGATGACATCTTCTTTGAGAAGTCTTTCTTGATCTTTCTAGGCAAATGTGATCTCTCTATTTTTAGAACAATTATTTCTATATCTCTATTATACCATGATAGATAACAGTATATGTCCTAGAGTAAGACAGAGCTAGTTTTGAATCCAGGTTGTGCCACTTACCAGCTTATTAGGTAAATTATTTCTAACTTGGGCCTCATATTTCTTATTTGTAAAATAGGAACCATACGAGTACCTGCCTAATTAGGGTTATTTTGAAGACTAAATGAAATAATGCATGTGGAGCATTTGGCAAATACCTGTCACACGGTGAATGATCAACAAATTTTTAGTCTTATTATTTTCATTATTTTATAGTATCTTTACCCATTAGACTATAAGCTTCAGGAATGCAAATATAGTGTCTTATTCATTTTTAATATTCCCTAAAATATTTGATGAAGTAACCTAAAGAATAAAGAAAATTAAATTTATAATACAATGAAAAATAAAGTAACTGGTATTTCTTTATTTCTAAAGCAACATAAATTGAAGAACTCAGGTGATATTTATGGAAGCCAACTATTCATGAAATTCATGCTGTAAAATTGGGAAATTTTTAGTTTTTTTCTGTATTTCTATCATGGAATGAAAAGAAAAATGAAAACAATCTGCTGCCATCTACTGATAATTCATTAAAATTCCATAAATCAAGCAAACAGACTTTAAAGACAAGACTGTCTTTTCAACCATAAGTCTTTAAGAAAAATTAGAATAGTCATCCAAAAAGAATCACTTAATTGACTAATTAAAATGTATCATATACCTATTATATACCAGTGTCTTAGAATCTTCTGAAACTAGGGATTACTTCCTTATCTGGATAGGCAATGGGATTAAATTTTCAGGACACTGAAAAAGAAACTAGAGGGTTTGTATTATTCCTTACCTTCCTAAACAAGATAATATAGGCAAATTCATACATTATCCACATTGCTTCTAGCTTACTACCAATGGAGGGACTTCTCTGAAGGTACATACAATGTTGAACTACCAAAACATCTCTTGTTTTGGAGTATAGACATAAAGGAGTTGGTCTGCAGCTCAAATCTAAGCTTTAAAGGATGCTCAGGCAACTGTTTCAAAAGGTTTCTGCCTCTGGACCAGAAATTATAGACCTTTGATGAAATATAGTCATAACTTATTTGCTTATATCATTCAGGACACTATGGGATAAGGTCTTTCTTTTTTTCTCTAAACAAGAAGCATGATTTCTAAGCCAAGAGGAGCTTTGTAATAGGTTAAATCATGGCCCCCAAAAGATATGTCCATTTACTAACCCCTAGAACCTGTAAATATGACCTTATTTGGAAAAAAGGTCTTTGCTGATGTAATTAGGTTAAGGATTTGTAGATAAGATCACCCTGGATTTAGGGTGGGACCTAAATTCAATGTCAAATGAGAGACTGAATATGCAAATGGACAATGGCCAGAACATATATAAAAATAGAACTCTGACCCACACCCTGCAGCATCCAACCTGGAAAACCAACCTATTATCTACAGTAACCAATTCAGGGAGCCAGCCTGTTATCTATAAATCAGACTTGTAGAAAGTCAAACCACTATCTCCAGTAGTAATCCAGGAAGCCAAACTATAACTACTGAGTCCAAATGGCCAGTGCTTCATTAATAACTGACAGCTTCCTTAATTTTTGTCCCCACTTCCAACTTGGGACCAATAAGAGAGAGCCAAATATGCACCCCTAACTAATCACATAGAATGCCCCACTTGTAGTTAGACTGCCTGCAGCTTCCCCATGCCAACAGCTGCTAATCAGGGCATACCCACTCCTCTGCCTCCATTTGACTCTGCCAAAGTACAAGAGATGGTGGCTGACTCCCTTGCAAGCTCTGAATAAATAGCCTTTGCTTGTTCTCATTTGATTGGTCTTCACTTATTTCCACACAAGTGTCCTTGTAAGAGAAAGGCAGAGGGATAGTTGAGACACAGACACACAGGGAAGACCATGTGAAGATGCAGGTATGGAGCCCAAGTCATGTAGGCCCTAGCAGAGAAATGTCTGGAGCCCCCAGAAGCTGCAAGAGGCAGAGGAACCATCAAAAGGTGCAAGGTCCTGTCAACACCTCAATTACATAATCTGGCATCCATTACTGGGAGAGAACAAGTTTTTAAGTCACTCAGTCGTAATTTGTTATGGCAGTCCTAGGAAACTAACAGAAGCTTTTAACAAGGAAATTTGCATCTGTTACATGGCCTTTTCTGGAAAGACCCATAAACCTTAGTGTAAATGGCTTAAAAACAACTGTTCACAGTTTTAAAAAGTTCTACTTTTTAGAGTGATAAGATTTACATGCTATTATAAGAATGTTTGGGGATTTCTCCAGTGGTTCCCCTTAAAGGTGGGGCACTATTTCTGCCCTCATAATTCTCTAAATCTCTATGATGGAGAAAGACACATAGTCAAATAATTCAAATGGAGAAGTAGAGTAGATGCTCTCTTAGCCCATCTATATTTAACCTCTAACCAGCTGACTTACTCTATTTCCTTTGTAAATCATAAGTGGCTAATTCCCATATAATACTGAATGCTCATGGCTAGGAAACTGCTCTCTAGTAAATTTTCCTATTTCTGCTCTCCAGTTGAACTGTACAAACTTACAATGAGTTTCCTGTGTTCGTTCTCAAACCGTTTATGCCAATTGTACTTGATATTATGCTTTCATAATTTAATTAAATATTATGTAAACCAATGAAATACCATGGAAATAAAGTTTGTTTCTTCAAAAACCTATGTTTAATATTTTAGAAAGACACAATAAAGGAGGTATGTGAGCTAACTTAAAAAATTATAAAGAATATATCTGTATTCAGATTGCTTCACAAGTGCCTTTAAATTATTTTCCTCTTAAAAGAATGAAATCTTGGGACATCTTAGCTGATGGTTTAGAGGTATGGTTCAAGCTAGAGATACAATGCAGAACTCCAGTCAGTAGACCATGTGCAAAGAAAAGGCCTTGGACCTTCTCAACAAATGAGCATAGTTGTTTTAGATGAAAATAAAAAGTTTAAGGTATTTATGTTATACTTTTACATGATCCTCTGGTTTAAATGACTCTTTTCGTTTTCATTTAAAAAAAGCTTTATTTAGATATTATTAACATACCATAAAGTTCACCCTTATAAAGTATACAATTCAATGTTTAATCAACTTTTTCAATTTATTGCTTGGCTATGTGTTGAGATTGCATCTATGAGAGAGCTTCTTGAATATGAACAAAATACTAAAGAAGAAACTATTAATTCTACTTGGTGAGGGAATGGGAACTCAAGGAAGATTATGTTTGTGCTTGAAGAGTCTTAAACAAGAAGCAGTTAAACAAGCATATAAGGGCAGGGTATTCTAAGCAGAAGGAATAGCAAATATAAAGGATGAAATCATGTGGCTTATCCAAAGAACAGCCTTTATGTGAATGGCTTAGGAATAGGGAAGTTATTTTTTCAAAGCTCATTATGCATGTGAATCATCTATAGAGATGAAAACAAAACAAAACAAAAAAGCAAAGCAAAACATGCTCAGGCCTGACTCCTAGAGATTCCAATTTAATGTATAGCTGGGGTGGAGCCCCTGCATTATTATTTTTTTTAAAATAAGTTCCACTTGTAGCTCTGATGTGAAGCCAGGACTGAGAACCACTGGAGCAGGGTGATTTAGCGTGGGGTGATGTGGCTAGGACCAGATAGTAATAGGAAGTGGTATGCAAATACAATATAAAAAACTCTCTCTTCCCTGACAGCTTCACTATTTTGAGATATTTTCTTTTTCGTTTTTTATTGCCACTACTGTTGCACGAAAGAATATGAATTCCCACCAGTGTCTGAAAAAACAGAGATAAATGTTTTAATCCTGCTTTGTAACTAAAAGTCCTCTATTTTGGTTGAGGTAATATTTAACATAAAACAAGCTCAATGCAGAGAGTGCACTTTCTAATCAGGTGTACCATCTACAAAGAAAATAGAAATTTGATGAAAACAGTTGCCAGGGATATTGCAGAGTGGGTTGCCATTTTAGGTTGGTGCTCCCATTCTCTAATCAAGCACAAGAATATGCCCACCTCGAATGGCTCCTCTAAACTGCCAGCTATCCAAGATTTTCACATAAATGTTCTTCAGCACTTATCATATGAGCAACAATAGAGATAAAAGGGACCTCTCCTTCCATCATAACCGGTTCCACAGGAAGCCTCCTTTCTCTTACTCTTCAAAGGGTGGATTTTTTTTTCCCTTTTCCCTTAACACCTGCCTTCTATATAGTAGCTGCTCAATAGTATTAAATAAATGAGTGTCATCCTCTTGAAGGACAGATCAGGGATGCTAAACAGTACCTTTATCATGATTCTAGGAATTAGTGCCTTCTACTGTCCTGTCAGTGGCACATATTTAAAAAGGAACATAGAGGCCGGGTGCGGTGGCCCACACTTGTAATCTTAACACTTTGGGAGGCCTCGGCCAGAGGACTGCATGAGGCCAGGAGTTTGAGACCAGCCTGAGCAAGAGCCAGACCCTGTGTCTACAAAAAATAGAGGTGTGGTGGTGCATGCCTGTAGTCCCAGCTACTCTGGAGGCTGAGGCAGGAGGGTCGCATGAGCCCAGGAGTTTGAGGTTGCTGTGAGGTATGAAGAGGCCACTGTATCCTAACCCTGCGCGAGTGACAGGGCAAGGCTCTGTCTCAAAAAAAAAAAAAAAAAAAAAACACAGAGGACGTCTGTGCTGTCGATACAAGTGAAGGAACGAAGGAACTGTAAGCAATGACTGTTGGTCCTATTGGCAAGGAAGGCTGGATCAGCAAAAAGCCAAAGGAAGAGAATCAACAAGCTTGTTTCTGGAAACGAACAAAAAAAAACACGCAAAACTTCTTCCCAAGGAGGCCCATTACTTGAACCCTGGATGGGACAAGCTGCCAGAGCTAGCGTGACAAGCTTTGGGCTGTGGTGACTAAACCAAGCCTACTGATCACACTACTGTGTCAGCGAATCTTTCACAAGTGACCGCAAGAGCGGACTTCCAGCGCGCTCCGAAAGGGCTTCCCTTCGCAGAAGGGAGGCAGCGGTTTAGTCCCGAGGTCCCTCTAGCGGCCCCGTCTGACTGGGCCCGCTGCCCGCGCCGTCCCCTCCCCGTCACCGGGCCCGCCGCCACCTCCCCTCCCACCAGCACGGGGCCGCGGCCCGCGCCGCCCAATGCCCACCTCACACAGCCCGTCGCCCCGCCGCTCCGCCCCTCTCCTCCCCGGGCCTGAGGCGCCTTCTGCCGCGCGACCCGCTTCCCGGCCCGGCCTGCCCGCTCCTGCCCGCTGACCCGCCTGGCTCCGGTCAGAGGGCCCTTGCGCTGCTCTGCTTTCCGTTCCTCTTCCCTCAGCTGAGCTGCGGGCTCCGCGGACCGCCCAGACCCGGAACTGCTGAGGCAGCGGCGGTCGCGCGGCGCTTAGCACATCCCGGGCTTCCCCACGCTCGCGCTCGCGCTCTGCCCGCCGCGTCTGCACGGCGCGCGCCTGGCTGCCCAGCCCGGAGACCTGAGCTCTCTCCCGCCTCCTGCAGGGCCGCCTCAGCCGTCGGGTTTCCACAGGGAGCCAGCGACCTTGCCAGGCGGGGGGATCCGTGCAGCCGTGGTGAAGTAGGTGAGGTGAGGCCGGGCGGGTGTGGTCGCCACGCGGACGGGTTTGAGACTCCAGGTGACACGCTTGTCGCTTCTCGGTTTTGTTGAGGCGCAGGACGGGGTGTGGATCGCCACAGACAGGGTGTGCAATGGAATGTGGAGCTTGAGGAAGCGAGGACTGGGGAATTCGCCTCTGGTGTGCCCCTGTCCCTCAGAGAGTCCCATACGGGCGGTGAGTGGCGGCTGGAGGTGCAGCCGGCAGGTGTGCACCCGGCAGGTGCAGCGCCGCAGCCTGCGCCCCCCTGAGCCGAGCGCGAGCTGGAGGAACAGGGACCCGGCTGGGACACACGGTGTGTGGAAATTCACAATGCACAGGGAAGGAGGGCGGTCACCCACTCAAATCGGGCAAAATGAACTTTAGAGGATGCCCGGTACGAGGGAGAGCGGAGGT
This sequence comes from Varecia variegata, assembly GCA_028533085.1. Lineage (NCBI taxonomy): Eukaryota > Metazoa > Chordata > Mammalia > Primates > Lemuridae > Varecia > Varecia variegata. The sequence goes on along the minus strand of CM052445.1, from coordinate 20,579,070 downwards.
TATGAGAGGCTGCAGGAGGAAACGGTCCGGGACAAATGGCGTGGCCTAAAGGGGTCACCACAGAGAGACCCGCAGCCTGGGGTAGAAGGGCTGGGGCTGGAGGTGAGCAAATCTGCTCAGGGAGAATGAATAACGAAGTAGGTAGGAAGCTCGTCTCCTCCAAATCGCAGTGGCTTTTGTGAACATTGCGAAGTGAGGAGTACTATGTCAGTCCTGAAGGGAAGTCTATGAGCCATCTCAGCTTTTATCTCCCCAAAACGTGCTTTTCAGGTGCAGCTCCGTTTAACCTCATGAACCTAACTGCCTGCATATGAAGTGATGTGACCTAACATGAGTCATGTCAGGATTAATGATATATCACACAGGTTGACACCCTGTAATTAGAAAACAGGACTTTCTCTAAGTCAACAAGTAATTCCATACTTAAAATTGGCTATGTACACAAAACAGGAACTGTTGTTCTGCTGGAAAGATGTTCCAACACTTTCACAGAAAAATTAAAAGATGGCTTTATTTTAATTGTCATGGTTCTTTTATGACAAATAGTAGACTAGCTTTTTTGGGAGAGGGTCTAGATTTACTATTTTGGTTATATTTTTAGATCAATGTAATTACTCCTTTTTTTATCCACCACAAATTTCTGTTGTAATACAAGATTGAAATAATTTTATACTTTTACTAATACTAATTTTTCTTTGCAGGTGATTTACTTAGCATAAAAACCTTCTTTGAAGGATGGCAGAAGTGGTTTTGATTGATCTCTTTGGTTTGAAGTTGAACTCTGAAAAGAACTGCCATCAGGCATTACTGAAGACATTGAACGCTGTCCAATACCACCATGCTGCCAAGGCCAAGTTCCTTTGTATAATGTGTTGCAGTAACATCAGCTGTGAAAGGGATGGTGAACATGATAATTGTGAATTAGAAACAAGCAATGGATTATCAGCTGTCTTGGGAGAATTTGAGACTGTTAGCAATCCCAGCATGGCTGCCTCTTTGTATACCATTAAACAAAAAATAGATGAAAAAAATCTGAGCAGCATTAAGGTAATTGTACCTAGGCACAGGAAGACATTAATGAAAGCTTTTACTGATCAGCTCTTCACTGATGTTTATAATTTTGAATTTGAAGATTTACAAATGACTTTGAGGGAAGACCTTTTGAATCAATCCACTGAAATAAACATAATCACAACTCAGGAACTGAAAGAAATCCAGAATGAAATAGAAACGTATTTGAGAAGTCTGCCAGCACTGAAAGGAGAATTAACTATTATCACTTCTCCTTTGATCCCAGGTATATTAAATGCTATTTGTTGTTTTTACTGTGTACATGAAGATCCAGCCTTTCCTTAGAGGTTATTCACCTCTTACTTTTCTCCTTTTTTTTATTGACTGTTGTGGGCTTATTGCTCATTAGAATCAGTTGCAACATAGAGGTGTCATGGATGGCCTTGTGGTATCAGGGGTATCAAGGGATAACCTCTTCAAAGCCACCTTAAACAAATAAATTTGCTTTATGCAAATTAACCTTTAAGACAAACCCCCACCACCCCCAGCCCTCATTTACAGTGAGATTTATGACCCTGAAAATCTATTTAGAAATTCTGAAACTTCAACTCATTGGCACCTTCATAGAAGAGTGAAATTTAAAACAGTCAATCTTACATCTTGGCTAAACAGTATTTATTGTGAGCTCTTTGCTGTTGGATATAACAGCATGGGACAGATGGGACAGAAGATACCACTTAAAGAACAATAACGCCATAGGGAAGTTAAAACAAACACAAAGCAGAATTTAATAAGAACATCTTGAGGTACCAAATACTGTCAAAATTAGAAGCCAGGTAAACAAGAGCAGGTTGAAGTTATCAGGGAAGATCTAATTGAGAGACTGGGTTTTGTAATGCTTTACAGTCTCGTATAGCATCTTTTTAACCTTTACCACTTATCTTCAACAGATATTTTCATACATGGATTTACTACAAGAACAGGTGGGATATCTTATATACCAACTCTTAGCTCATTCAATCTCTTCAGTAGTTCCAAACGGAGAGATCCCAAGGCAGTTGTTCAAGAAAATCTGCGTAGGTTGGCGAACGCTGCAGGATTTAATATGGAGAAATTTTACCGAATAAAGGTAAGGTTTTGCTTCATGTTTTGGAAGATCTAAAGTATATTGTTGACTCTGCTAGTACTTACATGGACTTTAATTAAGCTATTTAACTTTCGCATCTCGTGTTTTATCTAAAATTTTAGGATAATGTTGTGGTTGTTTTTCTTAGATTTATACATCATAACCTAAAAGTCAATTCTATTATATATATACAATAAGTTCTCACTTAACATTGTTGATAAGTTCTTGGAAACTGCAACTTTAAGCAAAATGACTTATAATGAAACCAATTTTACTGTAGGCTAATTGATATAAACAAGGGTTAAGTTCCTACAGCATATTTCTGGTCACAAAACCTCACCAAACTTCTAAATAAAGACTATACATTTCTAATATTAAACGCTGAAATAAATGGGAGCTATACCTACATTTAAGAAAGATTAATAAAAACAAGTAAGATAACAATTTACTCAATTATTCCAGTTCAGGGTTGCTGGAGCCTATCCCAGCAACTCAGGGCCCAACTGTGGACAGGATACCATTCCATCGGGCACACACACACACGCACACTCACTCACATGGGGACCATGTAGACATGCCAGTTCATCTAACATGCACATCTTTGGGTTGTGGGAGGAGACCAGAGAAAAAAACCGTATAGACATGGGGATAATGTACAAACTGCACCCAGACAGTGGCCTAAATGGGGAAAGAATTTTTTTTTTCCTCACCAACGTTATAACTAATTGATGTGGAATGAAATAACATTATTCAAGGATGTGCTGTATATTTCATCTGGAGTCCTCAATTCTAAAAGTACAGTTAATTCTCAGAAAATATAGTGCCACTTCTCTTTCTGATTTAGGAGGGTAAGTGAATGGTGGAATAGAAAGGCCATTATTTTCTAACTCAACACTAGGAGGAACTAGGGTCATAATTGATGACATAATGTCTTGTTCCTTACAGAATTCTAGCTTTACTTGAGTCTAGGAAAAATAAAAATAGCATTAATTTGGTAATTTACTTTCTTTAACAAGAAAGTTAAATTTTCATTTTGTGGAAAGTGCTAGAAGGAGAGATTTATCCATCTATAGTGAAAAGTGTTCATGATGATAGACTATATTGAATTTTATAATGGTAAAGCCTGCTTTTCTTTGAATAAAATATGCAGAGATTATAATGCCAAAAGCTTAAAAAGTTAAATAAGTAAATTTGGTATTTTACCATATGTACAAGTGGTATATTTAATGAATGCCAGTAATCTTACACTGGTCATATAATTTTGTACTAAAATGAATACTTTCAGAAAAACTTACGGTACGAGAAATCCTACTTTCAAAACATTTTCACTGAACATCTTTGGTATTAATTAGACTGATCATGCCAATGACGTCTGGATTATGGGAAGGAAGGAGCCTGAATCTTATGATGGAATAACCACAAATCAGAGAGGAGTCACAATAGCAGCTCTTGGTGCTGACTGTATACCGATAGTTTTTGCAGATCCTGTCAAAAAAGCATGTGGGGTTGCTCATTCTGGTAAGTATACTTAATCAAGCATTTGGGATTTTACTAACTTTGTAGTACAGGAAAATATTATAATTTCTGGTGGGCATGACAAACAGTTAATTACATTACATTGTGATTAAATGTAATGATGGGGTGGGGCCAGCGAACTCTTATTATAGGGGCTGATAAAAGGAGTATCCAAGTTAAATTATATGAATCATACTAGAATTCTCAAAGAAGGCAGTACCTGGGTTGTTTGCTGAGGAATTTGTTGCATTTGGCTAGGCACCAGTGTTTCTCAGCAAGGGTGCCATTAACATTTGGGGCAAGGTAATCTTACATTACAGATTAAGTATCTTTGACCCTCAAAATTCTTAATGTCAATAGCACCTCCAGTTATAGTAAAAACCAAAACAAACAAACCAACCAAACAACGACAACAAACACCTCCATGCTTTTCAAAACACTCCCTAGGGCAGTGGTACTGCCTCTGGTTGAGAATCCTTGAAATCCAGGCAACAGGAAATAGGAATGTTAGGCATGTTGCAGGAAGGTGTTCACACAGATGGAACAAGTGTAAAGGTAGGGAGGTAAAAAAAACAAGATGTTTTGAAAACTACATTTAGTTTAACTAATTCAGTGTATTTAACTGTAACTATTCTCTGAAGATAAGAGCAAAGAAGTATTTTTTGAATCTATATTGTGTTAAGGTTATGGTATTTTATTCTCTAAAGATCTTTTAAAATAGTATTTAGATTATCTAGTGGTTATGATTCTATATGAAATTGAGAGATGATCTTTAGAATTTTCTTCTACTTATAAATGTGTGACTACTTTCCTTTTTAGTCCATAGGAAAAAAAAAGAAGCATATTTTTCTTTTGACTAGCTGAAGTAATGGAATTACATGAGAAATCAAGTTTACTAAAATAAATTGTCAAAAAGTTATTTAAAACTTTAGTTTTGGCTCTTGGATATAAAAGGGGAATATTATTTGTTACTTCTTAGGCTTTAAAACATTTATTTTAAAAATATCCAAGATAAAGCAGTCAAAATGAAGTTGTAAATGTGAATTTTCAACTGAATAAATTAACTTTGAAATAGAATATAATTAAATATACTATATACTTGTTATTTTATCAGATATAAAAAATGTAAATTCCTATGGGACTAATTTAATAAAAATCATTTAACCAGATGTGTATATATGCATATACATTTGCTATAGGAAAAATATCAAATAGGATGTAGAAGAATTATAGGTGAAAGGAGAATTAAGGAAGATCTCTGAGAAAGAGAGCTGCTCTTATCTATAGGAAATAGATCTCCTCCCTTTATCTGGAAAGACTGATCTCTTTGCCTGAGTGCCTAGGTTTAGAAGGGTATGTGTATGGAGTGCTGAGGGAAGGAGTAAAGGAACTCCTTATTGGCCAAGCAGATCAGCTGAATCAAACTCAGATATATGGAATAAAGGAGAAATGCAATATTCTTAGCTTTCTGTCTTTGGCAACTACATGGGAGCAGAAGTAAAGAAAATGATTTTATCTTGGCACTCCATGGGATCCAGTGCAGTGGAGACAAAACTAGCAAGAGAATGATAGTCTAGGCAAATGGGAAGGGTATGAAAGGGGACTATTAATGGAAACATAACAGATATATTTTAGTGTAAAAAGTGAGGGAGAGATGAAAACTATAAAACATTGCTGAAAGAAATTAAAAAAGACACAAATAGATGAAGAGAAATCCCATGTTAATGGATTGGAAATTAGGAAAATACAAATCAAAACCACAAGGAGATACTTCCTCACATCCATTAAAATGACTAATATTGAAAAAAATCTCAGAACATAATAAGTATTGTTGAGGAAGTAGATAAATTTGAACACTGGAGTACTGGTGGTGGGAATGTGAAATAGTGTAGCCACTAAAGAAAACAGTATGGTGATTCCTCAAAAATTTATAAATAGAATTACCATATGATCCAGCAATTTCCCTTGTGGGTATATTTCCAAAAGAATTGAAAGCAGGAATTCAAAAAGATATTTGCACACCCATGTTGATAACAGCATTCACCATAGCCAAAAGGTGGAAACAACCCACGTGTTCATTGATAGATGAATGGATAAGCAAAATATAGTATATATAATACATACAATGGAATATTATGCAGCCTTAAAAAGGTAGGAAATTCTGACACATACTTATAATATAAATGAACCTTGAGGACATTAGGCTAAGTAAAATAAACCAGTCACAAAAAACCAAGTACTATACTGATTTCACTTATATAAGATCCCTACAGTAATCAAATTCATGGGAACTAGAAGAAGAATGGTAGTTGCCAGGGGCTGGAGAAAAGGAGAAACAGGGAGTTATTGTTTAGTAGTTATAGAGTTTCAATTTTACAAGATGAAAAAATTCTGGAGATTGGTTGTACAACAATATGAATTTAACACTTTTGAACTATATACTTTAAACAGTTAAAATGGTAAATTTTATCTGTTTTTTATCACAATTTTTTAAAATATGAAAAATAAAAGTGAGAGAGAGAGAAGATTAAGAAGCTATAATCCCACTGGAAACCATAAGTATAGGACATCTTTAAAAGGAAGAGAAAGGAAACTCCTATTAAATGTGTCTTCTGTGTCAGGTGCTTTGTATAATATATCTCATTTAAAAGCTACACTATAATGTAATAATTAATTTTGTGGTTCATTTATTATTTCTGGACTTTGAAAAATATACAAACAAAATCTGCTCATTTTTATCTTAGACATAAATTCAGTTGAAGTTCTGTTATATTTTAACTTTCCTTATCTCTTTTTCTTCCTATTTACCAGGTTGGAAAGGTACTTTGTTAGGTGTTGCTATGGCTACAGTGAATGCTATGATAGCAGAATATGGCTGCAGTTTGGAGGACATTGTTGTTGTACTTGGACCATCAGTAGGACCTTGCTGTTTTACTCTTCCAAAGGAATCAGCAAAGGTATTTCATAATCTTCATCCTGCGTGTGTACGACTGTTTGACTCACCAGATCCCTATGTTGACATCCGTAAAGCCACCAGGTATGTTTGATTTCATTCTGGAACTGTAAGTTTGGTTTTTGCTATTGCCTTAAAATGAAAATTATTTTAGAGAACAATTAGTAACATTAAGAAAAATTCAGGTGGCAGTTATTTAAGTAGCTGACATATACATGTATACAAAAACTCATTTTAAATATGAACTCTATTTTCATTTAAGTTTGAATAACAGAAATTTTCCTGTCTGGTTTCTCTTATTGATTTAAAAGTGAAGGAAGAAACACTGGCATTTAGTTTTAAGAGATCTACTTAAACTTCATATAGAAAAGTTGGCATGTACTTTACTTCACAACCATTCCTCAGCTAAATTCTCCTAAATGTAATAAACTATCAGGAAACTGATATTTTGAAATTATTCTTATTCTCTGATTAACTAGAGGAATATATTTCTTAGGAAAATATTAGATAATATAAACATATGATCACTTTCAAGATTTTTTACAATTTCTTGGATTTTTCAATCTATGAAGTTTTGCTGTTAGTATCTGTTGAAAATTGTTTGCCATTACTACAAAGGAAAATTGATGTTTAATTTAAATCATGTTTCTATTCCAGTCAGCAAAACCTTACCCAGATTGAGCCTCATTTAGTACAGAAGTAGAAAGGTTGAAATTGATCCTTATATGTGACTTGTGCAATTAGGTATCACTAATTTGTAGTCATATTTCATATCATGAAGTGTTTATGGAGAAGCAAGTTTTCTGTGAAAAAAAGTGGTTAGTAGAAAGAAATGAGATGGAGGACTAGATGACTAAAAAGTACACTCTGTCTGAAGGAAATGAATTTTGTCTGGTATCCTGCCTGGTAACTTTAGAAGTTTCTTCAAAAATAAGTACTTGATTTTTACTATAAAATTCAGAAACCAAATCATGTTTGCAGGACAATATGGAAGGTTGTACAGTTAATATATGAACCTAGGTGATAAATGGTGATAAAGTTAACCTTTTTCTGACTAGTCCATGTTCTGTGAGTGAATAACAATTTGCATTATTCCAAGAAGATCTTTCCCAGAACTCTTTCATACCAATATCCATACTTTTTTTCATATTGCTTTGGCTATTGGTAAAATAAACTCTTGCTCTCTTTTGAAAAATCTTTATCCTAAGGATTCTTCTAGAACGGGGAGGAATTCTTCCACAGAATATTCAGGACGAGAACCAAGATCTCAACCTCTGTACATCCTGCCATCCTGACAAGTTTTTCTCTCATGTCCGAGATGGCCTTAATTTTGGTACACAGATTGGCTTCATATCGATTAGAGAATGAGGTACAGTTGGTTCTCTCTTCTCTTTCTGTCTTTCTGTCTTTATCTGTCTCTTGTCCCCCCGCTCTCCCTATCTCCTTTTCTCCTTTTTCCTCTTTCAGTCTTTCCCTCCCTTCATTTTTTAAAATAATTAATTATATTTAACTTTACTCCTTTATTCCTATAGGAAGAATTAAGTTTTGTTTTTTAAGCAATGTAATAGTGTTAGACAAGTTCATTTTCAGTAACATACTCTATTATAAAGAATAGCCACTCCTTTTTTGAGTTAATGAGGAATAATCAGGGTGGCTTATGTTAAAGGTATGAAAATAAAATAATTTAATCTTTAAAAAATCCTGTATTTATATTCTTCATCTCTACTATGTAATTGATATCTGTAAATTTACTATCATAACATTCTTATAGCTTTCATTTTTTTAAGAAGAAATCTTTGCATAAATATTCTAATTCTAGAATAATAAGTAATCTTCACATAAACAAACAGGCTTGGTTTTTCAACTAGCTTTCCAACTGATTATCTATAGCTGGAGTTGATCAAATTTTTCTTTTAAGGGCCAGATAGTAAATATTTTAGGTTTTGTGGGACATACAGTATCTGTGTCAACTACTTAAGTCTGCCATTGTAAAGCAAAAACAGACTGATACTACAGAAATGAGTGAGTATGTCTGTGTTCCAATAAAACTTAATTTACAAAACAAAAATAGATGAGTAGCTATTTTTGACCTACAGGCTATAGTTTGCTGACACCTGATCTACAGTCATAGAACTAGATTGAGTGTAATTTCATTAAAATAGTATTTATGGAGATGGTTTTATTAGAGCTATACAAAAATACTTCATGATAGTGATTTAGCACTATCTCTTTAGCATATATGTAATTTTCCTGAAGCTTGCTTTTAACTGAATGAGTATTATTTTCAGTCTTTGCCATGTCTTTAGTTCTTTAATATACAAAAAACTTTAATAGACTTTATGATTCTTACCTTTATATTCTCTTAGCACTAATAAGGATCTCATATTTGATTTCTATATATTTTACAGATACTTGACTGGATTCTTGCATAAATATTCCCTGCCTCCTTCCAAACTGACTGCAAGAGAGAAATTTAGCTGTTTGATTTATTTAAAACCAAGAGGATTACAATGGATAATTTATCTGTAGGTTATATTTTTACTATTATGCAAAGCCAAATGATTTTCATTTAATTCTAACAATAACTGACAAAAAATCAGTATGATATAGTTTTACAATATATGTTTTATAGATGAAGATTATTCTTAAGATTTGTCCTCCCTATTTGTTACATGATCAAGAATAGGTTTGTTCAGTTCAGTATTTATTGAGCATCCTCTATTTGTCAGGCTGTGTTAAGCACAGGTGAATCAAAATGAATGACTTTTTCCCTTTGAGTCTGATGTAGGGGAGGAGATAAACACTTCTACAACTTTAATAGCAGTAGAAGAGTACAGAAGGAGTAGGGGTTAATTTTGCCCAGAAGGCAAGATAGAGAAGTTATTACAGAGAAAATCTCATATCACATGGGCCCAAAAGATGTATAGACTTTTGACAAATGAGGAACTACCATAACAGGTAGAGGGAATACCATGGACCAGGGCATGAAACTGAAAGTGCTTAACATGTTATAGAGAGAGAAGGGTGTAGGCAGGTGTTAGGACCGGAAAAACAGTTTGTAAACAGATTAGTAAGGGTCTTAAATGCCATGTCAAAGAGTTTGGAGTTTATTTTGCAGACAATGAATAGGCATCAAAAAAAAAAAAGTAGGAGAGTGTGTTCATTTCCTTGGCATTGTATTTAACTAGATAGATTCAACTTGTGTGAGACCAAAGCAGAAAGACTAGATAAGAGGTGGTCAAAATATTTCAAAAAAGAGATAATGAAAATCCAGTGAACGCAGTAGAAATTAAAATGGAGAAGAAAGTAAATGGATTAGAGAGACATTTCAGAGATAGAACCAATAATCCTATTACTTGATAATGGAAGTAAAAGGTAAGGAAGAGTGGAGAAGTCATTGATGACTGCAAGATTTCTGCTTGGCTAACTACCAGGAGTGGCAATAAAGGGAGGGAGGCAGTTTGGGACAAGGGAGAAGGATATTGAGTTCCACTTGACACAGAAAGAAGTGCATTCAGTTGGAAATATTTGGTCAACAGTTGGAAATACAGACCTAGAACTTGGGAGGGAGCCTGAGACAAAGTCACACATTTGGAAGGTGGCTATGCAGAGATAATGCTTCATTCTGTCAGAGCAGGTTGGATAATCTAGGCAAAAATTAGGGTGAGAGAAAAGAAGGTCCAAAGGTGAAACCTCATTTAACACCTACATTTGCAGAATAAGAAGCTAAGCAAGTAAGTCAATTGAAGTAAGAAAAAAATAGGGTATAGTTGTTTAGTGGAAGTCAGTGTAGGTGTGGGAAGTACTCAAAAAGAAATCTTCAGGGATGAAATAAAGTGAGAACTGAAAAGAAACCAATGGCTTAACTGTATTAAAGCTATTCTATAGGCAGTAGTGGCAGAGTCAGATTTCAGTGCACTGAGGAAGAGGGTGTATAAAATTTCGACTCTTCTTCAACAGTATTTACTACAGAAGAGAAAAATCTGGGGACTGTATCTTGAAGGAAGCAAATTTTTTTGTGGATGAATGGTTTTGAGTATGTTTATAGGCTAAAAAGAGTTAAGCTACTTTTCATTTAGGAAAAATGATATTTTTTTTAATGTAAGTTGTTACATTGCATCTTAAAAATTTATTTCATACATATATTTCCTATATGTATATGCAGTAAAATAACAGCAAATAACATTTTTTTGGTATTTACAAAGGACTTTCATGTACCTTACCTCATTTTACCTTTATGGCTACTCTGAAATACATAGGTCAGATGTTACCCCTTTTTTTTTAGATGAGAAAACTGAGCTTCACTGAGGTGGAAGTCAAAGTCACATAACTTGTGATGAAGTAAGATTTGAACACACATGTTATGATTCCATATCTCCTTTCAGATTTTACAGTTAGTGAAAACTATCTAAATTATATTTTTATTTTTAACTTTTTGTTAACATCATTTATTCATACATTCAGTCAGAATTTTGTTGAGGTACTGGGATAAGTTAAAAAAATATAGTTGTAGCCTTCAAGATGTTTAATATCCAGTGAAAACCAACAGTAGTCTCAATACTGTGTGTTGTGAGGTTGCCACAATGTTACCTTGTTTACTTTAATTCTCTGCATTCCCATAACCCAGTGTGAAATTTAAATAAAATACCTCATTTCTTCCAATTCAGGGAAGGTATTAAACACAAAGCATAGGATAGAAATTTTGAACTCATGCAAAATATTCTGTTTTATAATGATAACAATAAAGATTAATGAATAATTTCACATATTGAGAAAGGTTGATAATTTTCTGCTTCTTCACTGTGCACTATTTTGTTTGAAGTTTATAAATTTACAGAGTGTTAGGCAGATATATTACATTTTATGTACCACAACATTCTAAAACCAACCAAAAAAGTATTTTTGATTATTTATGATTTTAGATTATCTGTGCCAAAGTATATAATGAAAAGTTGTCTCTTTGTTGTTTTGCTGAGTGAAAAGTATTAAGTAACTCAGAAACAGAACTGCTATGTTATTAAATAATCATATCTTACTGCTTCTATAATACACTTGTCACTCTGAAGCATTTGTATATAGGTTTCTTGAACTTTTGGAATACAACAACAATGATGATTTCTAGTAAGTTAAGGTTTGTTTTTTTTTTTTTTTTTTTTTTGAGACAGAGTCTCGCTTTTTGTTGCCCGGGCTAGAGTGAGTGCCGG